>CM026426.1:62163598-62763598 GCA_014871385.1 Ceratodon purpureus | reverse complement strand
AATGGGGAGAAGACGGGGTAGAGGGGGGAGGGAAGGGGGGGAGAATCGAAGGGGAAGGGGGAGACAGAGAGAGGAGACGGGGTGGAGGGGGGGGGAGAGAAAGCGAGCTGTGGAATTTAAAAAAAAAAAAAAAAACAACAAAAGCAACTAAGGAGACGGACAGGGAAGGGGGAGAGAGAGAAGGGGAATGGGGAGACAGAGAGAGGAGACGGGGTGGAGGGGGGGGAGAGAAAGCGAGCTGTTGAATTAAAAAAAAAAAAAAAAAAAAAAAAACAACAAAAACAACTAAGGAGACGGACAGGGAAGGGGGAGAGAGAGAGAAGGGGAATGGGGAGACAGTCTTGAAGTTGAAAAAAAAAGATGCCTTCAAATTAGAATGTCCAACCGCCTATACAGAAGTTAGTCACTAAAAAACTGTGACGGAAATGATGAATCACCCTGCACTAACCAACTCCTACCTGTGACTACAAAAAGAGAAGAGTGTCGGTTTAAGCTAAGGGGAAACGATGGCAGTGCCATCGAAGTCTAGACCATGTTCAGATCCTCCTGATGAGGCCGAAGCCGATGGCAGCTCCACCCCTCGCTCAAAATGGGAACAAGACGGGGTAGCAGTCGCAGTGTGAGCCTGGGTCCCCTCAGCAACTGTGGCGAGTTGCTGGTGCTCGTCCTCGGTTGTGGATGCCGCGCAGCAAATGTCCATACAGCCCAGCATCTCCCCACGCCGCCACCTGCAAAGCCCGCAGTCGGTCCTGTATCCCGCCCACCTCAGACAAAAATGCAGAAGTGAGGACAAGACTACAAGTTAGAATCCGGCACAACTGAGGCGCTCATGAATCACGTGGTAGCAGGATTGACGACACATCCAGCGATTCCCACAGGCCGGGCAATACCATCGTCCAACCGCACCACACTCGATACACTTCCGTTTCAACTTAGACTGCCAGTGGGAGTGAACAGGTGCAGCACGCCTCTGCCGTGGAGGGGGGGGGGGGCAGCTGCGCGAGTCTTACTCTGCAACCAGTCGGCCACCAGATGCTTTCCAACAGCAATGTTGAATTGCATGTGTGTCTTCACCCTCAGTCCAAGGCTCTCCATCCGCGCACAGTAGACAACATAGGAATTAACCATGCTTTGGTCGATAATGAAAAAAAAAAGCTTGTGCCACCATTTGTGGCTCTTGAGCTGGGATGAGTAATTCGTTCGAATTTGGTCCGTAACATCTACACCTCTCATATACTCTTGGTAATGGGTGAGGATTGGAGAGGAAGGGACCAGCAGCTGCCCCTTCATACCTTTGTCCCTACGAGGAACAGTCACTCCCGGTTCCCATGGACTCGAAGCTGTACTGAGTAGAGTGACAAGACTTTTGTCTTGCCACGACACCACCACCATCTGCCAATGGTCATGAACTCGAATAAGCATGGAGCCCCGCTAGGATTCCTTCGACTCTCGATACAAGCCATTAGGCAGATTTTTACTGGAACGGCGGACAGTCCCAGTAGCCCACATGCCGAGGGCCATGAGTTCGTGGAACAGATTCACGCTACCAAAGAGGTTGTCTACGACCAGACAGTGCCACCTGCGCTCGAGACCTGCGATCATTCGCATGACAACATGATATCCTAGGCCGTGCAATCCAAGGCCAGTGTCTTCACCCATGTAGACCTCGATGTTAGAGAGAAACCTAGACTTAGAGCTTGCTAAGACCCAGCACTTGATGCCGAACCTGATGGGTTTATCTGGCATGAATTGACGGATAAAACAATAACCCCCCTTGTATGGGATCACACACTCGTCCACTGTAATCTCCCGTTCCAGGTTGTAGACTTCTTTAGACACCTTCACGAACATGTCCACTACCCACCTAGTCTTTGCTAACCTGTCAAACTGCTTCAAGCTCTCATCCCTGACCACCCCCCAGTTGTCTACAAGGTGCAGACACCTCAGCAGCTCCTCCCATCTGCAAAGACTCATCACACTAGAAATAAGGGTACAATAAATGAACCCTTCCCCTCGCATCCAGTAGTGCTTCACGGAGGGAAGTCTCTTTACCCCCATGAGTATACACACTCCTAGCCAGGCACGAAGCTCGGTGACGGAGACATCTTTCCATTTCGGCCCCCCCTTCGTACGTACATCACCAGGCACCCTGCTGCCCTCCCTCGCATACCTATTTGTCTCATCCACTATTCGACCAAGAGTCTCGGGGGTCCAATAATGATCAAAAACATCATTCGGTTTGGGCAGGGAGTTCGATGCATGCCTGTAGTTGGGAGTAGGACCGCAGAAATTGTCCCTGCTTCCTAGGAGGGAGACCGTATCCGCATGCCAGGATTCTACACGGTAGAAAGCCTGCAGCTGGCCCATGTCGAGATGCGGTGGCCTGAAAGAGTGCGAACTGTGGTACCAGTCGTCGAAATCCAGGAGACAGTGGGATCTAGGGGAAACTAAATCGTAACAGTGTTCCTCCCCGTCCAGTTCCCCCTCCGAGCTGCTGAGAACGTCCTCGTGTTCAGGTATCCACTCCTCACCCGAGGAGATCTCAGCCTCACACGGCAGAGCTGCGGCACCGTCATCGCCCATCACCCCACCAACATCCTGTTCCATGTACTCGGGGAGAGTGGTACTCACCTGTGGGAAGACAGTCCGAGCTGTTGAATCCTACGTACCATCAGCTCCTTCGACCTCTGAGGGCTCGCTGTATTCCTGGATAGGGCGGCTCCCGAACCTCCCGGGAACAGTACCGTTCTCCCCTGTGCCCTCTGTGCCCCCTTGTACCCCGCTCCCATTCCCACCGCCGGAGCATTGGCCCTGATGCCCCGCAAAAATTGCCCCTGCTCCTAAATTCTTCTTACGCTTACTCCAACCGTAACCCATCCCTCCCTTGCTCCCCTGAGCCCGCACTCCTGGTCCAAGGGCCATGCGCACATCGCATGCTGGGAAGTGCAGAGGCTCCCTGAACCCCCCCACATCGCAAATCACCATCTTCCTTGCTGTCACAACGTCTTCGTACTCCGCAACAACATCCCCCTGTGTCCAAGACGGAGTCTGTCGAGTGTGGAACGAGTACTCAGACAGGAATCTATTTGGTACGAGAACGGCCCATCCCGCATGCTGGACATTCCAATTCCCCGGCCCTGGTATCTCCTCTCGCGCCACCTCACGTACTGATCCATGCACCGCCCTCCCCTCGAACCGTCTCACCCCCAGAGGCGTTGTGGCAGTCCAATCGGGCTCCTCAAACACATGCTCATCGAACTCCAAGTTCATCGTCCTTATACTGTCCCCAGTCTGCTTCGACACTTCCGCCTCGTAACTCTGTAGAGTCTCCCAGATTTTTGCATCGGCATCAACCTTTTCCTGGAGTTGGAATTCCAAAGTCCTCCTCGCCCTTGTTGTCATTCCGACCACTGCGCTCCGTCTGATCTCGGTTGGTGGCTACCAGCCCTTTGGCCTCCATGGCCTCCCCATCTTACCCTTGCACCTCTCCTCCTTCATCTCCTTCTGGGTTTTGCGCCCTGCCCCCCCCCCCCCCCCCCCCCCCCCCCATCCCCCACCCCCCCAAACACCCACTCAGTTAGAATACTCCAGCTCGGCTTTTCAACATAAAAACCAGCATGACACTAGCATTCCAATTTACTGGGGAATTCAGAAGGTCATGAAACTCAGTCACTCACCTCTGGGACGCACCTCTGCTGCTGCTCGCTCCTCCCCTCGAACTTCGTCCTCATCGTCCACATGCCCGACCGCTTCATGTCCCTTGTCAAAAACACTCGGAGCCACTTCACCCATGCCCTTCCTTTTTCTGCTTCTCTTCTGCTTCTGAATTCCCCCCCTCGCCTGCTGACCACCCTCGCCTCCATCGTCCTCACACAAAGATTTTTTGCCTCTTGCTCCACGGGGCTTCCGCACAGTCGGCGCCCTCGTTTTCTTCTCTGGTTCGGGGAACAGAACTACCCTTGCAGCTCCGGCCTCCACTTCGCTCCGATCTTCTGGAACCACCTGCTTGCCTTTCCTCGGTGCCCTCATCTTCTTTGCTGGTTCGCCCACCCCAACCACCCCTGCATCCTTCACCGCAGCCTGCTTCCCCTTCCCCCGAGCTCTCCTTGCCTTCGTCCCCCCCTCCGCTAAAACCCGGACTTCTCCATGACTGATCTCCTGCACACCCTTTCCCTGGCGAGGGTCAATTCAACACCGGGGAAGCCCCTCACCATGACCATCTCGAATTGCATAAATGTCACATGGAGAATACACCGAACTCCCAGCACGTAATTTAGACCATAATTCACATCCAATTTGAACACAATGCAAGAATCCAAAAATTCACACCCTAAACCCTAAATTCACCTACCTGATCGGGAAACATAAATACTCCCACCATGTCCTCTGTCACCCTGGCCATGGTGTGGGCAGGTGGTGCAGACGCCCCCACCAACATGGACTCCGGTGGCTGTATGGACCGCGCCCTGGCGCGCTGTTTCATGGTTTCCCTCTCCCCTCCCCCCATGGCTCGGGAAAATGTGGGTATTGAGCAACGTCCTCACGAACTCAGAAAACCGCCTCCTCTCCTTCCAGCCAAGCAATCTCGCTGCGTGGCGATACTAAAGATAGCGATTGCGCTCTTCCTTCGAAAACTGCCCCCTCCGATTCCACGTCTTCGGTCGTGGCTCCAGCTGCAGTCGCTGAGCTTGGAGGAGATCAACCACCCTGCTCATTGTGCTCTCTCCGCGCCCCTGGTCCCTCACCCAATCCCGAAGAGCTTGAACCGAACTCTCCCGATCCAGACCCTCGCCCTCTTGCAGCTCCTCGGCATTTCCCATGAAGAACCGGGGCATCAGCAACCATTGCGCACAACAGGTGGCTTCCCCGATTTGAGATCCTGGCACGGCACTCACACAGTAGAGGCGGATCAGCAATAATTTCTCCCCCTTGAAGATGCGCCCCTCACACTTAGCCGCCATTGCGTTCCTTCACTCCCCCCTGCCGTCAATCGGTCGAGCAAAAATGAAAATCAAAGCCCTCGTCTGCAACCTCAAAAATCGACTCTCTTCTCTTGAAAGCGAAAACCCTTGCGGCTCATGGATCCAATGTTGCGAGCCCTGAGTAGGCTAACCGCTCTCTGACCTCTGGGGCCGGTCACCGTACCAAAATGGTGTACGCGTTGTCAGTCCATCTCCACGCGTAGAATAACTGCATGCCTTACGGCGTATCACCCGCGAATACACAGAATACCATCCTTCGGGGGGTCCACAGGGCCACCCCGATTTTTTAAAATTTCAAAAAAATAATATCCATGATTGTCATGATAATGCTCACAAGTTACTCTTTACACCAATATGAAAATACACGCTGTAAGCAGGTGCAAACAGACAAATACAGCAAACCGCTGTCCAATAGGACCTCCAGCATGCTCAAGGGGTTAATAAACTAATTGATAATTTGGAGACGCATATTGCGCGGTCTTTGCACGGAATGTCTTTATTTAGAAGGGAATCACTGTACCTTGTCAGGTAGTGCCTCTGTCCTATGGAGTAGGCAAATTGCGGATTCTTTAAATGGAGTAGAAGCCCTGTAGACCATATCCGTGTGGCGATAATCGCTCCAGAAAATAGAAGGTCGTGGCCAGCGTTTTTTTTTTTAAAAGGAGAGGGTGAGCAAAAGGCTTTAGTTGGGTACTTTCACCTGCCAGAGAGGCATTATCAATTTAAATAAGGTGTGAATTTTGGCGAAGTGAACAATTCCAATGTGAACAGCTGTCTACTGTTGAAATTTTGAAGTAGTTAAATGTGGCTAATTTTTTAAACAGAAGGGAGACAATGGGTGGCGAATAAAAGGCAGCAAACCAACAAGTTATGGCAACGTATGTGCAAAAACGACATCTGTTTTGGCTACTATATTTCAATCACACAAGGCATTGTGGCAAATTTCAAACAATCAGGAACACAAAACAATTGTGCCACACACAGAATTCGAACAACAATCAGACAGGGGAGTTGAACCCCGCTCCAAAGGAGCCTGCCCATCGCAGTGTCTGATCCCACCCACCCACCACAAGTTAGTAAATATTATGAAAAAAATTCCATCACAAATTCGAAGCCCGTAAGCTTGCAAAAATTATGGAGACAGAAGAGCTCAATAAGCTCATTCTTTTGCCTCCCTCCAATGGTCAAAAGCAGCACCGTAAGGAAAGGTTTCCAGATCGAACCAAATCTGTGAATACAGTCTTATGGAGGTATCCAAATTTCCCCCCAACCGGTTCCGAAGCTTGCTTTTGATAAAGCTCAGGGTCGAAAAGGTACGCTCATCTTCACAGGAACCAAGAACAGCGGTCACAGCAATGTTTGCAAGCTTCATGTATTCCGACAATTTGTTCATGAGGAAGGCATTACAGCCAAGTATTTGCCAAAGCCGGATCACAGGGTTCACATCGTGGGGAGGCTCCATAGATTTCTTAGCATTCCCCTTCATGGTAAGCTTAAACAAACACTACTGCAAACTTAGCAGGTGCCAATCCAACGGGGGATTCACTTGCCTGAGATTGCCTTCGGCACTGCTGCCCATTGATCTCCTGGTACAGAACCACGCTTTGAGCACCTCCAAGTGCCGAGGAAATAACTCATCGCACTTCTCTTGTAGCTAGTACTGAGGGAATATGATTCCCAATGCCTCCATCACCTCCGAATCAGGGAATCGCTTATCGAGTTGTTGGATCAACATTTCCGCGGCAGCTGTGCACTGTCCTTTGACACCAGATATTATTTGGGCCAAGTCACTGCAAGACACAAGCAAGCAGCGTCCCGAAAGAGGGTCCACTGTATGGGCCGGGTGAGTGTGATTATTCACACAAAACCCCAAGGTCTCATGCCCATCATTCAAGACGGTCACCCATTCATGCTGAAAGGTGTGACTGCGATCCTCCACCACATCATGGAAAAGCTCGAAATGTGCAGGGCCGAAGGCAGTCTGATCATCAACATACATCTCAAAAATCTCGTGTTGACAGATTTTTACTGCTGCAATGAAATCACATACAAAGACATGACGGGACTGTGCAAACTTTATCAATGACTGAATTGATTTCAGCAAGGGGAGGATACAGGGCAAGGCAAATACTGTGATGACATCAAGTAGTTGCTGTAGGTTTGCTTTTGCCACAGATTCTTTCGGAGCATCTTCCGCAAACTTAGCAAGGAGTGCCTTGTATTTGCCCTGAATCCTCTTGAGGGGCTCTAACAGGGAGATCCATCGGGTCTGCACCTACTTCAAGATATTCAACCCCTCTGTCTCCACAATCTCAGGAAGTTTAGTGAGCGCCAAATGGCGTTTACGTGAACCTGCAAAATACAGGTGCAAGTTTTTGCACAAACGTTCCACCTTCTGAACAAACAATAACCCTGAAAGAGCTTCGACAGCCAAGTTAGTACGATGGGCAAAGTAATGAACCCCAATGACATATGGAGCATGAGAAGTCTGCAACCGCGAAATGACCCTAGACCTACTGCCTTGAAAAACAGCTGCACCGTCTGCCCCGAAATAGATAAGCTTTTGCGCAAGCTCCATGTCCGAAACCCCCCTATGCCAACCCAATTGATCTAAAATCATCTCAGTAAGATTTGCGGCATTTGCATCACAGTCCACTCTCCTTATACACATGAGGTGGGACTCTCTCACATAATTGACACTATAGTAAATATGCACACTCAGCCACTGTTGGTTATCGACACTGGTTACCTCATCGGCACTTGCAGACAGGTAGAGAGCTTCAGAGACACCTCGTTTGAGCTTGTCTGAGCATACTTTGGCCATGGCAATCGCGAAGCTCCACCCTGCCCCTTGAGTCCAATGCTTCTTGGGGATATCCGGAACATTAAGAGACTGTAGAAGATTCTGCATGGCCGAATATTCCGCCATGGGCCTCTCATGCATGAATACATGCAGACACACCTTCATCTGTATCGTCTTCCTGCGCCTCTCTTTGGTTACCCCGCCAAAACCTTCGTGATTATGGTCTGCCCTCCCCTGGCAAACCACACTCCCTAGTTCTTTATGTGCTGGTTCTGCCCAAGGTAGTAGTACTCCCCACATTTGATCCTCCCAATATCGACCATTGCCCTTCTCCGCCCAGCATGCTTGAAGAGGCTGTCAATTTTTGGGACAAGCAACTTCTCCCTCTCCCCCACATCAGTGCAGATTTTACACAGCACCTGTGTGATGGTTCCCCCACAGCCCACAACAGACTCCGCCTATGGGAGTTTCGCAGCCCAATTGTCCTGGAAGTGACGTTGGGCCTCGAAATTTTTTTTCCGCTTTCTCTTAGCCTCTGCCTCTGCAACAGACACGGAACCAAGCACAACACAATCAGCAGAAGAGGACTTCGCAGGTGTGCTCTTGGTCTCATCCACGGCGCAATCAGAATCGGAGGGCGTCTCCCCGCCAAGGAGTTCCTGCTTCACCTGCAAGAAGTCGAAAGAGGCGACAGACTCGGCAGGAGGGGACTCAAGAGGCGCCCTTGCTCCATAAAGAAATTTACGGAGCGGAGCTTGGATAGCAAGTTTAGCGGGCACCATGACTCTCTCACAATTCACAACCAGCAACCAGCAAGGACCTCAATGAATCGCAACAAAAACCACGGCACAAAACCGAGAAACCAACGGCCGGGCACAAAACCCAACAACCACCAACGGATCTCCCCACACTAATCACCCAGCACCCCTCGCAAAGAAACCCCAACCAACAATCCCTTCAATGGTTCCAGGATCGCAACCAGCATAATCCCCGAGCACCAATTTCCCACGACATAATGTAATTTGAATCGAACACTCAGAACCCAGAACCTTGGCTGATGATAATGAACTCCCTGATCACAGGTATATACTCCTCCAAACTCCGGCTCGCACCCTCCACATTATTCACACCCTCTCCTGAATTGACCAAATTTTGCCACAGTCTCTCACAGCACCGCTGGAACAATGAAAATCAACTAATTCCGGAGGTGGCGCCAAGTGAGAATTTCTATATACAGGAATGGCGAAGACAAAACGAGCGGGAGGAGAAGAATGCAGGCTCAGATCCTGAGAATGGGGGAAGAAGAAGTGGCATTTGCCCGAAATTCACCTGCGTGGAGAGGCTAATGAGGGAGGAAGCAGGGCTTGAATTGGCAGGATGGGAGTTGTGGGAGGTGCCATGGCGGCGCACTCCACCACCTCTCTTGTTGTGGAGACGGCGAGGAGACCCCCCACTCCTCCCCTGATTTGACCCCCACCCTGACCCTGACCCCCCCAATACCCGGCAAGGTATTCGCCAGTACCCCAAGGGGGGTCGGTTATGGCGAAAATTCGCCCAAAATGAAAACCCTGGTTGTGGCTAGGAGACAGGAGTATCTGCTTTGTGTCAGCGTGATTGGCGGAACAAGTGGCATACATTGAGATGTCACGTTATAAATTCTACAGCCATGCGTCCATGATTGTGGTTTCAGACTTCTGCTGAGGAATACTCAGTGTAGAGTATCTTAATTTCTTTCTCCACCCATTGCTTCGCTCAGCATGAGCCGGCGAGGATATACCTCATGTTTGCCTTTCTGTTCCGTGGTGAAGGTGGAAGCTCGCAGCGAGGGAAAGAAGAGGCGCAAGCGCGATGTAGATATAGAAGAAGCTTGCTACACAGGCCCACTACCTCAGAGTGCAAAGCAACTCTCAAATTGGATAGAGCTGGTTGAGCATTACAACGGACTTGACATGGACGCGCCTGATCTACCTGAGTACCTGTCTCT
The DNA here is from genome assembly GCA_014871385.1 of Ceratodon purpureus. Lineage (NCBI taxonomy): Eukaryota > Viridiplantae > Streptophyta > Bryopsida > Pseudoditrichales > Ditrichaceae > Ceratodon > Ceratodon purpureus. Next base: position 62,753,829 of record CM026426.1, on the reverse strand, counting down.
AGCAATGCCTTTAGATCCCAATTTTGCATTTGATTGGACACCCGCATGCACGAAGGAGTTCAGGTCGCTTATTCAAGCATCCGAGGTTATCTTTGAAGAAGACCTCAATAATTGTCGAAGCAGTAAGGCCAAAGGGAAATCTGCAGTTCAAACCAATTGTGGCGTAGGCAAGGCAAATAGCAGTGGTCCTCGATCGTCTGCAACGAACTCTGCTGAAGAGATCGTGGATATCACGTCCGAGGAGAGCCACGTTGGCTTAGATGTTAGCCTTAGTGAGTTACGTAAGCTCAAATGTTAGGAAGGGATGCATGCCCTCATCATTATACAGTACTGTAATTGACCGCCCTTTTCGCTGCCACCAAGCAACGCAAAATATCACCATGACCCTAGCCTTTAATTCGCTGGCAAATTTTCGCCTATCTCTTACCGGGTCCGGGTGGTGGCGAACGATACCCGGGAAAAAAAAGGATATAAATCCATCGTGGGGGCCTGAACATGTTCTCATCCGGGTAAGGGGGGCCACTTCCACTCCCACCCTGTCACATCGGATGCCCCCGATGCGACCCCCACGACGTCGAGATTTGCCTATTCTGAACGCCACTTTCTCTGTAGTGGCCTGTCTCTCTTCCATTTCTGAAATGATCGCCACTCCAGAAACTCCACTCAGCCGTCTTTGCTCGCCTGCATTTGGCATATAACCTGCAAAGGGGATCGCCATTCTCACCATTTCTGTATTTTTGGGAGGGCCACCTTGTGTTTCTGCGCTTGGTGTGCTTTAGTGTTGTCAGAGTAGATTGGGAGGATTTGGATTGTTGCCGTTGTTGGGTCTGTGTGCATTTGTTTTTGGCGATGGGTGAATTAGTTGGGTCACGTTTGCTGGTAGAAGGCGAGGCGATGTGGAGGTTTATAACCCGCGGGACAGGGAGCATTCTCACCATTCCTCTCAGCAATTGCCGTTTTCAATTCTGTTGTGCAATTGGGCTTGGTTTATGGAGTTCTGGAGTTCGCTTTCTGATTGGGGTTTAGCATTGGGCTTCGGCTTGGTTTATGGAGTTGTGGAGTTCGCTTTGTAATTGGGGTTTAGCATTGGGCGTTAGTCTGAGTTCCTGGCTGGGTTTTGGGTTTAGTTCGTTTTCGGTATTCTTCATGGCACCTATTAAGGTCGGAGGGATTCAGGCGCCCTTGCGCAGATATCTCTACGAGGGTCGAATTAAAAACACCCCGAATGACACTACTCCTGATTCTGTTCTCTGTGACTCACTTTCTTTCGGTGGCAATTTGCAGGTGAAGCTCGAAACGCTCTCGGTGACGGACCTCGGAGCAGCGTCAGGGGAGTCTGATTGCGCAGTTGTGGAGGCGCTCAGTACTCCGGCGAAACCGCGGTTGCAGGGTGCTGGGAGAGGTGACTGTGTGCTCGTGGGAGAGGTGTCGGCTGAGCAGAAAGAGGCAACAAGGAAACGGAGGAAAGGCTATGAACAGAGGCGCCACTTTCAGGATTCGTGGGCGGCTAAATTGCCTTGGGCTGAGGCAGTTGTCGGAGTCGACGGATCCATAACACAAGTCCGCTGCAAGGTGTGCACAGACGTGGAGGCTCGTGAGAAACTGCTTGTGCCGAAGATTGATAGTCTGTACAAACATGCGGGTCGAAGGAGAGCCATCGCTGATATGGGCAAGGTCAGAAGGGGGGAGTATTACTACCTTGGATCGAATCAGCATGTGAAAAACGAGAGGATCTTCTTCGCAAAAGGAGGCCATACGGTAATCACACAAGTTCTGGCCGGTGTCACCAAGGAGAGGAGGAGAAAAATCGTACAGATGAGGTGCTGCCTTCACGTGCTCCAACAGGGTCGGCCTATGGCCGACTACTCAGCCATGGGTGAATTACTCACCTACCTCATGGTGCCTGAATTGCCGAAGAAACACTGGGGACAACCTGCTGGATGGGAATTCGCCGTTGCCATGGCTCAAGTCTGCACAGATAGGCTGAAACGCGGAGTTGCCGAAGCTGCCTTCATCTCTGCTAGTGCCGACGAAGTGACCTCTGTAGACAACAGCCAGTGGCTATCGGTTCACGTTTACTACTCAGTGAATTTTGTCCGAGAGTCACATATGATTTGTGTTCGCCGTGTGGATTGTGATGCCAATGCTGAGAATCTCACTGAGATGATTGTCACTCAGCTCGCATGGCATGGGGGTCTAAGTGACACAGAGATAGCTGAGAAGCTGATCTGCTTCGGAGCAGATGGAGCTGCCGTCTTCCAGGGAAGCAGATCGGGCGTGATTCAGCGATTGAGCTCTAACCATGCACCTTTTGTGGTAGGTGTGCATGATTTCGCACACCGCACAAATTTGGCTGTGGAAGCCCTATCCGGCCTGCCTTTTGTGCAGAAGTGTGAAGGTTTGTGCAAAAGCTTGTACGCCTATTTTTCAGCTTCCCCCAAGCGTAATCTTAAGTTCATGAAACTTGCCGAAGTTGTGGAGACAGAGGGGCTCAAGATTCTGAAACAAGTTTCTACAAGGTGGATCTCCCTCCTTGAGCCCCTGAAACGTATTTGTTCTGAATACAAGACTTTGATAGTCAAATTTGCCGAGGATGCACCCAAGGAAAGTGCAGCGAAGAAAAATCTCACCCTCCTCCTTGATGTGACCACCCTTTTCTCTTTGCCATGCATCTTGCCTTTGCTGGAGTCTGTAAACTCCTTGATCAAGTTTGCACAAGCTCGTAACGTTTTTATAGCTGACTTCATAGCTGCTGTTAAAATCTGTCAAGCCGAGATCTATGAGATGTATCTTGATAGCAGCTCCTCCTTTCAATCCCTGCATTTCCAGTTATTTCACGACATTGTCACAGATCAGTCTCACACCATCTCACATGAGTGGGTGACGGATTTAAACAATGGAGCTGAATCCCTTGGGTTCAGAATCCATGGACATACTTACCCGGCCCATGTAGTGGACAGTGTGTCTGGACAGCAGGTTTCGGTGTCACGGGAGGACTTGGCTGGAATTGTGGCGAGTGTTAAAGGCCAATGTGCAGCTGCTGCGGAGATGCTCATTTCGCAGCTCGACCGGCGGTTCCCTCACTGTGATTTAATGGAAGCTCTGGGGATTGTATTTCCCCAGTACTGGCTCCAAGACAATTGCGACGAATTGTTTGTGACTCATCTGGAAGTCATCAAGGCCTGGTTCTGTCATGAGAAGACCATAACCCTCGATGGTAATGCTGAGCAGTCTCGGAAAATCCGGGCTCCCTTAGACCCGCATCTGTTGAGTATGCAGCAGGTTCTCTTCAAGCTGACCATGCGGTCACATGCGAAGAAAGCCATGGATTTGCCTCATGACTCTAACCCTGTAACGAAGCTATGGCAGAAACTTGGTTGCAACGCTTTACTTCTGAACAAGATCTCGGAATACATAAAGCTTGCCCAAATTGCCGTCACTGCAGTCCTCGGATCATGTGAGGACGAGAGAACTTTCTCTACCCTGGCTTTTGTCAAGAACAAGGTGAGAAACCGGCTGGCAGGAAACCTCGACACATGCATCCGGATGTTCAGTCAAAGCTGGTACTCTCTTGAAACTTTCCCTTATAATGTTGCCTTTGATCACTGGAGGGAAGCTAAGGCGAGGCATGGGGCTGAATTGTGAGCTACTTTGTCTCCATAACGTCTGCAAGTTTATGCTTGTGGATTTCATGAGTTTTTCTCATGCTTGTTACAATTGATACTGACTTGGGTGGTGTGGGTGGGATTAGACGCTGCAGTGGGCAGTTTAGGGGTTCAATTCCCCCGTCTAATGCAATTTTTAAGTGTTTTTTATTGATATCTTTATTCTGTAATTTTTACTTGACTGTTTCTTGTTTTTAAAAATGTAGCCAAAATGTTCCTGGAAATTGCACTTGGGAGCCTAAACCGAACTGCTTTTTAACTAGATGTAGCCACTACTGTTACTGGGAAAAAAAAAACTGTCGCCACTTCGAAATTGACAGCAAAATTAACCGGGTGCCACATCTGCAGGATAAAAAGTTGCACAAAGCCACATTAACTTGGCTTGACAAAGTCGCGTTTGCCACAGAGGCTTTCAGAACCTGCCTTACGGTGCGATTCGCTCCCCCTCCTCATTTTGGGAAAATAAAGGCTGCATGACCCACCCCAAAATGCACAACTCTGTCAGTACCTGAGAAATAGGACATTCGAAGTAATGTTCTGAAACCACGGCTCCTATGTCTGGAAATGAACCACTATGTTTAGGAAAAGGTCTTGTACACTATATTTGCATTTGAACATGGGACGTATAATCTTTTAACACGCTCTAAAAAGAAGATGCATTTAGCAGGGACACAGATATAGTAAGCGCCGCCCCTCCAATAAATGCAATTAATACCCCAGTCTAAATTCCACCCCTCCTCCCCGGCATACCTTTCAGTTCGTCAGAGACATTGTGTGTGGGAACCGTCGATAAATGGAGAACGTGAAGTAAGTTCAGTCCAGGACATTTACAACTATGATGCTGGTTTTTTCGATACAATGATGTCGTCTTTGCTTCTGTTTCTCTTTAATCTTCTGTCGTTTCTCTGCTGTCGAGTGCTAGAGTGTTTATAGAAAAGAGAGGCCGGAGATGGAGGAGTGGAGTCCTACTACCATGGTGAGGTACGGTTTCAGTTGTGTGGACGATAATGGAGAGATTGTTAGCATATGGAACTTTGCGGAGTTGGATCACCACCTGAGAGAGGTCGAATCAGGGGAGGATGTGCTTCCGGTAGTAACATATGCGGCGCAGGAGACGGACTTAGTAACTAATTCCATTGTCACAAGTGAGGCATAATTCAGAGGAACTGCGAGGTACAGTCGCTGCCCGGCATGTGCGTTCGAGATTCATGGTAGTTACTCTAGCAGTTGGGGACCACTGTTAGCTTCCGTACTGTTGTCGATGAACTACGACGGCTGCCCAGGATGCGTTGACGACCATTTCCTCCCCGACTTCTGGACCCATGTTATGTGTAGGTACATCGACGATAGGATACCACCTCTGGAGGGAGATGATGGAGATGCCAAAGCAGTTTTAGAAATACAGTCGTTTATAGTTGGCGAACCCGGAGGCAGTGAAATTTTGTGTGTGGACCATTGCCCAGAGTTGGCACAGGGAGTTGACGGCAATGAGGGTCTACAGAAGTCAGATGTAATACACTCGGCTTCTAAGTTTCTCCTCCATGTAGCCATTACACAGGCCACGTGTCTATCAGCTTGTGTTTCAGTTGAGGAGAACTTGGACCTTGTCGCTCTGACTTTACAGGTATGGTTCCATGCGATGACATAGAAGGCAGCCCTTTGCGTGTAAGCTGAGTCTGAGTTCACTGACGGCGATTTACGGCATATAGGTATTGGACGCGTGGTACAAACAAATTCCTTGAGTTCTTGGAAGAAGAAAACGTAATCTAGAAATTTGATTTCGACTTGGCTGTGCATAAGAATAGTCCCGCAATATATTAGATGATGAGTCCTGTCCCGCGTTTCGTTGCCGTTTGTAAACGTCTAAATTCTGCATAAATTCAGGCAGATATATTTGAGCATAAACATGGCAGACAGTGCGTAATACTGACCATTTCCAGGGATCTATGATCTTCGGATCCTTAGTTGCCATTGTCGTGCGTCAAATGTCATGGAAAGATCTAAGCCATCATGAGAGTTAAATGCGAAAGGTGTTGAATACGAAAGCCTCTCCTCATTCCCATGCAGAAATGTGGCACTTAGATAAACAGAACCTTGTCAGAAAGTCGAATATAGGATAATCCATGGTGGGTCCTGAAGCGACGGCTCCTGTATATGGTAAGGAATCTCGAACTTGGTTAATGTCTCTCGTAATATGTTTTGACACCGTCAAGGAGAAGTATAACCTTAGAGTATCTCCACCCCTTGGCGCCAACGGGGGTGCCAACGGGGTGGATGGCGTGGCCGGATTTAGGTCCCGGTCCCGGCCCCCGGCCGAGTCCCCACCCTTGGCCTTCACCGTACGCCACCTTGCTCTCGATTTGGAACTCCCGGCCCCACTCTTCTCTGCAGCACCTTCCGGGAAGGTGCCTCAGCTCTCCCCGCCCTGCCTGCTCCACCCTCGCACTCACCCCGCCCCTGCTCGTCTCTGTTCTCTCTCTCTTAGTTTTGAGTGAACTGCGAGCTCCTGTTTTTTTCTTTTTTCTTCATTCTAAGGTTTGTGAGGCATGGAGGCATGGAGGGCAAGGTTGGCGAGTGCATAGGAAGCATTATTGGTAGATGAAGAAGAGGACGAGTTGGAGATGCAGATGGCTCTCGATCAGTTGCAGTCATTCATTGATGAGGAGCCAGAGCCTAGGAGAGTTGCAGGTGGTTCAAGTTTGGGAAAGACTCCAAATATTGAGAGACTTAGGGTGGTTATGGATTGGCAGATGTATGTTGATTATTTTGCTGATCCACCCATATGGGGTCCTAATTTTTTCAGACGCCGCTATCGTATGAGGAGGAGCTTATTTAATATGATTTTGGAGAAGGTGTGTGCTCGTGATAGTTATTTTGTACAACAGAGGGATGCTTGTGGCTTGGTAGGGCTTAGTTCACGGCAGAAGATCACGGCAGCGCTTCGGATGCTATCGCTTGGTGTATGCGCAGATGACCAGGATGATTATTGTAGGACTAGCGAGTCCACAGCCATGGAGTGCATGAAGCGTTTTTGTGTTGTGGTACGGGCAGAGTTTGGAGATTTCCACTTGAGACAGCCAACGCGGGCCGATTTTGAGCGGCAGCTAGCGATTAATGCACAACGCGGATTTCCTGGTATGTTTGCATCGTTGGATTGTATGCACTACGAGTGGAAAAATTGTCCAGTGGCATGGCAGGAGGATTTTGGAGACAGAGATGGGAAGAAGTCCATCATTTTGGAAGCCATAGCTGACCAGAGCTTACACATTTGGCATATTTTTTTTGGGCTACCGGGCTCAAATAATGATGTCAATGTTCTGGATCGGTCCCCACTGATTCACAACATGCTAACCAGTGAGGCAGCTGACAATACTTTTGAGGTTAATGGGCAAGAGTACAACCGGTACTATCTATTGGCAGATGGAATTTATCCACAGTGGAGCTGTTTTGTTCAAAGTATCTACATGCCTGGGGATGAGAAGAGGAAGCATTTTGCTTCAAGACAGGAGGCTTGCAGGAAGGATGTAGAGCGTTGCTTTGGTGTGTTGCAGGCACGATTTGCTATCATCCGCAACCCGTGTAGGCAATGGAGTATGGATACAATTTCAGACATCATGTTTGCATGTTGCATCCTACACAACATGATTATAGATGATGAGCGTGAAGTCCCAGACCTTGAGAACATTTTAGCTCCTCATTTTAGTGACAATGTCCCCTTGCGTAGAGGTTTGTCTTTCCAGCAGTTAGCAGCAAATACACGTGAGATTGAGAATGAGGACACACACTACGGACTCAGAGGGGATCTCATTGAGCATTTATGGAGATTAAAAGGCCTTAGGGCTTGATTTTATTTATAAATAATATTGCCTATGGAGACTTAACACAATCATGTAAAAGTGTTTAATGCTCACAAAATCTTCTTGGGACATGCATGATATAGCACTGGACTTCTGCAAAAAAATTGGGAATTTAAGAGTTTAAGGTTTGAAAATTATGGAAGAATTAGTGGCTGTGACAAAGCATCAATATAAATTCCCCTAAAAGTAATATAATTTTTTTTCCAATATTCAACAAAAAATATCAAATATTTTTACTTTATACCTTCACTTTATACTCTAAAAGTTATAATTTTGTATATATTTATCTTATAATTTTACTTTAACTTTTACTTCTTAAGTACACTTCTAAATACAAGAAAGTAATAGAATTATATTTAAAAGAGTTAATGGTTGAAATTATCATAATATGGATTTATAAATATAACAAGACGTGTGGGACCATAAGGTTCACGCACAAATACAAAACTTGGAGGAAGTCAAAACTAAAGATAAAAGTTGAGGCCGGAGAAGAAACTCCTCCTCTAGAGAAGCCTAAGTGGTTAAAAAAACAATTTTCAAAAACAAATCTAGACCATAGATTCCACCATTGAGAATTGATCCATGGACCTCATGCTCACCAAGAATAGCCTCTCCAACTAGTGGTCCATCTCCACCTTCTTTGAAATCCGCACCGCGGTTAAAATGCAAGAAAAAGGAGAACAAAACCCGTGAAACACGGATGGGCCAAGGGACACCGACCCCGGGGGTTGTCCACCTGTCTGATGAGCGTGGGTTGACCGAGGCTGGAACGACCCAAAGCAAAGGTTCCGTAGAGCCTAAGCCCCGGCTTGAGAAGAAGTAAATCCGAACTCCTTACACTCCTGCTTTGTCGCGTATGGTGCTTTCAGTTACTACTCCTCGTGGCGGATGGAGCCGGGAGGTGCGTCGGGATGTCCGGAAGTTGGAGGTGGCTTCAAGAATTACCTTTTCTTCGTTCCTCCAGAACAAAGTGACAGGTCCTCTCCACCTTCTTCTTGTATCCCCACCTTCCTAGAATTGGATTTATACACTTCCCACTCTAGCTCTATATGCTGTAATTTTTTTTCAAAGACATTTTGAGGGCTTAGAGTTTATTTTTTGGGCTTTTTATCATGTTTTCGTAAACATGAGCATGTAATGTTCTAATGGTATTGTTGTTATTGATTAAGTTTTGATATATGGGCCAAAATTGACAATTAGCAATTTGGCAATTTAAATTATTAAATATTTGGTAATATAATTCTTTTGAATAAAATTGAATATTATATTACCATGAGATGTTTTTTTTTTATGGAAAGTCAAATTCAACCAAAAAAACCATTATTCTTCAGCACCATTTGATAATAAAATTATTTTGAAGTTAAGTCAAATTGTCATACATATGCATATTCATTTTTTATGAACACAATTCTTGTTTAGATCTTTTGATACAATGTGAATGTAGAGACTTATGGTTTTTGATCAAAAACAACTTCACCATTGGGTGAGCTTCTCTTCACATGTACACTTCTCCGGTGGACTTGTCCTCTAAAGCTTCTCCTCTAGATGTTTAGACTACAACCGGTCAAGACTCCTTTTGAAATATTTTATTGCCTTCAATTCTTCTCCGGCACATCCACCATTTGCCTCATATAACCTTGTCTTGGCCAAGCATTCTTGACCAGCTGGAGGCCTTCTCCACCGTAGTGTAAACCGGCCCTAAGAATACTTCACTATAATCTGTGTTGTCAGGTCACTATCTCTGGTGGAATTGACTCTCATGGAAAACTTAGAAATTTGGGGGTCTGGACAAGTTTTGCTTGGCTTCATTTCTGTGACTTCACACAATGCGGTTCGCTTGAATTTCAAGTGATTAGTTTTTATTCAATGCTGCTAAATTTGCATATGCTAGTTGTGAGGCTATGTATTTAAAAACCGTGTCTCTTTAGTAGTTGATTTACACTCTGTCTCTAGAATCTCCTTGTGCTGTCCCCCGAAGAGACAATTAAGATGTGTAACTTATGATACTTTCACCAATAATTAAAATGACTTTCTTACTTTTCACAATCTGGTTGTAGATTCAAGATAAGGATTTAAACAGCATGTGCCAGTGGTTTTTACAATGATGTATCAGCTCCTACCTTGTACTGTATACTTTAGTTTCAACTTTCTCCAAGTTTTGTATTTGTAGGTGAACCTTGGAGGTCCAATAAAAACTTTGCACTTTCTATGGAGTCTATGTACACACTAGTGAAAATCAAAAGAATCTGGATGAGCTGCACCTATAGTGCATTGCAGACCTACCTACAATCAAAATATCTAAATTTGAAATCTTCATTGTAAATTTGAATACAATATCGTTAAAGTAGTCGGAAACCTCCGTAGCAATCCTCCGTAACATATGAGCCCAAAAAATGTCTGATTTCATGTATCATGAGCCATTGCCTAAGCTATCGTTGATGTCTTCGATGGACAAAAACTCTTCACTCCTAGAAATCTCTTAATCAACCATTCATTTCGTCCTTGAGGCATCTTTGCTGCACTTTGTCAAATGCAACATGTTCTTTAATGTAGTTGGGTGAAGAAGCTGCTCATTTCATATCGATCTAGTCTTCAGGAGTAATTATTTCAATCCATGATCGCGCACAAACTGCAGCTCTCTGACATTCAAAGTACAATTGAATTCAGCCTTCTACATCAAGATCCACACTTAAATAAATTAATGTCAAAATCAAGATAGACTTATAAAATACGGGGCTAGCGCACTCACACAACCTGTCACATCTACACATGTGCATGAATAAAAATATAAGCGCATATGAGGATAAGAGATGGTTGTAATCATTGAAGCCACTGAAAGACGAAGGCTTTGACATAGTTCTATGACCAACTACACTAACAACTTGGAGGATGTTATATTCACTATGTACTGGAGTACAGACCAAAGAGTAGCATATGTTTCTCTTATTTTTGAGTACATACAATAACATGCTCTGAAATTCTACTAAATGAATGACTAAAACATCATTTTTTTCTGATACTAACCGTAAGATCTTCAACTAGATTATTTAAATAGACAGCTCAAATTTTTTTCAATATAATCGACCGTAGAGATTAGACGATTATAACAATTAAAATTTGAAAACAAACTTTTTTGACAAGATTTTTGACTAGGTTGACACACTCTAATTTTATTTTTCTTAGGTTTTTTGCATTATGGATTTTGAGGGTTTTGATGCATGTCAAAGAAGACTAAGTTAGATAATTGTACTAAAAAACTACTCTCAAAAGTGAAGTGTAGCATGTTGAAAACAATATTTTTATTAAGTTGTATACACAAAAATGCTAAATCTTATTTCTTATCTTGAAATTCCATTATTTGATTTAACTCCCAATCCAAACGGTCAAAACAAAGATTGATGTCCATCCTTTCACTGAAAAAAAGAAAAAAAGAAAAAACCTAAAATAATGCTTTTTCTAACTTTTAGGAAAGAAAGAAGAAGTTTTTTTATACACTGCCCGAAACGGTGAGAAAATTTGATATTTAGTGGAGTGAACATTATGCACTTAACGTTGTTTTCTTTTCAGAAACTTCAAAGATGACATCATGAAGTATTTATGGAAATATTTTCAGAGATAATTGATGTATTTAGCATGGCTGTCCAAATTGACCATCGAACAATTTTTCCCACTTTAGATACCATAACTATTTTTATAAATGTCCAATCCAAAAAAAAAAAAAAAAGATTTCCCCAAAGTTCTTTTTATGGCCTACATTTACAAAAAGTTTCAAAAAATCTTGACTTTAATTGAAGCCACATGTACATGCCCGAATTTTTTAAAAGCCCATTTTAGGACAATTGTCCTTTAGGGGTTAACCAACCATTCCTTTCGTCCTTGAGGCATCTTCGCAGCGCTTTGTCAAATGCAGCATGTTCTCCTATGTAGTTGGGTGAAGAAGCTGCTCATTTCGTATCAATCTAGTCTTCAAGAGTACTTATTCCAATCCATGATTGGGCACAAACTAACATTCTGAGTACAATTGAATTCAACCTCCTACATCAAGATTTACACTTAAATAAATTACTGTAAAAACCAACGTAGACTTATAAAATACAAGGCTAGTGCACTCACACAACATGTCACATCTACACATGTGCATGTATAAAAATATAAGCGTATACAAGGATAAAAGATGGTCGTAATTATTGAAGCCACTGAAAGACATAGGCATTGACATACTTCTATGACCAACTACAATAACGACTTGGAAGACGTTGTATTCACTATGTACCAAAGTACAAACCAAAGAGCAGCACATGTTCCTCTTATTTTTGAGTACATACAATAACATGCTCTGAAATTCTACTAAAAAGCATTCCAACACTACATCCCCCATTCATACTTCATTTCAACAACAATATCACTTTATCCTAGGACCAATTTTTTTACAATAGCATAACACCAGACGAATAATTATATCAACTAGAGTGAGCATGGCAATAATTACAGAAGAAATTACAAATCCAAGCAATAGTGTTATACAGCTTTTTCAAAACAAAAACAGAGATTTCTTTGAACCTTATAGTTTCCTATTAAGGTTGAAGTTAGACAACAACATCCCAAAAAATAGACAAGACAATGCACATCTAAAATAATTAACAATATTAAAACTCAGGGGAAAAAAAGCACATTTCAAATCTCAAATAGCCTATCTAGTGGCTCCGCATCGATACTCTATTGGAGAATGAAAACACAAAATAAGTAATTAGTAAAACCAGCCAACATCTATAGTTGCCTACAAGAAAGATGAGGATAAATTCTTTTGCCAAAATTTAATTACAATAAAGAAATATCTATTTCACAAAATTATTTGCATAATAACTTTTCCTTGGATTCTTCATAGAGGAAAACTTTGTTACTCAATGGAGTGATTTTTAATGCAAAAGATGTGTGTATGTATGTTCTTTACATATCTTTGCAATCAAATTTTAAAAAGTCATCACCAGAAATTAGAATTTTACTTCTTTGAAATTGAAACTTGGTACTCTTGAGTGGGATTGGCTACGAATTAAGTGATAATTTTGCAAGATAACATGGACCAATTTTATTGTATATTATTTACAAATATTTGAATGCATCAAAAAGCATCACTCATCTTCCTTGTAGGCGACTGTACAGTTTAGAGCCTACTTGCAACCCAAGTCCCTGCCCAATACTTAAAATGACTTTTTAAATTAAAATTAACTTTTGCTTAAAAACAAAAGTGTTAAAGGAAATTATCAAGCTAACGGGGGGAAGGGCTATTCTGACTAGACTTTAAGAGACGCTGCCTGTGATCGAACCCTCGACCTCCGGGTCCGGAACTTGAGGCTCTAATCCTGTGACTTACAAACTGTAGAATTGGTCAACGACCAGAGACTTCTGTGTGAACATGAGATCGTCATTGCGATCTTAGGGAACGTCTACGTTCCCAATGTTGGGAGCGTAGGCGCTTCCTTAAGGTCCCATAAAAAATATATTAAATACATTTCCCCAAGTACTTGGGCACCCCTAGTAATTACTTGGTACTTGGGCACCCCTAGTAATTACTTGGTACTTGGGCACCCCTAGTAGTTACAGGGGGTGCCCCTAGTTTGTGACCTGGGGACCCCAAGTCATTGGATTGGGGCCCCAAGTTTATGACCTAGGGACCCCAGGTCATTGGATTGGGGCCCCAAGTTTGTGACCAAGGGACCCCAAGTCATTGGATTGGGGCTCCAAGTTTATGACCTGGGGACCCCAGGTCATTGGATTGGGGCCCCAAGTTTGTGACCAGGGGACCCCAAGTCATTGGATTGGTGCTCCAAGTTTATGACCTGGGGACCCCAGGTCATTGGATTGGGGCCCCAAGTTTGTGACCAGAAGACCCCAAGTCATTGGATTGGGGCCCCAAGTTTGTGACCTGGGGACCCCAGGTCATTGGATTGGGGCCCAAGTTTGCAAGTTGTTATTTTTCCTCAAGTTATAAGAGAAGATTCATTTCAAACCATGTAACAAGTTTGGAAAATTTGTCAAAATCATGGATGTTGCTATGCCAATGAATCAAAAACCCAATTTATGGACTTGTTCAAGTATGGTGAGGATATCATAATACTCTTCTAAATTTATGGAACTTGATGGTGATTACTCATTTGCAGCAGTCAGTTTAGAGATTGTATGTCAATATTTACTCATCTGCAACAATTTTGGACATGGAGATTGAGAAAAGCTCTGGAGGAGTTTTGTGTTTGCTTGGGCTTGGGAGTTCTCATGGTAGGCCATGGGACAGCATGAAAATATTGGCTGGAAGTACTGTGCAGGTGTGCAATTTTGAACTACAGGTGTGCAATTTTGATCAGCAGGTGTGTCCCAGCTCGAAGCAAATTCCAACTACTCCAAGTTTGTTGTGACCACCCCACCATCTACAGGTGCCCAATTTTTCTCTCATTTTAGTTGGCATGACTGGACCTGCTCTCTTAGATTCATACGATTACAAAATCTCAGGACATTTGTGGAAGAAAGTGGTAATGATCAGGAATGCTCAATGAAATCCATTTGCTTTATACTAGGCATTGATTATGCTCTGTGTTGACGTGCTTCATAATTTGTCATGGTATTGTTGATTTATTGTCTTTGTAATTGACAGGTTGAATGAGGCTATTGTGCATTACAGTAAAGGTATTAAGGATATCATCAACGAAGAATTTGGTGATGGCATGTAAGCAAATTCCTTCCAGCTCCTTCACATGAAGCACTGAACACATTCTGAACAAACGACGGTCTACAAGAAGTTTTTGTGAACAAATCAGTCCACTAGAGCCCGATTTTATTTATGAATGATATTGCCCATGAAGGCTTAATCCAACATGAACATTTTGTCCATTGCCTTCTACATTTTCTTCATATGCATCTAGTTCGATGGGTTGAGAATTGCTATTGTACTCTCTACGGTTTAACTGGTCACCCAAGCATTGAAATTGTGTTGGCTGGTGAGGATCAACATGCTCCAAGTCAAGCCATGGCGCCCCTCTCCCTCCCATCCACCCTCCCGAAACTCTGTTTACTCCACCTGATCTTTGTTGTGCACCTGCAGACTCCAATTTCAGACCCCAAGCGCCACCCTTGGTTCCCCACTGATTTGTTGAACTCGCACCCCCCCTCTCCGAATAAATCCCTGCCCCCTCTAATCCCCCACTCTGATTCCGATCCACCCCTTGGAAACCACCCCCACCCATAACATGGTTTAGGCCGCCTTGATTTGCCATAAATCCCCCGCCCTTGTGTATTAATCCCCCGCCTTGATCCATCGATCCCCTGCCCTGTTGCATTTGTCCCCCGCCCTGCTGCATTGATACTCCACCCCGCAAAAATTCCCTGCCCATCCCCCACTCTGGTCCTCCTCCCTGCACCTGCGAAAATCCAACCCCCCCCACCTCCAAAAATTCGAGCATGTCCGAATCTCCGCCCACTTCGTTTTCCCTACCCACCTGGTCTTCGTCGAGCTCCTGCTGGTCATCCACGGCCGCGCGCTGATCTTCGCCAACCCTCAAACCTTCGGCGTCCTCTTGGTCGGCATCAACGTTGGCACCTAGACCGGCAGTCACCCGACCTCCAGAGTCGTTGGGCGAGTTCAATCCCTCCGGAGTTGTTGATCTCCTGCTCACTGTTGCAGCAGCATGCTCAGCAGCGGTGGCAGTCTTCTTCGCCGCTACGTCCCGCGCCTCCTCATCCTCTAATCGACGTCGCAATTTCTTGAGCTCCTCCTGCCTGCGGAGGCGTAGGTACTCCCTCGCGTCGTCGTCGGCATCCGGCATTGACATCAACATCAAGAGGTTCTGATCCTCCAACAAAGAACACTTCCGCATGTAAGCGGCCACCATGTTCTTCGTCGCCTCCGCCTGTGCAAACATGAGAGACTCCCGAGTTTTCGAGAATCGCTAGTCTTCCTTGGCCTGCTTTGTACCTCCCGGCCTCCCTTGATACATCCCTGCAGCAACAGCCGTAGAGCTCCCCCCTCCACTGACCCGCCCCCTCCTTGCGAAACAACTCCCGCTCCCTGTTCCATATCAACAAATTTGCTGCAATCTTGATCGGCACTAGTTGGAGGTGCCTTGCGCTTCGGAGTTGGCGGCTTCACCTGTGTCCACCCCTCTGCCCACTTGGGGTGGTCCTTCAACAGAAGCCAACAATGCTCAAACTGAAAATCCAAGCCCTTGTTGTTCTTCGTCCGGTAGAGTTCATGCGCCCTCCTCAAGGTATCTGCTGCGCTCGACCCACTACAATTCAAACGCACCACCTGCGAGTACACTCCTATGAATTTGGAGACGTCGTGTTTGATGGTGCCCCACTTCGTCTCCAACGATCGCTGCGGCCGAGGTCCTTGTGGCTGATTTTCTTTGTAATGAATTGTAATCCGCTCCCAAAAAACACCTGCTCTCTGCTGATTACCTACAATGCGGTCTTGCGGCACATGCAAGACACTTCTACAAAGTTGTTCCTCTTCATCCCTGCAAAAATTCCTCCCCTTCACACCAGGTGGCACAGGTCCTCCCTCGTCCGCACCCTCTCAGCTTGCTTCTTCCTCCCTGCCACCATGATGAGAAACTGTCAAGGGGGATAAGATTCCCGGAATCCAAGGTCTTTGGCATGGAGAAGAGGTCCCTGCAACCTCCAGGGCCGGGAGGGATTTTGAGCGGGGCCGGAGGTCACTACGCCGTTGGCGCCGCCCCGGTGGCCACTGCGGCACGGCAGCCGACCGTTGGCGCCACCGTTGGCGCCTACGGTGGCGATGCCCTTATCGCCCGCTTTGTAAATTGCACCACTCCACATGTAGAATGTGGGCCGCCTCCTTTACCAAAAATAATACCCGTAATGTTTGGAGTTCGCGGACCTCATGATGGTCCCACAATCCAAAATATCTATGGGCGGAGGAGGAGAGTTATTTCTTTCGGATCTGAGACAGACGTATCGAAAGCATCGTCTGTCGTCAATATCCGGTGCCGCGACAGTACCTTCCTCTCTGGGCTCCCGCAGAATCTGTTTTGCCATGATCTCGACGCATAGTAGAGGGACAGCATCTCTCGCCAACCATGAGTACGCAGAGGGAAGTGTCTACTCTTCGACATTATTGTCTTACCTTCCCGCTACAGTTGTTTCTGATGTCTTGCTGCCTCTGATCTGCGACGGTGAAGACTCCGACGAGGAAGTGCGAGCGCATGTGAGAATGAGGTCAGTGTGCAAGAGCTGGAGAGTTCATATTCATCGCCTTCCACAGTGGTTCATGGCTGCGTGGATGCACGAGCAGAGGAGAGCGGCGAAGAGGGTTACGGCTACCTTCGTAACGATCTCTCAGAAAGGTATGTTTTTTTCGGAAAATCTCAATGGGTTCTCGCATGTCCTTTTATGCATGAAAGCACAAACTCTAAAGACTGCAATGTACTGAACCAGATTTTGATATTTGTGCAGGTATAATGTGATGGTTTTTCATGTCCATAACGGTCGAGCTGCTCAGCCAATTCGGATCTACTGTGCAATGTTTAGAGTCATTTAAGAGCATACTGCGTAGAGGCCTGAACGTCACATTATCCATGTTACTTTATTCAGCTATCAACGCATTTCATAGCCTTTAGCATGAACGGCGTTGATCCAAATTCCGTGTAAGTCCATATACAACGAAATTTGCCTCAATTACAATCAAGAGTGTGCAAACACTACACTATACAATGTGTCGATGAATGAGCTCGAAGAACTCACGGTCCCTTGCCCTCGTGTTCGTAGTCCTCATTGAAAAGGCTTTGCAAGTTTTTGTACTCGATAAGCAAAGTCCGCCCTATCCGCCACAGTCATTTGAGGCTGAGATACTAATAAACTGCGTGACACATAACAATCAGCTTAGTCACCCTAAATTGGTATCCGAACTGTTATAAATACAGCTTGAATGGAGATAGTCGTGGATGATTTTTTTAGAAAGAAATGAAGCAATCCAATGAAATACATTGAACTCAACAACCGCTCTCTACCGGATCACACGGTATCTTGTACCTATCGACAAGAGTGAACCAGGAGATGGTTGTGTTTTTGGATATTAGATTGCTCGGAGAAAGACCCAGAACATTCACCTGACACGTCCGGCTTAGCCATTGGAGGCACGTCGTAGGGCGTGACACATTGATCGATGTGAAAGGCGATCCTATTTACGGTAAACGTAGGTACTGCAATTCGTTACGCAACAGTTTTAGAAGATCCGGTAGCGTCGCGCCTCTGTTTGTAGATCTGCCTATTTTCGATCTTGATTTGCAGGTCACTAAGAACCATCAACCCGGCGATTTTCTGTCCAATACACTTTCTTGAGTAAGCCCATATGGCGGCGGCGTCTCATGTAATAGGCGGCAGCGACTGCAATGGCAATCCTTGCAATGTCCTGAGGTCAATTAGCCCCACCTCTAGTGAGTCTTCTGAGTCCGGGTCTTCAAATTCAGTAGCGGTCCTCCAATTCTGTAAGCAGTGTTTCAGTTTCAACTGCGGAAATATGTCGAATCGAATTCCACTTCGACCTAGCGCATTCCCGGCTAGGACATCTGACGGGCATCACAATCACGAACCTCCAAGTTATGTAGGGGATTCCTTCCTCGGAGCTTACACAACGTCCATGGCGGAGAGTCATCACGCTGCGCCCACGCCGAACCTCTCGGCCTTACGCAACCCGTTCGGAAGTCACCTCGAGCCTCCTCCACCGAACACTTTCAGCTCTCCAACACAGGGTCCTCGAGGTGCGCCATCAGCTGAAGATGTTCAACAGATGTACCACGAGGTAATGTTTGAAGTCATGAACCTTCCCGTTTCTATATTTTGCAGATTGCGTATAATTTTCTATGCATAACAGACGTACGTAATCCTCCACCATGTATGAGTATATCGGATTCAGCACAGACAGAGGCATCTCCGTAGGCACTATGTGTCTTAGGTTGTATCAATATCACATGTGCACTCGAATATCGGTGTAACAGTGGTTTTTGAGTTCCTGCAGGAAGGTCGCCCACCTCACGGAATGACGCCGACCTCGCAGGCAAGGAGAGTTGTCCAGACCAATCTTATTCGACCTCACGCTAGGGCAGTTCCTTCTAACCAGAACGTCACACCTCTATACACTCCGTCCGTCCAGGATCTCGCTGGACCGGAACCCACAGCGGCTCCACAAAGAGAACGAGAACGCCTCACCATGATAGCAGATGAAGCGCAATTTTCTTGAGAAGAGAAACATCGATTGAACAAGAGGAGGTGCCTCCAGAATAGTTTGAAGAGTCCTTACCTAGCAGAGATGAAACTTGCTCACGCGGAGCAGAGATCAGCAACTGCGGTTATTCCAACTTCACCGATAGGTGAGGTTACTGGATTAAAAACAGTATTCCACAATGCTGTTCGTACACTAGCTCGCAGATGTGTGAATTATTCCTATAGGTCATACGTTGGCAAGAAAGGAGAATGGAAGGCCGTGATAGACGCAATCATGATGTCAAGCTAGATTTAGTATACACATTCCCGTATCCACTGTCCCGGAAATATGTGTCGAAGTTCCTAAAGGGGGCCCTCGTAGACGACCGCAAGGTTTACAAAGCATATTTCATCCGTATTGAAGGTGACCAGCACGCGGACATGCCTAACGAAGCTTTTGTTGTTTGGAGCGAGTGGTGGTCGAGTCCGGAGGGGAAGATTTAAGCAGAGGACATGATAGCCCTTCACGGCATGAGGAAGGCAAGCAAATCAGTGCAACAAGGTGGCGATGATTCTGATGCGCCACGTCCCATGGGGGGAGGCAGAAACGACGTAGACGCGGTAGAGGAGAACATGAGCGACGTCTCGGGATTCAACATGACCTCTCAGGTACGTCTTCTCCACTTTAATGCAATGTTTGATATTCAACATTTTCGGTATTCGTTAATGTAGGACGTTCTGTTCCTAAGTTTTGTTCGTGATAAAATATGAAGTTACCGTGAGTGTGACATATGCTCTGTACATGGCCCGCTGCAAATCAGGTCATCGAGGATGCGGGAGATGGAGCATGGCGAGATTGGAGTGTAGCTCATTGCTAGAGCACCAGCACCATCCCAAGTTCTGCGATTCCAGTGTCGAGTGCAGATGGTCGCACATTCACTACCGAGGCAACAACAGGACCAGAAGGCTACGCACCAACTTCCGCATCTGCCCAAGACTTACATTTACCAGAAGAAAGGACCCCCTATTTCCCCCACGTAAGCTACATCAAACTTATGTGGAAGTCCATGTCATTAAACTTTTATGTATTAAGTAATTGATCATGTGTTCTGCACGCAGAGAGCATGCACCCTGGAGTATGTGCAGCAAGGCGAAACTTTCGCAATGTCGCAGCAGCGGTCGGACTATTTTGCAGTTTGCCTAGGTTCGATGGAGGCCCAGGTTCAGGAGATGGCCTCACAGGTAACTAACAATGCAAACGTCATAAACGAGGTACTACTAGCCCAACAATCCATAAAAGATCTGATGACCTCATTTTTGCCATCTCGTGCGGAAACTCTTAATCCTTTACAAACGTCGGCGATGAACTCCCCTTAGAGGCGGCCGAACTGGTCTCTTGGAACAGGTGGACTGGTTTTTTCCAACCCCTCTGGAATTGCAGTTGCAGGTGCCGTGCAAGCGTGCAGTCCTCGTGACCACCACTCTCACCTGCCGTCACTACCTTCCTGGATGTCGGCCGACACTTTCCCTGTTTTGACCACATTACAGGGACCGCAAGAACCACTTCCAGGTCATTTGACTGCATTGCATGACTTGTCACAAACCGAGAGTCTAGGAGGCGATGGCCACACTCCTACTGAGACGGATCCGCGATCTCCCTGCCCACACTCGACGCAAACTGAGACTTTGACAGAGAGTGCAGCGGTCGACAATAGAGTGTCGACTAGAAGCCGCGGCGCTGTGGGAGAAAATATTCCGCTTGAAGGTGCGGCAGATGGACCAGAACGTACAAAGTGCGCTCCCAAGGAAAAAGCAGAGGCTGTAACATGCAGCCGGGCGTGCTGGATTTTGCATCCGGATGCAGGGGATGATATAATCGCGGAAGGCAGAGCTGGAGGGTCGTAGAAGAGTCCTACATAGAAGTTTGGACATCTCTGCACTTTTGGAGATCAAATGGTCCAAGTGCACAAGGTTTTCTTTGGAAATCACCGACTTCTACATGCGAAAGATCGGAACTCATCCTTTTGGACAGTGGAGGACGCAGTAGTGAAGCCCAAGTACTCAAACGTGTACATCAAATGGGATAGCAGGTTCTTCATTGCTAAACCTACCAAAAAAACTAAACCATGTTAAGGCCATCATGTTTATGATATGATTGCCTAGTACTAAATTAATATATGTCGAATATATTTCACGCATGCGTGACTGGACTCTATCCGACGAGTTCTGCGTATATCGATCCGGAACATGGTCTTTAATTGAATATCATCTTTGTTAATGTAGTATGAGCCTGGATTCTGAGTCGCGAATACCTCAACGAAGTCCATGCTCAGGAAGAACACTACATCAGTTTCTCCTGAAAATCACATGCAATACATCCAAACGTCACTGAATAGTGGAGCGCATGTAACGGTGGGCTGGAAATCAGCAGGGACGTTGATCAGGCAGTCCCGGGTATAACGAACCCGCGTATTAACGGATATCTATTTACAAACTTCCAATATAAACCGGGTATATGATATTATTCGGTCCGAATATACCAAAGGGGTCGTCTATTGAAAAAATAATCTTTTCATAAGGGTATTGGAAATCATCCTGGATATCAATGAAAAGTAACGGATACCACACTGTAGACAAACATGAACATCTGGAAAGGGTATACACTTGATCATCTGACTACACATGATATCATTATTGACTTCTAATCCGGGTACAGTTCAGGGTATACACCCAACCGGAGAACTGCAAGTCCACGGATATTATTGACCGCAAATTCACCCCTCTGGTAATTCACACTTCGTAACAACGACAAAAGAATACTGCGTCAGGACAACATCCGTCCAGTAACTGCCGAATGCATTGGGTCCGTAACTTCCCTTTTCTACTACGACTTGTCATCCTGGGCTGGACAGACCAATCTCGAAACCGCGTCATTCTAAATGGGGGCCAAACATCCCTCGTGACTCAATTTTAGAAATTATCACCTTACCGATTCCTCGAATATGGACTATGGGCCCTCGGCAGAGGAACATTCAGTAATCGAGGCAGCCCTCGAGGAGAGACGTGAGGGCTAGCACTGCCATGCCACTAGTGACAGCAGACGATCGTCTCCAGGGCAGATGCGAATTACAACGAGACAAAGGCCAAGTCAAAAGAAACAACCCGATGGATGAAGGCAGCCATTGAACAGATCGACGCCTTGATTAAGTTCTTGAGAAGCCGGGAGATGTACATGCGCTCGTAAGTAAAGAATCAAGACTTATCAAACCTGTGGAGAGTTGTCAGTTCCCTCCAACTATCACGACACTCTTGTAAATTTTCTGTAGATAGAGGATACGGTTGTAGTACTTTGCTTAGTACTGTGAACAGTTCTCGATGCGTATACAAACACGAAGTAGACAAAACTCTTGAACTTCCAAGTACTGCAGTAAGTAGACATTAACAGCCCCGTTTTTATTGCTCGATCGAAACAATGACCGAATTGTTGTCAATTGTGAAGCACCTACTTGCGGTTGCTTCACCGGGGGCTGGAAAATATGGGCTTCATTAATTGCCTATCTTTCTTAGGCAAGGGATTAATTTTGCATGAAACGAATCACAAATGCTTGATTATTAGTGACAGTTTTGTTGCGAAAAAGCTGGAGAGCCGTTGAGAGAGTGCGGACTGAACCGTAGCCTAACACCATGATATGGACAGTGAACCGTGAGTCTGGAAGTTGGAAATTATTTTCCAAAAAATAGACAACAAACATCCGCACTGGAGTCATCCATCCAGCTCATCCAGAATATGAGGACTCTGTCATACCCGATTATGGATGACGGGTATGCATTTCAGAACGTAGTTACTCCCTCTGCAGATCCACGTGGCTCTTAAGTTATCCAAAACCAGGGAAAGTGAATTGGGGTCCTTTTATTACCAAATCTCGTCCATCCAGGAAGTAAAGACTAAGTCACAGTATGAGTGATCGTCCACCTGGACGTAAAGAAGGCCAGCATTACACTGATACAGTCAGTGTTCAAAAATCAACACTGAGCGCCGGGACCCCCAACCGATTCTGAACGCCTTGGCCAATTAGAAAATATTGTCGATTGTTCAAGTAACCACGAATTTTCTTGGTCAAATACTTTGGTCACATGAACCACGTCTCCCACTAGTGTTATCCCGTTCATCAATGTCATGTACATTTTAGTGGATTTCCATCTACGTTTCTATAAGATTCAGATTTTTGACATGGCCCGACTATCTAGTAATTTTTTCTTGTAAGCCTACCACGCATCCTAATTCTGTTCAAGTAGATTTCTGGAATTGTCATATTAACGAATTGCACGTGTCTGTATTTCATTGCTTCCTGAATTTACTCATATGAATACTAATAAATTGGGCTATATTAATAATCATACAATTTTGCTGATATGTCATTCAAAATGAAATCGTAGCTCTGGAAGATTGATACATTGAAGATGTAGATCTCATGAGATCTACATTAAATCAGTGAACATATCAATTCCACTGGTTTCACACCATGGGAACAGGAATCCTGCACTACCGTTGTAGTTAACTTCTCATATGAAGAATAAAATCCCTTTTTGTATGTGTATTTCCAAATCTCTTCAACCTATACACAATTTACCTTGCAGGCTTCTGTTTTTTGAAAATGTGGATCTATCTATACAGCTTCTTGAGTACATGCCATACCTTTAGCCAATGAAATAAAATTTCCACATAATTCTTGACTTCTTCAGACGCCACGATCATTTTTTCCAAAATGTTAGTCCTTTCAGCCACAGAACAGTGGATCCCAAAGCATCCTTCAGAGTGTTATGGTCTGCTTCTTTCATAGGACAAAAAAGAGATACATCGGCAGCGACGCTCTCCACATTCACCGACACGAACTGCGATGGTATGGGCCTGTTGTGAAATATTCCTCCACCTCCTAATGCAGAAACTTGCCCAGTGCAGACAGGGATCTTAGGGTCTGCTTTGTCCATCATCCACACCCAGTCTCCGATTCCGAACTACCACACAAGTATGCAAAATAATTAAAGCCAAATACAATGACACATGGTATGAGAAAACTGTATAACTGATTAGTTGAAAACAAGTAGGGAAACTACCAGTCATTAATGAAAACCATATCTAATTCAACGAGGTATAGTGATTTTTGTCTGAAGACATTTCATCTTGACCCTACACATGACTCTGACAACAACAAACCACTTGAAGTCTGCGTCAACCATAAGAAATTTTACATAAAAATAAAAATAAAAATAAAAATAAAGAATGGAACAGTAAACTCATAATCAGCCAGAGAAACACGATGCAATAAGAAGAATACAATTATTAAAAAAAAAAATGTACTACGTATTGTAATTGTAAGTGTTGAATCATTACCTGGCCAATCAATTTGTTTCCTGACGTGAGACTCTAAGTCAACGCCTTCCATACTCTGAACCACATAAAAAAATGAAAAACACTAGTCAGAAGTCAATTTCGTATTCATTCAAATATTGTTTATTGGAGCTAAGTTCTCATACTAAAAATGGGATTTTTATTTGCAAATCATTCCGAGCGATAGCTTATGTCCAATTCTTTAAACTTTATCAAGTCACTATTGAACTTACCGTACCTCCTCATCGACGTCAATCAGATTATAAAATCAACTAACACATTTACCAAGTTATTAACAATATGGTACTGCTTACAGAGATCATGTTACATTACCAAAATATCTGTCAAGTCTTTGAAGACCACAGCTTAAGTAACAGACTCAATGTAAAGAAAGAAGTCTCACCTCATTCATTATTCACATGGATGTTCAATAGACTGCTCCCATGTGATAATATACAAAGAAAAGAAAAACCGAACAAGTCAATTTATGGCAGTTATCTAAAGAAGTGAAGCAATCTATCATCTCGACAAGCCCAAAACAAAAAAATATTACTACACAGCAACATTATTGATCAATATGTACCCTCCATCGAACTATAGAGTATCACGTTTCCTAAGAATCATGTAACGCGAATTCAAGTTAGTTTTGTAATGGTATATGGATTTGCAAACTGCTATAAGAACAAGCTCATCATGTTTTAATGAAACTTATCAATTGTCAGTGATGTAGTTACCTTCAATACATTGGAGAAGTCTGTATTTCCATAGGCCCTGAAAGATCCACACTTGCCCGTTTCCTGTTTCGTTACAAACAGAGCGTCAGGTCCATGCCTTACCTCAATACCCATAATAGTACAATATGTTCAGAATTGCCCACTGAGTGAAGGAAATTATAAGTTCAAAGGCTGTTCCGATATGGGACTTTCGTTGTACAATTTGAAAGTAATATTTCACTCGATAAAATGAATAATCACCTGGGTACATTACAAAAGACAGAACCTTAAATCCGAGAAGAGATGGAGAAATGTTAAAAATACAATAACTGTTTATGGAATTATTTAACACACTTCGAAAAACAAACTTGCTACTTACCAGGTAGTCGTGACAATTAAATTATAGACAAAACCTTAAAATAACAGTAGTCCTTGGGTTAGAAGACACTTCATAACCATGCGATGTGTGGAAGGAATGGGAATAGAGATAGATAAATAAATGCACGTTACCTCCACTTCCACAAACTCTTGTTCACTAGATTTCGTCAAATTTCCAACAATTATTCACTGCTACCTCTGTGTGGAATGACGTTTTCTGTGTTGTCATCGTGCTCGACGTCCCCCATTCCAAATGTCTCGCCCACTGAGTACCTGTGCGCATTGACGTTACATTTCCAATGGTCCCGACAAATGAGATATTGGTAATCACAGATTGCAACATGCTTTGTAAAGTCATATTACTTTTCATCATTTCATTGACTCTCTGGTTTGTCTCCGCTTATATGCTCTCCATTGCGGTGATTCTAGTAGAGTTCCGTTTATGAATGTCTTGATATTTTTATTAAAGTCAGAAAAAAACTCTGGTAAAGGAAGGATTTACCAACTAAATCCTAGCCTTCACAACCATCAAAACCCAACAAAACTCAATTACACTAAGTGCTCTAAACCCTCACAGAATGCTGGAAATGTACAACTCATGTGCAAAAAGAGGTCAAAACTGCATAAAATGGGTCAAAACAGCCCCCAGACATTGTACAACAGCTTCTACCAGCATTCAAACCTCTCTAACTCTACTTGCTCTAGTGTAGAATGATCTTCCAAAACCCTAAACTTGCCTCTTAAACCCCCTGATAACTGATAGAGTTCATCCTGTTGACTGCGATAGAATTCATCCAGTCAGCTGCGATAGAGTTCATCTGTAGGAACTGGATGACTTTTGGGAATCTTCCTGGATGAAACTAAGAGGGGACTGCATGGGATTAAAGAGAGAGACCGGTTGGGTCTTTGGTTAACATTATCGCCTTTTTCCGGTAGTTCTGTCCTCAGAACGCGAGGGACAGTGGAAACAAAGGACAATGCAAAGGACTTAGAGTAAGGTAAAAAACTGCCTACACCTAAAAAATGTTTGCGAAGAAAACTCATGCTAGCAAAAAATCCAAAGCCATAGGTGGTTAATACTAATACTATGGCTTAAAATGATGTTGCGCGTTCATGAAGTTGGTGCCGCTCGAGCCTAACGGTGGTGCTGATATTTGAGACAGTCGACTGTGCAAAAGTCGGCTCTGGCCCCTTTAATACATCATCTGTCATTCGTGCAAAGTCGAGGCCTTGGTCCACAATCGTAGTTAATCTACGCTTCTGGCAGTCATAGTCGGCTATGTAAGCTTCCTAGGCTGACTCAAGATCGTGCGGCTATGCCTCCACGTAGTCCAGAACTGCACTGCTCAAGTACTGCGGTGGTAAGGTGCTGGTGGCTAACTCCAAAGTTGAATGTTGATTCTCCATCATCAAGCCGTCAGCTTGCTGAAGGCGAGCGAGCAGGCCCTGCTCTAACTCCAAGTAGCAAACGGATGGCTTGAATTGAGTCGTCTCTGCAGCCTTGGCTGCTAACTTGGCTTGTGAAGTCAGCTGCTGAATTTGAGATCCAAGCTTAGTAGCACAAAGGTTTGTCGGCTGGCGGATCCTCTCCAACTACCTTGTTTTAGTCCGTGTCCTAACAAGGACATCTGCCATCATTCGGAGGTCTGTTATTAACACCCGAAACTTCTTGGAAGTGTCTGCAGAATCGGATAGAGTGCAGCTCTGATGATCACCCTGAGTGCCTCCTGAAAAAGGCTCTATCAGTCGGCTCTGAAAAGAAGTAGGCTTGCAAAAGGAGCCTAGGGAACTACCTCCCTCAAATGAGACTCTATTGTCAAAAACAGCGTGGACATGCTCTGGCGGCTGGATGTCGTCGCTCCTCATCTCCTCATCTCCAGTTGACAGCGCAAGTTGCTTCCTGGTTGTAGCTGAGACAAACTCAAGCGGACGGACCCGTCGGCCATGTTGAACCCACCGTTGACATTGTCGACCAATATTGGAAAAGCTCTCTGGTGAGTGTGAAGTCGGCTCTGCAGCAAAGATGTGCTCCCTAAAGTTGTTGTTGACAATTAGCCGTTGCTTCTTAAATCCAACGGTGTCACCTAATGCCTGATACTCCATCGAATGGGTCGGCAGAGCTTCTCTAGAATCAATTTGCCGAGAGTTGACTGGTCCAGAGTTGGCTCCCCCGAATTCTCCACTTCTAGAGTTGGCTTCTTCAGAGTCAGCTTGTCCAAAGTTGGCCCTTCTAAAGTCAGCTCTGTTGAAATCAGCTCTGGCAATGTCAACTCTGGCGAAGTCGGCTCTGTCAAAGTCGGCTCTACCAAAGTCAGCTCGTAAGAGGTTACTAGACAATAATTTATGGTTGTCTTTGTCTTTGTCCATTAGTTCTTCGGCAAAGTTGTAGCACCAGCACTTCAGGCAACTTTGGTGATGGCCCCATTTCCTGTTTAATGGAAATGGTTTTGGCTGCATGAGGCCCTCGAATGGTCACCAACTCGTTACCTTAGTCATGAGTCACTTTAGCATCTACCAACCAAGGTCAGCCCAGCAGCATATTGGAAGCCTCATAAACATCCTGGTTGCAAAGAATAGTGAGACTTATGTTGTAAGGAATATCATGAATATAGATTCTTACATTCCAAATTAACCCAAATAACTCGATGACTGCCTAATCTGCCATGTGGAGCCGATAAGGGGCTGGAGATGGGGCCTTCAGACCAAGGCGTACCCGCTCCCCTTTTGTAATCAAGTTGACTCCAGAGCCGCCATCGAGCAGTACGTTCTCCAAGGTCAAATTCTCCACCCGTACAGAAATCATTGGAAGACACCGGTCAATATCCACATCTCCTACAACTACTGTAGGCTGTAGCTTTGGATCAGTTTATAAATCATGTTAAATTTGATTGGCGGTCAGCTCTACAAGGTTAGCCGGTGCAAGCGGCTCGACCGAGTCGACAAACGCAGTCGGCTCTAAAAGGTCAGCTGATGGAGGCGGCTCGACGGAGTAGGCAGACGCAGTCGGCAGACGTAGTCGGCGCTACAAGGTCAGCCGGTGGAGGCGGCTCGACCAAGTCTACAGACGCAGTCAACTTGCTTGCATGGTCCGAGAATACTTGAGCCTTCAGGTACTCTGAAAGGTGAGGGGCCACTGCCAACAGTTGTGCTAACGACATTGTAACATGGTTGTCATAACAGACCGGCCGTCCATTAGTCCGTTAGTCCGTCATGGTGACAAGGTGACATTTTTTTATTTTTTATTTTTTTTATACTCACCCGTATGCTCGCGCCCGTCCGCACTCGCCCGATGGCGTGCGCCGGACTTCCACCAAGTTGTTGTTCATTTCATTCTAATGCTACTTCCTCCATTGAGTGCAAGCACTCGCGCGCGAGCAAACGGACGCGCGCAGTCAGGCGCGAGCATATTTGCAAACGCATACAAAGAAACTAGCCAAAGTTTTTTTTTTTTTTTTTTTTTTTTTTTTTTTTCGCACTCGCCTGTATGCTCGCGCCCGTATGCACTCGCTCGATAGCGGGCACCGGACTTCCACCAAGTTGTTGTTCATTTCATTTTGGTGGTACTTCTTCCTTTGCACTTGCCGGTATGCTCGCGCCCGAGTACTCGCGCCCATCCGCACTCGCCCGATCGCTTGCATCGGACTTCCATCAAGAAATTGTTCATTGCAATTTTATGCACAAATAATTGTTGCTAGACCAAGGAGCTCAATTGCTCAGTACGCAATGTGATGGAGATCAATGAGTGATGAGAACATTTATGGAATATGATATTGGAATAAAAATAGTATCAAAAGGCATAGATAATTAGATTAGTAGAAGATTTTGGAGTTAGTTAAATTTTGTTTAAACTAGAGCATTTTGTGTACATTTCCACTATCTTCGCGTTGATTAAATCATAATCTATTTAAATGTCAATTCATTGTTGACTATGTCGTTCATCACACTTGATGGCTTTTTATCCATGACTTTTTTTTATATTTCTCCCATTCTATCCCTTTATTTGGTGATTTTTCTATACTTCTTCCATTCTATCTTCTCGTTTTCCTTTTCTTCTATTTCCAGTGGATGATGTATTTATTTATTTTACTAGCCTTCCATTGGTCTCACATTCTATCTTTTATTTTTATGTATTAAAATTTCCAATTGTCTTCCATTCTATCATCTCATCCCTTTGAACTTCATTATAATTCCATTCTATCTTCTTGTTTTCCTTTTCTTCCATTTCTAGTAGATGATGTATTTATTTATTTGTTTATTCTTCCATTGGTCACTCATTCCATCTTTTATTTTTATTTATTTTTCTAATTGTCTTCTATTCTATCATCTTGTTCTTTTTAAGTTCATTACTATTCCATTTTATCTTCTCGTTTTCTCTTTCTTCCATTCTTAGTCTATCATGTATGTATTTTATCATTCCAAGTCTACGATGTACTTTTTTTTCCTATATTTGTTATGTAAACTTATTGTATGTGCCAATTGAATGAAACATGGTAAATAAGTTCAAGAATAATATGAAATATAAGTTATTTACATATTTAATTAATGAATGCAATCATGAACAAAATATTAAATTATATTTAACAAGAATAACTTTAATAGTACGAAAATCAGGATTCAAATCATATAAGAACATATCTACATGAGTTTTGGGAGTTCGGTTTTATTTCATTTTTGTGCTAGTTTTTTCTAGGCACACCGACACGCACGCACCCAACCTCCACCAAGAAGTTGTTCATTTCATTTTGTTCCTTTATTTTTTTCCTATGTGCATGCCTACATGCACATGTCCAAAAGATGAACTCTTACCAAAATGAATTGAACAATTTCTTTGTGAAAGTCTTGCGCAAGCTCTCGGGCGCATGCGAACGGGCGCGAGCATTCACGTGCGTGCATGTGGGCGCGCACACCAAAAACATAAAAAAAATAAAAAATAAAAATATATATATATATTTATATATATATATATATATATATATATATATATATATATATATATTTATATATATATATATTTATATATATTTATATATATATATATTTATATATATTTATATATATATATATATATATATTTATATATATATATTTATATATTTTTTATCTTTTTATTTTTTTATTTTGTTTTGTGCGCTCTCGAGTGCTCGCGCGCGTGCCTATGGACGACAATTTTATGCCCCGTCCGTCTACTATGATAACCCTGCACTGTAATGGGTGTTCACAAAATTTGGCGGCTGACTATCTAGACCAAAGTTTGAGGCTGAGGTCTGGCACGATATTCAGTGGGTGCTGCAGGCGTCTCCTTTACGATGTCTTATAAGCACTGTGGGTCGGAGAAATCAACCCTGTCACCATCCAAAATTGGTCTTGCAGGAGCATAGGCTTCCAAGTCGACCGTGGCCGACTTTCGCATTTCTTCCTGAGCTTGACAAGCCACCTTGTTCTTCCTATTTATCTCTTCTGTGAATGCAATGCACTCCTTCTAAATACGCTCCTTCTTCTCCCAATGAGCGTGCGTTTTAGGCTGTCTTGGTTTCGGCCCGTTAACTTCCTTATCTTCTGAGGGTAGACCAGCCTTCACCCTAGCAGCTCTGGTTAGCGTGACTGCCACCTTCGGATCGTCTAGTTCCTGCAACTCCATACTATTGACACCCACGGTATGAGTACATTGTTTTTCAGAGGCCAATAATTGCTAAAACTTCAACCGTGATGGACAGTTACGCATTTGATGATCAGTGCCCAAGCATAGGTAGCAGGCATCGTTTCTGCTAGAACCGCCATTCTGATATTCTCGAGGTCGGCTGTTGACAGGCCTCCAACAGCTGCTGGCTTGTTCATGAGTGGAAACTGTGTTGACTCCCACTGTCGGTTTATCTTCTGGTCGGGGAAGTCTGTTGTTTGGGTTGGCTGGATTGAAGAAGCAATATGCCTCCTCATGTCCAAAATTCTTGCACAGTGTGCAAAATCTTCGATCGGCAGTGTCAGCTCTGTCAGTATGGACTGGTGAGGTATTAGACCAACTATTGGTCGGCTCTGTCTTCTTATGCTGAAAGTACATGTTCTTCCCTGGAGCATCTGTACAGTTAGTCTCGCAGCGTCGTGCTAACTTCTTCAGTTCTGTCAAGGTGTTGGCTGTGAAGCCACTGTTGGTCGTCACCTTCAACTAATCCAACAATCTTGCCCTGAAATAAGTCAACTTAAAGCCTTCACCCACCTCAGTTTGGAGACACTTGACCAGTTTCATAAAGCGCTCGTAAAAGTCCTGGACTTTCTTCCCTTCACCCTATTTGAAAGTCCAC
Source organism: Ceratodon purpureus (assembly GCA_014871385.1). Lineage (NCBI taxonomy): Eukaryota > Viridiplantae > Streptophyta > Bryopsida > Pseudoditrichales > Ditrichaceae > Ceratodon > Ceratodon purpureus. Next base: position 62,722,320 of record CM026426.1, on the reverse strand, counting down.
AATGTCATTTACACCTGCTCATTGGAGTCTTGTTCTCTGTATTGCAACTTAAACGACTCCTTAGCCTCTTACCAAGTGCAGTATAGATAATGGTCCAGCCAATCGACAAACCAGCAGTGGGCCTTGTCTACTAGGGTGGTCCCAAATAGCGTGATGATGACAGTTTCATCCGTCTCACCGTTGAATCAGACACACTTGTCAAAATACTTGAGATGTGCATTAGGATCACTTCCCTCCTTGTAGGCTCTGTGGGGTAACTGCTTTTGCTGTGCGCTAAAAGGTGGTTGTGGAGGAGCTGATCTAAAGTCGGCTGTGCGCACGAGTGGTAATACCGGGGGATGCACCACTGATGTCACTGGATAATGCGCCGAGATGTGCAGAACGGATTGCGCAACGTGTGAACCTCCTGAAACTGCAGTGGTATCGAAGTCGACATGTGCGGCAAATAGTGGCGTGACTATAGGCCGCCCCACGTGGGTAGCATCAAGGACTAGACTCCCAAAAGTCGCCTTTGCTGATTTCTCGGGATATCCAGCTGACTGGGTCGAATGTGTAGACTGGTACACATTGCCAGTAAGATGATCCACGTATCCTGGAAGCCGATGCGGGGTCGAGGAAGTTGCTGCAGGAAGTGGTCTATGTACGATCATGTCTAATTTCACGCCTGGTGCGGAGTGAATAAATACGCGGGTCTTGCAGTGATTCCCTCAGTCTGCCCTTGCTCTTTCTTCCTTTGTTGTTCCTCCCACAGGTCTTGCAGCTGTCCAAGTTCCTGCTTGTCCCGTTCAAGCCGTTCTTGTTCCATCTGTTGTGCAGCCAACTACTTGGCTGCCAACTACTACGCTGCTGACTGTTGTGCTGCCAACTTCTAAACTACCAAGTGTTGTGGTGCCTCTCGAACACGACGATTGAAATCAGTCTCCAGCAGTGTTGGGTGCTTCTCCATCAGCCACTGCGGCTCTGCATGCCATTGGTGTGACGACGCTACCCCAGACGGTGCAGTCTGCTACTTTCTGGCCCGCTCTCGCTTACCTAACAAGTCGGCCTTGAACGCCTCCACTGCCAGCCGGTCCTCCTTGTATTGTGCCCACTCAGCCTGAAGTCTGATATCATCCAGGAAGTGAATATTCTTGCCACGGGCGCCTTCGGGTTGGTTACTCGGAACCTGTTCCTAAATTGATTGGCCCTTTGTCTCCTCCAACTTCTGCCTTAGGTCCTAAAATGCTGATGGCAGAGTCTCTGGAGTTTTTGGCAAGTGAACAAGTGATGTCAGGCGGCTCTGCAACAATCGTTGCTCTGCTCCCAAGTCGGCTCTGCCAATATCCCGACTTGGCCACTAGGTTGGCTCCGCTCCAAAGTCGGCTCTGCCAATAACTTGACTTGGCCACTTAGTCGGCTCTACTTCCAAGTCGGCTCTGCTAGTAACTCGACTTGGCTACTACATTGGCTGTGCTCCTGAGTCAGCTCGTCCAGTAGCTTGGCCTGGCCATTGCGTCGACTCTACAAAGGTTTGGTGCCTCTCGCATCCTTCTTCGTTAAAGGTACAGTAGTCATCCACTGCACTAGAGAACTCTCCTCTGAATGACGCAGTCCTTCTCCTTTCCTGATATCTCTAGGGAATGTTGGCTTGATCAGGATGGCCGTTTAGTCTATTCCCTTTTTAAAACTGCCTTTCCTCTTCAAACCGGCTCTCCTTTGTCCTCCCATCTGATGATGAGATATCTTTTTCAACCTCCATGTCAACTTGTTCATCCCCCTGCTTAGGTGCACTGCCTTGCGAGCTAAGTCGGCTGCGTACCTTAGGTAACGTCGGCTTTGCTCTGTGCTCCTCACGTTGCAGCCTGCGTTTGTACCTCTCCATAGCTTGTCTCTAAGCTTGCAGATTGTTTGAGTCACCTTCCTCCATGGATGTGAACTACTGGTACTGACGGTTTTGTAGTAATCTGCCGGCTGCGTTCAGTGGACTGTGTGTTCTTCCTAGTCTTGGCGGCTGTTACTCCATATTTGCTGTGGTCAGCTCTGCTTGGCCTCCTCCAATAAGTCAACTACCAATACTTGGCTCCTTCCCTTATGTTTTTGTAGTCCCTACCACTTTAGCACTCATCGACCCAGCAGTCGGCTGTGTGGCCTAATAGTATTTACGGACACTTTTCTTAGCAAATAGAAACAGACCAAGGCAGTTCTGCAAAATTGCCCCTAACTAATTTCTATCCCCTTTTTCACACTGTACTGACCCTTAGAAAATCCAGTCTAGTGGTTACAGACTTACACTGCTGGTAACAGTGCTGACACTACTTGAAACAAAAATTGTCCTTCAGCTCAAATGCACTCAGCAACCCAATTACCAATCTATTTTGACATGTGCCAACCTCAGGTCCACGTTCCAAATGTCAACCGATGTCCCCAAAACGACGTCCCACAACAGACCGAGATCTCCAAATCGAAGTCCGTAGAGTCGATCGAGGTTCCAAATCGTGGTCCTTAAATTCAAAATCCAAATTTCTAAGATCCTAAATTTTCGGTTCTGAGATTTGGAATTTGAAATCCTAAAATTCCGGGTTCCTAACCTTTCGCCCATTTTCACAATGGAAGTTCAGATTTGACTTGTAGCCGCCGTATCCTTTTTTTGATCTTGAACTGCCCTAAGTTCACGTGGATCGACTCCATGGCTAATCTGACCCTTCAACTCCTCTTAGCTCCTGCACCTACCAGCCTACAGCAAAGCCGACCTTGCTGCTACTACCTCTTCGACACTTGCTCGAGCTTGGACTGCCACCGTCGCTGCACCAATGTTTCTACCTCAAAAAACAACTGAAACGCTTTGCCTCCACTGTCTCCTCTATTGCAACAGTTCTCTCACTTCAGCACTCCTAGGACCCTGCGAGTGACTGGACAGCAGATTGTCGACCCAGTTTGAGCAGTGCAGTGACTCCTAAACCCTGACAGTGACTGATCAGCACCTTGGAATTATAGTTCCAGCAGTTCAGCACCCCTAAAAATTCCTGACAATTGCTGGCTGCGTCTTTGCAGAACCAGTTTCAAAACTTCAGGACCTCTTTAGTGTGTGGGACAGCCTACAACAAGCAAGAGATCACATGATTTGAACTAAAGCATGGTCGCCAATGGTAAAGGGAAGATTTACCAACTAAACCCTAGCCTTCACAATCCCATCAAAACCCAAAAAAACCCAACTAAACTAAGTGCTCCAAACCCTCATAGAATGCTGGAAATGTACAATAGAAGTGCAAAAAGAGGTCAAAACTGCATATAATGGGTCAAAACAGCCCCAAAACATGGTACAACAACTTCTAACAGCTCTCAAACCTCTTTGACTCTACTTGCTCTAGTGTAGAATGATCTTCCAAAACCCTAAACCTGCCTCTTAAACCCCCTGATAAGTGACAGAGTTCATCATGTCGAATGTGACAGAGTTCATGGAGACGGTTACGACAGAGTTCATCCAGTCGGCTGATAGAGTTCATCCGTAGGAACTAGATGACTGTCGGAAATCTTCCTTGATGAAACTAAGAGGGGACTAGATGGGGCTAAAGGAGAGACCGGTTGGATCTCCGGTTAACAAACTCAACATAATGTCTTCGTAGAATACACTTGAAAGCTTTTGAACAAACTACAAACCAACACAAATCATGCATCATACTTCCGCAAAATTCACCGTTGCTTGAAAATTCAGTCGGGACTTATTAGCATGTAGTCTTAAACTAAATCTTAATGACGAATTCAACGAGATAATGTACATGAATAGGTCAAAACATTAGTACGAACATAAAGAGAGAGTTCATAGAACATACCGCGCTCACTGGATTCTCTTTGACTACTTGAATATCTTTAGCTACATCAATTGGACCAATGGTAGACTCACTCTCATTTCTCAGTAACAGTTTGACAATGAAACTCATAACACAATATCAAATATAATATAGTTTACTTTCGACTCAATTCATACAAATATTTCACAACAACTGATTGACCATGCTTACCAGTTTCGTTTGTTTTATTGCATAACCATCTCTTCCAAGTCTAGTATTGTAAACAACCTTCTTCCACGCTTCACTCATCCTCTCGAATTTGTGCTTTACATCTTCAGAGTTCTAGTTCTTCCTCATACTTTCCTACTCCTTCATTGTATACTTTGACGGAGGTTTATAACTGCTACCGTGGAATCTTTTTACTCTCTCACGGTCCTTACTGAGCCACATCTTTATCATTTTATCAAAGGAAGACGAAGTGAACTCATTATCCAGGAACTCAAATTTCGTCTTGAAGGCGTCCCAAAGTTTGATGCAGGAATCAACACTCTGTTCTTCGTATACGGTTACACTTAGATCCAAGAACCGAGGTGTGAGATCCAGCACTAATTCCTGCCACTTCAGATGCCCAGTACATCCGTTATCAATCATTCCTAATGGTTTTACCTGGACAGCATGCGGGTTTAAGCCATTCTCTTCTCTTTTGCTACACTCCTCATCTGCAAGTTATCTCTACGTACGTTCCTCTTCCGTGACTCTCTTTCAAAGTTGTTGATCTGTACTTTGAAATTTCCGGTGACTTGTTCACATCCGGAGCGGACATCCGCGGAAGGATAGCATGTACGGGAGATGGAACAAATCGCCACTGACATGTGAAGTTTGCTTGCGGAACTTCGGTGGATAATGTACGACCAGGATTTGATGGAGTACCATGGGGGATTGGAATCCACAACCACCCGTTTGGTGGTTGAAGGTTATTCGGACCATCACCTGAAAATAACGTTAGGTGCAAAACGGGGTCTGGAAAAGGCCGTGTAAGCGGCACGTGAGAGAAAAAAATGACCGCTGCCTGCGTGCTTTTTGACATGGCACCGGACGTGCCACTGTGGTGCCAGCAACCGCCACGGGGGCTCGAACCAATGACCTCCCCGCGAGGCGTGTGGTGGGCACAAGCTACAGTGGCCGACTGACACCATTTGCCCACTTGGGACCAAACCCCGAGACAAGTCATTCATATCTCAACTATTATTCCGAGGACCTTTGTTCACAGTGCGCCACGCAGTTCTGTACGGGCACCAACTCTGGCACCCGCTGCCAGCGACAGTGCGGCATTTGGGCAGGGAGTTCACCAACTTCGGGCAGGCTTACACGGCCTTTTCCAGACCCCGTTTTGCACCTAATGTGAATGACTACTGGGACCACCGAATGCGGTCTTGAAGGGTACATTGTTTGCATGTCTGTCAAATGATCGTCAACCAAACGCCTCACTCTCTTCATCTCTTGAACCACGACTCGTTCTTTTGCCTTTTTGAGATTTAACCCCTAAGTGCCCAAGCATGTTTTGGGTCTCAAAACCTCCAAAACAGTGATTTTTGACCACCTTGTAGAAACGACAATTTGAACCAAACAAATTTTCTTTTTTTAGACATCCAGCCGTAAGATCTTGTACTAAATCTTATTTAGAAGTACTGATAAAATTTTCAGCCGTTGGATGTTTACCATCTTAGAAATTATAATATTCAAAGTTGCAGCAAAACTTTTTTTAGGCATTGGCTGAATGACATAGTCAAAATGGTGCAAAGGGGGAGTTGAAGATTGTTACCCCAAACATTTTGCTCATATTTTTTTCCATGTAGGTAATCAAGTTGAGTACCTCCATGGAAAATTTGAGAGACTCATTCCTATTTTTGACTCTCCTAAAAATTGTTTTCTAGAAGCAGGTCTGAAAACATTGATAAAGTAAAACATGCATGACGTCACGTCTATTTGGTTTTAGAAAAATCTGAACGGTGGTTAGGTGCCTTTATAAGTTTTTGATTTTTGGGCCAAATTATTTTTGAAAAAATCCAAAATCTCAAATTTTGACGAATTTTGAAAGAAGTAATTCAAAAATTACTGAAAATATTGTAGCTTGTCTTTGTAATTTTTAGAGGCTGCCCTTGTAAAATTGGTATATTTTTTGACTTGGGTCTCTTTGGAATTTGAGTGGTGGTTTGGTTATGAATATATTTCAAGAATTGTTTTTTAAAAAAATCCTAATTTTAAGCTGCCCGTTTTGGACTTGAAACCTAAAATTTCTAGATGAAGGTCTTAAAATTGGAATTTGGCTTTGCAAAGTTTACCACATACACTTTGCAGTACAAGGAGCATCCAGTAGAAATCTTAGGCAAAAATATCAATTTTAACCCCTTTATCTAGACTGACCGAAACGGCAAAAAGCCATTTCGGCTTTCCTGGGCACTTAGGGGTTAAACTTGGAACTTTGATGAGGACTGCCACTGCTGGATTGCGTCTCATTAGTTGAAGCGTCTTGATCTTCATTATCTGCTTTTGGGATGAAAACTATGAGGCAATGTGGGATTTCCGGTTACAATTCAATGACCAAACTTAAAGTTCATCACACCATCCACTTAAAAGACACAAACTCAAGCAAGACGCAAGTGATTCATACAAAACGACTTAAACTAATATAATCGATTAATTACCATCTAGCAGTAACTTAGTTATTTTAATTCTAAGTATATTCCTCTGCATGCACACAATCATCACCCAAGACACGAAGGATGCGTAATGTAGTCGCTGATATTTCACAGTGCACCATGACTATTAAACAGTACTCTATGCATGCCACTCCGTCAGGGTTAACCGACTAATTAATCATCTCTGAGAGGGTACTTTGACAACTGTACAGCTTTTGGTTTCCAATAGAAAATTAGACACACAAACTAACAACTTAAAGACAACATTGCCTAATGGAAAGGAGTCTAAAAACGGTGACTCAAGCATTTACAGTCTTCTCGATAAATCCAAATGACTCAAAGAGTATGTACATGGATTAGAGTACCCGGACCCTCCATCGCTTCCCGTATCTTCTCCTTCTTTCGTAAAAGATGTTGCAACACCTTGTCGACTACGTCTCCCACTCCTGCGCGGAGGTTTACCTATACCTACCTCTCGATCGGAAGATTTTCTTTTTTTATTTCAAGCGATGTCTGAATTGCTACAAACATCGTCATGCAGACAAAGAACAAGAAATACAAATGCATGTAAGTTGTTGAACAAACAAGAGTTAATCTAAAATTTACTGTATTAACGTCCGACACTACGTAGTCTCGTGAATTAAACCCAGAAAAAACAAAGATAAAAAACCTAAACCGACAGAGGCAACCCATCGTGTCCGTCCATCATAACATGTGGCACTCATCTCACGAACCCAAAGTCCATAAGTAGGGTTTGAAGGTGAAGAGAAACATACAACACGTTCGCAGCCTCAAGGACAAGTTGAAAACGCAGCTGATTTATGGCGATGGTCTCCATGCGAAAACGCTCGTAATCATTTTCAGGAGCAGGAGAGAATTCTTCACCTGAATCGATGCAGTGACGACCCTCAAAGTCCCGTCCTCCTCTACCCTTCATCTTAGCTCTTTCAGCCTACACAAACTACAGTTTTCCTAAACTCTCGCCTAGAGATGATGATTATGCTGGATCCTCGACCAACTTCAAAGTATAAAACGAGTGAGGAAGGTTCAGAGTTTCAACAAATGCCTAGGAGAAAAGCGACATACATATGCAAACTATATCAGACGCAGTGCGGACTATGGAGCGATCAGCTCTTCTACCGATTGTCTGCACAGTTAAAGGCACGGTTGAGTCCCTGTTCGTTTTAGAAAGTTAGAGTCTTTACTGAATTGGTTCAAATGTGTTCTCGTACACTGAGAAACTGTCCTCTACTCTGCTTCTATATGGTTTAAGTAATTGGTCGTTCCATTCCTTGTCGATCTCTGATGTCTGTAGCATGTCAATTGTAGACTTCACCATGGCGTCGGTTGAATGACAGAACCCGTATCTCCTAATTCTCTTGTGAATGTGGTACGACCAGTACCAGTACATCTTCAATAGCTACCATTTTCATAATTAGGTTTTCGCCCTCTCCATCTCGTCATCACAAATTCCTTATCAGGAAATTGTGTTACAGAATTGTATCTTTCAGTACTCTCTGAAACCAGATCATATGTTGGAGCTAGTTCGCAGATCTACATATTGTTTAGTGACTACAGTATGTGTTAACTATGCAATTCTATGGTCTCGCTGCCGGAGTAGACGAGGATCGATAATATTGTGAACTTCGTCGTGCCGCACATAAGGTTAGTTCATCGATGACTTCACTATCTAGATGAATCAGGCTTAGCATGATTAGTGAAGTTGCACATTTATTTTGTATTAGAGGTACGTGTTGTTAATCATATTTTTACATTACTATTACGGTGGAATTTGTTGATTCATTTATAAACCCTAGTTAGGAATGGTGACAAAAGTATCCATTATCTAATTTCGCTTAAATTGTTGCCTTGGTGCACCCCGGTGTAGAACAAGTTCACTGCGAAAATGGGGACCATGTGTATGTAATCAGATGCTTCTTTCGAAGGTCACATCAAGTGATTCGGGTGTACGGTTGCATAACATTCCTATTCTACAAGAATAACGGGAATCGAAGAGAACATTGGCCACCTCTATCTACATTCAGGTCAGTCTCTGTTTCGCAAAACGTGTTCGGTCTCAATCCACAATTTCAAATACAATAGTATCTGTTGTTCATTTTATGTATATCATATGGAAACAATGACATTCTTCATTTTCTGTCGTCATTATTTTCGATGAAACACTGAGTTGACATTGTCTATAAGCATCTCTTATTTTGTTCTCTCAACATGGTTTGAAAAAGTAGATGCAAGTTGTCCACAACTCTGATTATTAAATTACACAATTCTCCACTAACACAGTAATATGTTATGATTAATGTTGCGCAGCATACTAACTATTTGAACGGGATGATTGTTCCCCAGAGCATCATGCAAGCCAGACTACCGTAGGTTAAGAGCAGCTTCGGCGCTCTCTTGCCAAATAATTAATTAATTTATGATTTTAGTGTTCGGCACCTAAAAATAATATATTCAAAATTTCGGCATCTTTCTTTTTAAGTTTTTAAAAATTCGGCTTAAATCATTTTTTACATTCCCAATTAAGTTTCGTATCATATACAACATTTATGCATTACATTAAAAGCTAGATGAGAATAATGAGGTGAGAATGCTCTCTACTTTATACAAGTGGAGTGGGGTTGTGTCCAACAATGCATATGGGAAATGTGAACTTTGAGGTGAAGCACTTAGTTAGTCTCCTTTTTTATAACACACATAACTTTTGCATATAGTCTTCAAATGACATAAAATTTGTTGGAGGTGGAAGATTACTTGATTTATAAATTTTTCTCAGAACAACAAAATTTCAAAAAAGTTAATCTTCTATGCACAAATGACCTCTGAAAAACTGTTATGAATGCATTTTATTTTTTTGATCTTTACATGGCTGCAATGATTTATTCATATCTTTTGCATAAAGACTCATTTTAACACAAAACTTGTTGGAGGTAGAAGAAGGATTGATTTCTCAACTTTTGTTAAAAACAATTCTCTAAAACTTCATCTTCTATGCTCAATTGGACTCCAAAAATCTGTGTACAACACATTTGAAAAGCTTCACTTAGTGTCTTGCTACTTCTTAACCCCTAAACGACCACGGCCACCGATTCGGCTTTTACCGATTCGGGTCAGGTTAATTTAGTAGGTTAAAATTTGAATTTTTTACTGTAAATTTTAGTGAAGGTAGGGTTTGTTGGTAAGTGGATGTGCTAAAAAATTTGGAACCAAATTCCTATTTTTGACCCTAATTTTGGGTTTTTTTGATTTTGAGCTTCGGAAGGGCAGCCTGGGCAGGGTTCACAGCCAGTGAGATGTAAGTGCAAAAGTGGAGCAGTTTTGTGGGTCAGGCAAACATCAAAGAGAAGAGCGGCGGGTTTAGAATGGGTTTAGTGCTAATCCAGCTTTTCATGAAAGGAAGATGGCGGCAGTTGGCCAACTACCACCTTGAATGTCAGCTTTGGAAACGGTAGGGAACTCAATGCAAACGGGAAAATGACTCTCATTTCATGACATTTGTAAATATGACGTTTTGAATTCAAAGTTTTGTAAGGAAGTTCTAGTTTCTATCAGTCTAACACAATGGACTATAGACATTGTGATTTAGATGTTGGCAAGCACTCTCCTATAGTAGACACACTGCAAATGTCATATACTTGTTCCCAATTGTTACACACAGTATGCAAGGCTCATGAGGGCAATCAGGAAGATAGAGAGGTCAGTTTCAGTTTCAGAACCGAGGTGGACTCGGCAGTATTGGCGAGAGTAGACTTGCAGGGAGCGAGAGGGACACAGGTCGCAGACAGCTTATTTTGCGCAGTAGACTCGGTAGCTGCTGAAGGAGGACCTGCGTCAATTTCCACGGAGGACTTGCAGTCAATTTCCCCGCAGGCAAAACTGGAGTCGATGTTTGGGCTGTTTGGAGCGGAGGCTGTGCATGGTGAAGGGCCGGACTTCTAGCTGCAGGGGGCGAATACAGTGAGGGTTGCGAATGTGCTCCAACTGGCAGGGGAGGTATGCTCATGAACCTTGCATCGACGGATATTGAATGGTTGGTTGAGTGACGTATGTACACACTTGTATGCGACAGTCGTAGAAATCATGCCACTGTTGGGCCTATAAGTTTCGAAGCCAGTCTACATGCAGCTTGATTGTCACAGCGGACATGGAGGCACCTATACAATGACATATGTAAACGTCGTTTAGAATATCCTGGTATGTCGGAGGGATGGTGTTCTCCACCACGAGGAGCACCCTCACCGAGAGAGACAAAGGCTCGGTACTTGCACTTCTGATCTCTCGAAGCTGCCGGGAGAAACGGTCCGTGATGCCCCGCTCAGCTCTAGCGTCGACGTTCATTGACCGAGACGGTACCCACTTCAGGCACGTTCTGAATTGGCTCCGCGACGGTGTCGTTACATCTTCAATCTGCGCACTATACATCTTCGTCTAATTAGAACATCCTTGAGACTGAAAGGGAATAATTCCTGAAGAAGAGGATTTTACAGAATCTTGAAGTTTTGAGTTGAATCAAAAGAATACAGTGGCATGTTCGTGTGAGATTTTAGTGAAGGGTGTTGTTACCTGCAGCGTGTCGTTGTTTGATGCCCTTCAACACGGTAAGCAAGCAAACCTGTGGAAATCAAGAACAGGACTCAGAAGGCATCGTGGTAAATTCAGCATTCCATTTGCAACCTCTCATAAACGATAGGAAAGATTTGACCAGGACAATCTCTAAAAGTAGTGTTTGTTTTCAAGACGCTTGGAGTCTGTAAAGATCTGCAGCATGATTTAGTGAATATTGTTCAATGTCAACCCAACTTCAGGTGCACAAGCCGGCAGAGGAGGTGCTGCAGTCAGCGGCAGAGGAGGATCAGGCGGGAGGAGGGCCGCCTCCGACCCTGCTGAAGGAAGACCTGCGGCTTGACTTCACTACAGCGACGTGTGGTTGGGGAAGCTGAAGAAGATCCGCGGAAGTGCAGTAGAAGCCCGGCAGATCGTCTCGCATGCTGGGCCCAGCGACGTAACCTCCAAGCTACACAAGTAGATCGTCTCGTTAGACTGTTAGATCAGCAACATCTTTGTGAACTCCCGGTTCGGAAGAAGAGTAGAAAGTGGCCTGCGACAGCAAAAGCTGACAACTATAGGCATCATTTTTATAGACAGGTTGCATTCATACTAGGGTGGAAAGAGCAGCAAAAATTTGACCAGGAGTTCCTAGACATTGTAAGAGACGTTTGGCAGGATTGACAATATGCCGACGCAAAGGTCTTGCAAAAGAGGGAAGCAGGTAGAGTACTAAAACTGTAATGTTATTTTCAATCAATACAAAAATTCAAAAATTCATGTTGTGCTCACATGGTGAAGTTGAAACTTACTTGTTCTACAGATGGAGTGGGATGGAATTCCAGTAAGAAGAAGCCAGCGATTGCATCAATCACCGCCACCAATGCCTACACAACCAACCCGGCGACGTGATGATTCACCCCATCTCATGCAATTCGAGACTCCTGATCTGAGCGACTTTCCTAATGTTGGGGCGCATGTACAGCTAGTTCCGATCCCAGAGTTGAACACTAACCTTGGAACAAATCACGAATCTATTCAAGAGCAACCGCATGGATTGGAGGGTATTTCGCAAGAGGAGCTCTACTCAGATGAATTTGATCTGGATCTAAACAGTCTTGGAGGCATAGAAAACATGTTGTGGCCCCCCGAATTGCTTCTACGGCCAAGTACCTATGGATCTAGGAAGGCAAAGAAATGTCAAGCTACACAAGAAGAGAGACGACTAGGTGGAGCAGAGGTGGGTGCGGAAGGAGAGCAGGCCGACGTGAGTCTCACTGCGGAGGTAGGAGGAGGTGGGTTTGGCGCCGAGGAGGAAGTACCGTCGGAGGGAGACGAGGTAAGAGCGGGAGAAGAGAGCGAGAGGGTGCATGCTGGAACGGGCCCAGGGCTTGGCGGGCTTCCAGGCTGGACAGCAGATCAGGCGTAGTGGCCCGTGGCAACTGAGCCAGAGGCCGTTGAAGGCCCAGCCAGCCAGGGCTCGGCAGGCACCCAGCTGAGGGCGACGGCACAGGCTGGCTCGCCAGGCAGCGACTTGAGGGCCACGGCACAGGCCAGCCCATTGGATGAGGATGGGGACAGGTTGGGTGGAGGGAGGGGGACCCGCATGGGTGGAGTAAGTGATGCATGCATGGAGAGGAGGGACCGCATGGGTAGAGGGAGGGGGAACCGCATAGGTGGGAATATATTCAATGGGAATGAGATTGAAGATATGGGTATGGTATTTGATGAGCCTGAAGTGGGAACAACTGGAAGTGGTGATGAAAGTGTAGGTTTTCCTGAGATTGAAAGTGAAGCAGAAAGTGTTGAAGAGGTTCCAGACTTAGAAAATGCAGAACCTAGAACCGGCCTAAGATATGACTTCAGGGATGAGACATGGGATGAGTCTAATTTCACATATTCACCTATGCCTATGCCATTCAGTGGAAGGAGGAGGGGTCCTTCCACAACCTACCCTGGTGTTCCTTCTTTTAGGACACTCATTGCTCTTTTTTGGACACCCGCTATTCAGAGTACCATTGTCCAGGAAACAAACCGGTATGCTCATCAACCGGTCAATGCAAATGGTGACATAAAGGGTGGATCAAGGTGGAAAGACACTACCGTGCTTGAATTGCAAGCTTTCATGGCCATGGCATTATATATAGGCATGAAAGTGCAACCCAACTACTATACTTATTGGAGCATCTCCAATTTCTTTCATTGTCCTATCATTTCTGGTATTATGAGCAGAAACAGATTTCAAGAGCTAAGGAGGTGTTTGCATCTAACCAATTTGGATGGTGTTAGAAGAGGAGACCCAGGATATGATAAAATTGGACAAATTAGATGGGTTGTGGAAGCGATAAGAGATAGATGTAAGAGTGTTTGGTGTCTTGGCAAGTTTCTAACAGTGGATGAAATGATGATTCGATACAAAGATATGTATTCTCCTATCCGACAGTATATGCCCAAAAAGCCCCAGAAATGGGGCTTGAAGGTATGGTATCCTACATGCTCAATTTCTAAATATGTCTATAGCTTTGAAATCTATCGTGGCAAGGATAATATTGTTATGCCTTCACTTGGTGAGACAGTGCAACCTGGACCTAATGTTGGTGAAACTAACTTAGCCCACAATGTGGTGATGACGTTATGCCATGGTCTATGGAATGTTGGCCATTGCCTCACAGTGGACAATTATTTTTCTAGCATAGGACTATTTATCTCTCTTCCAACTCGTGGGATCTATGCTACAGGCACCATCATGCAAAACCGGATTGGACTTCCTCTTTTTTTGAAGAACTTAGCTAGTTTCAAGAATGTGCCACAAGGGACAACGCACTGGAGGATGCATGTAAGTCGATCCATCTCTACTGTAATGTGGAAAGAGAAGAAGCTAATTCTTCTAATTTCTACACACAGTTTGCCAATTCAACCTCCATGTGAACAACCTGTGGTTAGCGTGCCCCGGCGCAATGGGGCTGTTTGAGAGCTGATTCAGACATCACCAGTGCTGAAGGAGTACACCACCCACATGCGTGGAGTGGATGTAGCTGATCAATTGCGAGCATCATACTCATGCCAGATTCGAAGCCACAAATGGTGGCATCGAATCTTTTTCTTTTTGCTAGATGTCACTATGGTGAATATGTACATTATCTATCTAGATTGTGTGGCAAATTCTAATCCCAGGAATCAAGTGACACCTATGACTCATCTCCAGTTCAAGCAACGTTTATGTGAGGAGTTATTAGCAGGTTGGCCCAGAAAATCCACTGAACCTGCTGACTTACCACCCTTACCAGAGCGTCCAGTGATACATACTCCTTCACATTCTACCTTGAGGCGGCGTTTTGTGGATTGTAAGGTAAAAGATCCACATTACTATTGCCACAAATGCGGTGACAAATTTATGTGCTTGAATGATGGGTGCTATGAGAGGTGGCATACCAATTTGGCACTACGGCGGCGACGAGATTATTGACTAAAGGTATGTGAATCCATGAAAATCTTATTATGTAAATTATATTTTAGGTGCCACTAATTTTGTTGCACTTTTATTTATGTTTTGACTCACAGTTTCTTAGAAGATTGTTGTACTGATTTGTACCTTTATATTTCACACATTGTACGGTATCACCGATTCACCATCTCTGAATTTTATTTTCATATATGCTTGTGGTAGGAACAGAGAGGCTGAAATCAAATTCAGCATCACTGAATCAGGAAAGCAGGGGAAGGTGGGGCGGCTGCTGCTGCACAGGCTGTGGCAATTGCAAGGGGCATGGGGCAAGGGGCATGGGGCATGGGGCATGGGGCATGGGGCATGGGGCATGGGGCATGGGGCATGGGGCATGGGGCATGGGGCATGGGCATGGGCATGGGGCATGGGCATGGGCATGGGGCATGGGCATAGGGCACCTGCAAATGGGCTAGGGCAAATGAGCTGGGGAGCAGGGTCGGGCGAGGTGCTTCACTACAGGGCATGAAAGTAATGGCGCTTGTTGACTCAGTGAATCATGAATGCCCACCACTTTCAATTGTTGCTGCAGTTATTCCTGCATATAGAATTTTAGATGGATCTCGTCTTTTTGCAGCAAGGGTGGGAGGGAGGATGGAGGGGAGCCAACATTCCATGGCTGCCCCTTCTATTTTACAGAAATTTGGAACGTTGTATCCTTCCAAAATTCATAGTAAATTGAGATTTTCTATTTTCCTTGAAATTATTTTTGCCTTGGTTTTCGAATGTGCCAAGCTGCAATTTGACCGTTCCGATTCATGGAAACACATTTACTTCATGAGCTATTGAAATCAACACCGTCTTTACCAAATAAACCGAGTTTAGACCCCTTCCAACAAAATAATTTCGTGACGGATCATAGATCTGAATGAAGATCTGAAATTTTTTGTACGCATTTCCAACTTAGTGGGCTCCTACAAAAAAATACAAGCACCATGGTTGGACCCATATTCATCCACTTCCCCTTTGCACAGAGGAGCAATTGTCTTCAGGGCAGTGGCAAAAAATGTTTACTACAGACTTTGGATGTTATGATCTTCGAAATGGTGATGATCCAACGGTTCAAACTTGAACATTGACTACTGATGGTAATAACCTTCAAGATCTTACGGTTGAAAGTACAAAAAATAGATAAAAGTCAGGTCCTATATGTCACATTCCAGTAGGTGGTAGGAAATTGCAGTTTTTGACATTGGAGCTCCAAAAACACGGTGGTTTTTTAGGGGTTAATCCATATTCTTTGTGAACTAATGTGAGTGAGCTTGATTACAAAAGGAGCACATTCTCTCCTTCACAATTCATATTAGTTTCCACTTGAGGTAAAATCTTGGTGAGTAGTAAAAATTTCTTACTTTTCGGCAATTTTGAAAAATAATTCATATTAATTTCGGCTAATATCGCCAATAATATCCTAAAATTTTTGGCATCTATTTGTAGAATTATTTTTCGCCGAACCTGCTCTTAACCTATGGTACACCTCTCAGATCCTCAGAGGATAAGGTGTAGGGACAACAAATTATGGGTACAATATCAACATTGTGCAACTTTATATAGATTTCTCTGCATATCGTGCCCATGTACTGTTCACAAAGGTACCGGCCGTCCTTTTGGAATAGTTGAGGTTGAAAGGCATCTAATACATCATGGAAGGTCACCTAAACGTAGAGCATGGAGGAGACCAGGCAAACGTGACTCCTACAATGAGGAATGGGAGGCTGAATACTTAACAAGAATTTCAGAAGGCTAGCGTAGACCGCAAAAATCGGGATAGTGGTTTGGAGGTTAGAAACATGTTACAAGACGTGTATCAACAGGTACAAGCATTCACCCAAACAGAGGAGAACATTGATAACATAACCATGGAGGCATTGGAGGCATCAGACAGAATAATGGGAAGCAACGACGGAGAAGGCATTTACAGCAACGAAGGAATGCAGGGAGAAAATTGCGAGCCCAATTGCGACACCAATGTTAAAGGGGTAAGACAACATGGACATTCGAATACTGATATAGGTCGTGGACCTCCAGATGCTCATGGTGTTGAAGGTACTTTGCCGGGAGAAACGCAAGACGCAACCAAGTTTAGGTTCACACCATGTACTCAAGCAGATTTCACAACACTAGAGGAAGAGCGGATCAAAGACTCCAAAGCGTTAGAGGATGCTATTTGCCTCTTATACCCCGGGTCTAAACACACCAAGCTAGGTGCTACCATTATGATGGTAAACCTCATAGCCACTCACCAAGGGATCACAGAGAAGGCCGCGGACGACATGTTCACGACTGTGAAATGTCTTCTGCCTCCGTAAAACTGCATGCCTTCATCTCTATATTAGGCAAAGTCTCTAACGAAGTGTTTTGGTCTGGAATTTAAAAACATACACGGTTGCCCAATAGGATGTGTGTTGTTCAATGAAGAGAACAACAAGGATCTCTATCGCTGCCCAAAGTGTCGAGCAAACAGGTATAAGGATATGTTCAATAAAACTCGGCCTCTGCAAGTGCTCCGTCACTTTCCAATTATTCCTAGACTACGGAGGTTTTTCACAATTGCCGTGATTTCCAAGTTAATGTGGTGGCACACTGAGAATTGTAGTTGGGACAGGAAGGTTCGATATCCGGCCGATTCTAAAGCATGGAAACGGTTAGATAATATGGATCCTAATGTATTCGACACCAAAGGATTCTGATCTGAGATACAATACGTTCGAATGCAGGTTTCATGTGATGGCATTTGCCCCTTTAAATTGCACAAGTCTACGTGGTCTGCATAACCTGTACTTGTGTGTTTCCTAAATTTACCCCTTTGGCTGATTACAAACAAATTCTTTACGATGCTCACTTTGTTGATTTCTGGCCGATCTCAAGTCCCGTTCCAGTTCTTCGATGTATGGATTAAACCAATGATTGACGAATGACAAGAGCTTTGGAATGGGGTACCCGCTTACGACGTTTTGGCCACCGTTGGAAATCATATGTTCAATCTATGTGGTGCTGTCTTGTATACCGCTCATGATTACCCCGAGTACGGAACCGTCGCTGGGGCCTCACATCAGGGGTACTCAGCATGTGTACCTTGTGGCGATCAGTTGAGGGGGCAGTACGCCTATGAGAGTAAGAAAGTAATCTACCGCAATGCACGCTGTTGGGTGAGAGCAGATCATGTGATCTAGTCACCTGAGTATAACAGAGTATTTGACGGTCATTCTGAAACGAGAGAGGCTCCAGTAGCTAAAACTCCAGCGGAGCAGAAAGAAGCACTTCGGCAGTATCAGGCATATTTATCCCGGCCGAAGAGGTGTCGCAGATCTTTTGGAACTTATGCAAAATATGCTGGACCGTCCCTAGAAGGAGCTGATCCTCTAAGTGCATTTGGAAATCAGAGTTCTCAACAGAATTCAAGTGGTGTGGGTGCAAGGAGACGCACCAACCGCGCTCCTGAATCAAGGACTACAGGCTCTTCTAGAGCCACTGTAAGACCAATGTCTCATGGGGGTCCAAATGGGCCCACAGATATCCATTCATTGAGAGTCCTCGGCAGAACAAAAACACGACAGAACGAAGCGAGATTGTCCGCAGCTTGTAGCCGACCCAGAACCCAAATAAGAGTAGCAACTCCATACCCTTCAAAAATACATGGTATAAAAAGAGGCGGTTCCTTCTATAAGCTTCCATATTAGGAAGTAAGTTTTTCATTTCCTATTATAACTACTTTTATAATTTTAAGGCACGGTGTATCAGACTGGTTGCGAATCCATTTATTACAGAGTATATTGAAGTGTAGTGCATGATAATCAAATAATTCCAGTCCATCGCTAAGGTAACTGATTAGTCTTCTTGTCACAATAGTTAGTTATCGGTTCAGTTGCCCACTTCGTGTATTTATGTAGAGGAAGATGGGGTGTTCTGATATTGAGTCCCTCATTTTAATATAGTCTGATTCATAGGATTGGGCACGCGTATTGTTTTAGAACTTTGTAATGAATTAAAATTGACATGGAATCATGTAATGGTAGTTTTAGCCATTACATTACTTTCTCTAAAAAAACAGAGTACCTCATCATTGATTATACTTAATATTTCATAATCGTTTCGTTCCATTTTGGAGCTCCTGATAAAAAATGTTTGTTGATCATGTACAGTTACTCTGATATTCAGAATGAATGTTCAATACTCCAAAATTATTTTATGTCTTCAGTTGGAAGTATTTTTTAATTTATTATTATATCCATATTCTTTCACGTTTCATACCATAGGTTTATTCTATCGTAAGGTAATTCTGGTAGTATCAGTGAACATAGTGGAGTGTGAGGGTACTTTAGCGGACTGAGTATGCAGTAGTTACCTTTCAATACTGTAAATCAAACTGTTTATCTACTAAGAGGAGTATGAGTACGTGATGTAGAGAAGCCTGTCAATGTTATTGTTATCTAATTATTTCGCATACTATGGAGCACGGCACCAATAGCTTTTGTAACCAACTAATGTGCCAAACTCCATTCTTGCTGTGCAGCAACTAGAGATTTGGAACCCGCTTGATGTTATGCATTGTGAAAAGAATTTTGCAGAAATCATCTTGAAGACAATTTGTGGTTATAAAGAGAAGGATAGTGTCAAGGTGCGTCGGGACATGCGAAGGGAAGGAATTTGACCTCACCTATGGATGGTTCGCAATCCAAACAACTCTTCTAGAATGCTCAAACCGGTTGCCAACTACGTTCTCACTCCAAAAGAATTTGACATATTTTGCACCAGGATAGAAAATCTCAAAGTCCTCACTGGATACGGTTCCAAAATTGGTGTCCATATTAGGAACAAAAAAATTGGAGCTTTGAAGTCACATGACTATCACATACTAATGAAGACTTTGATTCCTTTGGCCTTGAAGGACTGATGGATCAAAATACTCGTATGGCAATCATGAGGCCGTGTCGCGTCTTTAGACAAATTTGCTGCAAGGTCTGGGATCCCTCCCAGACACAAAATTTTGTGGGAGGACGTCGCCATAACAATGTGCTTGATGGAGATTGCTTTCCCTCCCACTTTTTTTGACATCGTGTCGCATTTGCCAATGCATCTTGTTGAAGAGTTAATTATCCTGGGTCCTGCACAAGTACGTTGGATGTATCCTATTGAGTGTACCATGATGAATCTGAAGAATCATGTTAAGAATAGAGCAAGACCGGAAGGATCTATAGCCCTGGCACGGTTATATGCTAGATGAGACAATGGGCTTTGCCACTTCATACATGCACGGCTTTGATGTAGTTCGGCGACGAATCTAGGATGCTGATCCGAAAGATTTTGCTGAATTTGAAGTTCTTGAAGGTGTTGCAACTGATGTGGTTCTTTCAAAAGCGGAGCACGATGCTGCCCAGAGATATGTTCTACAAAACAACACTTTAATGGCGTCATATTATAGGTGACAGTGATTTCAAATGCTTAGGAACATTACAATGAAACTTTAGAGATTGTCAATCATGTAAGGTGTACTTAAGTGGCGGTATTTAATTTCAATGTTTATAAATATGCTTTGTGACCATCAAGTAGACTGCTCTGGCTTTGTAGATGCTTTTCTAAAATAGAGCAATAATTAAATAAATTGATGTATTGTTATTTATGCACTCAGTTTCTAAACTGATAATCGTTCTTGGTCAATCAGTGAATGGGAAGCGGAGCAAGAATTACACAGTGAAGGAATGGAGCCTTTCGAGACTTGGATCAAACGAAGAGTACACTCAGAAGTAATGGACATGAACGACCCGGACGAGCATGATGCCATCCTATTATCTAGTTCACCGTCCTTGAACTGCAGCTGGTATTGCCGGATGACGACGTATAGGAACCATCAGAGGATTGAAGATGACACAATGAGGAGCTTCACAAATTATGACTGCGGAGTTGCATGCTTTGAGGCAAACCCACAATCAGCTGGCGCAAGCAAGGACTACGTCGGGATTTAGCAAAACATACTTATTCTCGACTACGGGCACTTGGAGACACCAGTAACACTTTTCTCGTGTCAATGGAAGAAGAGAAGTGACAATCACGGGAACAATACTTACGTAAGGGATGGTGACGGGTTTCTTGTGGTAAACTTCAAACACAACACATCCAAATCGGTAGAACCGTATGTATTTCCAAACCAGTGCACGTAGGTGTTTTTTGCAAATGATTATTTGCATCCACCTCGATCGAATTGGAGGGTTGTGATGCGGAAAGAGGCGAGAGCGAGGAGGAAAGTGGAGAAGGATGACGACATCTTCATTTCTACCAATGTCGAGGAGACTGGAGTTGTATGAGTTCCACATTTACTTTTCGGTCTTAACCGGATTTGACCGGGGCAATTGTTCTAAATGATGCCCACAATGCCAATGCCCTACAGAGCTTGGAGAGAGCGCAAACTACGCCACCATCTGTGAATCACACCAATTCTAGGAACAGGAGAAAGAGGAAACGAGATGAATAATACTAGGGAGGGCAAGTGAGTTACACCAATTCATATTTGACTCTTAGCATTCCAGTTCATTCCTAGGATTCTCTTGTCCTCTGTTTTTCGAAATTCTATCCTACTTAAACCGAGACACTAGTGGAAACAGGGATTAAGTACACTTAGATCTACACTCAATTTGAGACAGTTTGCCCCCTCTTCTCTTCGGTGTGCAGCAGAAGCCCTTGGTGTAATGTTGCTGTGAAATCAGCTAAACCTGGGTCGTGGGGTCCGAGCCTAAATTAGTCCACCGATGGTCCCACTTTCTTGACACAAAGTTGGCGGCCCCACGGAATTCACGACGCAGTAAGTATCCATGTTGGTTTCACGGTCATTTTTTTTATAACATGGGATGTTGATGGATTCTTCCAAAGTTCATCCCCGCTCGGATTACTGCATAGACTTACCATGGTTCTTCCTTAAATTTACCGAGTGCCATTGATACACTGATACCCTGCAACCAAACAGAACATACCCGGATGTTATACTCATACCCGTCTCAGTACATAAAGTGGTTGACGATCGGTGATCCCAATACCCTACTATTCAGGTGATATACCCAGTGGATATCGTGTTGATGTTTATAACCTCTGTCGAACTATTGATAACTATGTATGGACCCTATACCTACTCACGGGCGATCGTCACATGACGTCAGTAGTCGGTCGCACTGAAATGTCCATTTGTCTACATCTTCTTCATGCTGCGTTTGTCATGCTCCAGTGGATGTGCCGGTGCAAAATAATAACTACTGCGGCATGCTAATTGCGGTTATATTTGTGGCCTGCTTATTGCTGCAGAATTATTGTTAAAACGCAAACGTTTATTATTTGTGATTGAATTTGAACATTTTGTAAATCTAATGCACACGCTATCAATATAACGCATCACGCCTGATACCCTGTGAGTCTACAATCGTAGATCACCACGCTACTCATAGTCAGGTCATGTTGCGCACGAGGTACCGCGTATCCCATTTAACGTATATTGCGGAGCCCGATTTCTTGACTAACGCGTCTTCTAACTTTGTGAATTGTTGTCTCTCCTCAATATGTAGTAGTTGACAATCTGGCTTCGTTATGGAGTGAACGTGTACCATCTGCTCACCCTTCCCGCAAAGGTGTCCAAGCTTGAGAGTCTTGGCCTTCCAACTTTCTCCAGACCTTCCTTCGGCTACCGCAGCATCTGGAAAGTCGGGATGCAGTATATAACATGGCTTATTGCATGCAATGGGGTCTTTCGATAAGCGAGGTATCATAATTAGACCATCTCGCAACTTCTCTGCTCCACTTCTCTTCCTCCTCTGATCTTCAGAATCAAGTTGCTGCGACCCCCTGGTTTGTGGTTTATCAAATCCCATGAACATCGGTGGTACGCTCTCTACGTCCTTAGACCTTCCGCTGCTCGCAACCTGTTTTTCTCTGCACTCTCTCCAGCTTGTATCGGGTCCATGGTAAACGTCAAGAAACGGTTGAAGTGGATCTCTCGATAGCGAAGGATTTCGGATTGAATCCGAGACTTCTGCAGAGACTGCAGTGGGAGAAGGTTGATGTCTCAAAGCTGGGTTCCTCAAGTCTACGCTGGGCGTGATGAGCACGGTAGAGCCACTCATCCATGACGGTTCCGGAATTCTTGACGGGTTGTTTCGCTGTATGGGCATTGCGTTGTCCAAGGTCACCGTTGTAACTGCGGCAGTCCCTGGGCATGTGCCAGGATGTGCCGTTGTCATGTTCCGGTTGACTGGTTCGTTGTCATTGGTAGCTGCAGATGCAACAATGTTGTGCTCCTCTACGGAAAGCGACGGCTGCGTCTCCGGTACTACATCAATGACAGGCGTGTCATCATCTTCTAATCCACTGACAGCCTTTCTGGGGGGGTTTAGTACTGACCTTAGAGACGGAGGCACTTCTACTCCTAATCCAGCGGCCGACTGAGAGTTCAGGCAGCGCATATGTAGGTTCGCCATAAAATTTTGACCTTCCAAATCCTGCTTTAGAGACTCATCATTACTGGATACTTGACTTGATATTCTCGACACTACGGACTCCAACGCGATGATGCGGCTAGCATTCTGAGAATGCGCACCAGACTGTGCAGACATGCTAGCCTGCGCTTGCATGTATTCAGATGATGGCACATTCTGAAACAAAGATGGCATTCAGGATTAGATTCATATAACATGAGGCATGAACCGTAAATGTTAAATATAGACTAGTTGAAGGATGAATGGTACTCACAGCAGGAAAAACCGAGATTACTTGGGGATCAACTGAGTCATTCGCTGATGCGCTTGTGAAAGGAGTCCGGCATGGGGTGTGTGTGTCCTCGAGTCTGATTGTTCTCCGTAGCGATGCTAACGAATTCTGAAGTCGTGGCCAAAGAGACAGTCTGCGTCATAGTAGTTACACCAACAGGAAAGTATGAATTATATCTCCTGTCGATTTGTGAGCTAATTAAGAATTCACATCTACAAAACAGCACAGAGCGATATGAGATGCCAGATAACTAATTTGTCTCAGATATCCAGATGGGAGAACCTCCTGTATTAATCCCCATGCGCAAAACCCATTCAAAGAAAAATTAGAAAATAAAAATAAAAAACATTTGGCACACATTTACTTCCTCTTGTAGTCATGAGTCAGATCATGGGAAATTTAAAAACAGGAATTTTAGGCAGTGTGGGGGTTGAGAACTGGTTCCAGAACCTCAAAACTAAGAATATCATGAAAAGAAGAAAAGTAGACAACATTGTGGTATATGGCGATTAACAACCCGACTTCACAAAGACAAAAGTATATACATGGGGATGGGACTATGTACAAAAACCGAGACCCAACGAAACTTACACTCATACTACTTGGATGTGAACGGTATGCAGTCCAATGAAAAAAAATATGGAAAGACAGTTGGGGCACCTAGGGTCAACAGACGGAGCTCCCTGGATTTCCGGAAACACCTTGCGAGTGCAAGGCATTTCAGGCTGGATATCATCATCGACAAGAAATACAAGGAACCACAGATGTACGGAAATTCAAATGGGCCAGCAGAAGACGGAGGTCAACGCCAAACCTGCGTGTAGTCCAAATTAGCTGCGAAGTCGCCGTCCAGATTTCCCTCTGCTTCAACATTGGAATCCCTGTTACAGTTTGAAGATTTTCCTTTCTGTCTCATTGCAAACATCTGGATGGACTCCTCCTTACCTGCCCAGCTGACCCAGTATTTTGACCATTTCCCGGAATGCCTCATCTGGACATTTGGGGTGCTGGATGCCCTCAGCGACGAAATGTGCTTTCCAGTTCTTCCTATCTGTTTTTAATGCGGTACGTAGAAACTTCCTGAGATAGACAGTGGACAAAGGATTCAAATATATGAATTTTGAGCTTAGTTTTAATGCTATGAGCTCTATTTGAGATGTCCAGTACTCTGACCTCGCTTTATAAGATCTAATTTTGTAATTCAGAGTCTGCCGTGCACACAATCAAGCTGCACAATGCCAGGGTGTTTTCATGCCAAGGACTTTACCTTCAGGGGAAACTGGAATTTCCACAATGGGTTCCCGTTGCTGTGCATGCGCCTCCTTCATCTCCTTCTGGTAAGGCTTCTGGTATGTGAGTGCAGCCGCGGCGCATTTCCGGGTGACCAGTCTCCGTTGTTCGTCTATTGTAGTCGTATCCGGCGGTGTAGCTGTATCCGTAGGTGCCGCCTCTGGAATAAACGACGGAGTCCCCATTTCCCCAACACTGGTATACTCCGTGTTCAACATAGTTCTACCTGGGCTCTGATAGTGATTACCAGATTGTTCAGGACAATCCTGCACGCCTATTGGCGATGATATCCGATCGCACCATATAGGATTCAAGGTGGCCAGGTATGAAGCATGAGGAACATTGGAAGGTCGCGAACTGGAATCGACATATTGACCTGGTGGCCGCGGCTGCAGTCTAGCATGATCAGTGATATATTACAGACGTCCTGCATCAAATGATACACTGCTGGGCCTAAAGACACCATGCCGCTGCGAAGGCAAATAATAGAGACCTCCCACTTCACTCTACGGCCCACTGATAGTGCCATCTAAAGGAATCTGGAATATGAAACGTCTTGCGAACTGTACTTACTTGAGAGGCTGCGACTTCAAGAATGCGTCCATCGATCATAGGGGAAGCTGCCATCCGTGCAGGAAACGTTTGAGACGTAGAATGTGTCACGCCACGCCATTTCGTCTGCTGAAATTTGCTGTTTCTGTGGCCGACTACTGCCGTTCAACAAAAGACTTCTATACAGTCCCCCACCTGCTACCCCTGACAAACTCTCACATGAACTGCAGCTGCCAAGATTAATGTCCATCTCGAGTGCTGGACTGATGTAGATCTATAAGCACTAGAAGCAGATGGTTGTGGCTAAGAAAATAGTCAGGTCACGCAAGTGACGAAAAACAATTAGGCTACATTTTTGCACAACTTTTCCAAATTACACTGGGGCGGCGGTAATCAGCTACGCATGAGACAACTAACTTTACAGAATTATCAGTCACCCATACTAATGTCATGGTCTACTTAACTGAGACTGCTAAGTTAAGAATGCCACGGTGCCCCGGATTTTTCACGAAATCAGCTCAAAATGGAGAGAAGGAGATAAAGGTACACGTCAACACCCCAGGTCATTTCGCGGATACGTCGCATTTGTCAGAGTTGGTTAAAATGGCTACTAAGGCGGCTGACTACATGTTACATACTTGACCTCTTCCGGAAGTGCGGCAGTTAGAAACATCGTTCCCTTTTAGGGTTGCCGCGCCTCCGGGGAAAAGATTGGGGATAAACCACACGATGGTGCCGTGGTGCATCGCGTTCATGCACATGATGGACCTTCATGGTACTGTGGTGAATAGAGCGTTCGCATTACCGATAGGGTATGCTGCATTCGTTTGAACGATGAACGAGGATGAATAAGTAAGTGCTGTCCACCTCTATCATCTAGCAGCCAACCCACCGTCGAGGCTAACGGTTATGTCTTCCTCTGTTTTCCACTTCGACTCGGAGTGAGGTCCACACAGACCAGAGCAACGCACTGGTGACGACATGGACCATGTAATCAGATTAGCCGTGACAGATAGGGAGCGACAGATTCTTTGCGATGTTAAATTGGACATTCGAGAGGAAATGCTTGCAGACAGGCGAAGGGATTCCAGGAGGACGTGCCCATGTAATATTTGTCTCGGAGAAAATCATTCGACACGACCCCGAACGCTGGTGCAATCTCACCTGGCCCTGTACGGCCGACATCCCTATCACCATCGGTCCACACATGTAATCGGCCTCTGGGTTTCCCATGAACTATATATAAGTTTGTGCATTGTATATGAGAATAGTCCCATGAAAATTCCTACAGCAATCTCACTCGGTGATTTTTTTCTGGCCTAGGGTGTCGACCTTGATGATTCGGACGAGGAGTGGGACACCTTTGTCACAGAGGAGTTCGGTGTAAGAGGGCTACATTTTACACGCGATGAGACTGCTCCATGGGACGCAGGTATGGACATTCAGAACTGTGTTCAGCATGCGTTCCACGTATATGACGGTCTCGCAGGTGGTATTGGAAATCACCCAGATGACAATCACGATGTCGAAGTGGAGGAGGTCTTACCGAAGCCGATCCCGCAGGATGGGGAGCCTCGGAATGGCGAAGGTGATGCGCAAACAGGGGATGATTCTAGCAATGCTGATGATGATCTAGAGGCCATGGAGATTGTTCCCCCTTCGCAGAGGGAGCTACTGGAATCGGCCGCTACTACACCCCTCTTCGCAGGAGCTAATCTAACCACGCCTGGTGCAACGCTTATTCTCCTCAATTGCCTGCGCACTCATGGAGCGTCTAACGTACTGGTGAACGAGATCTTCGGCATTTTAGGTAAAAGCATCCTACCTCGAATCAATTCCTTGCCTACATCCGAGTATGCCGCATCGAAAATTCTAAAACAACTGGGATTGGCCTATGACACCATCCATGTGTGTCCTGGCCCCAACACTTGTGTCTTGTTTCGGGGAGATGTGAATAAGGACCTGCAGCAGTGCCCTATCTGTGGAGCTAATAGATTTAAAGAAGTGGGAAAGGCCAGAGTTCCAGTGAAGGTATTGAGACATTTCCCCCTCATACCTCGCTTGACCAGGATGTTCAGTACCCCCTTGCAAGCTTCGTTCATGACATGGCATTCACGGAATCATAGTGAGCCAGGCGTGATGAGCCACGCTGCCGATAGCTTCCAGTGGAAGTTTGTGAACTGGAAGTATAGAGAAGAGTTTTCACACGAGGATCGCAATCTGAGACTGGGTTTAGCCACCGACGGTGTCAATCCATTTTCTGTGAAGAGGTCCACGTGGAGTACCAGGCCTGTTCTTATTTTGAACTACAACTTACCACCATGGATGACGACAAAGAGACATTTCATAATGTTGAGTTTAATAATACCCGGCAAAAAATCTATCACTGGTGAGAATTTCGATATTTATCTTCAACCTCTCCTTGAAGAACTACTGACATTGTGGACAGTTGGTGTTAGGGTTGCAGATGCATCAATGTATGGTGCAAGTAGTAATTTCACCATAAAAGCCTTGTTACTTTGGACTCTTCATGATTTTCCAGCTTATGGTACAGTGGCCGGTTGTGTAACCAAAGGCTATCGAGCATGCCCGGTTTGCGGTCCCAACACAAAGTCTAGGCGATCTAGGGCACTTCATAAAAATGTTTATGACAACCAGTATCGGCGATGGCTCCCCCCAAACCACCCATGACGGCAAAATTTGTCTGATTTCAATGGTCAGGTTGAGGTTGATGGACCACCACCCCGAGTCTCAGCACTTGACATTGTTCGGTGGGGAAGACTACGTCAGTCCTATGTAATGCGTGGAGGAGCCCAGATGAATGAGGACCCTGCCCTGCAGTTTGGGATTAAGAGAGTATCCGCTCTCTTTCAACTCCCATATTGGCAGGTACTCTATTTATTTGCCCGTGTCCTGCTGGTAAACTAGATTTACTAAAGTTGCATTCACAGCTTATTCGCCTCGTTCTAGATGAGTGATGACTATGCTTACGGGGAACTGATGCGGCAGACCATAATTTGGTTTATTTTATGTTCCGTTTTGTTCATGTAAACGAGCTTCGAACTAGACGATCAGATTTCAGTGTAATGTTGATCTGTTTGTGGCCCTCGTGATGGCTTCGATGTGTGGTGGCTCCTAGCAATTAACGAATACCAATTACAGCGATCTTATAAAAGCATATGGATCTGTGTGCCTGATAAGTATTACAGGGACTCGATAGCCCCTATCGTATTTTATTTTATCTTTTTTAGGTGTATCCATTCGAAGTGTTCGAGTAGTGTTGAATGTATATTTTGTATAAGTGTCTCCTGTAAGACTGGGTGTTGCGATAAACTGATGGGGATTTAGGAGCCTCCATAGCCAGGGTGTAACTTCCTGATTTATGCCATGGTGTTTTTCCAGATGCAGTGTCTTGTTTCTAATAGTAGTGGCACATGTACAGACTTCCAAAATGTGATGTTCATACAAAGTTCTCAGATCTGATAACAGCTTAGAAAACAAAAACTGTGGCCTTAAATCATAACTTATTATGTAGGATATACAAGGGATCGGAAGTATAGTTTGCAGAGTTATTTGAAACTCTGAAGCCGGTATTCTGGTTGGAGTGATGTAGGCGCATCAGTGGAATTTAAGTTTGTAGAAGTAGCTTTTGGGAATAGCTCATGCACAAATATTTTTGGACTTGGAAACTTCTATCCTGCGCACTAGTAGTCCACTAACGTGTTTGCATAAGTGACAACTTTGATACAATTATGTACAACCTTTTTTTGGAGGAATTACCTATCCGAAACACACTGGATGTCATGCATATTGAAAGGAATTTTTCAGACAATATTCTGAAGCATTTGATGGGGGAGAAAGACACACTTGCCACCAGACAAGACATGCGTGAGGCTGGGAAAATGGCTCACCTTCACTTGCAGTCAAGACCCGGTGGAGAGTATGTGAAACCGAGAGCCCCTTACGTCTTCAGTGACTCTGAACGAGGTACTTTTCTAAAGCTGGTTTCGACAACCAAGGTGCCCACTGGTTACAATGCAACTTTGACGAAGCATGTGGGAGAAAAAAAGCTAGCCGGGCTAAAGAGCCACGACCACCACGTGTTGCTTCAGCAAATTCTTCCAGCTGCTTGCCGTAGTCTCCTGAGCAGGGGAGTGCGTGAGTGTGTCATTCGCATGGGCAGCCTATTCCAGCGAATTTGCAGCAAGGTCATCAGAGTCGAGAAGATTTCAGACCTCCGCACGTATGCAGCTGAGACACTCTGTATGTTTGAGATCCATTTTCCTCCAAGAATGTTTGACATCATGGTCCACCTTGTCATCCACCTTGTGGACGAGCTCGAGATATGCGGACTAGTGCATTCGCGCTGGTGTTATGCCATTGAGCGTTACCTTGGCGTCTTGACCAAATTCGTATGAGACAGGTCGAAGCCAGAGGCCGGCATGGCTTCCGCATACATGATTGAGGAATCACTGGGTTTCTGCACTGAATACTTCTCCCTATATCCACATACACGTAGAAGAGTATGGGACGCTGAAGAAGAAACGAAAGACGCCGGTGAGGTCCTCCTTGGTCGTGGTGTTCCGAAACGTCTCAGTCATGGACAGATCTTGCATGTTCACGATTACGTATTGAAGCATTCTGTGCATACTGCAGAGCTTCTAAGGTATTTCATTTGAGAATTCTCTGATACGGTCGAATAAACATTGTGGTAGACTGTGGTATATTCTGTAGCTATGTCCCCTCATTGCATGCTGTCGTTGCTATTTCCGCCAACAACATTCTGAAGTCTCTCAATTTTTTTTACCTACAGTGAGTGGCAGGAGCAACGGCAAGCGTTTCAGAACAAAAAAATTCGATATCGTTCTACGATCAGGGGGCGAAGTGGTCCTTTTCCAGATCATTTAATTCAACCCTTCCCCAAATTTTCATCATGGCTCAATAACCATGTCCGTGTACTTCGTGAGGACGGCTTCCCAGTCTCATGTGAATTAGAGAGTCTTCACTGCATGCCCTCGGAGTATGTCACGAGCTACCAAGCTATGTGGGCCTATGGTGCACACTACGTTGCCACTCACGAGCAAGGGCCTGGTTATGTTTCTTTTGACAGTGGCATAGCAGCTATCCCACCCGACAGTGATACTAACGAGATAGATGTTGGTATACTCCGTGACATCATACTGGTGTCTTATGGTGAAGTAAATTGCGTTCTCCTCGAAGGGTCTTGGATCAAGACTCTGGATGAAGGACGGCGGGTCATCCGGAAAGACCAATACGGTTTTTGGATAGTACTTTTCCGCTCAAGGGAAGCACCTACGAAGAATCCATATGTATATCCAGTTTCGGTGTCCCAGGTATTTTTCATGGACGACATTTTGCATCCAGATTGGAAGGTGGTCCTACACAATGACATTCGGAGCCGGCGTGTGGTTGGGGAAGTAGAGGAGATCGAATTCGGGGCTACCGGATCTAACTACGAGAACGACAACACTGAGCCGAACTCTCCTACGCATAGCAGAATTCCAGAGGAGACAGTGGGTATAGGTGACGAGGAAATCGCAGAGGAAGATATACTTAACCTTGTAGCTCAGGAAGAAGATTTATTCGATGAACGCCACCTTGACGATACACAGTTTGTAGACGAAATAGAGATCCAGTATGTAGAGTAAGCCGGAGAGTCCCTTCCCTATTATTCAACGCCAGTGTTACTTGAATTGTTTGCCCACTTTTTTTTTTGTCATAAAACTGAATCTTGTGCAATTGATTGAAGACCGAGCAACTTCCGTGAGTCCACGCAGCATGTCGTTGGGCCTGTATTTGTGCATCCAGATTTAGGGGACAGTACTGACTAAATGGACCACAATCATATATGTTGGCCCTGTAATTGTTTGGCTTTCTTCAGAAGGATGCTCATCATTTATTGGAGGAGATCTACAGTATGTTCAACCTGTCCAACCTCCTTCGTTTCATCAGGTACGCTCATTATTTCAAAATCAGTAATCCGTAAAGGAAGATCTGAAATGAATACGCAATAAAGGCTTTCTCTCAAACATATCTTCAATACTATGATGAAATTGTCATTTCCTATCAATTGTTTTTGATTCGCTCACTAGTGCCATGTCCCCTGGATATATTCATCTAGCTTACTTCTACTGTATTTTGTATTTCTCACTGTATTGTTTGTTTTAATTTTTTAGCTGAAGAAATAACCTCTTGTGACCTTGACGCAACACGACTTCAAGATTACGTGCCGACATCAATTTTACGATTTTGCCGAGTACTAGTAAGTTCATATCACATCAGAAACACTAAGTAAATCAATTTTCCGATCAGTCCAGTCTAGTCGAACCTTGATCTCCAAATCACTTTTGAGCCATGTACCTCATGATGCAAATTTTCCAAATCCCAGGACGAAACCAAGTTAAAATGACATCCCAAGTCATGGAACTACAACGCCACTAACCTACAGTCGAATCGTCTACCCTAATTGGTAGACTTCATTAATTGTCTCCATCTAAGAAACCTTGTAAGCCTACTCCACTTATCCCATTGTTGTATTTCTGTGTTTGAGGTTGTCTTCTTCCTTGTACGCATTTGCGCCTCTCATCCCGTTGCTCTCATTGAGTTTGTTTTGTCTTCAGCACGATGCCTCACCCGGAGATCGCGTCGATACAGTGGTACGTTGAGTACATGAGAATTCAAAACGACGGCATTGTGCCTACCGTCTCGCCTCCCGAAATGTTTCCGAGAAAGAACGAGCTTGTGCAATTCTGGGGTCCGAAAACGACAGGTGGTTATGTCTTCGACAATCACGATAGTATCAAATACCAACGCTATGTCCAACGTCTGTACAAGCGAGTCCTATAGCTGAAGTGGCCCGACTCTGGTGTCATTTCGGTTCATTTCGCCAGGGGGCTCCTTGCCGAGGCGATGGGAGAAGACATTAATTGGGCCGAATTCGCTTTATAGCAGACGCATCCATGGCAGTCCCGAAGCGGTGTTCCCCGTGTGTTGCCAGAGTACGCTGAAATTCGAGGACCTCTGAAACCGTTTACGAAAGTAGTCCCGGATTATGCATTCGAGGTAACCCATTTCAGATTGCGTGGATTTAGTTTGGCCATGGCCACTCTGTATTTCTGTAAAGTGCGCCGCTCATGTCATTAATGTCTAAGTACATCAATTTCTTAAGGTATTCACGCATTGCCAGCTTCTCGCTAAGTCGGTGTGTACTTTATCTCCTGAATTGCAGGTTCATCATGTCCCTGGTCGCAGAGATTCACCTCCTTCGTCTCCTGAACCAGCCGTGTCTCACCCCAATCCGGGCGCAGGAGAGTTTCCCATCAAGTATGAAGGCCGTCCGCCAACTCACCGCCCGTTCTTCGGCCTCGTCGACAACGTTACCGAGGTGCAGATCACAAACCTTAATGTGCACACGTTGAATGGGTTGTCCTTGGTCCGAGCGAAGGTATCAGAAGCAGTTGATGCAGAGCGCGTAAAACTACGTGAGGATGCCAACAACGCAAAAACAGATTTGGCGAAGGCACGAGCGAAGGTCAACACCGAGAAGGACCGTGAGAAATATATCATACGTAAATGCTTGGAGAAATGTGACGCCGACGAGCTCGCTACAGCGGAGTACGAGCAGGCGAGGACAATCTATGACGCGGCAAAACGGAGCGAAATGATCGCAATAGAGCCGGCGCAGAAGAGAGCGCGTAGGCAGTTTAGTGCTGTCTGTGAGCGGCTGGTGAATTCATGGTCCACTACCGTCAAAAATGCACGTCACAGGCGCCACGGTTGGGAATTCAAGAAGAAATGACAAACATAAATTGTTGATAAGATGACAACTGAGCTGCAGGCGGTAGAGAAGCAGTTCATATTCACCAGTGCCAGTATCGACACCTCTCTTGCTCACTTGAAGGCCGTCAGCGACCTCCTCAGCCATCTTTGAAGATATATGACAGGAAAGTTCAAGAGCGGATGTTCATGTAAATAGTTATATCAAAGTACAGCTTGCTTTCATTAGGAAATGTTCGTAGGGATCATAGACAAGTTTCGATGTTAAGTTCGTATTGCTGCATGTGAGTCATTTTGAGTAATGATATACTACGCAACTCATTTCCTATGTTCATGCCACGGCTGTAAAGGATCAGTTCCATATAGGTAGTGCACTGCTTAGAACAGGACACTGTAATGGTAGTGGACAGATGCTAAAGAAACTCTCTTTGGTTTGGAACATGTTTCTTTAAGTACAGGCACTGAACTGCTCTTATGCGTTCATGAGAGATGTTCTAGAATTAATTTTGTAATACAGTACATCACCGACTCTTTGTGCCAATTATACTGCTCCTTATGTCCCTATTTCTTAAAGTCCAAATGGTAGTCGCTGTAATTGTGCACCGGTTCGGAACACGTCGACATTTTCCGAAAAGCGCAGACAATGGATTCACATTCATGCAGCTAATACCCGGATGTATCGTGCTACCCGGAGTGATACACTGCTTGCTGGTATCAGTGAGCTCAGTTACGCAGTGGGTGATTTTTAACAATGAACAGTCGATGAAAAAAGGTTAGATCAGAAACGACATATTGGTTACTGTCAAAGAATTTCTAAGATAGTAACTGAGTTAATCAATTCCACGGTAACAACACACCCCCGTCCCCCGCCCCCAAAAGCACGTCTGACACACTCTCATCCCATTGGGTACTCCTCCTGTCCTTCCGGTGCCTCGTTTATAATAGTGCGGGCCCCAGCTTTCCTTAAGTGTTCACCCGCCTCAAAGTCAGGTATTCCTGCTCAGCCAATGACATGAGCAGAGCGACCTGGACCTCGACACCGAGAGAGGCATTTTGGTGTACACCCCTGGTGTATTTAACTCAGTTTTCCACTAGTGAGAGAAGCAAAATTTGTTACAAAATCTACATACTAAAACTTGCATTTACTGTTTCAGGCATCGGTGATTCCATTTGGTTTTTGCCAAGGATTTGCCGAACTAGCATAATTTCTTCACCAATTTTGGTATGATTTCTTCAGTTTGTAGGACTCATGCAGATGCTACGCTTTGAATTCCTTGAGAGAGTTCTTACTTCTACTAGACTAACCGAGCTTAGTTCACTTGTGATTATTGCCAGGTTCCATCAGTTATTGTGAATTGCACTGATTTTACGACATGGAGGAATGGAGTTTGCTCTGTTTGATAAAGCAAACATAGGTGGTTTTTAATTTTGATTTATTTTTAAATAAACCACCAATTTTACTTCTTTGGTTTGTTTGAAAGGTTCGAATTACATTACAGTTTTATTTGGAAAATAGTATAGAGTTACTTTGAGTTTAAGCCGACCGACTGTTTGAGAATTTAAAAATTATCCAAAACTGTTCCTAAATTTACAATACAAATGTCCCTGACTGTAGCATAATGCTTGTACTTAAGTCTTTCCCTACATTGAGAAATGCAGTTAAAAGTCTTTGTGCAATAAGTAGTGAAAAATGGTGGGATTTGATGACCAAGTCATCCGAGGATGAAGGCCAAAAAAACGACAGTTCTTTCAGAGAAATTGGTTGTAAACTGGAACCATCTAAACAAGTACGCTTTGAAGTTCATCATATGAATATGATGGATTCTTCTGAGTGCTCTGTATGTGCTAGATTTGGTTTCTTAGTATTTTGAGCGGTTGTATATCCGTATTCAAGAGTATTAAGCTATTAACTTTATTTGAATTCTAGTCGTTTTACGTGAGTTATAATACAGTGTAAGATCATTCAGTCGATGCACTGTTCATTAAAATATGTACTAAGGAACATATTTGTATTTTGATTTTAAAAAATACATTCTAAGTATTTGCTTTATCTTTGTAGGATGGTGCAGCTAACGTCTACAGATAGTGCGTATTTGATTTTATGGGAAATAGCAATCTCATCAACTGGTTTTCCTTTTTTTGTTTTATGGGGTATTCTTTAAAAATCACAGTCATTGACGAAACAGACCTACCTTATTTTGTTTACTTCATTAGGCGCGCGTTAGGAGTGATGAAGGTCCTCCAGAGAACGGAAGCCGTACATCAAATTGCAATGTGGTAAGAAGTTATGGTAGCAGCACCTATTTTCGGACACTTAAGGAATTCACTATACTTGTGGAGGTGGAATGAGTGGCTTCCTATTTTACAGTGATTAACAATAAGAAAAAACAAAGTTTCCCCATTTTTGGGATATTTATAAGCACTTACAATAATAACTACAAATTTTGGAAGTGACCAACATAGGTTGACCTATAGCCGGACACCCTTTTGCATGTACGCATGGGATACATTATAGGTAATTATAGGGTCATCAAATCTCCACTGCAGCAAGAATCTGGGGTGTACGCCTTTAGGGGGGGGGCGCCTTTAGGTGCTTACACCATATACATTTTCTTAAAGAACTTAAACACATATGCATATCACTGAGCATTTCATGTGTCTTATATTGTTGATTTTACGAGTCAAAATTGTTTTCGGGAGTTGAAGACTGTACTATGTACAACAAAGGGTCGTCCTATGATCTGTATATAAGTATATCCTATATAAAGTGGAATATACCTTACAGAGTACATTTGTTTCAGACTTACTCGGTTGTAAGTTGATGTCTGTACTCATTGCCCGAGAGGGGACTGTGACCAATGCTATTGTATAATGTTCTTGATGAACATTGACAATTGTTGTTGATAACAATATTTACATATGATGAGATTAAATATGTGGAAACTTTCTTTCCGTAGTTTTCTGTGAGGAAAGTCTTAAATATTGATTATCATAGTCGTTGAGCCACTAGTCATGGAAATGAAGTCAAGGATTTTTTTTAATTTTTTAATTTTGCATTGAGGATTATTGTTACTCTTCACCGAGTCATGGGAGTTGTTTGTCTTTCTATGTTTCTTATAACGTTCAAGGATCTTCACGAGAACAATTCTTTTCCATAGCAAGATCATTTGAATTAAATCTAGCATTATACACTTTAATAGAGTTGACACAGTTTATATTTCATATATGTATCTCATTCTACTCCGTTCAAAATGTCTCCCAGTGATTGACATGTCGAACTTCTTAATTATGGATTCCTAATGAATCGTAAACCTGATATCCACAGGCACCGAATGATGTTAATAATGTCCAACGAGCGGAAAAACAGAAGGATAAAGAGGTAAGATATATGACTCTGAATGTGCACCCGAATTATATTGTTAGCATAGAATAACGTGACTAAAGAAAAAAGAATTAGAAACATCAATAGCAAAGTAGGAACTCTCATATATTGATGTACATTGTATTCAAATTATGAGCAGATAATACCTAGAGATAAGGTATGGCTAGCTGATACGCTGGATCGGGTGGTTCCTGTAGTGAAAGGCATTGTTCTAAGCGCGGGTGGAGAAGGAGTATTCCATGGTTGTCCCATCGCAGCGAAGTATATCCGGGTGAACCTAGAAGAAGAAATGGAGAACATCCCTCATGGTTCCAGTTGAGGAAGTAGACCAGGCGAATTAGAAGGACGCAGAGGGAGCGAGCGTTCTGTGGTTCAAGGGACTTACTTTCTTACAGGAGTAAGTTTTTGATGTTTTCGTATTCCAAGTCTCAATGGTAGGTGGTGTACATACTGCACATTCGGTGCATAGTTCTTTTGGGTGGACAATGTCACCGGATGTCATGCATAGGGGCAGTTTCACCAAGAATTCATCTAGTTGAAAAGATGTTCGTAGGAAATTTCAGTAGAAAAGAACCGTGAATCATTTGTAGAATGATTTGCAGTTCCTCCAGAGCAAAATCTGTAACGATAAAGATCTGAATAGCCAAATGCAGATTTGTTCGTATAAGGGGTATTCATTTAAGATTGTTATAAGGGTCCTTGAGATTCTAATGAAATTGCAGTAAGACTACATATTCGCAATATCAGAATCTAGGAAAACAAATAGTCCAATGACTAGTTGCCACGTGCGTATTACGGCACCCTACATTATACCCAGAGTCTAGGTATAATAGGGGTGTTTACAGTCAGAAATTAGGCCACTTAATAATGCACTAGTTTCAGTACCAGTATCCAATAGAATTCAAGAAGCCGTGAGGTACCCATTTGAGCTGCCAATAGATGATGTTTGATGCGAGTTAAAAGTGCAGTGACAAGTTTTGGAGTATGTACCGTCAACCTTGCAGCAGTAGTGCTGTCCTAGATCATTGAAAGCAAGGTGATCAGAAGATCTAGAACCATAAACTCCAAGCCTCAAGCGATGATCACCTGGTGGACTACACAGGTGAAGAAACTTCAACACTACGAATATCGATGCACACACACTCAACGCAACTTTTACTAATCAAAGAGCTAGACGTTTGGTGCAAGTGGGTACCTGATCCGCTGCAGAAGGTGACGAGTCCAAGAATTGTGCTGACAAGGCAAAAAAAAGCATTACTTAAAACTCATCCAGGAGGCCTCCACCCTCCTCGATGAGTTTCAAGTGCTGGAAGTAGTTTCAGTGACTAGAAATCATGATTCGACGACATCTGGAATTCAGTGAAGCGTCAAGTGGCCTAGAATGACGCTGTGAACACCCATAATAAACCGGTAGTTCAGTTATCTAAACCAACTAGTGCTTAACACATGTCACACTAGCAGAGGCTGAAGAACTAGGAAATCGGAGTCAAACAACTTCACAAAACTGCCAAAGGGGGACACGTGTGGAATGTCGGCAAATTGAAACGGAAGTTCCAGCATGAAAGTGAAAATGCGATCTACATGCACTGAAGGAAAAGCGGATGTTCTGATAGTGTTGAATTGTAACGTTGTTTGAAAAGTACACGTAAGGGTGTACAGAGTCTAGGGGTTGTAGATCTCGAACTATTCAGAATACGAATGGTCCCGATTCGTGATGTATGTGTTGGATAACTTGTCATTATTTTGAGTTTATTCCTTGACAGGCTTCACCTTCTTGTGAAAGGTGCACATCTAGAAGTGGTTTAAACATAAGAAAGAAGGGGGTTTCAATTGTGTTAATTAAAAGAATTGGCTTGAATTGAGAAATTAAATGTAAATTAGCATTTGAAAACTAATTCTGATCATCAAATATTAGATTTTGTATTGCACTACCAAAATATTAAAGTTATTCATATTTCAAAATACTTTAATATTATTATATTCAAGTTACATTTTAAAGTTAGACTAAAATTAATATTTGAAATTAACTCAAATTTTTATTGAAAATATTTTCTATCAAAACTGAATGATTTTCTAGTAGTTCTAAATAACATTTGACCAAATTAAATTTATTGAATTATATAACTACTTTAATTTGATATTGGCTTTAGAGGGTTTTGAAACTATCAAATATAATCCTAGATACAATACAACATTATTTGGAAATTAAATCAAATCGACTTTTGTTGAATTATTTTAGATAATTTAAAATATGTTCCTTTTTAAAATTGCATAAATATTTATTCACTAAAATTTATTATAGTGATTTAATGATTTCTAAAAATGTAAAAAAATAATAATGCATGGTTTAGCCTTAATAAAATATACTGTATAGAATCTTCTTTGAAAACAAAAAATAAACTAAAAAGATTTAACTATATATTTTTGTTTTACTATTATTAAACAATCAACCATTATGAAAACAATATAATCTGCCAAAATCACAAATTAACAAATTTGATAGTAAAAACTACTACCTCTTGTTAAGATGTAATTAGAATTAGTGTTATTGTCAATCTTGTCACATGTGTATCCTTCTATGTTGTCAACTCCAAAAGAATGAATATGCCCAAGTAGAAAATACAACTTTGCCGTTACATTTTTTAACAAGCAGTGCCAAATTCCTTGTAGTATAGAATTGTTTGAACAAGTCCATTAAAATTTGAATGAAAACCATTTTTTTGAAACATATTCATTCCAACTAACTTACAGTAAGAAATTAATGAAATAACTATATAATTTGAATGGTTTTGTCACCATGTTATGAGCATTTTTGTGTGTTTTACAGTATCTATTTCTTTAAAAAAAAAGTTGCAGTCTTGTCCACTAAAAACATCATTTATCAAGTGCAATAGAAGGTGCATTAAAATTATATGTGCATGTTAGCACCTCAATTTATAGCCAGAACTAATCCAACGCACTGACTAAACAATAACAAAAACCCTTCTAGACATGACATGTTTTGAAATTATGGAGAGCCTAGTTTTACATAAGACTAAGCTTCAAACTTGCATCTGATTGAACAAAGCTCTAACATTTCTTTTTTAACTTGTCATTGCTAACCCGTCTTCAGCCAAAATAGAAACAACAAACAAAAACAAATTGACCTTTCTTGAAACAACAAACAAAAACTCATAAGTAACCACTTCATATTTTGTTTTACTGAGTCTCAATTTTGAGGCTCACTTGACAATGTCCTTGGTCTTTGATGTTTATTCTATGGACTAACAAACACTTAATTTACACCGGTCCCTCAAAAGCGCCCGGAGCCCTTCTCCTTCATTTCCAAAACAGTCCCACCTCAAACATTACCTCGCATCTGATACCCACATAATAAACCAGATATACTGCTACTATACCTGCTTTCAACGGATACCCGTATGGTAAACTCGAGATACCACCTTTATACCCGCGAGCGGCAGAGACTCCTCCATGTGGAGAAACAATGTGGACAAAGATGATCAAGGCTGTATTTTTCACAAAGTTTTAACCCGTCCATGTCCAAAAACCTTGAATTGAAAGGCAAAAAAAATAGAAACTGTCCCAAAACCGGTAATCTCAAAACCAACCCGTCCATGGAAAAGTTTAAAAAAAAAACAACCCGTCTCAAAAAACGGTTTCTAAAAGAAATACCCGTCCCGTACTAATGTTTATATTTAAAAAAAAAAAAACAAAAAACAAAGAAAAAAAAAAAAAAAAAAAAAAAAAAAAAAAAAAAAAAAAAAACATGAGTCGGTATAGTTTGCTATAGGCTGAAGATTGCTTTGCATAAGCCTTGCCCGGCCCGCAACAGTGTCGCAGCTGTGTACTCTGTACAAAACCCCTTTGCAAAACTGTGAGGTTGTTTTTTGTTTTGTTTTGTTTGTTTTTTTGTTTTTTTGTTTTTTTTTAATTTTTTTTTTCTATTTTGGCTTTGCTATACGTGAAGGCCTCAGAACAGTTATCCAAAAAAGAAATTAATAAAATACTTAAGATTGGCTAACGAATGACACATAGCAATTTGCTTGGACAGTTGCAAATACAAGCTGTCTACTGATGTGAAAATAATTCGTTATGAGATAATGTTGGGACACGAAACTTTCCCGAAATGGTAACCTCAATTAAATCCCACCCTCCCACCACGTATGCTCAGATCTGCATGTACTTGCATAGCAAATCCAGAGTTATGCACATTGAATACAGTACCTTGAGTGTAGCCGCCATAGCAGCCTGCTAAGTGGTGGGTACTTGGTTTATCTCAATGGCAAATTACCTGTAAATAAACATGAAAAACTGCTGGGTGCATACCAGTCAGTGCGCCAAATTTGGTTTGGTCACTTTGGTGCAGTTCATAAAGAGGCACTTTTGAGTTGGAATTTTGGTTCCTCATGAGAGTCACCCTCGCCTAGATTAGCACAGACCCGCTTGGTCCAGCTTGGGCGGTGGAGGGTACTCTGAATTATTGTGTAGGGGCTAGGCAGTGAGCAAGGGTTTGGGTGATTTGCTTTATAGCAATGTCGCAGCCGTCTTCTAGTCAAGTGCTGGATTGTTTGGAGTGATTCATGTTTTCTGTGTGAATCCCTTGCTCTGTATTTTAATTTGTCTCTTGTGAAAACGATAACAAGTGTGGGAAGGACTGTAGACACCTCGCATACGTAAGAGAACTGACTAATTGTTTGTATTCTTGCATGGGTGCAGGTGAGGTCCTCCACCTCTTGAGCCATTTTTGGTTGATCAGCAAGTGTTCTTCTCTCAACCTATTCTCTACCTTATCCCTGTTGGCAGGAAGTGTGTAGATTTAATTGAACTTTAAGTCTGTGTTGATGCAATTACAAGTATACTTTCAGACCTAATATAAGGACCTGAAGTTTCTTTGTGTAAGCTACTCTGCAGTGTGTTCTTTGACTGAGTTGTTATTGAGTTGGTGATGGTACTCCTTTGAATCACTAAAAAACTATCTGTCTTTGGATGTTTTATGCATTGGGTATACTTTACATTAAGGTTACCCTGAGTTGTTGTTTAAATTGGCCACAAGATGTTCTGATTTAGTTCGAAATTGAACAAGTCAGGGGTTCTTTTGTGTAAGGTTTTAGCAAAACTTAAACCCTGCTTGTGAAATGAGCAAGCAAGTTAAAATGCTATGTGGTGAATTGAACCAGTTTAGATATGAAATAGTCTGGAAGATGCTTCGCAAGAAGATGAACTAAAAAAGGCTTTTTTTTTTTGGAGAGTTTGTACATAGTTGCTGCTACGTTCTGCTGCTGCTGCGACTTCTGAACTTGGACTCTAGCAGTGCAACCTTCTCAACCTAGGTATGTTTGTTTATTTTAATAAAAAAAAATAAAAAAATTTCAAGTGATATAGAAGTAATGTATAAAAGAAATCAACATAGAGTCTAGGTTTAGGATAAGTCACACATTTAGGGTTTTTGTTTTTCAAATGAGTGGTGATTGATATGTTTTGAATATGCATTGCAATATGTGAGAGGGGTTTTTCCAAACAAAGCCTGATCAAAAGTCATCTCCTTACTAGCTTGAAGTTGGAGACTTTAGATGCTTTGATGTGCATTTCATGTGCAAATATTCCAGTTGAAAACATCAATTGGAATGCAGTAATGCTTGTTCGGAGAAACATGAAAGATAGAAGAATTCATCCACTTGTTTGAATATTAAGTTCTTCTATTTTTGGTAAAAATTGAACATGTTTATATAAACTAAACTTTTATACAATTGCTTAGTTTACCTTTAGTTTAAATCTCTGACATTGTGTTTGAAAGGTTCTAAATATTGTGGTTGATGAATTAATGTGTGCAGGTGAATGAAGCTCTTGAAGATTGGTATTTTGATCAAGTATTAGTGGTTTGACTCCATTATGTTCACATTCACATGTCATATATGACATGATGTAATTGATATTTGCATCATTCATTTTTTGGGAAAAAATTGTTCAAAAAAATATTTATTTTTAGAACCTGTCCAAGGTGAATCTAACATATCCAAAAATTGGTTCATTTTCAGAGAACCCGTCCACTAGAAATGGTTTTTTTTTTCCAAAAGATGTCCCTATACATATTAGAAACCTTGTGAAAATCACCTCAGGACTCCCAAACTCACATTGCAACCGATAAAGCCTACACACTTCAAAGTGACAGGGACAAATTTGTGACAAGTCCGTTTTGACAGGACCAGTCAAAGTCATTTTTTGAACGGAGTGTCCAATATGATTGTCATCTGTGTCATTAAACACGTCACTGAATCACAGATTTCTATTAGTGTTTTTTATTTTCTTGAGAATAATATGCGATATTTGATGTTACTTGTAATAACTAAGTAAATTACTTAATTTGATTTGACATTTAACCTTTATTTCTTTTGGGCAACTAATGTATTTCAAATAGTAATTGAATAACACATAATATTGCTGGATCATAATTCAGAGTCTTCGATTTTTCAACGCTTGATTTGCTTGTCATTGTCCAAATTCATTTCCCTTCCTTGCTTACAAATTGGCACCCAATCAAATTTCTTGCCCAAGTTGGTCCAACAGAACCACAACTGCTTGTATAAAGCCAAATGCCCTATTCATTAGCTTTCCAAGCACAATAAGTTCATTTAAAGGGCAGAGAAGGATCATCAAGAGGAGGAGGTATCCAAATTTGTATATCGGCGATAAGCCCCCGTTACCATATTTTTAAATTTACACATCCACATTCTCATTATATGTTTATTAATTCTTTGATTTAATGTTGATATAGAAGTTCGTGGATCTTTTTCTTGTACCATAAGGCAAGAACGAAGAAATATATGACTCGTTTCTCCATTAAGAGGTCCACCTAAAAGCATCAACTTATGATCAAGATCATTGAGTATGGATGCCTTGTATTCGTCTAGAAAGTGAAATGCAATGGATTGTTCTTTCCAATGCCCATTTTTTAAATAATGCTAGCCACCTCGTAGAGGTTTAAATTGTGACACATAAACTCTATCTTCTTCAATTTTCTAACGACATTGGGAGGGTTCAAGGTGTGGCCATTTATCGCATATAGGGCAATTGTCGCTTGAATAATCAGCCAACCGATTACGCCTCATGAGCAATTCTTGCTGTTCACAAACGCATAATTTAGTGGTATAAAATGCTATTGGACATTTCTACATTCTAATGTGCATTTTAAAATCACAAAAAGATTGTTATGGAATAAATATAAGCCATAGTTTTGTGCAAAAGGAGAGCCAAGGTGAACTACTAAATAAGGCTCAATATCCCTATTTTACAAAACTTCAAACACAATAACACCATTTATTAATTCTTTTTCAAAGCAAGTAATTTCAACCAAAATAGGAGTTGCGTTGGTAATTTCTAGTGGACTATGTGAATCTCGCGGGCAAGCATCTACGTGATGCCAAATTATCCAAATTAATGAAAACATGATAGAAAATATGCCTTGGAAAATATGATTATGCATCTTAACAAATTTGAGTAATCTCAAAGCTTCAAATATTAGGTAGTGTAGACTTCAATCTAAAACTAAATACTTCTCAAGACTTCTCTAATTATGCTATAGAAACATACTGCCAATTTACAATATACGAAGATGGATTCAAAGGCTAAAATTTAATATTATTGAATAATCCTTTAGGCTCACATATAATGCAAAATTGTCAATTTTTGGAATAAGGTATTATCATTTTATAGTGTGGACGT
Source organism: Ceratodon purpureus (assembly GCA_014871385.1). Classification (NCBI taxonomy): domain Eukaryota; kingdom Viridiplantae; phylum Streptophyta; class Bryopsida; order Pseudoditrichales; family Ditrichaceae; genus Ceratodon; species Ceratodon purpureus. The sequence continues at coordinate 62,678,304 of CM026426.1, read as the reverse complement.
TATAGTGAACAATAAATCCTATATTTTAGTATCAATTCAATCACAAAATATTTTTCTGCCTTAGCGCTTATCAAATGGTTTTATTCTTTGAAATTGTTGGTATCTCTAAAAGGATGCGGCTTTTGATATTTGAGCTAGAGATAGAATAAAAAGGATGTTTGCCCACATGATGTTGAAGATTTTGGACATTTTTATTGATTTAAAAACTAGAGATTCTCTTTATTCTAAAATAAATATTAAACTTGTCATTAGCATCACTCCAATTAAATCTTGTTAGAACTATAAACAGTTTTTACTATTTAATGCCTCTTGATTTTCTAAGAATTAATATTTGAATCAAACATTTATCCTCTAATCAATACGTAGACACTATTTGAACTCTCTGCCTAAACCAGATTTTTCCTCTGTATTTTCTAGAATCCTAATTATAAGTCCTTCTTTGGTGTCACGTTGAGGCGAAGGCTGCACAAATTCAATGACACTCTAGACTACCTGATATAATCATAATCTTTATTTGAAATGCTAACTGAAACCCTCAAACAATTGCATTGATATTCACATTGTCTAGTTTGCATTTGATCATGTCATTTCTATTTGCAGGGTGGAGTGTCCATCTTTCTTGAACGTCCACTTCAATGCAAACCCTATTTTCAGAGCCTCACTTAAAAGTACAAGGTGAGTTCAATCTCTTTGCGAGTCTCCCCTTTCAACACCATTCTCTGATCCCTCCTTCAATTTCAGCACAATGCCTATACCGATGGTCCCACTCTCTCATCTCCATAGTATGGTACAAATCTTAGAGTAACTTTTGACTGTGCGTAGAATCAAGGAGCGTAACAAATTTGTAAACCTCCTAAATTAGGACTCACTAATCATATGCCTTTTTAGGGGTAGTTCGGTGCTTCAATGGATCGACAGTTGCCAGGAGCAATTCAACTTAGTGAACACATTGCTGAACATGGACTTTGTTTTAACCAAGGCTTTCAGTACACCACATATAGCCGGGCTCAAACATTAGCAATCTGCTGCGCCAAGCTCAAAGCGTCGCCAAGGAGGATCGGAGGCCTTTCCTTGATTGGAGGCCTTTCCTTCATCGTTGCCATAGACAGAAGCAATGTTTGATTCAGCAAGTCTCAAACTCTGTGCATGGGCAGCTTACGCTGGCCCACACTTGCCTCTTGTAATTTTTGTGTCGTCCAAGAATTATCAACACATCCCATGCGCGACAGCGAAGTGGAGATGCGTGGTGACTGCGATCATGAACGCACCACCAAATCCGTGGGGCCCTTTGCAACCAGAAGAGGCATTTGATTTACATGGAATAGAACTAGCCGCCGATGGTGGGAGTCCTACTTTGCATGGTAGTAAGAGGAATCATATAAATGTTGAGGTTAGTTCTTCCGAGGAGCCTGAAAGAGATAGGAGCCAATTGAATGGAATTTTTCAGCTGCTAAGTGGGGTATCTACTGAAAAGTTTGGCGGGGAGGGAGTAGAATGAGGTTGTAGCCGTTAACGTTGATTGGCCAAGCGGTGGTTCTTCCGCATTTTCACTGAAGTGAAATTCCTTGCCCGTTAGATATGACCTTAATAGCAATTTCGTGTAGAATTTGTCTATTAGACGTGCAACGTCGTTTCAGACTTTGGTTAAAACTCATCAATGGTTTTTTGGAGGTTGCTATGTTAGAGAAATGTAACCATTGCATGAGATGTACGTGCACCAATATTAATGTAAAGATTTTAATTTATTACGCTCTATTGAAATTACTCAGTTTTCAATAATCTAGATATTTCACAGACCACTGCATGGCGTAGGTTCACTAAAGGCACTTGTACATTGCTAGGATAAAATTGTGTTGACTAGCAAAGTATGTTTATTTAATGCCATTGGAACTTTAGCTAGTCACACCCCTCTGATCGAGGATAATTTGTAGGAATGTTGGATCAAAGGTGTCATTGTCAATTTTTAGTCTAGTCTGTTCTAACACATTATTCTTTTATATTCTTTAATGCATGGAGTAGAGAATACAACATGTCATACCTGGGAACACTGTCATGTCCAAAAAAAAGGAATTTGTTAACTTGTGCAGAAAATGAATGTGGCCTATTTCTGTGTTCCATCTCTTGTTCAAAGTAAGTTGCACCATCCGGTGATAAGTACTAGGTTCCCGCTCAAACGTTGTTGACCATTTACTCTATATAAACTACCATTCCCAATTTGATTAGCTCTTGTTCATGTTTGCATGAGGCGAAAGCGCTGTTGCTCTAGCATTTTGTTTATAGTGAGTACTAAATCCTTTTGCTTCAAGTCAGCCTCTCAAGTATGAATCTTCTGCTAATTGCCTTGAAATTTTTGCATTAATCTTCTTTTGCTCCGTATGTCCATTAGGGTATTGTCTTTCATGCAAACTAGCGATTACTATGTGAACTTCTTGTAAGAGTTGTTGATGCATTTGTTGCTGCACTTTCTTTTTAGTAATGTTGTAGTTTGTACTGTTGACTCTGAGTGACGTACGTTCTATTGCACCTCACTTTTAAAGTACACTCAATAGGCGTGTTGCCGGCTATCATCCTTTGTATGAGATAGTTTTGAACTTCAAATGCTCTACTTATTTTTATTACAGAGTTCAATTACTGTTGGTGAAATTTGAGTTGAGTGAACGCATATTCTTGTATACTCCATAACTTTTTATTGCTTTGGACAACTCACAAAACATACTTATGACTTATACATAAAGTCTGTAGACGAAACAACATATACTAATGTATATTTCATAGTTTAGATCTTCTTGATTTTGATTGTGAATGCCATGCAGTTCTAACTTCTATAACAACTTCATGAATGTAGACAATTATGTTATTCAAGTGAGTAGCCTGTATCTATTTCCTAATTAGAAGGCGCTAATCTTTGTTGCACATGCTGACGTCATAAAAGTGTATTTCAGAGAATGAGGGATTCAATTTGATCAAGTATATGTGACTAAAAATGTCCCCTAAATTCATTATTATCAGTTTACTTTGGCCAAAACAAAATTAAGGTGGGTCCATTAAGTCTTGGATACTTGCAAGAAAAGCATTTTAAAAAGATTAACTCTTAGAGTACATTTAGTTCCAAAACCTCGTGCATAGTTAGTTAGTTCCTATGATCAAATGTTAAAGACTGACTTTTTTATAATCTGATTATACGTAATTCTATGTAATTGGAGTAATCTACAAGAGTGAATGTTCCAGATCAGTTTTCAAAGGTATTTAAGGTGGTTGCATCATATCATGCATATTTGTTCAGAGATCCCTTTGTCAAATGTATTTTCATATGGCTAGATGATACGATAACCAATGTAGTGATTTCATCTTTAAGATGGTTACCTCAATTTAGCAACGGTTTATGTTTCCCAATTAATCTTTTTACTGTGAACTATCCGTCCATAGTTTTGAAAGTGATTATGATGTTTAGAGTGTTTTGGTTTTGGAAGTTTAAGAATGTCCCGTTAATTCTATTCTTTGTGAAGGAATTGTATTATACAAAGTTATACATTTTGATTCATGACCTAAAATGAACTCTACAAGGAGATGGATAGTTTAACGATTAATCGCATATTCCTTGTTTCAAACTATGTATTTCATCAAATCCATCTAGATTATTCTCAATTGTCACATACATCAATATTATTTAAGGTGATTCCCTTAATACTATTATACGGGGATTTTGTAAGTGTTCCAACAAATACTATCGCAGACTCTTTTTTTGCAATGTATACACTAAGCGAGGAATTTTTTTTTTAGTATAAACTCAATGTCGTTATGAGTACCAAATACAATTTGCAATGTACTCCATTGAAGAAAACTTCATCATCATCTAAGTTGAATATAACTGCATTTAGTGTGTTATGGAGTGTTGGAAACGAAACACTCATGCTTATCCCTAATCAAAAAATTGATTGACGGAGAAGATTCATGCATGGATTAGCCCATGTAACCGCAAATGATTAATAAATATTCATAGTTATTGTTCCCAATGATTTTCGCCGCCAACATTGCTTTGTAGTAAAGTTGACATGGTTCTCTATATTAGTAGCCCTTATGCACATTTATCATGTTTTGTTTGGCCCTTGCCTAATCCTGGTTTTCTTTTGTTTTTCATATTCCTTCCGAAATATGGCGGCAATCGCGGACAACTTGTCGGAAGAGGTATTTCAAGGACCTATTCCAAACTGCACATGTTCTGGTCAGTTGACCATTTCTTGAATAATCATTCTCTCATATGCGCATATGTAGATATTTAACATTCACTACCTTACTATTTTTACATAGATCTTGTTTGAAGGAGAAATTGAAGAAGCAGCTATTTGCGTGCCTCTTTTCTCAAAGTTTAATTCCATATCCACATTACTACCAACGAATACTTCGAATAGCAACAATTGCCTTCACACCTTTTACTGCTTTGCGGCTACTTTGTTTATTTGGACATTTGTATATTTCTAAGGATTAGTGAGGCTACCTTAAACCAAGTGATGCCAAACGTGGCTTGTTCTTCAATCATTTCATTTGTATTGCACGTGTCATTCATAATTTTGTTACAAATTGTGAATAGATAAGTTGACGTCTGCTGCTTTATAATTTTAGGATGTGGAATTTATCCTTTTGTAGTCATTGTGTTCAATATTTCAACAAATTCGGCATTTAGAGGGGAGATGAATGACGCCGTTAGTGGATGGAGTCCCTACTTTGTTGTAAGCAATTTATTTATGCGACCTTTGCAATCATATTTAAATTTCAATTTCCACGCCGGATGCGATTTAGATTTGAGAGATAATGCTGTTGACGCTCTCTTTATTATAGGCGCAGGCGACATCTGATACAGAGCCTGGTGAATCTGAGTTCAAAGTTGATGAAGTAGAGGTGGATGGAAATATGCCCCAGCCTATTTGTGTGGGGCTCTCACGAGCAGAGTGGTTGAACTAGAACGTGATATTGTTCAATGTACACAAAGTTATGGTTGGCGGTGGAGTAGTTCGGAATCATTAGGAAGCGAACAGCGTCAATATTTGGCAATTTGGTCTTGATGATGTCGGTGTCCTTATCTTAGAGAGTGTAGTCTCTTAGTTTGTGCCACCGGACTAGATGTTCTTGGTTTGCCATTGGCCTACATGCTTTGTCAAGATCGATGGGATTTCGTTATATGACCTCAGAAGGGCTTTTAAAGAGAGAAGCTTAGCACGTGGAAACGATGAGCATGAAGGACACTATCGGAGCACAATACTACTCGTGTTTGTAGGCCGCAACGCTCAGACAAGCTTGAGCGTTTGATAAGTGATCAAGCCATTCTTGAACTTGTTTCCAGAATATGTTGGATGAGGAGGTTTACTCTAAGAATATCCTTGAAAGTCGTGAAAAGTTTGAGGTATGAGATGTGGTCATCTGATCAGAAGTTGAGGTCGCACATCTAACTAGATGTTCATAGATATGTCCGCCGTGGTGGGGATCAGAAGTATATCGTAGTCAAATATGATGAAGTGTGCTTGGAAGGGTGGATAATAATCATGTCATTATCGTAGACAGAGTTCTATAGACAAGGTTCCAATGCTCTACTTGGCGTGCGGTCAACTCACCATGGTAATGGAGGCATGAAGAAGCGTAGGGCAAGAACAAGACAGGATTTGCCGTCACTTGCATGCATTTTGATACATCAACAAATCTCATGCCGCATAGATTTTGAACACTTGCAAGCAGAGAGAGAGAGTAATCGAGCGTATTTTACCTATTAGAACCAAGTAGAAAGACATAAGAGGAAAGCTAAACGAGGTATGTGCAAATTTCCTTGATTCACAAGTTAAGTATTGATAGGATGAGCAAATTTTTCATATCCTGAGAAGATTCAGTGAAGCAACTTAATTTATAGAGTAGCATAGTTATCCTTATTCCACGTGTTTTAAAGTGGACACTTCACTTTTCAAAGCGCTTTTTATTGATGTCTAGCATGGTTTATGTAGTAACACAAGGCCATCATGCTATTATGTGTTTCGGCTCATGTCTATTGGTGGGTTAAGGGGGCCACCTTAATTTAACTTCAATTGGTACTAGATAGATTGTGGACCAACTGTGTCTTATTGTCCAACAACTTAGAGTAGCCTAGTTAAAATGTTGTGTTTTATATATTAGGGTTTTGCAATATTTGATACAAATGCCTTAGTGATTCAGATTGCAATACTGATACTGCAGTGATTTGTCATGCCATGCATTTTTTTAAACATTGAAAATATTGTCAACATAGTCGCATGAGATTTTAAGGGGATCACTTGAATGTAGTGATACGATTGGTGGATGGCAGAAGGTTTCTAACTAATGATGCTCGAGTAGATGAAGTTGACCGTCCCTATTGTTGGAATATTTTAAGGTGACCTGGATATTCTACTTGAGGGGAAGGAAGCATGTATGAAAGCATTGGAGATATCAGGAGAGTCTAGTGATCCAAGTCCCCTCCCGCCTATCCTTCACGTTCAACTTAACAATTGTTGGAAAGATAACAAAAGCATATATGCATTTTGCTTCTCGTCTCTTCTAATTGCAAAAGGGATATTTGAGGAGGTATTTGTTTTATTCCTTCTTGTGGGTCATACAGACAAGGACATTGACCCTTCATTTAGAAGGTGGAGCATGAAATTGCAAGAGAGCAATCATCCAACATTGCCTTCTTTTAAGGAGTTGTACATGAACATTGACAAGAATTTAGGGAAGGTAGTTCCTCACTTGATTGAGGAGGTTCCAGATTTCATGGCCTTTGTCGAACCATACATTGCGAGGGACGGGGATAAGCTTATTGGGCACACCAAGGTTAGCAAGTCCAGTTCTCCGTGCGGGACGGGGAACCAATTATGTAGTTCAAATTCAATGCACGGGCACCCTCTAGAAGCTAAGTGAAGGCATAAAGCTCTGGGCTACAAATGCAATCGACAAGCAAACATTGCCAGTTGGTGATCCGTTAAGAGTTATTCCTATTTCTATGCTAAATGGGGACAAAATTGTGAAGGGTCGTCAAGGTTTCATCAATTAATGGGAGTTGCTTGCCACCTAGGATGATTTGGAGAGTTACATGAAAAGGCATGGGCTACTCATAGCTTATTGGAAGGGTGTGAAGTATGCATTGGAGTTGCCAGCTTCTTCTTTGGTGGTTGGGCTTAATCATGTGGAGGAATTCTGGCCTACAATCCGAGTTAATGAGAGAGCCAATGATATTTTCAGTGTTGATGGGAGTATAAGAGGAATATGATGAAGATGATCATTTTACTCGAGTGGCTTGAGAAAGACCACAACCATCATTTTGAGTTGTTTGTGACTACGGCAAGGGTACATGTTGTTGCTGCGACCAAGTGACAGCGAAGAACCCCCGAAGCTTGTCTTGTGGCTCTGGCCTTTTTGGACCCGAGACTATCATCAGCCGGTGATTACTACCAGCACATTATGGTCTAGTACTATTTTGCGCCTATGAAGAAGAACATGGATGTGCAGGATTTCTACCGTAGGTGGGATGTTATGAATAGAGCCGCACTAAGTTGGAGGGCAGACTCAGCGCAACCACCATGTTAGGTACATATAGATTCAATTCTTCAGACGTGGAAACCCGATCCATAGCACAGAACATCACTATCCCAGCCTTGCAAGTTGAAATTGCTGAGGATAACCTAGAACATTGTGATGATGATACTCAGAATATCCCAACATTCCAAACAGAGTAGACATAACGGAGACTGTCAAATTGAGGTTGTCCTCTTAAATATGTATTGAAGTGTGGATTGTTGACATGGAGATTCAGCAATCTAATTCGGTTAATTGATGAGAGAGAATGTAGGCTACGGTCTGAACGAGGAGGTCAGTATTAGTAGATTCAAAGTCTATAGAAGTGCATTATAATATGTTCACAAATTTGGAAATTAGGACCATGCTTATAACATGACTTGAAGCCTATATACAAAGCTCTCAAAGATGTATGCTTGGCGCACGAAACTTCTTTTAAAGATTGATTTATACAATATTTTATGAATTATCCGTAGGGCTTGACTAAAGTTGGTTATGTCTTCAAAGAACCTGAAGGGTTACACGTCTTTATTAGTTATACAAAATTGAAGGTCTAATCTTTTGGATTAAGGGTGTCATTCTTAATCTCACTTGCTAAATTTGCTTATCATGTCACTTGTGTAGGAAACCTTGGCATTTGAAATCTCAGTAAATTCACAGCTACCTTAAACCTTTAAGAAGTGATATTAAAAAGGAAATGTTAAAGTAGGCCTCCTAACTTCAACGATGATGTACCAGATTGCACATAGGAGACATGGCGTGTCAAATATGTTAAACTATTGTGCTTTAACAACATCTTTTAAGATACAGTAGTTCCTCACTTTCATTGCTTTTGAGTACAATTATGTGAATTGGAGTACTTGTCACAATAAACATTCCATTTGCTATTCTTTGAGATGTTTCCCTCTACATACGCTGAGAGAGGGGACCTTGTAGTGATCAAATTATGATGGGTCGTTATTTATAATTTTGATTGTCAACTCAAATATTTGTGTTGTCAATATGAATCTTTAATACAATGGAGACCGTAATTTAATCAAAGTGATTGTGTGTACGGAGGTCGTATCCTAAAAAACCTAATGCATAGCCATTTCACAAATATTTCAGTGTTACAAGTATGCATTATGCAGGTGAACATAATCATGTATTAGCATTGAATTAATTCCATCATAGAAACGACTTTCTAGAAATTAAGGTGGCTACCCCGATCTTGAATAGGACTTGTTTACGTTTGAGTCATAACAACTTTGTAGTATGGGATCAAAATATTAGTTTCTTATTTGAGGTCTACTATTTAAGGCATTTCCATGACTACGATATCAATGTATTAAAAATCGGTTCCTGTCAATATTAGGTATAGATCTATCACAATTCTATAGACATCGTTAATTGGGCATGAAGATGTCCATATTATGTATAGAGTACTGGTTGTCTTTGTTTTGAATGAACCTTAGTTGATGTGAGCATATCTAGAGTGACTAATATCATCATGATGTTGGATTGGATAGTGTCTATATAAGAATGCAAAAAATGAAATTTCTGTCATCAAGCCATGCGCTCGAATCTGTTGGGTGGAATGAGCGTGTTTCATATGATCGGTCCGGGTTCATAACCCATTAGACTTGTTGTGAGGAAATTTGTAGTACATCATGGCTTGGGACTACTGGGGAGAAATTTACAGGTAGGAAATGTTGTATCAACCAACAAGATCCATCCAAAGCACCTGAGACAGAGCTTGAAGATGTAGTGACAAGATGTAACAAGGTTGGCCATTGCCACGACTTCAATAAAAGGTGGTAGTTGTCACCACCCCTTTTAGAGGGTATGTTTATCTATATTATATACATTTAAGGTGATAACCTTAATTACTTACATAATGTATACATGTCCAAATATTTAATAAAATGCATGTCTTGACCATTATTTTCCTCTAATATATAGGCTAGTAAAATGATATGTATGAAAGTTGATTGATATGTGAAGTATATTCCATATTAGATATTTTCCATCATTTTGTAGAATACAAATAATAAAAGCAATTCCTACAATAATTGATTCTATGAATAACAATAAAGTGTGCTTTTGACAACCTCACTAGATGATCCAAAACATCGAAATAAAGACCCCTTTGCATATTATCTATATCATAAACATTCCAAATGATCCGGAGTCTATATTATTATAAATATAAACATTCCCAACGTGTTTCCAAAGTGTTCCCAACGTGTTCCGACTTTGATACCAATCAGTTACCTAACAATTACAGATAAAACACTTCTTATGAAAGAAGTCACAATGGAGGTCTTTGAACATTTATAAGCCACTATAGTATTCACTTAATTAAGACAAACATGCCTCGTTTAAGGTGATGAACAATTGAGGACACATGTGAAATTTCAAATTAATGAATATAGTGTTTCATCCTCTTGTGTCTTGTACATTTGATGCCGTTGTAAATAACAACAGTGTGGTATCCTGATGTGACATTTTCAAATTCAAACTTCAAGTTGCTTCTCAATGTAAAACAAATTGCAATTATGTATGCAGAGTTTAATTATCTCTTTTCCAATGCAATGCAATACAATCCACTTATCTCACGTTTTGGTATTAATATATCATATTATATTATGTCACATTATGGGCATGTATTGGAGTCATAGTCTCTAGAACCTTCTAGAAACTAATACCTATTAAAACTAATACCTTCTAGAAACTAATATCTTATGAACTTTCTAAGAATCTTATTGAAAGTTATGGAAATGTCTTTTGAAGCTTCTTATTTGATGGAAGCTCCTCCAATAACTTCCTAGTTGTTAAAAGCTCCTTAAGAAGCTTTTTTGCTTAGAATATATATAAGAATTAAAAATAAAGGGTTCTTTGATCTTGACAATGCATCTCTTGAAGCACTAGCTTACCTTTCTTGGTGTTGTTTGTGTACTCTTCTTGTCAATTTACGTCCTTGTTATTTCTCTCTTTAACCTTTCTTTTAGCCTTTGACTTTCCTTCTTGTATTTTTGCATTTGTGAGAGGTAACTACCTTTGATTGCTTTGATGCTAAATACTAAAAAATGTGTGATGTTACAAGAAATGCTAATATTTTTAATTGCAATTGTTTGTCTTAGTATATCTACTTTTAATTTGTAGTTATACAACAACTCTCCAACAGCTTGGTGGTGACTTCTCTTGGTGCTACTCTAAGGTACGCTTCACACTATGATCGTCCATCAAGAGGCCGTTGATATGCACCAATCAAAAAGCTAGAAAGTCCTAAGTCTATTAAAATGCTTTAATACTATGATTAAAGGTAAAGAGGTTGTTGCGTCCAAAAGATCGTACATTGCAGCACTTTTTGGAAGTTTTAGCACAAAGGGAATGGCCTCTCAAGCAAAACGTGATCAAGCAAAATGCTTGATCTATATTTTCGTCACGAGGTAGTGGAATTATTTACAAAAATATGCACATAAAGACAAGGCTCTTGCGCTATTAAGGGATGGTCATGCCCCACAAGCCTTGCCATGCTCTATTTATTAATCATTTTGATAATCATTAACTCTACACATATGCTAAATGAGAACAAGCTTATTTTTAATTAGTCATAACATTGTCATAACAATGAATTTATTGCTGAAAGTGTTTCCACATTCTTTGTTTTGTTTTACACCTTCTCCTACTTTTTAGAAATTTCTAATTTTTTTTCAATATTCTATGAATTGTTAAATGTATGTATCATAATTCTTGGCCTTTGGACATTGACTTTGGGGTTTAACACTATGACCGGCCAAAGATTTGAAGTGGGCTATTTCAATATGTCTTTCTAGCCTAAAAGCATGGACTCTTGTCTTTGATTGGTATGAATTTTTTGCGGTCGACTTTTCGACTTGGCCACTGTGTCAAGCGCCCTTAATAGCATGCTTTGTCAACGTTGTCCTTTCCTCTTGCGCTCTCCCTAAAACTTTCCACTTTTTCCTCGTACGTCCTCCACCAAACACTTTCCAATTTGGCAAACTTATAAATCCTATTTTCAACTTGCTTAAAATAATAAATCTACTATTTCATTTAAACACTAATATGGAACATTGTAAAGGGGTTGTAGCAAAACTATGAGCATGTTGATGATTGAGACGGGGCTTTGGTTGGTGAGTATGAAAGAGGTAGAAGACGTTGTTGGAGGGATCTACATGCTTCAAGTGTAGATGTGGTTTGAATTGTCTCAAGCCGATCGTTGCAGGTAGTCGATGTAGTATGGTTGGTGTAAACAAATCTTTACATTGGAGGCTTTCTTGGTGTTGTGCTTGCCTTAACAGATCTTGCAACAAATGGCAAATTTGATTTGATATAGTGATTGTGGTGTAGGCACAGTTGACTATACTTCTTGGTTGGCAACTATTTTATTGATGTGTGCACAAGTTTGATCTGCTCTCATGGTTCCGAAGTGATCTTCTGTGCTTGTGCCAAAACTTGGTGTTTGGTCTCCAATTTTGCTAAGGGCGGCGCTAAAGTAGGTGAGGAATGTTGACGAGCTGTACTTCTATGTACATGTTGATGTCTAAGACTATCATATGTTGCTAGAATGTTTGCACTTGCAAATTTATCGTTCTATAGAAAATCAATGATGCACAATAAAGATAAAAAAATATTAAAGTTGAAAAAGATTAATGTAACTTTGGTGTGTGTGGATGTAACAAACATTTCACAAGTTTGCCACCTATCCTTACAAATACTTCACGATAATGATAGTACAAACAAAGATGAAGTAAAAAACTTCTATATATAATATGATAAATATTAAAATAAGGAAAAATATATATTGCCCAAGGCTCCACCATCCAACGATAGAGAAGTGATCACAAAAGAAATATCTCACCTTCTCACCTCCGATGATATTTTCTTCCTAAGGGACCAAAGTCCATCTCTAGTCCAATTACTTTCAATTCCAAACTTAGATCTAATTCATAGATCTTCCAATCTCTATACAAAAAGCGCAACCCTAAGTGGTTGACTTCTAGCCTACAGACCTACGGTGAAAATTTAATTACTTAGAATAAAAAAATCTAAAAGTTACCTATGTAAATGTTTTTAGGATGAAAGAAAAATGAACTTTACCTTAACCCTAAAAAATTAGTAATCCTAAATGTCTAGTAACTCTAAATAACTACTTACCCTAATCAATTAGTAACCCTAAATGATTTAAGTTACTTAATTACTCTTTATGTTAACTCACTTAATTTACGTTGTAATTATAAAGTTTTAATGCTAAAAGTTACTGATTTTTTATGTTTTATCTAACTATTAACCCCCAACCGCCTGTGCTAGTAACCGTGGCTGAAATAGACAGTGAGTACCCATAGCCGTGCTAAATCATTGGGAGGCACTTGGAAGAGCAGATTGGAGTAGTTTCAAGGATCTAAGTCATGGAGTGTGTAGAGGAACTATGATTGCACCACTCTACAGTGATTGATTGTGCAAAGAATGATTGAATAGTGCAAAAACTAAGATAGAATGTTGGAGAGGAGAGTTGACCAAATCAGGGCAGCAAGAGAAAATCTAATATAGCGAAGTGAGATTCTTGTACACGGTAAGTTTAGAAGGTGGAAACCATAGTCTAAATGTGTGAGGAGCTTTTGCAAAAAGAATCACTAGAAAAGCTATAATAGTCTAGGAGAAATCGGCCTTGCAATCACAGCCTCAACAAAACTCTAAAAACAGTTCGCACATGCAAAATCACTGCTCAAACAAATCATGCTCATGAGAAGTGGGGTCCGGCCACTGTTACATAAAGGTAATGATATTAGAAATGATCTGAACATAAAGCTCACAGCAAAGGAACTAAAAACAGTGTGATCTGAGGCAAGAAACAGGAGGAACAGCGCATGTGCTGCCCCCGACCCAACTTCAGCATGTGAGCTAGCGCTACGGCCTGATGCGAGCAGGTGGGGTCCGCACATGTGCTGCCCTATGTCGGCCTAGGGCTGTGAAGCCTGCAAAAGGTGAGCCCGGGCACCCCACGCCTCGTCAGTGCATCCGCTCGTTGAGGCAGTCCCCGCTTGGCGCGCTCCTCCACCTGGCAGGCCGCCTCAACCCCGTCCCGCGCCCTTCCAGTCCTTGGACTGTTCCTCCCTCACCCAAATCCGTTCCCCTCCCTGCCGTTCTCCTCCTTGCCGTTTCCGTTCCCCTTGCCTTGTGCCCCGTTCCCTCACTTGAGCTTCCCATGTCCCATGAACTTGAAGCCCAACGACTCGGCCACAGGTTCCCCACCCTCCACAGCGCTCCACTCGCCCCTCTCTCAGTTCTGTGCTGTTTTCCTTTTTTTCTCCTCATTGTTTTTTTTTTTTTTTTTTTTTTTTTTTTTTTTTTTTTTCCTCAACCCGCAGTAACTACTCTGTTACAGTTCTATTTGAATTTACACTAGAAAAAAAGGTTTTCTCCAAAAAAAAAATCACCTTCTATACACCCGATGAATGGAAAAGTAGCATTCTCCTTCACATATGAAGAGTCCGGCGCACCCCGGGCATGTCTTGTTTGTGCGCACTCCACAAACAATGCACACTCTTCTTTTCTTGGATGTCAAGGTGCCATGCGCCCGAGGCTTAAATGGTGAAACTGTTGAGGTGCAAAGCCGTGGCCCTGGCATGGAGGCACCTAATTACTGAGCCAACTGCAAATGGAAATCTAAGTGCGTTAGAGGCTCCACCCCGTGCCAATACGAGACCTCCGAGTGCACAATCCAAGAATCGATGAATGCGGTGTCAAGCAAAAAATTAAATACTCGATGCCACCACTTGTGGCTCTTGGAAAGTAGAGAGTATGCCCCCCGCAATTAATCCGCTACATCAACGCCCCTCATTTTCTTGGTGTATTTAAGGCGGATGGAGGAGGTGGAAATCTTCTTCCTCTCTCCATCTACTAACCGCCAAACATATAGTGGTTTTCCCAAGGGACTTTGTGGCAAAGCATGGGTGGATAAGAGTAGCACGGGCTTCTTATCGATCCATACTAAGCAACACACCGTGCCACTGCTATGGAAGCGAGAATCGTACCACCCTTGGTGGTGTTTCGCATTTTCCACCTTGTTCGTCAAGGAAGGAGGTAACTCTTTCCGAACAGCTCTTGCGGTCCCTGTAGCAAAAACCCCCACCTCCAAGAGAGAAGTGAATAATGGAATACTCGTGAAGAAGTTGTCGACTACCACAAGGTGCCCTCTATGGTGCAAATCCTTCACTAAATCCTTGACCACATCCCTTCCTTGCTTGCCAACGCCCTTCCCACTATCCTTCTTCTTCTTCTCTCCATATTTGGTGCTTGCCCCACAATAAACATCAAAGTTTAGGACATATTTGGCCCGGGAGTCCGCCAAAACCCACACCTTCACCCCAAACTTAGTTGGCTTCTTGGGCATATATTGCCTAATAGAGCAATACTTCCGCTTATAACGGATCATTGTCTCATCCACTGTTAGTGCAACGTTGAGATTCCACAGCGTTGCACATGCATCTCTCACCTCGTTGGCTAACCATCTCACCTTCCATATTTTATCGTAGCTTGGATCACTTTTATCCCCCTCCCTACTTGACTCGGGAGTCAAGTACAAGCATCTAGTGATGGACTCAAATCTATCTCTAGACATCATGGATGACACAATTGCATAGTGATAAAGAACTTGGTCACGAGACCAATAGAGTCTGAGATTAGGTAATTTTTTCAAACTCATGAACATCCGAATTGAAAGGTACCCTTCAAACTCTTGAATGGTCAAGGGAAAACATTTCAGCCCACCCCTAGTGCTACCATCTTCCCTAATCACCTCAAGAGCATAGCGGTTTGTCTCCTTGACAATCTTCTTGAGAGTTGACACTGTAAAAAACCTATGAACAAGCCCCAAAGGTGAGGGGACCTTCTCAAACTCTACTTTCACTCCCGGATCTGGACCTGTAAAAGTAGAAGTGTCATGACTGTAAGAGTCTAAATCTGTGGTCCAAGTCTCCTCCGGGAATAAATCTTCAATGGAGCCAGGTACTATTTTTTTGGTTTTTTGGGCACACCTTCACCTCTTCCTCTCCCACGTCCCCTGCCACGGCCCTCCACAGTCTGGTGCTCTATCCCAGTTTCCCCACGACCTTCGCCGTCTGTTGCAGCTCGCCCACGACCTGCTCGCCCACCCCGGGATCCACGCCCACCGCAGGCCCTCCCACGCTGCGAAGTGCTGCCCCACCTGTCCCCACCTGTCGACCCTCGGCGCTGCCTTCGCCTGCAGACTGCGCTCCATTCCCCTTCCCCGCCCACCTCCCCGAGCCCTCCCTCGCCCCCTTCCTCTCTGTACCGCCCCGCCCTCAACAGCTCCCCCAATCTCCCTCACCCGGGCCATCTCCCCCCATTCCCCCATCTCTGCCGCACCGGCAACCACTCCCAATTCTCCTTGTCCCCCTCCCTCGTCATCTCTCATCCCCTCACCCACCTCAGTCCCTTCCCCCGCAAACCCTCTCGCTTCCTCCCTCTCTTCCTCGCTAATTCCCCTACCCCTCCCTCTCTAAGCTCTCCCACGGCGACCCCGACGCCCACCGCGGCCCCTCTCGCTTGATTCCGCCCCTGACCTCCCTCGGCCGCGACCCCTCCCTCGCCCTCGCACCACCCCTTCGCTGCAACTACCCCACGCGGCCCCTCTTGCCGCTCCCCTTTCCCTCCTCGTAATTGTCACAAGCAGTCCTCTATCTTCCCCGTAAGTCATTCTCCCTCCCTCTTCGCTATCCTCTCCCACCACCTCGTCATCATCGTCACTCTCCGAATCCTCACTTGTGCTATTCATTTCCCTTGGTTTTTTTCTAGTACATGCAGTTTCTGTGGTGGGTTCGGGTGGTGTGCTTCTAGGTTACAGGAATCAGGCGCCGAGCCTCCGCTCAGCCCCTCCCTCGTCGTCCCACGGCGGTGACACCCCTCGTGGAGTTCGAGCCCACCTCCCATCGCGGCACACCCTGCCTCGGCCGGCACCTCCATTGCTGCCCCCGCTTGATCCAACTCCGACCCCTCCATCGCCTGCGAGGAGATTGTCCGAAGGCCCGCCCACGCCTACTGCTCGACCTAGCTCTGTGACGGCCCTGCCCCGCTCGGCGGCTGCCGGGAGGCTTGGCTGCAAAAGTCTAGCAGCCCCTCTACCACCTCCGACGGCCATGTCTGGCTGCAGCGCTGCGGGAGCTGGTGCGGCCCCTCGCCCACCTCCCACTCTTGGAGCGACGCCATGTCTCCCTCCTTGAGCTGCCCGCAGCTCCCTCCCTTGCCTCGTCCAAGCAGTGGCATGCCTACGTACAGATCGCACAACTCTTGGTGCATCCTCCTCTTCTTCGGCAGCCCTATTTGCAAGGTTTCTCGCCCATCCTCCATTGAGCGTCCATGGCCGATTGGTTCGAGGGCGTAGCCATCCGTCAGGGGAGGAGATTGGATCTGGCCAGATGAAGTCCCGAAGCAACTCGTTGAGCCAATCTGGGAATCTATCTGGACGGCCTTCTTCTCGACGTTCTCCCCACCTCAAGATGTAAGCCGTCCACCTCCGAAAGGAGTAGCGAAGGCCCCGGTTGGTGTCGTGAATGTGTGCCTACGTTGCTCCTACGAACCCAGGAAGTCTCCTCATGTAAGTCTCCTCAAAAAGCCCCAACATCAGTGATGTTTGGTGCTCGTTTGCTCCTTGCATCTCTCGTAGCCAATGCTTAATTGCTGCAACATGCTCTCCCAATTCTTGCGGTGGTGGAGGTGGAGGTGGGAAAGTGTACCGAGATGGTGCCCATGCCATGAGCGCTTAGTGATGCTAACCTCTGCTGGATCTGCTTGTGCACAGGAGCCCCGCGCTGGATTCGGCGCTTGCACGTGCTTCCGCTAACAACCTGCGATCTCTCGGCCCCTCGCTCAGCAGATCTGCTGCTCACTGCTCAAGAGTTCCCCCTCGCTGTCTCGAAGTCCCGCTCAGCCCCTCCCTACTACTCTCATTTCCTCTGTCCACTGTTTTCCCTTTCTCTTGTTGTTTTCTCTCTGTGACAATCTCTCACTTCTTCCCCGCCCAGCTGCTGCGGTCTCTACTCTCTTAACCTTTCCCTCCCTTGTCACCCCTCCCTCGTCCCCCTTCTCTCTATTGTCCTAGTTCCTCTCCTCTCCGGCTGTCCCTGTTCTTCCCTTGCCCACCTAAGTCCCCAATCTCTAGCCTTTTTTTTTTTTTTTTCAAATGTGGCCTGCCTGCTCGCTATTTTTCCTCAACCCCGTCTCTCTGTACCACTCCTCGCCAATGTCTCACTTTCTCTCTGCTGTCTCTCTCGGCCTCTCAATCTCACACAGTCATCCCCTCTTCCCGATCACACTCCGCTCACCTCTCTGCCAATTTTTTTTTCTTTTTTCCCACAGCTTCTTCTTCTCTCAATTTCACTCGCAACCGTCTTCCGCCCCCCAAAGTCTCAGAAATCTCTCACTCCTTTCCCTCACTGCTCTCCCCTTTCCCTCACTTCTCTCCCCTTTCCCTTCTCCCGACTCTCACCCACTCCCCTGATCTCTCCTTTCCCACAATCATAGACTCCCCTCCCTCGGCCCCTCACCGATCCTCACTCAACGAGCTTGTCACCTCTCCCTGCCGTCTCTCATTGATCGACAAACCTTCCAATCACATCAAATTTCGCACCCGTAACGCTCCCTAATTCACTCTCCAAAAGTGCTCCAGCGCCCTCCACTCAACAGCTCTCCCTCACCAGAAATGGTTCTTGCACTCTATATTCTTTGCTGTCTTTGCATCCTAAAATCTCCTTGTAGATCTCCTTGTGCATTCATGTTTGGGTGTTGAGCTTTGTAGAAGTGGCGGCTCCCTTCAATTCGAGTTTCAAGCATTTGTCATGTGTAGTTGCAAATGGAGGCTGTATTCGGATTATGGGATCTGTTTTTTGCAAAAACTTCAATGCAGTTTGTTTTGGAGGCTATCCGAATCTGCCTTGCACCATTATCGCTTTGCTCCTAAGGATTCTATAAGTCGAGGTGTGCAATTTGTGTGTTTGTAGTTGTATTGGCTTTGAAGTCCTAGCCACTGCCAACCCCCTTCAATTCAATTTTTTCTACTTTGAATGTAGCTGTGAAATGTGGAGGAGGGGCTTGGAGGAAGTTCTTCCCTCCTCCACTGTGGCAGCCCATGTGGATGTTACTTTTTTGCTCTCCTTCACTACCCTCCATCTACACCCTGCCCCCCTCCAAATGCCCAACTCTTTGGGCACACTTCCGAAATTTCACCAAACACTAGTTTTTCACTCCTCAAACCACTGCCCCTGCACACCTCCTCAACTTCAAATTTAAAAAGTTGCGTACGCGGTATTGATCATTTCCACTTTGGAGCACTCTCAAAAATCACCATTTTAGAATTTTGATGTAAGAAAAAGTAATTTCAATAATTTACACCATCCATATTTGAAAAAAAATTACCCGACTGAAAAACTGTCGATTGAATAACAACTGCGAACGGTCAAAGAATGAAATCGACCAGTTTTTGGTCGTTAGGCATTTAGGGGTTAATGTCCACATTCACCCAAAACCAGTCAAATTAGAAAATAACAGCACACATGCAATAATTTCTGAAACATGATAATGCCAAGGTTAACTTCCACCAACAATCACATAAGTTTTACTAATTTTTTTTGTGTCCACAAATGCTCAATTTAAACATATAAGTCTACAATTCTTCCAAGAGAATAGAGATCAACTCCACTCAATCCAAGGAATACACCCAATTAAAATAAAAATTAAAAATAAATAAAATTAAATTACAATAAAAAACATAACTTCCAGCATAGTTTCTTTCCATTGAATTGGTTCAAGGCAGCCCAACTTCTACCAGATTCCTCGAACTCAGCTGTGCCGTAGTCGACTGTACCTCCAAGATCCTTCACCAAGCCTTGCTTCCTTGGCATGCAGCCGCTGCTTCAACAGCCGCCACAAACGAACCCAATTCTTCCGCCACAACTACAATTCTCCAGCCGACCTCCACTTGACTTCTTCTCCGGCCAACTCCTCAACCTTTACAGCCTAATCTTCTCCCACAGAACAACCATCTCTTCAACAAATCTCCGCTTTCCACAATCAGCACACTTTGCTCTTCAAGTAAACTTACACCGAACCTTCTCCGGAATACTCGGGGATGTACCAACACCCACCACCTAAAGCTCCTCACAATTGTCTCCTCAGTCCAATTGCTGCGCTGCACTTCTAACCGAACCTCCTCGATCCCAAAACCAGTTTCTTCACTGAACAACAAGCATTTCTCCAAATCCCACGACATACAAAAACAAAAAAATCAAAGCACCAACAGTCAACCAATAACCGCTTATTCTTCTATCCAGCCGTCGTTCTAATCAGCCGCTCGACCTCCAACGGAATTTCCGGCCCTTCTTAGATTTGCAGCTCCCTCAGCCGGCTACATTTCACACTACACACAACTTCCAGCACTGAAAGCTAGCCGAACCTCCAACCAGCAAGTTTACTGGCTGCACCCTCAAAGCCGCCACCTGCAGTCGTTCCAGAACTTCCGGAGCTTCTGCAGCCTAAACCACCAGCTTTGATTTGAAGCTCCTCACCAAACTTCCTCTTAAATGCGACTAACACCGAAGCAGATTCCGCCTTCTTCTCGACCCCCAGCTGCACAGCAAATTCCCCCACCGCAAATCCCAAAACACCAAAACACCGTAGCTCCTTGCGTACCTTCTGCCGACCAACTCCACTGAACTGGCTTGCAACTCCACAGCTGCCGACTCCATCTTCTAAGTACTTCCCATGCATCCAACTGCGAGCTCCCTTGTTGATGCCCCCAACCGATAAATTTGGAGCTCGACCGTAACTTCGAGTCCACAGCCACCTTGACCGGGCCGCAACCGCAGCTGCTTAGATCTTCTCCAACCTCCGTGAGATCCTTCTATCTCAGCTCCTTGCTTGAACGCAGTCGCCCAGCTCTTGAGCACCAGCAGACCGACTCCTACTCTCCAACTCACTGCACTCACTCCCTACCTACTTACTTCCGCAACTATTCTTGTCCTACTCTAGCATGCAAATACCATCACTAGTATTCCCCTAATCCCTTCTTCTAAGCTCCTAACTCATCTGCTATACCCAGCTTACACTCCGAAAACTACCCCCATACAAACCTTGCTCTACTGCTGCCACCTTCTCTCAACCGGCATCTTAGAGCATCCACACCCCTGCTCCAAATGGGGCACTCGGGATGTGGCCTTTCCAGGGCGGCGACCTCGTGTTGCGGCTCATGAAAATCTGGATCCCCACCCATCCGCGCTAAAAAGCTGGGACCCGATTCACCGGGAGATCATGAAAAGTGGGGCGTGAGCTGGACAGGGTGCCGTGGCGGGGTCGGGGTGGCTAAGTGGAGCCGTGGAGGGGTCGGGTGCCCAGGTGGAGCAATGACGAGCACTTCATTTAGGGCTCCTCGGTAGGTGCGACCTCGTTGCCGGGTACAGAGACTGCGAGGTCCCTCGTGGATACAGAGTCTGCGAGGGCTGTGTGAGAGCTCCTCTCTTCGATTTTTTCCCTGGATTGTTATTTTGCAGTTGCACTCCCTGCAATGGAGCAATGGCATCAACGCCTTCTTGCTTCAAGGTCACTGTTTTTGGAGGACGATGAGGAGATGATTTCATGGTGAACTGGATTATGGAATTAGTATTGTCTGCACCAGGAACAAGCATACCTGGTTTTCTTGGAGGAGTACGCCTTGGGAAATATCTAAACTTTGAAAAATACTGCCACGAGATGCATCGTCGGATGATGGTCAATTATTTTGTGGATGAGCCAATTTATGGAGCACGCTTATTTCGGCGGAGGTATAGTATGCGTCGCTCGTTGTTTCTATTCATTTTGCATAGAGTTTGTGCTAGAGATGAGTACTTCGTGCAGAAGATTGATGCGTGTGGATCCACGGGATTGCCCCCCCATCAGAAAGTCACATCGGCATTGAGAATGTTGTGCTACGGTTTGTGTGCTGATGCAACGGATGAGTATTGTCGTACTAGTGAGACTACCGCTATGTTATGTTTGAAGCGGTTTTGCATTGCCGTTAGGGCAGAGTTCGAGGAGTACCACATGCGCCAACCTACACGGGCAAACTTTCAGAAACAACTGGCTATCAGTTCGGAGCGTGGCTTTCCAAGGATGTTTGCATCCCTGGATTGCATACACTACAAATGGAAGAATTTCCCAGTTGCGTGGCAAGGGGACTTTGGTGATAGAGATGGAAAGAAATCCATCATTTTAGAGGCTGTGGCGGATGGTTCTTTGCACATTTGACATGCCTTTTTTGGATTACCCGGATCCAACAATGATCTAAATGTGCTCGACCGGTTGCCACTCATTCAAAACATGTTGATAAGTGAGGCCCAAGACATGCATTTTGAGGTGAACGGATGTGTGTATGA
This sequence comes from Ceratodon purpureus, assembly GCA_014871385.1. Lineage (NCBI taxonomy): Eukaryota > Viridiplantae > Streptophyta > Bryopsida > Pseudoditrichales > Ditrichaceae > Ceratodon > Ceratodon purpureus. The sequence goes on along the minus strand of CM026426.1, from coordinate 62,656,309 downwards.
TCGTTACTACCTCCTCACCGACGGCATTTATCCGGAGTGGTCTTGCTTTGTTCAGAGTATTCATGAGCCCCAGGATGAGCGTCGTAGCCATTTTGCAGAGCAACAGGAGGTTGTGCGCAAAGACGTTGAGAGATGCTTTGGAGTTTTGCAAGCCCGGTTTGCAATAATCCGTAATCCTTGTCGCAATTGGAGCATAGAGGTAATTTCCAACATTATGTTCACGTGTTGCATTCTTCATAATATGATACTTGAAGATGAAGAAGACATTGATGGATTAGAGGACATCATTGGAGAATTGAATGAGGGGAATGTCCCCATACAAAGAGGATTGGATTTTCAGGATTTGATGACAAGGACCACAGAGATTCGTAACGCAGAGACACATTTTGGGCTCCGAGGTGATCTCATTGAGCATTTGTGGATGCTGAAAGGTGTTGGTTTGGTATGATTTAATAAATGCATACTTACATTACAAATGTGCAAGGAAAATTTGCAGTGACTGTCCAGCACTTCATTACAAGTTACTCACAAAAATACACTGTGTCAAATTGTGACTCTAGGGCCACTGATTAGTATCACACTCACTGGGGACTTGTGTCATACCAATTCCACTGACACTGATTCCATATCTGTAAGGGGAGACTATGAATTTTGCAGTTATATTATGAAAAAAAAAAATTCAGCCATGACCAACATCTGAGACAGTTCATTAATCTTACATGCAAGCATATTCGTACATACAAAGCGCAGCATATCACAAACTACTCGGTAGAGACCACTTCCCAATCACATAGGCTACCTTGTGGAGCGACTCAGAAAAGAAAAGAAAAGAGAAAGAAAAAAAAAAAAAAAAAAAAAAAAAAAAAAAAAGAAGAAGAAGAGTTGAAAACCAAACAAAAGGCAGAAGAAAAAGTAAGCTATTCAATCCCAGATTAACACGAAGAAATAAACATAGCATCAATATAAATTCCCCAAAAAGTAATATATATTTTTCCAATACTCAATCAAAATAAAACATAAAAATACCAAATATTCTTACTTTATACCTTCACTTTATACTCTAAAAGTTATAATTTCTTGTATATTTATCTTATAATTTTACTTTTACTTTTACTTCTTAAGTACACTTCAAAATACAAGAGAGTAATAGAATTATATTTAAAATAGTTAATGGTTGAAATTATCATAATATGGATTTATAAATATATAAAATATATAAAATACATTTCTCCAAGTACTTAGACACCCCTAGTAAGTACTTGAGGTACTTGGGCACCCTTAGTAATTACTTGGGGTAATTGGGTACCCCTAGTAGTTACTTTGGGTGCCCCAAGTTTGTGACCTGGGGACCCCAAGTCATTGGATTGGGACCTTAAGATTTGAGAATTGCCGTGGCTACAAAAAGGTCTAGTCCTTGGACGGTCTAACATGTGCTTCAGGGGGTTTGTTGTTAGCTTTCTACATACTTCTGTAGGTGCCTCTTTTGTAATTAGGTAAAGTACTAATCCGGCAATACTTTAATACATTTGTGTATTTTATCGCTTTTAGTCTTTTGCGTTAAAATAAATAAATAAATAAGAATAAATAAAAAATGTCGAAAACCAAACAAAAGGCAGAAGAAAACTGCATGAATGAGCAAGCTATTCAATCCCAGATTAACATGAAGAAATAAACATAGATTGGATCGCCGTGAACATGCCTTTATAGGGTGATGTTAATCAATATTTTGAAGCACTTTGGCATCAAATTTGAAAAGAAGTGACTACAATCACAGTTACGTAAAAAAATGCTCCTGAGTACCCAAACCCAAGTCTAGCCCCATATATACTCTTGACTCTTCCTGGTAGTTCCTATCTTGAGAATCCGGGGTAGATGTCACAACATTCCATGTTGTGGGCATCCCTGGAGCCACATATTCCAAATCATTCCATGAATCCCTACTACTGTCGTATGTAGTCCACGGCTCCACTATGTCTCTGTTTGTCTCATGATTAACACCTCCCAGGTCTGCAAACTTATGAGGAACATGGAGATTAGATTAGCACTGTGTCAAATTGGAAAATATATGAGTGCAAAGCAGCTTGTAAAATTCATCACCGAGACGAAGATTATCAGTGACCATCAACACGAAGACGAACATGGCCGAGGGTCTTCGTCTTTGTGTTGATGGTCACTGATGATCTTCGTCTCGGGTTGATCATGGTCTCCATCGTCTCGGTGATCATTGGCCTCGATCACCGAGACGATGGAGACCATGATCAGAATTGAAGGTCATCACGACCATCAACACGAAGACAAACAGGGCCGAGGGTCTTTGTCTTCGTGTTGATGGTCGACGACGATGATCACTGATGATCGTAGTCTCTATCGTCTCGGTGATCGAGGCCACTGATCACCGAGACGATGGAGACCATGATCACCGATACCATCGACACAGCCATCAACACAAACACCGGCACGGCTGTTGGGGAGTGGGTCTTCGCGTTCATCGACATGGTGATGGTCGTGCTGATCATCGTGGTGATCATCATGTTGGTATATGTGGGCATTTGTGGCACCCAACACCGACACCATCAACACAGTGATCACCACAAACATCATGACAACTCTAAACACGAAGATGAAAAATGATTACGAAATAAGAACAAGAGGAGATTCGGGAAGGCATCATCTGTTGATACCTCATCGTTGGACTCGCCTAGGTCGACTACTTCCGTCCAGGCAGCCCCAAGTCTTTGATGAAATTGCTGCAGATGCAGCGATGTATTAAATCGAATTGAGAGAGAGTGTCCAGAGAGACACATCAATTTATACATTGTCCTAATTCTAAAATTAACGCAGCCGTAATCTGACTAACCAGTACGAGGTTGGTTATCTACAGGGATGAGGAGTGGTGGATGAAAGTGGTGTTAACTGAAAAATGTCAACACCCCCTCGCGAGCTGATAAGCTCGTATCCCTAATTCATTTTTATATACATACACTTGTAAGTTTCTACAAGGATACCCACTTGTACACACGTTCGGAGAAGAAGGCTCGCGTACAGCTGCGATGGACAACAGGGCGACTCTGGTGAGCAAGTCGGAGCTGTAGTGTTGTGATTTGTTATCGTGTGTCATCTGTAGAAGTGGTTGCTGAGCGATGTTGCCGTGTTGCAGAGTGATGCGGCCTGGGCGTGTCTTCGGGCGATCGTCTTCCTTCTCAAGCAGGTCTTCGTGTCCTTGTTCGAGACTGTCGATGCTGCAGTGATTCGTCGGAGACGTGAGTGTGACAATGCGGTTGGAGTCGATGGACGTCAAGGTAAGGGTTTTGTGTAAGTTCTAGGGTTTGTGAGTCATTGCTTGTCTTCAGAGGTTTCCGCTATTGGGTTGTCTTTTTAAAGGGTCTAAGGCTTGTGTTTGAGGTTTTAATGACTGGGTACGTCTAATTCTATGGTTAGGGCTTTACATTTGATCTGTTTGGTATGTGGGGAGGATAAAGAGCTCGGGAAATTTGGGTTTAGGCGTGAGACTAAGTACTGTGGTTGGAATGTTTGAGTCAGGTGGTGAACTTCGGGAGGTGAAGCAGGAGATAGAGCATACAGCTGATCCTCACTGAATCGCTCGTGCTACGCCACCCAAGGGTATCTGTCCAAATTGTGACCCCTTCTGGTTCGATCCGTGCCCTGCGCTTGTTGCTGAATTTAAGAAGTCTACTCGAGGAATGCAAGGAAAGAAATTCTATGTTGTTAGGAAGGGAGCGAGACCAGGATTGTATACTAGTTGGAAGGAGTGTGAGGCAGTAGTCTAGTATTTCTCAGGTGCTGAGTTCAAGGGTTTTCAGGTGTATAGTGACGCAGTACGTTATCTTGAGGAGCAGTAAGCAGAGGCTGAGCAGTCTTAGGCAGCGGAGTATAGAGTAAGGAGTAAAGGCTTAGGGGGAAAATATGGACAAGCTGGTAAGCCCCAGCTGTGACCTGTGGAGTTCGAACTTCTGCCTAGCCAAATTTTTTGTAAAGATGTCCGCAGTTTGTGAATCTGTGGAAATATAATCCAATTTTACTTCACCGGATTCTATCTTTTCCCTAACGAAGTGATGATGTACTTCTATGTGCTTGGTGCGAGCGTGAAAGACTGGATTTTTTGCTAGTTTTATGGCTGACTGATTGTCACAGTGGATGGTTGGGGTAGAGGATGTTAGGTTTGATCTAATTTCTAAATTGTCTGAGGTTAGATGAATAGGAGGAGTCTTGGTAGAGAAAAGTACACCTGTTTCTATGAGTAGTCGTCGTAACCAAGTAGCTTCGGCTGCTGCACTTGACAGGCTCATATACTCTGACTCCGTGGATGATTTTGCCACTGTAGGTTGGCGTTTCGATTGCCAGGTAATCGCAGCACCAGACATGAGGAAGCAGTAGCCACTTGTTGATCTTCGACTCTCAGGACAAGAGGCCCAGTCTGCGTCAGAATAACCATGTATCTGTGTGGTATGGTCTCTCTTATACAGGAGACCGAAATCAGCTGTTTTGTGGACATACCTTAGAATATGATGAACTGCCTCTAGATGAGGAAGTTGAGGCTTTAACATAAACCTTGAGACTGAGCTTACGGCGAAGGATAAGTCGGGGGGCGTTGTCGTGAGGAAGATAAGTTTTCCCACTTTTCTGCAATAGTCGTGTTGATCTGCTGGTTCGGAGTTCATATTTGTAGATAGAGTAAGTCCAGCTGGTAGGGGAACATGCTCAGTTCTTGAATTCTCAAAGCCGAATTCAATTAACATGTCCATAGCGTATTGGTGTTGTGTTAGAAAGATCCCATGGGGTGAGGTTATAAACTGGATGCCGAGGTACTTAGTAACCAGTCTTAGGTCTGTGATATCAAATTCGGCTTTTAATTTCTGTTTCAACCAGAGAATATTTGTCTCATCCCCCCTGTGACAAAAAGATCATCAACATAGACTACTAAGATGGTTTTGTTGTCACCTGTCCCTATGTGATATAGGTTGTAGTCGCTGTTGCTGCGGGTCATTCCTATTGATCGCAGAAATTTATCTATTCTTTTGTACCACATGCGGGGGGATTGTTTTAAACCATATAATGATTTTTCTAACTTGCACACAAGGTGTTCCTGTCCAGGTTTAACAAATCCGGGAGGCTGCTCCATGAAGACTTCCTCCTTCAAGTGACCGTACAAGAAAGCTGTTTTTACGTCAAGATGGTGGATCTGGTGGCCTTTGCTCGCAGCTGTTGCTGCCAAGGATCTGATCGTTGACCATTTGACCACCGGGGCGAAGACTTCATCAAAGTCGATTCCGAGTTTTTGTTCATATCCCCTGGCTACTAGTTGCGCTTTGTGTCTAGGGGGAAGACCATTAATTCCAGGTTTGGTTTTATATACCCACCTTGCGGTAATTGGTTTCTTTCCTGGAGGTAAAGGAACTAATTTCCATGTTTCATTTTTCTTGATGGATTCCAGTTCGTCTATCATAGCAGCTTTCCAGTTAGGGTTAAGCAGCGCCTCTTCTAACCCAATATTGTCTGATGGTAAGTCTTGCAGGGTTTGTGACATGGTGATATCTAAATCATCTGGAGAAACGGTAAGTATGTAGTCGTCTAACCTGACAGATTGTTTTCTAAACCTAGAAGATCGTCTAGGGGGAATGTGTAGTAGATTTGGGTTTCTCGTGGGAGATATTTCTTCAGCGATTGGCTGTGGTGACTCTAAATCACTATGGGAATTTTCTAGATGGGGTGTAGGCTGAGGTTGGATATGTATTGTTTCTTGCGCAGGTTGTGATGGGGTTGCTATGGGGGCTGTCACACGTTTGGGAGTGAGGGAATTCTGCTCCAAGAATTGCCTGAGGATGTCATCGTCAGGTGATGGTATGTCTTTCTGGTTCGGAATTCCTACTTGTGATTCTAAGAAGTGAACATCTCTGGAAATAATAATTTTTCTAGAATTGTAATCAAAGCATCTGTATGCTTTAGATTGCATGTCATATCCGACCAAAATGGTTTTGATCGCTTTAGGTTCTAACTTCTTCGTATTCTGCAGGTGGATGAAGGCAGTACAACCAAAAACTCTTAAGTGAGAGAGATTTGGTACCTGCTTGGTATAAAGCTGAATAAGGGTGACCTTGTGCAGGGCGCGGTGAGGTACTCTGTTCGTGATGTAGTTGGCGGTGAACACTGCTTCTTCCCAGAGGTAAGTTGGAAGGTTCGAACTGAACAGTAGGGTCCTCATTGTTTCGCATAGGTAGCGGTTTTTTCTTTCTGATATCCCATTTTGATGTGGAGTCCTAGCTGCTGTAAGATGTCTTCTAATGCCGAGTTGTTTGCAGAAATGGATAAACTCCAGAGACTGATACTCGCCTCCACGATCAGTACGTAAGCAGGAAAGTTTCTGACCTGTCTCTTTTTCCACCATGATTTTGAACTGTTTGAATGTGTCAAAAGTTTCACTCTTTCGGTTCAAGAAATAAACCCAGGAGTGCCTAGAATAATCATCTATGAATGTCAGAATGTAACGTGAGCCTGATAGAGGCCCACAGAGGCCTGATGTAGGGAGAGGCCCACAGAGGTCTGAATGGACTAATTCAAGTATCCTTGATGTAGGTGTAAGGCTAACCTTTGGAATGGGGTGCCGATGGTGTTTACCGAGAATACAAGCTTCACAGTCGGGACGCAGAAGCGGAAGTTGCGGTATGCCTGTTGCCATCTCTTAGAGTGACAGCTTGTAGAGAGACTGAAAATTAAGGTGAGCTGCTCGCTTGTGCCATAGTCTTGTGGTGTCTGTGCTAGCAATGTTGATTGGGTGGTTGCTTGCTAGTTGTTGTCGGTTTTTTGTGATAGAAGTGTCAAGTCTGTTGAGACTATTACCGAATTGTCTGCTCCTGTGTAGAGAACTCGATGCGGGGCGGTTGCGGAGAAGATCCAGCAATGTCGTGGTCCAAACAGACTGAAGTATCCAGAATCGGCAAATCTACCTACAAACAAGAGGTTTTTCACCATACCAGGTACGTAGTAAACACTGTCAATTGCATTATTGTTTTGTACTGTGGCACTTCCCTTTCCCGAAATGGCAAGGGCCGCCATCGAGGAGCGCTGGAAGCTGAGCTTAATTCAAGCTCCCGAATCTTCTCTCTAAGGATTCTGACTTCGCACTTGTCTGCCCAGTGGTAGGGACTACTACAAACGTGGCAGAAACTCGAGTTTTCACTTGAGTCCCGGGTGGGACCAGAGCGAAATGGGGGGCGAATGCCTTGAGAGAACCGCTGTCCTGAATGGAATGTGCCAGGTCGTGGACCGGTTGATGTATGTCCCGCACGGTAAGTGTTGAAACTTCTCCCCCTGTTTCTTGGATTGAAGGCTCGTCGCGAGAAGTTCCTTTCACCTCGGTCTTGTCCTGCAAATAGGATGTCAACCTCTCCGTCGTCGCGTTCTCGGTCTCTGGTTCTAACGCCGTCTTCTTGCAGAAGCAGGCTCTCAAGCTCGTCAAATGTGGGAGATCATTCTCTGCCAGAGATCATCTGCCGAAAGACATTCCAGCTGGACGGTAGACTAGTTAAGACCCTATCTACCAACTCCTCATAAGGGATAAGGACCCCGATATTGGCAAGCTGTCCAACCAGAGTTCTAATCGACGCAAGGTGAGACTCTAAACTAGTTTTTTCAGTCATCTTGAGACTGTAGAGTTGAGATTTTAGACTAAGGCGTTGATTCATGGAGCTAGACTCGTATAAGTCTCTTAGCTTTATCCATATTCTCTTAGGGTCAGTCATATTCATAACATGAGGTAGAATCGAGTCTCTTACAGTAGGAATGATGATCCTGGTTGCCTTGTATTTCTGATCCTCGAGGTTGGGTGCGGTAGCAGGAGTAGCTGCAGGCAATGCCACTGTCGATGCAGGGGCGGTGGTGCGTGCTCCCGTCGGTGTGGATTCAACTTCGCCAGAGGCCTCGGAAGTGGCAGTCCCGGATGAAGACGCAGGGGAGCTGGGTTGTGCAGCAGGTGAGACCACATGCCATAGCTTCTCTCCTTGTAATAAGGTCCGGATCTTATACGCCCAAATTGCGTAGTTTGAGGCACCCTGAAGCTTTGTTGTCTCAGGAATCTCTCTGCCTGAAAGAGCAGATTCCATACTGACAAGATAGGATAGAATGATAAGGAGGGGAGAGAGAAAGAATAGAAAGTAGAATGGAGGGCGGATAAGGATCCTAGCTAAAAGAGTTGATGCTCTGATACCATGATGAAATTGCTGCAGATGCAGCGATGTATTAAATCGAATTGAGAGAGAGTGTCCAGAGAGACACATCAATTTATACATTGTCCTAATTCTAAAATTAACGCAGCCGTAATCTGACTAACCAGTACGAGGTTGGTTATCTACAGGGATGAGGAGTGGTGGATGAAAGTGGTGTTAACTGAAAAATGTCAACAGTCTTCTCGATTGGCCCCCTCGCTCACATCGTGTTGATCGTCCTGAGCCCAGCCTGATCACTGAAATTTTGTCTAGCCTGTTCTATTTTCCGCAAGGTCTCCTGATCTTCCCGGGCCCTCGCAGCGCCCTCTTCACTTTCTCTTGCGGCATTAGCATCTCGACGTTCTTGCTCCCGCAACTCCAAAGCTGCTACATCCGCCCTCCGACGCCGCAACTTATCCAATTCCTCCTGTCTGAGCAACGTGATGTATTTGTGGGCCTCTGGTGTGCTCAGAATCTCCATTGGAGCGGAGAATAGCAGAAGCATGTTGTGGTACTCCAAGCTTGCTGCCTTCCGCAGGGTTGCCTCAGCCATCATTTCAGCGGCTTTAGCCTGCACCAGGGCCGTCTTTTCTCCCACTTTCTGCAAGTGTTGTGTTTCTTTGGCCGCTTTGGTGCCACCATGCCGCTCATTGAACCTGGTCTTCGTGCTTGCCTCACCTGTAGGGTCAGCTGCAGTCATAGAATTCTGAGTAGGGAGCTCAGAGCTGTGAGTACCATCGTTAGTAGAACCCGAAACTCTCTTTAGTGGTGGTGATTGTCGCAAGGTGCTAACACCATCTGCCCATCGTCAGAAATCTTTGACTAAATCCCAACAATGTTCATAAGCAAAATCAGAGTTTTTCTAAGACTTAGTTCGATACAACTCTCTAGTCATACGCACAAAATTAGACTCCTTAAAACCACTTTTATTCAGCCGTTTCACTTGATCGTAACATCCAATAAACTTTCCCACATCATGTTTGATTGCACCCAATTTTGATTCCAGTGAACGAGCCCCTCTCGTACCCCCCGGCCTACGCTGATCATAGTGTGTGCAAATGCGTTCCCAAAATGCAGAACCCTTTTGCTGATTACCACAAATTGGGTCTTAAGAAATGGCCAAGACACTTCGTGTCAATTGGCGCTCTTCCTTAGGAACAAAATTTTTCCCTTTAGGTATGCAAACATAACCACGCCCACGGCCCCGACCATGACCCCAACCAACCTCATTGCATTCAGCGTCTCTACGAAAACCCCTAAACCCTATTTCGTTGGGATCACGCACCTGAGAAGCACTGTGGTGGGCATCGCTCCCAACTCCCCAGTCGACATCTGCTTCTTCCTAGCTGTGGTCGAGGTCGAGCTCTACCTCGTGGTTCACATTGCTTCTTGCTGCTCGACGGCCCCGCACGCTCCGACGTCGCCCCGGCGTCGTTTGGTCTCTTGTCTACCTCGGCAAACTTTGGTGAAGGCCGCCCTCGTGATATCCGTCGGCATCACCTCCCTCCTGGCCGTCCTCTGCAGATCCGCCTCCATCGACACATCGGGGTGCCCAGCTGCCTGGAGCGTGCGGAGTATGGTCGTCGTGGCCTTGCTGTTGATACGCACAGCGATCCCCCCCTACTCCACGGCCTCGCCCACTGCGACCTTGAGCTGCCATCGGTCCCTCCTGTCGCGGCCTTGGCATACCTCGGTAAACCCCTTCCTCGTGATCCTCAAATATGCTTTTCCCTCGCCTGTGCGCTCTCGACGATTACCCGCCGACATTCCACGACCACGAGCAGCCATGGAGTCCTGCGCCAATTTGCAACCGGATCAAGGCAAAATTAGCACAAAATAAGTGTTGGGGGTGTGAAAAGGGGACTCGCGAAAACAAGCCTGAGTACATCAAACTGGCGAGTCCCCATCGTTTTCTAGCAAGCCCGCGAGGAAGATGACCGTTTAGTCGCTCCCGGTGGGGGAGGCAAAACAGCCCGGGCCCGCAATAGGGCATCCCGGCCCTGCATTTGGAGCAGGGATGTGGATGCTCTTAGCCTAAGCCGAGTTTCATTTTCATACCATGCCCATGCTTACATGTCCATTATGCCAACACATGCCCATCATCTTGCTCAAAAAGTCAACCCCATATTTTCGCAGCTTATCCTCCAATTCACACCACTAAGCCAGCTCTCTATTCTCTCATAGTAACTCACCAATTTTTCCTAAAGCTTCAAAGGTTACCCCACTATTATCTTCCTTTTCCTAAACTCATGTAGTGACTAACTATACCCCTTGAGTGATACTAATGTGACATTTAGGTAAGATTTAGATTTTTCAATAGAAAAATTCCTAAACCTTTAAAATAAAATCAGTAATTTGGCAACTACTAGTAATTACTAAAATCCCCTACTAAATTATCCTATCTTAAACCACCTCAACTTCTCTGGTTCTAGACTAGCATCCTCATTGTGTCAATTTCTTATTTTTCTAAATTAACTTTTCTGCTTCACGAGTGTAGCTCATCTTGACTTGCGCGCCTATCCATAAATTGTAGTGGCTGCATTAATGCAGCCGCCTTGAGTTCTTTCAGTTTTTTGGGGCAACTAAAAATTAAAAAATTAAAAGAGGAATAATGAGAAAATTAAGAAGAAGAAAAAAAAATAAACGAAAAATGGAAAACAAATTCTAAGGAAGAAGTAGAAAGATGAAAAATCAAAATCAAAAGAGAAATTGGAATTTAGAAAAGGAAGGGAAAGAAATGCTAAAGGAAAATAAGAGAACTAAAACTTAGAGATTTTGAAGGAAATAACTAAAAATATGATGATTAGTATTTAAAAGTCAAACTAATCTAGTTTTGGTCATTTTTAATATAAAAAATGTAAAATCTTACTAAACTAATAAATTTTTGAATAAAAAGATAAAAGTGAGCACTTTGACTATTCACACAATCCTTTACTACAGTAAAGCTATTTCTAAATACGGCGAAATAGTCTAATTCTAGTTCACCTCATCTTTAATTGTGTAATTCAAGTACACATGTTCCCAGTGCGCTATATATAAATTTGAATAACTCCAGTGCACATGTTCTCAATCTGGAATGGTCTAATGCTAATGTACTCAACATGGAGCTGTCTATCTCCAATGCACATGTTATCAATCCAGAGTTGTTTGTTTTGTATTCATCCATCCTCAACTTGGAGTTGTTTAATCCATCTTGTCTTTTGCTTACACACTACCTCATGTGATTAAAAGATTTCATTTATTCAACCACCATCTTTTGATACCTTATAATCTTCCCTTCTATCAAAAGCCATTGTTTTGAAGGACAAAGTCAAGATAATCCCTTCTTAAATCAACTTCTCTCTCCCAAGAACCTCCTTCTTCCGAATAATCCTTCCACTTCACATAGAATCTACAAGATGTCTCATTCCTTAGATGTTGATTCTTGATCGTCAAAATCTTCTCTGATTGACCAAGTAGTTCTCCCTCAGAAGCAGCTTTTGGAAGATCAAGCAAAATATAACTAGGATCAGATACATACTTTCTCAACAAACTTTCATGAAATACATCATGTATATGCCAATCTTCTAGAAAACCTCAATTTATAAGCAACTTGTGCTATTCTCTTCACAATTTAAAAAGGACCACAAAACTCAAGTGTTAACTGAATTAACTTACCAAGTTTAAGTCCAAGTCTCTTTGGAGCTACCTTTGAAAATACTTTAAGCCCCACTTCAAATTCACAAAAAATCTTTTTCTATCACCATAATGTTTAGCTCTATCTTGAGCACTCTTCATAGCCAACTTTGTCAACTCTCTAAATTCATTCATCTCTCTAACCATGTCATTAATACTTTCAACTCTAGGAGTAGAGAGTGAAATGGGAGCCCTATATTTTTGACCATATAAAACAAAGAATGGATTTACTCCTATATTAGTATGAATGTGATTATTGTTAGCAAGCCCAATCATATGCAACCACTGGTCTCATAAATGTTGTCTCTTACTAACACACATCCTCAACTAACCATCAAACATCCTATTTGTTCTTTCAGTTTGTCCATCACTTTCTAGATGATATGCAATACTCAACTTAATATTGGTCCCACACAATTTAAAAAATGTACTCCAAAAGTCACTCACAAACTTACAATCTTTAGTACTTATAATCTCATGTGGAATTCCATCGTAATCAAGAAACAATTCATAAATAAATCAGCTAATCCATAACCAAATACAATAGAAATTGTAGAAATAAAATGAGCACTTTTGGTTAGTTAATCCACAAGTATTGTGTTTCCGTTACAATAACTTCAAATCTTAGGCAATCCAATAGTAAAATCCATACTGATTGATTCAAATTTTAAATTAGAGACACTAAGAGGTTGCAACAATCTACAGCTCTTCACTTGTTTTGACTTAAAGACTTGACATTTCAAACATCTATCAACATAGTCATTGACATCTTTTTTCATTTCTACCCAGTGATAATAACACATGATAGTCATATAGGTCTTTTAAAAACCTAGATGGCCTGTTATAGGGATATCATGAAGATTATTTATGATGTTGAGTCTATAATCTTCCATTTTGGAAATACAGTATCTTCCATTTTAATATAGAACTTCATTTTTCAAATAAAAAAACTTAAACTTATCAATTTTGTCTACAGTCCTAGCTTCTTTAAATAGACTCTCAAAGAAAATTTTAAACAAAACATCATTAGAGTAACTCAAAGAATGACTCAAACATGAGATAACATCTGCTAGTAGTCTTCTAGAAAGATCATCAACAACCACTTTTTCTTTACCTTTAACAAGTTTTATGTCAAAACCAAACTCTTGTAACAATTCAATCCACCTACAGTGCCTTCTACTCAAATTTAATTGGGTTGATGAATATTTTAAAGATTGATGATCCATTTCTACCTTAAATTTTACTCCTAGTAAATAATGTCTCCAAACCTCCAAAGAATGGATCACCACGAGTAATTTCTTCTAATGTACTGGATAATTTAACTCAGCAGAATTCAATTTATGAGATTCATATGCAATTATCTATTTATCTTGCATCAAAATTGCACCAATAACTAAACCACTAGCATCCGTACACAAGATTATGTCTCCTTTCAAGGAATCCATAATGGTCAAAAAGAAGTTTGGGTTAACACTTACTTCAAAGCCTGGAAACTCAATTCACACTCAACTGTCCAATCTAACACATTACTCTTGCCTTTCAACAAATTGGTCATAGGAGTAGCTATTTTATAAAATCCTTTAAGACAGCTTCTACAACAACGAGCAAGACCTAGAAATCTTCTCACCTCACTCTTGTTTTTTGGTATTGACCACTCATCAACTACTTTGACCTTCCTAGGATTCACTGGAATTTCCTTATCCAAAATGGTATGATTAAGAAATTCAATATGAGATGTAAAGAAAAGACTATCACTTAACTTAGCATATAATTTATTTGCTCTCAAAATTTCAAAAACTTGTTTAAGATGTTTCTTATGTTCTTCTACATTCTTAGAATATATAATGATATCATCCATGAATACTAGCACAAATTTATCTAAATAATCACAAATAATGAATTCATCAAAGATATAAATGTACCGGGAGCAAATGTAAGTCTAAAAGGCATTACAACGTACTCATAAAGACCTAAATGTAATCTAAAGCATGATTTTGCAATGTTAGATTCTGTAATTCGAGATTAATGATAACCACTCTTCAAATCTATTTTGGAAAATAAATTTGATTCATGTAAGTAATCAATAATACCATCAATATAGAGTAAAGGAAACCTTTACTCTATAGTAAGTTTATTTAAACCCCTACAATCTACACATAATCTTATTGATTCATCTTTTTTCTTAACAACGAGGAACGGGGCACCTCAAGGTAATTTGATACGTCCATTGTAACCTTTGTTCAAAAATTCTTTCAATTGATTCTCCAATTCAACATTTTGAACTAAAGAATGGTAATAGGGTGCCCTAGCATTACGAGCAACATCAAGAATTAAATCTATAGGATGATCAACATCTCTACTACATAGCGATTCCTTCAACTCTTTAAGAAATATATCTTTAAAGTCATTTAAGAATTCATTCACTCCTAATTTGTAGTCCTCATTTTTATCCTCAACTTCACTTACATATATTATAAATACTTCATGGTTATTCCTAATACATCGTTTCATTTATAAATGAAACATTAGGAGAAAAATCAGGTCACAAAAAGGCCGTGTAAGCGGCACGTGAGAGAAAAAAACAGGCGCTGCCCGCGTACTTTTTGACATGGCATGTGAGGTGCCACCGTGGTGCCAGCAACCGCCACGGGGGCTCGAACCAATGACCTCCAAGGGAGGCGTGTGGAGGGCACATCTACAGTGTCGGGCTGACACAACCTGCCCATTTGGGACCAAAGCCCGAGCCGAGGCATTCATGTCTCACCTAATATTCCGAGGACCTTTGTTGTGAGTGCGCCACGCAGTTCTGTGCGGGCAGCAACTCTGGCATCCGCTGCCAGCGGCAGAGGTGCCCAAAGTAGGGAGTTCACCTAGAAAGGGCAGGCTTACACGGCCTTATTTTGAGCTCATTTTTCTCCTAATGAAGCATAGGGATACTTGGTAAAGATCTCCTACTTTTGATGAAGAAATGTTTATCATTGTGAAGCTTTTCATGGACTATTCCATCCTTCAAACTTCAAAGTCCATCTCAATATCCACACCTCAAATGTTTCCATGAAATTTCAACATGTGGGTAGTGATAAAACTTGTTTGGTTATTTGGTAGCCAAAGTGAGCAAGGTTTGATAAGATTAAAGGAAGCACTAACTTGTCATCAAATGAAGTTGACATCATCTTATGATTGCTACTAGAATCAATAAGAATCATGGAAAAGATAGGAGAATTCAGAAATACTTTGATTTGGAGCATAATTAGATCTTGCTCCACTTCGATGTTCATACTAGCAGTTGAGATACTTGTGATTACCTATTTGCCTAGCTCTTTATTAGATACATCATCATCTTCTTACTCCACCTCTGGTGTTATTGTCCTCTTCTTGGATGATAATCACTCAAAGCTCGAATGTCAATGCTTATGACACCTGAAGCATAAACTTTTCTTCACATGCTCCTCTTGCTCTTCTTTGCTCAACATGGCACCCTTCTTTTCTAGGTTGAACTTAGAAACTTGAGAAGGATTAGAATCCTGAAAGAACTTGGTAAACTTAAATTTTTGACTAGCAAACTGATTGAACTCTAAGGATCTTTTTCCCAAGTGATTCTTCTTTTTCTCCAACTTGCTATTAATCTCTCTCAAAGTTCATATCCAAACCACGATCTCTGTCTAGACTCTTTAAACTATGAGCTTTGACTTTAAACTTGATTGAATTCTTTATGTTATGAATATAGACTTTGATCATATTACTTTTACTTCAATTGGTTAATTAGAAAATAGATATGATACTTATAAGCAATAAGGACCAAAATAGAATGTCTAAAGATTACTTAATCAACTTTAGAGAAGAATCACAGAAGAAGTGTCTTTACCTTCTAACGCTCCAACCTTTATATACTATTTCCTTTGCAAATGAACTATAGTCTACCTCTAGTCTTTTGCTTTTCTATTCCAAGCTTAGGTCTAGCTCATAAAAGTTTCTATCATTTACTCCTATATCTGATATAAACAAACGTCTTTACCATCTATATACGTGCATTGCACCTCAAATATAGAATAGTGTAATTCTAGTGGACTTTATCTTGAGTTATCTAATTTGTGCACATATGTTCTCAATCTAGAGTGGTCTAACTCTAGTGCATTGAATATGAAAATGTCTAACTCTATTGACAATCAAGAATTGTCTAGCTTCTTTCATCCTCAGCTTACATACTACGACATGTGATGAGAAGATTCATTCATTCCATGAATATCTACAGTAACTTTACAAGTATTTCATTCACAACCGCACACCCATTTTTTTGTGATGTGTGCATTTCAACAAGGTTGCATAGCACTGTTCCAAGTTATTATCATAATAAAGAATGCGTAAACATTTTTGTTTCTTAAGAAAATAGAGTACTTCATGAAAGATACTTCCAGAAAAGTACTTTTGTAACATACTTTTTGCATAGGCATAGTTTGCCACCACTCAACTTTGCTTTTCATCCATTCATATCTCATAGCATTTTCATCTATCATCATCTCATTTATTCAAATTTCATCCAATATCATTTTCATCCATTCACATATCATCCATTCATAATATAAACATTCATCTAATATCATGAGTTTCTTTCACACTCCATTGAACAATTATACTCCACTGAACAATCAAAGTTTCATTCAAACTCCATTGAACAATTATACATCCATCCGTTCCACCAAACTTTGAAAAGTCAAGGAAGAAAAGCTTGAGATTCTTATATAAGTTTCACTTTCATCCTTGTCAATTGTCTTTCTCACTATTCAATTTGCAACACTAAAAATTGTGGAAGAATGTGTGTATTTATTCCATATGGAAACCATACAAGTATTATATAATAAGTACAAAATTCTATGTAAGCTATATGTTTTGATTAGGAAATTAGTATTATACATAAGTATAGTTTTGTCCTTATAAATGGATGGTATCAGTTTAGTTAAAAAACTTGGAGTACATAAATGTATACTAAAGAATCTTGGAATCATCTTCATTATTCTTTTTACCTCATGCAATACCTTAGTAATAATATGTATTGTCAAAGCTAGACCACATATTATTTGTGTTATAACCATATATTGGTGAAGGTGTAGCCTACATTCTTTATCACCAACACCATAGTGTCTGAACATATATTAGTGTCTTTGATTATATTTACACATGTTGTTTATGTAAAGTGATTTTGAATTAAAGCACATGTGTCTATTTTTAAAATGGTAGAAAAGTTCTAATTTCAAAAAGGTATATTAGTTAGGTTTCATTTAGAAATTCTAGGATTAAGCAACTTAACATTACAATTATAAATCATAAATATGACACTATGTATGTTTGATTTTAAAAAATTATAATAATTTAAACTTCTTAGAAAAATATATGAAACTTTTTTTGATTTAAATAGACATATATCTTCTTATACTACATGTATAAAGTTGGATTTCTCTATTATTCATAATATTAAAATTGAGGGTGAAATTGTCCATAGTTACAGGTCCCACTATCTAGGGGTTAAAATAACAAAGTACTAAATAAATGGGTTAAAAGTAGGATTTGAGAAGAGCATATACATTAGAAAACTTGTCTTTGTTCCTGTCGACGTAACGCTCAAGAGTTACCACCTCCTGCTTGGTGACGTGAATGCCATACTGAGCCAACAGGTCCTTGATCGGCAAGGGCTTGAATGCAGCAGACGCCGGCCTGCGAAGCCCACCAGATTCCTCATTGTAAATACATAAGAGTAATTACACTTAGAGCAGACATTTGAAACACAGACAGGCAGTTCTGAGCTGATTTTAGAAAGCGAGGTGAAACCACTCACGGTGACTTGGGGGGTGATTTTGGCCATGAAGGAGGACTCTGCGTGGGAGCCTCAGGAGGGGAGCAAGGCCGTCTAGGTGTCAAGGGCGGTGTCTCCATCTGTGCACATTTGTTACCACATGGTGATGCAGGTGGCATTTGTCTACAGGGATCATTACGTGGAGGAGATTTGGGTGGATCGGGGCCCTTAATACTCTTGTTGAACGCAGCTGACCTGTCAGCTGGTAATTTCTGAATTGCCCCTTTGATCTGCACAGGATTCATTAAATATTAAAACGGTAGTTCTTAACCCAATGGCCATGGAATAGGGAAAGTAACTCCAAGTAGTACGTCAAAGTACTTTGACGTGCAATGTGAAAGGAGAGAGAAGTGGAGAGAGCAACGAAGTGCAGAAGATTCATTAAATTAGGTATTAAAATTTTAAAATAAAAATAAAAAATAAAAAATAAAAAATAAAAAAAAACTTCGCTTTATATACCTCAACATCCAATAATTATGGTGATTTCTTTCATTTTTATATTCATATTCACATTTTTAGTTTTTTATAAAATACACTTTGCTGCGGTACTATTTCTTTCATTATTCTCTTCGGAACCACTACATTGTTTGATTAATGTTATAGTCATTTTTCAATATCTCATGAAGTGTAAATGTGCTAGTAGCATTGTTCACTCAACTATTAACTAAAAACATAGCAAGATTTAAACATTCTTTATTATATCTAATATTGTCCTTCAAGGAGTATGGATTTTTTTATACAAATAACCGACAATAACAAACTGCTCTAGAATGTTACGTAGTCAGAGTTGGGTGCGTTTTGGGATAATGAACAGGATGTTACCTTGTTTGCAACCCATTCGTAGTTGGCAAGGGGAAACTGTTTGGGATCCTCCTCCATGTACTTGAGAGTCCACTCGTCCGCTTCCATTAGCTCAAATATTCGGTCAAACAAGTACATCCTCTGGTCCATGAAGCAGTCGGCTGCGCAGTAGGGACTTTGTGTGCCCGGTTTTCGTGGCGCTGCAATTCGTTGGATGTATTTTCCAGAAACACACCCTGAGTTCCGAGTTGGTGGCTCAAACACTTGGATCGAGTCATCGGAGAGGTAATACTGTCACCCATTAGGCTCCACACGTCCTCAATTTGATGAAATCAAAAGGTATTTAATAAAGCAGCGAGATACAATTTGAACCTTTATTGGTTTGATATCTTGATGAAATATAACCCCTCAAGTTGAAAGGCCAAAAAACTGCCAAAAACTTCTCTTGTGATTTCTTTCATTGGTAATAAAAGTTCCATTTGTCCAACAACAACAAAAAAAAAAAAAAAAAAAAAAAAAAAAAAAACTGCCAAAAACCCTCAAATTAGACTTTTTCAATACAAGGTGTAAGTTTTCAAGTTTTGATGTATTTTGGAAGGTATAACCATAGGATCTAGTACCTTACTTGTACATGTATATGTACCTCAAATCTAAGATTCAAACTCCTTATCGTTTGTGAGATCATAATGTTCAAAGTTGGAAATGTTTTTTCCTTTGTTACAAAATGGGTTTCAAGTATTTTCTGAGCCAAAAAATTAATTTTTAAAGTAAATTTGATGTGAGTCTCTTCAAAATCTTGTTCCTAGGTGGGTTAGGAATATGTCCATCCACCTTTTTCCCTCATACGACCTATAAAACCTAAAAAAATGCTTGCTTTTTCACATGGAGGTATGCTAAAATTCAAAAACAATGGCCAGTCTATGATAGTAAAGAAGGCATATGGAGAAATATTGGATTGAAAATCTGAGCGGTAAGATCATGCCTTCAAAATTTTATTAATATGTACAAAAAACAAAATCTGAAAAAAAATAAACTCTCAATTTTTGGTGAGTGTTTGAAGTTTTTGTGATCTAATTACTTTTGGGCAAATTTTGAGCATATATTGCAGTTTTGGGCAAATTTCAGTATGCCCTAATAATGTTTTCAAACTTTGACTGCAAATATCTCCTTAAGTATGAAGAATTTTGAAGCATGAATAATTTTGTTAAAAAGACATGATAATTGTTTATTTTGTGCCAAAATAACAACTTCATCCAATAAAAAATGACTTATGGGGAGCCTCACTCGACCCTAAATTAACCCGTTTTTGTTGAGTTGATGCTTTTGGGCATAACTTACTTGGAAGATCATCACCCTTGTTTTGTCAACAGGATGAAGCTTGTGGTCTTTATCCTCAACCATTTTACATGTGAAAGTAAGAATCTTGCCGTCCTTGTAGATGAACTTGATGAAATCCTTCTGTGGCGCTACAGGAATCAGCATAATACAGTTCATCAAGCTATCGGCTTCTGAACCGATGCCGTTGTGCTCAGGAATCTCCATTCTTGCAAATTCTGGACCATCCTCCTGTGACCCACACGAAACCACCGAACGTTGATACATGATCAAGAATGGACTTGGAAATCTTTTTATTATTTTTTAGAGCCGGTGGTTCTGTACTCAATGGCCGTGGAGCAAGGAAAGTTACTTCATGTAGTAATTAATTCGAAGTAGTTAGACTCACACATATGATAGTAGAAAGAAGTGTGGAAAGAGCAGCGAGAGGTGTGGAGAGGGAGTAGTGACAGGATTCACAGAATTAGAGTTATTTCCGCTTCACGGGACACTCAATTAAAGTAGGGATGAAGCACTCTAGCCTTGCATGTTCTAGTGTTGCGGATCAGGTGAAGGACAATCTAGACCAATGTGGATTATTAGCTTGCAAATTGTGGTTTGAGAGGGTGCTTGCGAATTATTTTGGAGATAAACCTGGACATCGATTGCTGCAAGCAAGTCCTCGGAGTAGCCATACTTAGTGCGATAATAGTTCCGGGTGAACTCATCTACATCGTGAAGCAGCAAGTCACGGTCAAACACCCGGATGTAGCTTCCAATGTGCAGATCTGTGTCGCGATAGTAGCTCTCCTTTGGCCCAAAATCCTTCTCTCCGCATATTTTTTTCTGACCTGATGAAGCGGAACGAAATAGAAGTAGAGAATTATCAGTGCTCCGTTCTATATCTGAAAGTTGAACTGCTCCAACGGAACCATTACTATACTTTACACAAGAGCTTACTCAGGAGGTCGTGAGGAGTTTCCTTCAGAATTTTCTGGCGCCTTATAAGCATGGGGAAATGCATACGTCCGCTGTTGCGTTCGTTGAGTTCCAGAATCTCTATCGTATCATCGCCCAGAAAGTAGTGCAACACCTGGTCACAGATCAATAAGGTCACCTACATTAGATTTGGAAAACCCAGGTTACTAATTGACATCGTTAAATATGCTAATTAGGAAAACTAATTATTTTAGGGAGCTAATACCAGGAAGAAACGGTGATGCGTGACATACATAAGGACGGCGTTCACCGTAAGGAACAGCTCTGTCATCCCAGACACAGAAGAAGCGCAACACTTTTCCGTCTAAATCCAGAAACTGACGCAACGCATACTCCTTATGATGTGGTTTTAGGATGGTAAGGTAATGGGCTCGGTAGTCCTCTAGGGGCTCATTGGGCCACGGCTCCTCGTCTCCCACTGGAAGCCTTTGCTTCATCAAATATCTCTGTCTTGCGTTTACTCCCACAATCATCATTAGTAGGAAAAAAAACAAACAAACAGACAACGAAGAATCAAAACATGTAAATGGATGGAAATGGAAGGCAGAAACTAAAATGCCTAAGAATTGGTCTGGTGTAACCTTTGTGAACACATCACAGCCAACAATGTGAAAGGTATGGCTGTAGATGGTGATGTCCCTTCCCAATTGAAAATCAGCAGGCTCCAGGAACCCACCTCGTCCATTGGGTACTTTTTGCTTCTTCAAAAATACTCCCTGAAATATAGATCTGCATCCCTCCAATTAGTATCTTCCTTCACTACGTCGCCATGACATTCACCAATTCCTTTCTCTTGTAATTTAGATGTCAAGGACCTTCTAGTACCCCAGTAGGGCCAGCAACCTAACAAATGAAGAGAACAGTATGGAGGCAAGGGAATTAGAGATTAAGATGAGAACCTGAAAGTAAATGCCACTATTCCTTTGAGCGGGTTCCTGCAACCAAATTAAGTTTTCCAATTTCGTTCAAGAATTTCTGACAACATAGAACCAGAGTTCCCCGTACTCATTTTGGAACTTTATTCACCATTTCGTCGTGCACCAGAAACCGTGATTTTCAGAGCCCCTTGAAAGGAGAATTTAGTTGGTTTTGGAAAAATAATTACAATCCAGCAAACAGAAAGGATGTTGTCGTAAAAAAAATAAAAAATAAAAAAATATTTTATATATATATATATATATATATATATATATATATATATATATATATATATATATATATATAATAGTTCCAACTTGTAAGTATGGATTTTTATATGGATTTTAGCGGTTTATGTTGATAGAGACTAGTGAACAAAAGTAAGAGGCCTATGAAAATCATGTGCAAGTGAATAAAAATTTATAAAAAAGAACGTTGTTAATCTTAATTATTTCTATGTACTGACTTGTTGATTTGTGTTTGTACGAGCTTAGAAGCTATGTAGGCTTAGCACTTTGTCCATCTAGTCCCAATTATTGTTGTGACCTTTGAAAACTTTTTAAAACAACACATCAATGCTTGTACTACCTTTGTACTTAGGTTTATGACATTTAATGTGCATTTGCATTGTTAAAAGTGCTAAAGTCATTGTGGTATTCCTTCTCGCTCAAATGATACAATCCCTCGCAATTGTCATACGAAAAGGCAATCCTTGAGAATTTGAAAGCTACGTGGTAGATAAAGATTCCATTTAATTAATACAAAATAGAATCTTCTTAAATTATTTATAAGCATATTTAGAATATCTATACTATCAAAATAACAATGTTTGATGAATGACAATTCTACAAGAGACCTCATATAAAACATTATTTATGTATCTTTTGAAGATATGCAACCTTTTTTAACTACTTGAAGAATTTTGTTTCTTTTATTAAATCTATGATTTGAATTTTAAATCAATATTGTCTATGCAAAATAACCTTTAGTACAATATGATGATTTTCTATATTTTTGATAATATTTTCATGATATGTATATTTTAATGTGCATTCATAGTTTTTTCCTTAATCATAAAATAATTTCTTGTGATGTTAATTATAAAAAATTAATATTTAAATTAATATTTATTTCATTTTAAATTACTTGAAAGCTTTTACTACTTTGTTGTTGCAAAAATACTTTGACAAAATGACTATATTGTTATATAGATAATATTGTTGTGTAATTATTGACAAATTTTTGTTTTTAATTGTATTGATTTATAATTTCTTAAAGAGTGATTTAAAGTTTGCCTTAGAGGTGCCAATGATTTGGAACACAATTTTCTTCTATTATATTCAAAATGTTATTGATATTTTATAGCTTGTTAAAAAATATCAAAATAAAAAAATTATCCAAGTATTGTACACTCATATTTGAACTAGTAAACGACTTGTTGCAGTGCAACAAAAAAAAGCGCAAGAATCAATATTGTGGCATTAGCCATTGGGAAAATGAGAATTTCAATACCCCAATGTGAATCATGCCATCTGAGAGGTAAAAATAAATGGTGCACTTGCGATATCGAGCATTTTCCTCTACCCGCTCGTCCACTTGTTCTTTGAAGAATGCATAAAACCTCAACACCTTGAATAACAAACCACATTTTTCTAAGTCAACATTACATTCTTCAATGTTACAACCATAAATCACTTTTTCTTTTCTTTGGAAGAAGGGAAAATTAAAGAAACTCTACATTGATTGCAATGAAATCCATGTGACAGAAAATGATGAAATATTAACAGGAATTGATGGGATGACTCTCCCATGTACTCTATTGTTTACTTGAAACATTTTCTATTCATTGGACGTTTTTTGGTGTTTATTTTTCATGAAACTGGAGATCCTCCCCCTTGATGAAGGGTCTCGTAAGAATGTAACAAATCCTTTTAAATTTCACCAAAGGTCAAATTTGAGGACTCATAGAGTGTTTTCACAAGGATAATTTTTATGAGGAACCTTACCTTGTTCTTTTGCAATTCTATAAAGATTTAGGCACTTGGAAATTCTAACATGTGATCATCACAATCCTTCACTTATGAATAATACTCTTGGATTATTCAGTGACCCCTCTTAGAGCCTTTGGAAGGTATATACAGTAAAAAGAAGAGCTGTAATTATCTTTTCACCAGGAAGAGCTATTCACTGGTCGTCATACACTACCATGAAGAGCTATTCACTGGTCGTCATACACTACCATGAAGAAAGTTTTATGACATAACCTGGCGATCGAATTTGAGCCAAGCAGGCGTGGGACCGGTGCTTTGCTTAACGCAAGCATAACAAGCTCCCGAGTTGTCATAGTTCTCTTGAGTGTCATTCACTGGTGGCAATTTGGACTGCCCGAGCGGCCTTACCACCGGAAACCCTTCTTCGGTCATATTCAACGTTTGGCTCTTCCTCCTCGGTTGCTCCTGCGAGTCATCACCAAACAACAAACAACTCAAAAGAATTATCTCCAGTGCCCAACCCCATGATCCATTATGCCCACAAATTTAAAGAAAAATTAAAACTTATGAAAGCAAATTTTGAAACATGAGCACCAAATGTCTGTCAAACTTTAAAGCATTTGATGTGTGACCAAATGCTTACAGGAGGGTGACAAAAGGTGTAGGCAGGGAGCTCCATAGTGAGGCGGTGAAAGACGACTTCAGGAGAGATGATTTGGGAGGCAACTATGAGACTGGCGTGCGTGCCGGGAAGACAAGGGGTTTGAAAGTGTGGACCTGGGGACGGGGAGGATTCATATCGGGAGCAAGCAGCAACTGCCGGTAAGTTAGTTGGGACGAGGCTTCAGCAGACTGTCGTTTCAGAAGCAATCTGGTGGTCTCCATGTTCACACGGTATGTATTTTTTTTTTGACGCTTAGAGAGAAAATCCATTGCCAGAATACATTACAAGCCCTCATCAGACCAAACGGTCCAGGGCAGGGACAACCTAACTACCAGAAAATTAAAGGGACTTCCGGAGGAACCAGATTCCATGATACCGAGAGACCTCTCTGCTACATAAGAGATTTTCTGTCCATGTAGAATTCAAGAAGTGCACTGAGAGCCTTCTCGGAAGACTTGGCTCGAGACACTTTCACTAGAAGCAGACCTGTCGTTCCTCACTCAAAAAGTGTCGCCCTTCACTGACGGAGAAGGTGGAAAAGGGCACTTTTTCTTGTCTTTTGTGACTCCAGTGACTCACCAACTTCGAAATTGCTTGATATAGTAAGTGAGGAACGACAGGTTTGCTAGTAATGTTATGGTGAAGGCAAAATTCCATGAAGTCTTCCTGGAGACTCCACAGTGAAAAAACCCGTGTACAAGTGACTGGGTATCACAGATTGGGCACTCTGGGTTAGCTGCTAGATTGAATCTGTTTCTCCATGTATTGGTCGCGACGACTATGCCACACTGACCATATAAACGCAACATCTTTCTGAGATCTACTTCTCCACATTTCTCTCCAGTCCAGTTGGAAATTAAGCCATCTCTCGTGTCTGCATTTCTCAACCACAGACTTCTTGAGTTGTCTTCTGTCTGACAATAATTCTTTTTGTATTTTGGCTGAGTACACTAGTAGAATCCGTGTACTTCTCTCGATAACCTTTTCACTCAAAAAGCATTGGAAAACAACCTCTCCAGCGCAATGGAAACCTGAACCAGGGTCTAGCACTTGGTGGATTAGACCCGGTACAGACATAATAGCTTACGTTACAGCACGTTGATATCGCTTACCAACTTCGGTGAGTTCTGATTCTCTTACTGGGCGTCGAAGGAGAAAGTTACCATGTGAATTTTATTCTCCGTGGCATTCACTTAGAGGACCTCGGGTAGATGCCCAAATCACCCGATCAGGACCTCTTATAGTATCTCGATCTCTCATCCCTGGCCGCAGGATAAAGTGTCGCATGTCCCTTTGATGGAGGAGTTACCAGCCATACGATAAGTCTTGTTTCTGTCGTTGGATATATCTGATCCAGTCCGTCCATGTGGGTCACTTAGAACCGTTAGATTTCTCCACACCCAACCGTGGGATGTTTCAACCTCCATCCGTTCGATGTTTTTAATTTGAGCCCCATGATGTTATCATTTCCCACCCTACGATTTTACTGTTTACGGCCATACGATATTTAAAATACAGTCCGTGCGATTGAATACGCTAGTACCGTCAAATACTTTCTTACCTAGCCGTAGGATGTTTGAGATGCTATCCGCACGATGTAATCATGCCCAACCACATGATATTTTTACTCTCTACCGTTCGAATTTATGCCTATTAACCGCTGGTTTGGAAAATTGCGCAAAATCCGGAAGT
The DNA here is from genome assembly GCA_014871385.1 of Ceratodon purpureus. Classification (NCBI taxonomy): domain Eukaryota; kingdom Viridiplantae; phylum Streptophyta; class Bryopsida; order Pseudoditrichales; family Ditrichaceae; genus Ceratodon; species Ceratodon purpureus. The sequence goes on along the minus strand of CM026426.1, from coordinate 62,630,188 downwards.
ACAAGTATTAGCCGCCGACCGAATATGACGCTCTCTCACCTCTGTGCTATCGCCGTGTGGTCGCTGCCCGCAGCACCAGATCTGGAGCATTGCGGGGAATGTCGAATACTGTAGCTTAGATTTTCGCTTATTTTAGAGCACCGCATTTTCTGTTTCAGTATGCATATTCTGGAAATGAATTCCTCGAGGGTATTGGCTTACGCTTTGATTGTAACAGTGCATCACCAGATTCAAAACAAGCCGGTCAACTCGTCATCGGAAACACACCATGATAGCATGTATGGTTATATGACACTAGCTTTTCAATATGGCCTAGGAGGAAACCGTTCAAAAACAGCTAACAAAATCCAATGTCATAGGGCAGGCTCTTTATTTGTCGCAGGACTGCCTAACAACGTAGCTTCGAGGCTCTTCACATGAATCAAAAGTGATGTCTAAGGAGAATCAGTTTAAGTGGATTGCTTTGATTAAATTATCTAAATTCTGAAGCTTTGCTCTGAATTAGGAGTTATTTTATTTTGAGCTTCCCTGGGCAGGAGTTATTTTATCTTTTACTTGTTGACCTTTTCATGGATGAAAATTCATAGCCGTTCCATGGCTTCTGGTGCAGCCACGTCGCCAGTTCGCAATCTGTTCCCAATGAGTTCTCAATGTGTTCCCAATGAGTTCGCAATGTGTTCGCAATAGACTTACCACCACGACACTGAAGAAGAGCTCGGCCCAACCTGTCAAGCCCTGCGGCAGCTGATCACAAACAAGAACAACGCCAAGTTCTTGCAGGATCTGAAGCTCAGCCCCTTGCCTAGCCGCACTGACCCCATGAGGAGCTCGCGTCCGCTTCTTCTCGCTCTTAAATTCATCCTCTCTCGCATTAGATATGCGTCTCTCTTCATGTTTTTTTGATTTTGCTCAAAAGCGAGAGGGTTACAACATTTGGTGCTCATTCCTTTTACTTTGGACTGGCTTTCTTGTGGAAAATCATTTCTTCTGCACTGCATCTGGAGGAGTGAATTGGGTTTTCTGTAAGGAATTCTCTATGTGAGGATCAATTTTGTATTAGGTCACAAGTCACTGGTCGCCAACCGTGCCTGCATTTGGATTGCTCACCGGTTTTATGAATACAAACCTTTTCATAGTTTTATGGACCAATTCCTTTCAGTTCCATGTCTTGGTAGTGTTAAATTACCCATTTCGCCATCGTTCTCATCTCTTGTAGTTTTATGTGTGCATAGTATGATGTCCATGATGGCGTTTTTATGTGATTGTTTGCGATGTGTAGAGGCATTGATGATGCTCAGTTGTGGTTCTGCAGGACTAAAATACGAGTTGATGCCAGTTTATATTGAGTTACAACAACTAAGTCACAAAAATTTGTCTTCCTGCAGGTTCCTGACTACAAAACCACACAGAGTGTCAGAAATGCTAAGTTGTTGGCATAGTCTAGAGTAATGTTCAGCTTGGGGAACAGATCGGTATTCGGAAGTACAACGATCACTGTTCCTTTCCCTTCACATTTCAATAGTCTTGAAGCAGAGCGTGTTCTCTTTCGTGCATTGTTATGTGCAGTCACTGATGTGCAGACTTGAACTTATCTGTTGGAGAGAGTCCTCTATTTGAGTTTAGAAATCTAGAATATTGAACAAACAACAGTGGAGAATTCTCAATCGGTGCTTTACGTTTGTAGAATAATTATAAATTAATAAAACGCTGGTGTATGTTCGTCTCAATGAAACGATCCAGATTTTCAAGTGTATGTCTGGAGTTTTCAATTTCTATTACAAGCGTTCATCAGTAATCTGTTACAACTTGATGGTGAGCACGTTTAAACAAGAAGAAAAGTAGAGCGGTTTAGGAGTTGGGGATTGGAGAAAAGGAAAGACGAGAGTGCTATGCATTGAGGATAAAACGTATTGCCATGGGGAGCAAGGCAACATTTGACCAATGACAAGCCAAATTCTCCCTGGGAGGTGGCTATTGCTTTGAACTAATTAACCATTTGTATTGTGACTTTGGTTCGGAGCAACTTAGAAACTGCCGTGGTGACTTGTGAGAGCTGGTTCCAGATTTGCTAGATTGCTGAAAGGTATTCAATTTAGGATGCAAACACGTTCATTGACACAAAGCGTGACAGAAACGATTCTCACTTCATGTGGCAGGTCCTTGTGACTTGAAAAGGGGCATTATGCTCACATGTTTGTATAAATAATATGCTCTGGTGATGGCATGTACATGGCCATGATCAGCGTTCACAAACTTATTGCTCTTCGAGCTTTTTATTAACTAAGGAACTTGAATCTACAATTTTTCAAGTGCTTGCATTTTGCAGATACAGGAAAATCAGTGATGCTTCTTGTAACCCTCCAGCCGCTTCTCCTCATTGATAAACCCTAGGGTGAGAAACGGTGCTGCTTCCTAAGCTGTCAAATTCCGCGTCCACCTAACTCTACGCGAAGTGTCAACCCGGACCAGTGAAAATTTATGAATCACAATATTCATAAAAGACTTAAGTTTGATTTAGAAAAAAAAAGGGAAAAAAAATGGAAAATATATAGAAAAAGAAGAAAAAAAAAAAAAAACAAGGAACGAAAGGAAGGAAAAAAATAAAATAAAAAAAATCCATATTCAAAGGGAGTCACTCTAAATAAAGTGTATGTTTATTTCATCAAGATATAGAATGAGAGTGTAGAACTGCGAGTGTCCTTGTTGGATTTTATAAGGTGGAGCTTCAAGGGTGAATAATTCCGGGTTGAGAAATAAAAATTTCAATTAGCACCAATAGTTGTTATATACTTAAGGGTGGCCCATGGGAATTTTGCACATTGTGTGTCTTACTCCACTGCCTACTTGCACGTACTTTTATAACTATGGTTCTCGGTACTCCATTAAGTGTGATTTCTTCATAGATATACTTTACCACAAAAGTGACCGACGAGTTAAAATAAATATTCTTGTCTACGATATTTTCGTATTCGTCTTCATATCCATCACCCTTCCATCCACCAATGTGGTAGGGCTCGCCCTACAAGAGGCTAGTTATATATTTATTTATTTTTTACTTTTACAGTACTTTTAGTTTACTTCTTGGCTTTTTATTTTTTTTATTTTTTTATCTTACTATAATTTTAGTTTATCCTATCTTATTTTTTGTTTTTGAAATTGTTTTTTCTTTACTCTTATAGAAAACTAAAAATACTATCATAATGATATTTTATCTAATGAATTTTTTGTTATTAAATTCATTTGATCTTATATTTTAGATATCATAGTTTAAGTAAATTTTATCAAAATTATAGGAAATGGAAGCAGACTTGTTATTTCAGTTTTTCTATGAAGAACATATCTCCAATATTATTTCTTTTTTCCTTGTCTTATGGCTGACATGTTTTTTTAAAATTGAGAGGTCAAGGAAAAAAAAATAGCCAAGAAGACGGTGGTGGACATTTCCAAGATCAATTCATCAATGGGACGTCATGTATCAAAAAGTTTATCTACTGGATAATGAAATGCGAGATGAAGTACGGTTTAGGGATTTTCGTATGAAATACAATACATTTGTTTACCTCTGTGACCTTGTCAACCTTACATTGAACATCAAGACATCAATTACAAAGATGTTGTCCCTGTTCAGAAAGCAGTTGCAATGGTTCTTTACAAATTAGCTCATGCGGGAACATAACCGGAATGTTGGAAATATGTTTGGCGTTGGAAAAACAATAGTTTTAAAGTATTTGATGCTTATATGTAATGCATTAGCTGACAAAGATAAATTATATCCTCAATTTATTGCTATTCCAAGTGGCAGAAGATTGAAAGATATTATACGTAGATTTCATCGTATAACAAAATTGCCTCAAATATGTGGTGCTATAGATGGATCAGATGTTAAATTATATAAGAAAACCCCCACAAAATACACCCCGACAGATTATTGGTGTTGACACAATGTACATACAGTATTGCTACAAGGAATATGTGATAATAATAAAAAAAAAATTGGATGTTTGTGTTTTAGCGGCAAGGGGCACTCATGATGCTAGGCAAATGCGATCTTTAGAGTTCTTCAAAAAACTAATGAGAAGGCGAATTTTACAAGAACATAGCATCAAAATTGAAGGTGAAGCTATAAAACCCTTTATTATTGGCGATTCGGCTTATCCTTTATTGCAACAAATTCAGAAGCCTTTCAATGCAAAGTTGTCTGGAAATGATGATCAAGATGCCTTTGACAAGTGTATCAGACAAGGAAGAGTCAAAGTTGAAATACCTTTGGTATCCTTAAAAACAGATGGAAATTTTTTAAACCTGAATGTTAATGTCAAATATGCTGCAACTATAATCACTGCTTGTTGTGTGCTATATAACTTTTGTAGATACAATCGTAATGATAGAAAAGTAACGTCACCACGTGATTATATTGAGACCATGCCCAATAATAATGATAGGTATTTTGAAACAGAAGATCAAGAATCATCAGAAAGAACATCTGCCCGTGCAGGAACCAAAATCAGAAAGGCTTTGTTTCAATATTGGTTAGATAATGTAAAGTAATATTTTTGTAAAGAATGTACTAAATTTTGTTTTTATATTTTAAAGGTGATAAGAACACCACATCGTAATAAAATAAACATAATAAATTTTCAATTGTACTTAATCACTTGTTGATAACTCAAACATACAAACTTCTCATTTGGATTTGCACCACCTAATAGTTTATTCAATTTATGAGAGTAGAAAGTATTATAAATAGGTTGGTAGTTCCATACTCAATACTAGTCTTAAACAGATATGAAGACTAGTACACATTCAAGATTTGGACCAATTCATTGTCTAAGGAGTCCCTGCAATCAAGTTCAAGGATTTAGAACCTTCTAACAAGTGATAAATCTTGAATAACACACAGCCCCATGACTTGTGAAAAATTTGGTATCTGCTTATGACCCACAAGGCTTGACAAGCACCATCCTGATATCAATCATTTCATTCATACAAGAAAAATTCAGGAAAACAAAGAATTAGTTATCTGATTATTTAGGAAATCAGAGAATTAGTTTTCAAATCAAAGTAATATTTATATGGCACTAGTTAAAGTAATATTCATATGGCACTGGTTGAAGTTATATTCATATGGCACTGGTTCTAGGCACGCTCATAATTTGTCCCAACGAGGGCCAGTCGCCACCTTGGCTAGAATAGGGTCACACCTGACCCACAACCGAGTTCAGCCCGCCTGGTTGAAGTGGCTGGCTGGACCCCGCTTGGTGTGGCCATGGTATGAGAGGGCATACATGATTGATGATGTGACAGTGTGGGTGAGGGTTATTAATGTACATACCTGGAGGTGACGAGTCCAGCCGCCACTATTGCTCTCGCCCACTACATTGTTGCCACTTAGGATGATGCTGGAAACGCAGGTTGTCAATTCATACGGTGTACTCATAGTCCACTACATGCGGTCTTGAGGTACACTAGGATTTTTTATTTTTTTGAAGACACGTAATAATTTTTTTACTGCAAACAACAAGACAACTGCCAAGGGCCCCGAAAGGTCCTGGTCTTAAGAAGGTCACTGAAGCCTAGGTATCAACCTAAACTAAGAAGACATCAGGTCGGCGGGTCTTCACCCAGGTAACCACCATGCCTTGGCGGGAACCAAGGAACTGCTCGGAGAACATCCAATTAAAGTCGAATCGAAAGAGGATGCGAGCACCGTCACGGGGACGGCGTTTGAGGGCGCGAAGAACTTTGGACCATGCAACACGACCAGCGTCGAGGAGGGCCTCCCAGACGGCGTGTTGAAGTTGCGGTCCGGGCCAATCCTCTGTGGCGAAGACTGGTGCATTGCGAGCTCGCCATGAGTGCCACAGGACCGTCCCTCGGAGAACAGCCCATATGTGGCGGAGGTGCTTAAACAGCCGGGGCCAAGGGAGCCCAAACAGACAGACCTTCAAGTGAAGGCGTTGAAAAGGGCCGGGGCTGGCTCCCCGGAGACGATGGAAAACAGACTGTGCAAAGCCCCAGAGGTGGAAGACTCGGGCGCAGTCGAAGAATCTGTGAAGAACGGATTCGGTGCTGGCAAGTGGGCACACGGGACAATCGGTGGAGATGTGGGCCGCCGAGCGGGAGCGCCAGACATTCACCGCAACTGCTTTGTGTAGGACCGACCACAAAAATGCGCTTTCTTTGCGCGGACGCATAGGCGTCCAGGTGTCTTTCCAACTTGGTTTGAAGCGGGCAGGAAGGAGCGCAGGGCCCCACTTCGCAGGAATAGGGTTGTTTAGGGTTTTGCGGGGGTTGAGCAGCAACCGGGCCTCCTTCGGCGTGTACGTGAGCAGCTTGGTGCCGTCTGTCCATAGCCAGCGATTGACATCGAAGTCAAGCCTGGCAACTTGGTCGATATAGAGCTGAATAGAGTTGTTAAGCCCCCGCGGGACTGAGGCAACCCTAATTTTTCGAACAAAACCCATGAAGTCCACGGGGGGTGCTGGTGTCTCTATGGGGATCTCCGGGCGGAGCTGTCGAGATTGCTGGCCCACGGCAAAAATGGGAATGGAGGCGGGGATCTGAAGGTGGTGAGGGCCGCCATGGGTTGGGGGCCGAAAGTGGTGGGCAGCTTGGCACACAAACACAGGGAAGGGGTCCTCAGGGGCGGAAAACAAGCCTAACCAGTCCTGAGGCAGGGGGGGTCGTAGGCGGCGACGAAGAAGCCGAAGCCAAGGCTGAGGAAGGTGACGACGAAGCGCCAAAATGAAAGGGCAATCCTTAGCAGTGAGGCGCAGGTCACGGCGGAGTTGATCCCAGGTCTTGAAACAATGGCCAGGGTCATCCCAGAGATCCCCGATAGTTCGAAGTCCCCTTTTGAACAAGAGGCGTCCCCGAGGCGTCCCCGAGGGATCGAAAATCCAAAGTTGCCTCCGATAAACTGCGAGGCCGACCAAATGCTGGTGGTGCAGACCTCCTCGCGGGTGGTCGGAACCGAGGGTTTGGTGCATTTGACTAATTTCTTCCAAGCCACCAAGACCTTGGACCAGATCCGAGAACCACGAGGGGAGCTCAGGCCGTGAGTCATCACCCAATTGGGAGAGGGAAGCCATCGTCCGCCTCTCGTGGCAGGTTGGCATTGAGCCACTCGGTGTCAAAGAAGAACTTTTAAGTTAGACTCCCCTGGTTCGAAGCATTTTAGCATCCACTTGACGAGAAGAGCATCAGTGGTGATTTCAGGGTCCAGGAGGGAGAGGCCTCCAAAGTGTCGAGACAGGCAGCAATCATCCCAGCGAACGCGAGCTCGGCAGTTTGTGTCGGAGCCTGACCGCAGGTAGTTGCGGAGGAGGCATCGGATCGGTCGCAGGGCTTGCCGTGAGCCACCCCATACCGAGGTGAAATACCAGAGTGTTGATGACAGTACCGAATTCACAATGGTGGCACGGCCTGCAAGGGATAGGTGTTGAGTCCTCCAGAACTGCAGTTTGTGGGCGATCTTCTCAAGTAGAAACGCATCGATGTCAGGGGTGGAGAGCTCGATCCCAAAGGGGGTACCGAGGAGCTTAGAGAGAGCGCCGGCCTCAGCCCATACGCAATCAAAGGCCCTGGTCCAGTTAGGAGGCCGGCCTTGGCCAAACCAATAAGCCACAGACTTATTCTAGTTGACAGCAAACCCAGAGGCAAGGCGGAAATCGGCAAGCAAATCCACAAGAGCCTGCAGGTTGGCGGGATTACCGAGGAGGGAATAGCTCGTATCATCAGCATATTGGGACAAGAGCTGGCGGAGTTGGCCTGCAGGGAGAGAAATTCCAGTAAGGAGGCCGGCAACTTGGGCGGCAATGCTGGCCGCATGGAGAGCTTCTCTGACGATTAGGAAGAGGTAGGGTGCCAGGGGGCACCCCTGCCTCACCCCACGGCGAATGGGGAATGGTTCAGTGAGTTTATTGTTCACTGAGACTGAAGCCGTAGCATCGATGAGGAGCATGCGAGTCAAGGCGACGAAGGACTCAGGGATCCCCATGGTTTGCATGGCACGAAATAGAAAGGTCCAGTCCACAGAGTCATAGGCTTTGTGGAAGTTCAGCTTGAGAAAAATAAGAGGCTGATTAGACTGCATGGCCCATGCAGTAGTTTCCGCTTGAAGAAGTACATCATCCAAAATGTAACGGTGGGGCAGAAACGCGGACTGTTCGGGACTAATGGCGTCCACGAGGACAGCCTGCATGCGCAGCTGCATGGCCTTCGCAACAATCTTATATGAGGAGTTGAGAAGCGTGATCGGGCGCCTGTTGGTGAGGTGAAGAAGGTCCCCAGGTTTAGGGAGTTGGATTATTGTACCGCTTGTCATTCCAGGAGGGAAGTGCCCTGTGGCGACGGAGGCTTGAACCAAGGGAGTAAACTCCTCGCCAAGGAAGGACTAGCATTCTTGATAAAACTCAATGACCACCCCATCAGGTCCGGGACTTTTGTGCTTGGCTAGTTTCAAGCAGGCATCGTGGAGCTCCGTGATGGTCAGAGGTTTGTCCAGGGCGGCGATCATGGACGCTGTGAGCCGGGAGGGTAGGTGCGACAAGATGCGATCCTGGGCCAAACGGGCTTCCGGGGAGAGGTCCTTTGCAGCAAACAGGTCTGCATAGAATTGCCGACAATGGGCCGCCACTGCAGGCGGGTCGGAGAGCACAGTGCCATCAGCCGCATAGACGGCAGAGAAGAGGGAGGGGGCAGGGCGCTCCTGAACCGCATCAAAGAATTCCTTTGTGACCATATCACCAAGGCCTTGCCAGCGGACGCGGCTCCGGAGGCGGTGGCCTGCAGCACGGCGAGTTTCGAAATGACGTAGCAGGTATTGACAGCGATGGACTTCCTCCTGTGCCGGGATGTCATGAGGGGCCAACTGGAGGGCCGCAAGGGTGCTGTCCATTTCAGTACGGACTTCAAGTTCGTCAGCGTTGCGATGAGTAGCACGCTCTTTGCAGTGCTCACGGTAGAAGAGTACCACATGACGAAACTTCGTGAAGCTGGCGGGCTGGTCGAGCCACACGGTCTGGAGTTGAGGTTGGAGAGATTTAAGAAAGACCGGGGACATAATCCACCGACTGGGGCGGGAAAGTTCGGGACACAGGTGCAATTGAATTGAGATAGGACAATGATCCGAGAGAGAGCCGTCCCCATGAATCTTGTAGTCAAATAGCCGTTGGCCTCCTGTCGGGGAGAAGGTGTAGCAGCGGTCAAGGCGTGCAAAGACGCGGGTGCCGGTCAGCCTGCCATTATCCCAGGTATAGATGAGGAGATTGTCTGTTTGGGCAGGTTCCAAGAGGTGAAGGGCGGTCTTCAAGGTGTTGAAGAGGAGTCGTTCCCAGCCTTCAATGATCCGTCCGCATTGGGACGACTGGTCCCGGCGAGCCTCGACCATATTAAAGTCGCCAAGCATGATCCAATGGCAGTGACGTGGGAGCTCACGGAGGAGCGTTTCCCAGAGGACGCATCGGTGTAGAGGATCGTTCGGAGCATATATGTTCAGAAAGCCGACATCCCCCCTAGGGAGGCCGGTGAGTATGATCCAACACGCCCGATTGTGGAGAGCCGAGCCTGAAGAAGTGACGAACTTTCCCCATTTAGGGCCAAGGAGGGTGGCAATGCCGCCCTGTCCCGCTTGACGCCCATCTGGGGTATAACCAGCCGAGGCCTCGTAATGCCAGGCTCGAGCCCCACGCCAAAGGGCGCGTCCAAGACGAAGGGCAAGCTCATGTCGAAGTTTAGTTTCTTAAAGGCAGAGGATGTCGATAGGCGGTTTTTGTTGGCGGACGTAGTGGCGTATCGCTGCGACAGCGGATGCGTCATTCAGGCCTCGCACATTGTTTGATAAGAGGGTGAGTTTCATTGACAGCGTCTGGGTTGGGATTGTTTAGCGGCTCTCACGCTGGTTGGAGGGGCTCGGCCCCAGAGAGAGTAACGATGAGAGTTAGCGGTGCCGAGTGGGGCGTCGCAACTGGGAAGAGGATCGAATCCACGACGGGCAGCCGCCTTAGCTTGTCGGATGGACCCGGGGAGAGTGTCTAAGAGTTGTGCCTGCCTAACTGCGGCAATGTTGATGTCAAGCGTCAGGTGGGGGGACGGCGGGTGTTTGGGAGGTGGAGAGAGAGAAGCGTCGCGGCTCGCAGGCGACGCGTCTACAAAATCCTCACCCGTGGAGCTGGAATCTTCAATCTCCGAAGGATGGAAGAAAATGCGACCCCTAGGTGGAGGGCCAGAGTGTGCCGTGGACGGATGCCGTCTGTAAGGGGGAGAGGCGGGGACAAAAGACAGGGGATGCGAGTCACCGTCGGACCGAGGAGAGTAAGGGACGAGAGCCCCTGAGAATCCCCCAAGGCGGGTAATAGAGGAGAGATCGGAGGGGGGTGGGGAGTCGGGATCCGTCAACGAGGAAGAAACGAGGACCGGACTGTCAGAGGTACACTAGGATTAAGTGACTGCTGTTGTAGCCATGCCAGTCATGATGAAATCACGCTGCAGATCCACGTAGTTCTTGATGGGGCAGAATGGTTCTTAGTATAGATAATTGTCAACTATAAAATCAGCACATTACCTTATCAGTCTGAAAAGAGCACATCACAGCCAATCCAATAAAAAACAATTTTACAACTGCAGATAAGTTGTTCGTCATGTAAGCAAAAGAAAACCTTTGTTCATTTTTTTGCACAAAGGAAGGAAAATATATTTCAGAGGGAATTACCTTCGTTTTTGGTCAAGGAATTCTTGTAAATAATGCACATCCGAGTATCAGCTCCGCGAAAGATCCACAAAACTCCCCGAGTTCATTGGCCTACACTCTGGATTCACTATGCTTTCACTGGTAGCAAAGTTGTCGCCCGTGGCTCCATCAAGGAAGGGGCCTGTCGCCCTTGACCACATTTTCCACTTCAGGGTGCATAATCCCTCAACTGTCCGTGGCAGGCGTTGTTTATTTCCTGTCGACCAATGCCTGTGGAGTCCTGCCTTCGGCAACGCCAAATTTTTCTCTCGTAGGCCCAACGTGGTTTAGGGTTTAGATACACCGTGGAATTAACTAACTTTTTCCCTTTAACTGCGAAGGAGTCTCTTCATTCTGATTTAGGTGGGGTAAGTCTGAGGTCCGGATTTTTTTGTTGACCTCATTTGCCTTTGTCAAACCAATCATGGCAGAGGAGATTTTCATGAGGATCCGTGAAGGACTGACCCTGTTCACACTAAACTCCCTTTTTTTATTTATTTTTAAATTGTTGGCAGTACGAGTAATTCATTGTTTACGGTATGGAAGGTTATCAAGTTCATGTTTCTACTTGTGTGGAAATATGACCGGCCAATGTAATAAGGCAGTGTACATATTGCTCGATAGAAACATAATAGAGTTGAACTCAGATTCTTCAATTATAAAATTGCTTTAGTCCCCGAACATAATGTGTTCAGAAATGCTTAACAGTGTCTTCTTAAGTCTCAAATGTCTACCAATTCGGCCTGAAAACACATTTCTATGCAAATAATATCACTTGCTTAATAGGTAATCCAATTGTTTGCACCTCTATATTTGGTAAGGTTTGCTGAAAGCTGTAATCTATCATTTTCATTCAGAAAACACTAGTACTCCCCAACTATGGTAGAAGACCAAAAATGGCGCAAATTTCAGCCTGGGGAATCTACTGCAAAATTAGCAGTGCAAATAATTTTCATGCATGGGGAAACTAATTAAAAAGTTGGAGCAAGTGGAATCATCATTTTTGGATTCTTCTACAATTAGTTATGAATTTTGAAGATGGATTCATAGGTGTTTCTAAAATGGCGCACACCCTATAGTGTTTACCATCAGTACATGGTGATGTTGGGTGGGGAAGCTATTATGTACCTCTGAGGGAAGATGACTAGTGCGCCATTTTTGGCATTGTGCCATTTTTGGTTGTTCTACCATATCTTATGTAATCCTGCAATATACATGTCAACTGTCCTTATGTTCGTAATGTTCCAATTTGTTTTCAAATTTCTCCAGTTCCGCTGTCTTCTCAATCCATGTTACTGGCTGCCTGCTAGGATAGGATAAACAACTATACATTATCAGGATACCGACTGTCACGAAGTACACAATTATATGTCAATTTGAGAGTATAAAGTACTTGGAAATCTTAACTACACACTATGACTTTCAATGAAAAATGTGGAGCTTCCTGTTGAGAAGTAAAACAACTATTCGAAATCAAGAGTCTATGCACAGAGCTTGTCCGAGGTTGAGTTGTCCTTCCCTTCTGTAGTGGTATCCGATGATGATAGAAGTATGACAATTTTTCCGTTATTAACACCTTCAGATTTTGTAAATGATTTTGCGCCCTCATATTTCTTCTCCAACTCCAGTCTGCGTTTTGTTCCACTCCAGTCCTTGATTGAACTTCTTCTTCTTCTTTTTTCTTTTTTTTCTTTTTTTTCTTTTTTAAATATTGGGAAGATCTTATACCCGTATTTAATTTAGAATTTATTTTCTAAATAAGGTTTTTATTACAATGATTCAGACAGAAGTTGCACTCTTCAGTTATGTAGGCTTGCAAAATAAATTTGCACATTACTTTCTAAACTTTGCAAGCAATTACATAGTCGCTTTATTATGGCATGATATGCTGAATAAGGTGTAAATTAGTGAAACCCACCCACCTCCCTTACACATGGCTTACTGGTAGTTACTCCAAACTTGAAGCTTACTTTACTTGGGGCTTACTACAAGCTTGAACTTTACTCTAGCAAGTCACTAATTTGTGACCATTTGATCTAGGTTAACCTTCATCTAAGGGTTAGAGATGATTGGACCAGCGAGGCTATTCCTGTCCATATAACAAACAAGTGAATCTCTAGAGACTTCTTTGAGGGTATAAAACCTTGGGAGTTTCTTTGCCATATGCATCTGTTTACTTGTCTGCTTTGAAAGTAATTCTAGTTTGCTACATGTGTGTGAGAGATTTTTAGAGCTTGTGAAGTTTTGGTATATGGTGGTGTGGAGCTGAAGCAAAGTGCAACATGGCTGAGTCTGGTGGAACTACTAGTCAGGTCCTCTAATTTATGATTGCAATTAGACTCTTTCATCTCTCCCTTTGATTTATATGTTTGGTGTAGGGTTTGATTTTTCTTGTGACTGCAATAACAAGCTGTAAAGGGCTGTTGACACCTTGTCTACAAACATAATCCTAACTGTGGTTCTGGTTGTGTTTATGGGGACAGGTGAGGTCCTTTACCTCTGGATTTTTCTTACTTTACTACACCAACATTCAAGGGATGAGAAGATTTCTGGAGACTCAAACTATTTTGTGTTTGATCTTGTATTGTCAGTTTTAAGACAAACTTTTCTCTATTATTTGGATTGTTTTGTCATACACTACTATATTGTAAGTAGTATGTTGATTGAGAATTCTTTGGTGAAAAGCACTATGTGTCTATACTGGTAATTTGGAATCACAAGAGAGTGTACAGATTTGATTAGGTTTGAATTGAGAATGGGCTGATTGAGAATGAAATTTGGTGAGGAAGGTGATAAAAGTTGCCCTGTAAAGGGATGTCCCGCCCACCCACCCTTAGGGGTAGGGAAGTTTTTTTACATCTATCCATAGAGAGACGGTTGAATCTCTCTCAGCTTTTATTTCTTTTCTTATCATTTTTCTTTACTGATTGCTGTTTTAGGAGGCCTAGCAGGGTCCATTATGGCAACAGGATTTGAGTTCTCTCTCAGCTTTGGTTTCATTTCCTTTCTCTCAGTTTTACCTTACTGATTGTTATTTTAGGAGCCCAAAGAGGGTCCAATTTGGCAATTTCATACCTGCAAATATGATAAGAGGAGAGCTTCCCTTTTCATATTCTCAATATATTATGTTTGATTCAAACCGACCAATTAAACAGTCTTACAGTGTGGGTGTATCCCAAACTGTTCCAATTCTGTACCTTCTAGCTCTATGGAAGGTGCATTGAAAGAGATTCTTATTTCAATCTCTACCATGGTCAAGAATGGTTTCCAAGAACATTGGTTTGGACACCTAATCTCAACTTTTCTGGGTAATGGTCCATTTCCAGGAATCAAGTTTTACATACAAGAATTGATTTCCAGAATTAGGTATTGACTCAAAGGTCATGCCTATTTTGTTCTGATTGCTACTAAAAAGAAAAAGAAAAATATTGGTTCCATTTTGTTAAATAGAACCATATACAGTGAAGAGCTTGGTGTACTCCTCAGTAAGAGGGTACACCAAGTAATCTTACTGAGGCACGCTCACCAAGGGTGGTTGGCGGGCTTTTTTCTTTTTTTTCTTTTTTTTCTTTTTTAAATATTGGGAAGATCTTATACCCGTATTTAATTTAGAATTTATTTTCTAAATAAGGTTTTTATTACAATGATTCAGACAGAAGTTGCACTCTTCAGTTATGTAGGCTTGCAAAATAAATTTGCACATTACTTTCTAAACTTTGCAAGCAATTACATAGTCGCTTTATTATGGCATGATATGCTGAATAAGGTGTAAATTAGTGAAACCCACCCACCTCCCTTACACATGGCTTACTGGTAGTTACTCCAAACTTGAAGCTTACTTTACTTGGGGCTTACTACAAGCTTGAACTTTACTCTAGCAAGTCACTAATTTGTGACCATTTGATCTAGGTTAACCTTCATCTAAGGGTTAGAGATGATTGGACCAGCGAGGCTATTCCTGTCCATATAACAAACAAGTGAATCTCTAGAGACTTCTTTGAGGGTATAAAACCTTGGGAGTTTCTTTGCCATATGCATCTGTTTACTTGTCTGCTTTGAAAGTAATTCTAGTTTGCTACATGTGTGTGAGAGATTTTTAGAGCTTGTGAAGTTTTGGTATATGGTGGTGTGGAGCTGAAGCAAAGTGCAACATGGCTGAGTCTGGTGGAACTACTAGTCAGGTCCTCTAATTTATGATTGCAATTAGACTCTTTCATCTCTCCCTTTGATTTATATGTTTGGTGTAGGGTTTGATTTTTCTTGTGACTGCAATAACAAGCTGTAAAGGGCTGTTGACACCTTGTCTACAAACATAATCCTAACTGTGGTTCTGGTTGTGTTTATGGGGACAGGTGAGGTCCTTTACCTCTGGATTTTTCTTACTTTACTACACCAACATTCAAGGGATGAGAAGATTTCTGGAGACTCAAACTATTTTGTGTTTGATCTTGTATTGTCAGTTTTAAGACAAACTTTTCTCTATTATTTGGATTGTTTTGTCATACACTACTATATTGTAAGTAGTGTGTTGATTGAGAATTCTTTGGTGAAAAGCACTATGTGTCTATACTGGTAATTTGGAATCACAAGAGAGTGTACAGATTTGATTAGGTTTGAATTGAGAATGGGCTGATTGAGAATGAAATTTGGTGAGGAAGGTGATAAAAGTTGCCCTGTAAAGGGATGTCCCGCCCACCCACCCTTAGGGGTAGGGAAGTTTTTAAATATGGGGAAGATCTTATACCCGTATTTAATTTAGAATTTATTTTCTAAATAAGGTTTTTATTACAATGATTCAGACAGAAGTTGCACTCTTCAGTTATGTAGGCTTGCAAAATAAATTTGCACATTACTTTCTAAACTTTGCAAGCAATTACATAGTCGCTTTATTATGGCATGATATGCTGAATAAGGTGTAAATTAGTGAAACCCACCCACCTCCCTTACACATGGCTTACTGGTAGTTACTCCAAACTTGAAGCTTACTTTACTTGGGGCTTACTACAAGCTTGAACTTTACTCTAGCAAGTCACTAATTTATGACCATTTGATCTAGGTTAACCTTCATCTAAGGGTTAGAGATGATTGGACCAGCGAGGCTATTCCTGTCCATATAACAAACAAGTGAATCTCTAGAAACTTCTTTGAGGGTATAAAACCATGGGAGTTTCTTGGCCATATGCATCTGTTTACTTGTCTGCTTTAAAAGTAAATCTAGTTTGCTACATGTGTGTGAGAGGTTTTTAGAGCTTGTGAAGTTTTGATATATGGTGGTTTGGAGCTGAAGCAAAGTGCAACATGGCTGAGTCTGGTGGAACTACTAGTCAGGTCCTCTAATTTATGATTGCAATTAGACTCTTTCATCTCTCCCTTTGATTTATATGTTTGGTGTAGGGTTTGATTTTTCTTGTGACTGCAATAACAAGCTGTAAAGGGCTGTTGACACCTTGTCTACAAACATAATCCTAACTGTGGTTCTGGTTGTGTTTATGGGGACAGGTGAGGTCCTTTACCTCTGGATTTTTCTTACTTTACTACACCAACATTCAAGGGATGAGAAGATTTCTGGAGACTCAAACTATTTTGTGTTTGATCTTGTATTGTCAGTTTTAAGACAAACTTTTCTCTATTATTTGGATTGTTTTGTCATACACTACTATATTGTAAGTAGTGTGTTGATTGAGAATTCTTTGGTGAAAAGCACTATGTGTCTATACTGGTAATTTGGAATCACAAGAGAGTGTACAGATTTGATTAGGTTTGAATTGAGAATGGGCTGATTGAGAATGAAATTTGGTGAGGAAGGTGATAAAAGTTGCCCTGTAAAGGGATGTCCTGCCCACCCACCCTTAGCGGTAGGGAAGTTTTTTTTTTTTTTTTTTTTTTTTTTTTTTTTTTTTTTTTTGTTTTGTTTTGTTTCTTTTCTGAGTATGTTGGTATGGTTTCAATACTGTCTTATCTGCCTCAAAAATCATTACTCCCAAGCGTCAAAACCATACCAACATTCACAACACTGTTTCCAAAGTTCTATGTACTTACAGGAGTTGTTGTAAATCAATATGGGCTGAATTTTGCAATCTCAGAAACAATGAACACATAGGCTATGTCATTTTAAACAATTCCATCCTTACTGGACAATCAAGGCAACCTTTCATATGTCGTGATTGATTGCGAGGGTTGGTTCGGGCACAACGGAAATCATATTTTGTAAATGCTACACCGAACAGGTCTCAAGACGGGAAATAGATTACTTCTGAAAACACTGCCCATGCTTACCCCTCAATACAAATGTACAATTCAAAATATAATTTATCTTACCACAAGAAGCTTGAGGATTGTCGGAGATCGACCTTTATTTAATCGTTTCCGTTGAATGCTCTGGTACACCTGAACTTGGAGGGACCATAGGGACATCAGGTTGTGTAAGGTGGAAATTTGCTCAATAACACCCAAGTCCAATAAAATTTTAAGTTCGCTCTATGGGAGGGTCAAGTTCGTCTAAGTTTGGTGTATGTCTAAGGTTTAAGTAGGTAAATGAAGGTAATAAAGTAAATGTCTTAAGGATAACTTTTATCTTAGAGTTTGTGTGGAACTTTGCCAAATAAGTTTTAAGGTGGGGGTGGAATGAGTGTATAGGATCTCACAACCTCACTCGTTGCCCTTTATCCTTGCCATATTTGGCCATGGAGATCCTCCATGTAGTTTTCTCATCACTCATTGTTTGTTCCTTAATTAAAGTGAAATATTAAAGCACAATTTACCTCGAGCAATTAATGCTCTCCAATCTCCATTCTCCAAGTACTCCTTCCTTTACTTAAAGGATTACTGAAGTTAGTAAATTATATTCTTAAGATAAATCTACTTAAGGCTTCCAACACAATGCACTACATGTATGCATTATGCTCTCAAAAATTCCTTGTACAACTTCTTAT
This sequence comes from Ceratodon purpureus, assembly GCA_014871385.1. Classification (NCBI taxonomy): domain Eukaryota; kingdom Viridiplantae; phylum Streptophyta; class Bryopsida; order Pseudoditrichales; family Ditrichaceae; genus Ceratodon; species Ceratodon purpureus. Next base: position 62,612,527 of record CM026426.1, on the reverse strand, counting down.
CTCATTCCAGATGGGAGGGGGGGAGGACCGAGGAGAGGAGCTTCTGAGCTCCGCCTTTTCTGATTAGATGACCGTAAGGACTTAGAAAATTTTCGCTTCCATGGCGCCTTCACCCATCCACCGCCTTTCACCCGTTGCCCCGTCTACTCTTTCTTGCGCTCCTCCGTCCTCACCTGCTAGTTTCACTTCTCCTCGGCGCTTCGCTCAGTGGACTTTCTGCCTCTTCGCCATCCTGCTTGCGACCACTGTCTGGTCCTTCTCTCGACACGATGAGCCTTTGGCAGCACCCGCCCTTCATCGCCTTGCTGCTTACCCCGTCCGGCTCTGCCTCTACGACAGCCCCTCGGTCACCCCCAACACGCTCACAGGGCTCCCGCTTTCGTCCCGCAGCCTCCTTTCTCATGGCGTCCTCATCTTCCATCTGATGCGATGGAGGTGGCACTTGCTTCTCAACCCGGTTCCGGCCCGTGTGGCCCCGCTGGTATTCCCTCCGCGTGCACCAGTGCTTTTGTGGGATCCGAGAAACTCAGAATAAACCGGAAAAGCCTCATCCGGGGTTAGTATTCCAATAATTTTTCATTTTTTCGGTTAATTAGGTAAAAACTAGCTAGATACTAGCTGTATTAGGAGTTAACACAAACCGGATACTCCAGAAACCTTAAAACAGTTAACGCAGGAAGTATTCTCGAAACCTGGATTCCAAAACTCGGAAGAGAAAATACGGAACGGGTGGACGATCCGAGTACTGACCGTTACTATAACCGCTTCTAGGATCCGAAACGACGCGGAAGTCATCATGACCCGGATAGGCGTCTACTAGGTCTCAGTCCAGGTCACGATCGGAGCGTGCTGCGTCACAGCACGCGGAGCCTTCTACGGTTCGGGGAGATACGGAACGGAGGGAGGTCAGTTCCGAGCGGGGGTTTCCGGTGGAGCTATTCAGGGGGATTCGGGAGGAGACTCACCGGGCGCAGGCTTCTTACGATCGGATCGAGACACTGTTCCGGAGAGTCTGCACATCTCTGGGAGGTTGCTTACCGGAGGAGGTGATCTGAGAGGTGGAATTGTTGAAGGACGCCCCGAAACTTCGGAGTGAGAAGAAGCAGCTGGAGCTTCAGTTGCAGGAGCTGACGAAGGAACTGGCGGCGAAGAGCGAGGAGATCCAGAAGTTCCATGCCGAGCAGGAGGAGACCTTGGGGGAGCTTCGGACGTTGGTAGGGAGTTCGGGTGCGGTAATCAACAAGGCCCGGCTGTTTGATGAGAACGTATTGTAGTCGGCCGATTTCGAGAACAAGCAGAGGATCATCATGATCCTCTCCAAATGCGAGCACTCGATGAACCAGATCCTGAAGAAGGTTCGGCAGCTGCTCAATCCGAGTACCGGAAGTCCTAATACTGTAGTCGCTGGTCGGAACCTTCCACTCTCCGGATCTCCCTCTCGGGCCGTTGTAGGAGAATCTCGAGGAGTAGGGTTCCGAACCCCAATAGAGCGTAACCTCCAGCTCGAGGAGCGGATGGCAGCCGACGCGGACATCTTCATGACGAACCGGACGATCGCGGAGGTGATCCGGGAGCACCAAGCACAGGTGGCGTCACCCGGAACCAATACGGTCCAGCAGAGCTGCGCGATCCCGACCGGTCAGGCGGAAGTTACCGGAACTACAGTCACCGAGAGGCGGATCGAGGAGAGGACGGTTACGGAGCAGGTGACCCGGTCCGTGCCGCCGGATGTTCTCCCACGACTCGGAGAGGAGGTGATCATTGCGAATTACCGAGGGGAGATAGCGGGAACGGAATGGGGACGAGCCATTTCACCACCCGGACGGACCCAGGTAACTCAAGAGAGGTGACTTACCCCTTCACCCACAGCCAAGACCGGAACGGTGACGCCTACCACCACCGGAACGCCAGCGACGGATTCCCCTTCTGACAGTGTCGGTGCTCGGAGAACTTTGAGGAAGAGGAAGGAGCCGGCAGAGAAGGCCACCATTACGATTTCAGAGTCCGACTCGGAGACTTATGCGAGCTCTCCGGTTGGGACAGCCGGAACTGGGACTCGGACCCCTACGACCGGAACCCCTCCCGCACATATGATACCGAAGTCTCCCAAGTCTTCCAAGAACCGGATCGTTACCCGGTTGTCCCTGGAGGCTCAGGCGAAGGAGTCAAAGGCGGAACGGAGTGCTAGGCGTAAGGCGGAGCGAGCAGAAGGGATAGGCGGATCCGAGCCGCGGGTGACCAGGTCGAAGGATCGCGAGCTGGAGAGCCACAAGAAGACAAAGAAGGGGTAGATTCCTCTCGCTGCCACTGGCCGTAACTTTCCGGATTTATAGGAGTAGATTCCGGATCGGGAGATCCAGTTTAGTCGTAAAGTAGAATTCTAGGTAGATAATTAGGGATTAGGGTTTTGATTGAACTACCGGCGCCACCGCTTTTGTGAAAGCCCCTGCTTATTTAAACGGGGAAGGCGATGAGGTCCGGGTCTTCGTTTTTGCATGTTTTCTCCCTATATTCCTTATCAGTAAAGTATTCGTGTTTTGCAAGTACTGTGCGTGATTTCCCGCTAAGTGTGAATGATCCGAGAAGGATATGAGAGTTCCGCTGTAGCTCGGATAGGAAGGTGATGGGAGTTGTGACGAGGCCCGAACCGGAAAGGTAATGGGATTGAGCGGAAAAATTTAGTGGATTGTCGTAGGAGTGAAGCCTCACGGTTCCGTCCCCAAACCAACCTCATACGGAATAGCCGTTGCTAGGGTCGAAGCGGATCAAGGATTACTTGGTCGGGCTCCCTGAACTTCTGAAGAGGTTCCGTGCACAGTGAGAGGGGGAGTCGGAACGTGGTACAGGTCGCCTAGGGATAATCGGATCCTGGTTCTTCTAGATCCGGATTGGTTTGTCGTTGTAGTCTCACGGATCGGAGAGGATCGTCTGTGTGACCTGCTGGCCAGAGTATTCTAGGACAGTTGTCGGACGGTAACTGATCCGAGACGTTGGGGTTTGTGGACGAAACACCTGATGAGAGAGAGTAAGAGAGAGAGAGATAGTTAAGGAGTTACTTTCCGAAGACACTATCCGAGCAGTGGCAAGGCTCGGAATGATTAAGAAGTAACTACTTGGTGAAACACTATTGAATCTCTGGACGATACTCGGAACTAAGTGACAACACGGAAGTTTACGCCCAATCAGGGTGCTATCCGGGTGTTAGTTGTGTTTCCGTGTTCCGACAGCTTTGCCATCCCCCTTCTTCTCCCTTCTTCATACTTACTTTTTGTTATCACACACACACACCCTTAACACATCACATTGTTCCATGCATACCTTATTCTCCTCTTAACCATTATTTCCTTTTGGATCTCACTCCAATACATCACACCTCCCCTCACACAATTCATATGAGTTTCCGCCCAAGCATCCCCTCCACAAACCCCGCAAGATTTGCTACTCCTTTCCACCTCAACCCACTTCGGGTTCATTGCCCCCGGCCATTTGCACCATCCTTTACACCTTCATTTCATCATCGTCACTTGTTACCTGGCTCAACCCATAGAAGCCAGGAAAGCCAAGACGGTGCGAACTATCAGTTAGGACAGAGAAAATAGGAAAATAGCAAGTATAAACAAAGTAGCTTGGTAGGAACATACACTCTTCATTTTGCCTTAGTAGAGTCGAGTCTCGGTCTCGGTGCTTGGCCGCCACTTTTGTATCAGAGGACCTGGGATTCTTGGAATCCTTGACGCTGCCATTCTATAAGACTATCTACTCTTTGCTATACTCGCCCTTTTCACCTTCACCTCCCTTGTATTCTTGTGTGTATGCTTGGTGTTCCTTGTATGAGTTCTTCCCTTAACCATAACCCGGGCTACTGATCTAGTACTTGCGGTTCTGTCTGGTTACTTTCTGATGCGCCTGTACTAGGTTCTCCTTGGGGTTCCATGAGCAAGAAGTCAGGGGCTCCAACCCTCGTTGGAAGGACTTACTTCCACAAGTCTTTCCCCCTCTCTGTCTTGCTGCCTCGTTCCCTTGGACTTCCCACAGTATTAGTCTCTGGCTAACAACCTGAGTCACTCCGTTGGGACATCCTACGCCCTATGACCGTGACTCGTAACTGGACCCTCTTTTAATCTGCCTAACCTTCTAAATTCCTACCTCCTTACCCTTCTCGTGTCTTCTAAGCATCTCCATGTTATACCCGGGCTAACATTTTGGCGACCATGCTAAGGATGGAATGCTGAAGATACTCTAGGCCTTCCCTGAGAAATTACCATGCCTCCAAGGAAGCTCCCACTGGAGCGCATAAATGAGGCAGAAGAAGCTGCCAACGAAGACAACCCCGAATCTACCAAGGAATTCATGTTATGGATGAAACAGCAAATGATTGACTTGGTAGCCAAGAATGAGGCTACCAACGCCAAACTTGAACTACTAAATGCTCAATACCCGACCTTGCAGGACAGTAGAACCCACGAAGCTTTAAACGTAACGCCTCAAGCTTCGGCAGCTATCCCTGAGGCAATACGGTCCACCACGATCCCTCATGAAAATCACACGGCTGCCACGATACCCTGCCAAGCTGACATGAACAAACATACCAAGTTCCCTAATATCTCCTACCCTGTGTTTGATGAATCTAGAGATCCGGATTGGCACATCAGACGATTCAAAGTTATTGCAAGGACCAATGGTGTCACCAATACCGAGGACTTACAGAACATTTTTGGTGCCACACTCCAGGGCAACCACATCAATTGGTATATCGATTTTGAAACAGAACACTCCCAGGCCACCTGGGAAGATATGGAGCGAAGTTTTTTGCACAAGTTTAGAAAACTCAAAACCAGCTCAGAGGTCTTGCGTGCCTTAGGAAGTATTGCTCAGGAGAAAAATAAACCCGTGGACAAATTCTATGATAGATTCAAGCAGTTGGCCGACAAACTAGACCAACGTCCTGAGGAAGACTACCTCTGTGAATGGTTTAAAAAGGGATTATTACCATGGATCCAACAAGGCATCGTGATTCGTGGGGTCAAGACTTTGCAGGATATATTAACCGCTGCCAACGATATTAGCGGAGAGCTAGGGGCTTTAAACAAAACACAGGCTCCACTGCTACCATTACCTAGCCTAAGAATGGAAAATCGACCACCTCTCGGGCCCTGCTCCGATTGTGGAAAGATACATGGGGGTCATTGCTGGTATGCTGGGAACAACTCCCGGCCAGAGGATACTCGCCGTCCCCGTTTAACTACGGCAGCCATGTATCCCGAGGAGGTTAACGTGGATGCTTTTCAACCTGGGCGGAATGATGCTTGCTGGGAATGCGGTTCCCTATACCATAGGCGGGGCCAATGCCCTCAGCTGCGACAAAGATGGGCATAGTATTGTTCGCCTTCAAAAAATCCGGGAACCATGGACAACCAAAAAACACCAGGGACACCAAGGCGTGGGGGAGTTACACTCACCGAGGTACATGGGGCCGAAACTAATGTGTCCACTATTAGCATCGCGGTTGTAACCACCCGGTCCAAAGCAACCCCACACAAACACGTGATTGAACCCAGGAAACCATTTTCAGAAAATCACTGGGAACGGCTTCACAAGATTCGAAAAGACTTACAAGAAGGGTTGGAAACATCGAACCAGGGTTCCCACATGCAAAAAATCCTGGACGATACAAATGTCACAATCACGCTTTCCAAGTTTATTAAATTGAGTCCAGAACTACAAAAATATTTACAGCAGGCAGCTACGCCTGCATCAACAAATGATCCAGAAATCATTGAAGTAAATGCAACCACGCTCGACCCTGATGCTGCTGTTATCCATCTACAACTTGGGGACCATGAACTTACAAATGTACCGGTAGATGGAGGTTCTGGAGTCAATGTGATGAGCAATCATCTAAGAAAACATCTAGGCTTACCTTCACCCAAAATTGCCCAATTTATACTGCGCATGGCCAATGATGCCCCTGTTACACCTCTACGCATACTATTAACTATAGCTATCACTACTCATGAGGTTTCCACACCCGCTACCTTTGTCATCATTGATATGCCTGATAGCAGTAACTTCCCGGTTATCCTTGGACGACCCTGGTTAAGAGATATGAATGCCGTTCACAATTGGTCTAGGAACCAGATACGTATTCAAAGGCAAGGCAAAACGGTTATTATTCCCGTGGATAGTTGTATCACTAGAGCCAGAGCAAACCAAATTCGCCACAAGGCAGGAACAAATTGGGTAGAAGGTTCATCCCCAAAACAGGAAGCCATGGTATTCCAGGCCAATCAAGACCTCATTCCGTTAGCACAAATTCATCTAGCCGGTATGATAGCAGACCAAGACAAAATGGATATACCTCCTCACTTTTCACAGGAGCTTCAGGAAACCGTGACAATTCAAGCTACTCCCGCTAGCGAAACCCTCTAGAAGGAAGTTATCACAGGTTGGACCCATGGTGCCAAGGATAAATTGAATTAGTAAACTTGGGAACTCTGGACAGTTCCAAATATATCAAAATCAATGCTGATGCACCAAACCAAGTAAAAAAGGTTGCTATCAAACTCTTTCATGAATATCAAGATATCTTTGCATGGGGACATGAAGACCTCAAAGGGATACCACGGACACTTGCAGAACATACTATTGGCTTGGTTCCCAATGCAACCCTGGTACAACAAAGACGATACAGAATGAATCCAAACTATGTAGAAAGGGTTAAAACCGAATTGGATAAATTACTAAAAGCCAAGTTTATATCACCTGTGGATTCCGCGCCTTGGCTTTCTCCCATGGTAATTATCCCCAAGAAAAACGGAATGTTACGGATCTGCGTAGACTTCCGTAAATTGAATGCTGCAACCAAGAAAGACCATTATCCTTTGCCTTACATGGAAGAGATAATTGACGAGGTCGCCGGCCATGAAATGTACTCTTTCTTGGATTGCTTTTCAGTGTATTACCTGGTTGCCATGGCCGAACAAGATAAAAACAAAACGGCTTTTTCTACCGAATGGGGCCCTTACCAATTTGAAAGAATGCCTTTAGGGGGCAAAAACGCACCTATGACTTTTCAACGTGTTATGGAATTAATTTTCAGACCATATTTGAAAAGATTCTTCCAGATATATTTAGACGACGGAACCGTATACGGGCACATGAAAGACCATGGTGCTCAACTCCGTCAAATTTTCCAGGCATGCCGTGCAAATGGGGTAAGCTTAAATGCTGACAAATGCATGTTTTTGTTTTTCGCTAGCGTAATCCTTGGATATATCGTGTGCAAATATGGGAAACTCCTTGACCTCGAGAAAATCAAGTATATCCTGGACATTACACCCCCAACAGACCAAAAAGGCGTACAACGGCTCCTAGGACTATCACAGGTTAACAGGATCAACATAGAAAAGCTTGCCCACATCACTGCCCCAATTACGGTACTCAACCATGCTAAGTACAAGTATCCGTAGGACTGGACCCCCGAAGCACAAGCCGCCCTGGAAAAAATCAAGCTCGCCTACTCTAATGCTCCAATATTAATCGCCCCTGACTGGACCAAGCCATTCCATGTTCATACCGATGCCTCAAACATCGCCGTAGGCGTCATGTTGGCTCAGAATATTACCGGGAAATATGATCAACCCGTGGCCTATGCCAGTCGTCTATTGAATCAAGCCGAAAGAAATTATTCCACGACCGAAAGAGAAGCCTTAGCCATGATCTATGCAGTTAAAAAATTTAAGCACTACTTATTAGGGAATAAATTTTGTTTCATGGTAGACCATCATAGTTTGTCTTACCTCGTAAACCAGCCCCTGGTCAGGTGATCCTTCTCGAGTATGATTTTGAAGTAGTGTACGTCCCAGGTAAGAGACACATAGTGGCAGATTACCTATCCCGGGACTCCAAGGCTACCGAGGAAGGCATAGATGACTCGTTCAATGAACCATACATACAAGCTGCAAGTTTACAAGGTGACATTCCCACGGATTGGCGTGGAGATATCATGAGATATTTGACCCAAGGCAATACACCACCCAGTCTTACAGGCACTCGTAGGGTCAGCTTTGTACGTACCACACTGCCCTATACCGTGGTCCAAGGACAGTTATACCGCCGTGGCATAGACCAGGAACTCCGCCTTTGTGTGCCCACAAGGCAAGAGCAGAATATCATCACCATCCTCCATGACGGCCCAGCAAGAGGCCATCAGGGACCCGAAACCACAATTAAGAAAATTTTAGCAGCTCGCTACTGGTGGCCCAGTCTTCACAAGGATGTCCATGAGTATGTTAAGCATTGCCATGCCTGCCAGGTTTCCACGACTAACTTTCAGTACCAAGGTCGTGTACCCTTAAAATCCATTCCTCCGTTAGGACCTTCCAACGGTGGGGATTAGACTTTGTTGGCCCCATAAAACCAGCCACTAGGCAAGGCTACAAATACATCCTGGTTGCCACGGATTACACAACTAAATGGGTTGAAGCAAAGGCATTAAGAACGAATACAGCCATGGTCACGGCCTCCTTTATCTACGAAAATATAATTACTCGTTTTGGCTGCCCTTTGGAGATTGTTTCGGACCAAGGTTCCCATTTTGTCAATGCTGTTATCGAGGATCTCATGGAAAATCACATTATAAAACATAGAACTAGTACCGTATACTACCCCCAAGGAAATGGGCAAGCCAAGTCCACCAATAAAACCCTGATTAACATGTTACGTAGGTTCATCCATGCTAACCAATTGAACTGGGGTGACTGCCTTCCAGCAGCATTGTGGGCTTATAGAGTAGCCGTCAAAACAGCAACCCAGGTCAGCCCATTCGAGATGGTCTATGGCACCCAACCTTTATTACCAACAGAGTATATTGCCCCCACTTTTCAAACCTTGCAGCCCAAGGATTATGCCCCCCATTGAGTTTTGGCAGTACCCATCCATGATATTTATCTGTTGGAGGAGGTTCGGGCCTTTGCCATTAGAAATATTGCTCATAAGCAAGAGTTGAGCGCCAGATATTTTCAATCCACCAAACCACTAAGGATTTTTCAGAGAGGAGATCGAGTTCTTTGGTGCCCCCGGGATCCCAAGTTAGAAAGAACAAAGTTTGAATCCATGTGGTACGGGCCTTACCAAGTACAATTAGTGTTACCAAATAATACAATTCTTTTAGTAAATAACGACAACTATGACAATCACGCAACGATAGTAAATTCCACAAAATTAAAACATTATCATACGGATAATTTGAACCCTGCCCCTGCTCTTAGCCTAGGCGAGATTTATCAAGCCCTGGCTACTGAGGCCCAGGCCAACAACGAGACCTTGGAAACCCCACCCTCGGTCAACCCCACAGAAAACATGGAAACCATGGCACTCCATGTAAGCCTCATTGAGGTCAGCATGGAGGCTCCCAACAACTACCCAAGGCATCCCATCGATGGGACAGGCTCAACACCTACTAGCCTCCGCATCATGAGGCTCCAGCCGCCACCATCCGCGCTATCAGCCATTCACCTCCTAGACTACCCATCGTCTCCCCTTGGTACTCTATGGAAATCCTCTGCTGTCCCATCCGGGCCGCCAGGGTCACATCTCCTGCAGCCAAGGGCACCATGGTTTCCCCTTCTCTCCTCCCACCCATTGTCTCCTCCCTCCCTTCCCACAGCCAATGCGGCTTGCCGTTTCTGCCTTGGGCATTCTCACTTCACTGAGCTGTGTGCCCCGCATTTTCCCTTGCACATTCCGCCACACACACGGTTAGATAGCATGGAGAGTAGAAAAGTATCCCCGCCCTTCTATGTTCCAAGGATGGTCATGGAGTGGAAGCGCCGGCCTGACCTGTGAAAGGAATATTTTTCTTACTCCTTCAAAAATGAATACTGTCCTAAAGCTCTCTGAAATCCTGCAAAAAATTCTGTACTGCCCCTGAAACTGCCCTGAAACTGTCCAAAATCCGGGTCCTAGATCTGAAACTGCCAACTTAGATCTACTCAAATCCTGATGGTATTTTCCTAGATCTGATACATTTTTCTACTCTCCTTGGTCTGATCTACAATACCCACTCATTTAAACACCAGATCTACTGGACCCACCAGGTGAATCCACTAACCTGGTCCCTCAAGCACTCATAACTGCAATTTCAGACATTTACACCCAATGTAATCAATTCCTTCCCTTTACTCACTGTAAATCCATACATGATTCTGCTCCCTACTGATATCACTATCTGGACCCCCAGAGTCCTGAAAACTGCTCTAACAGCATCCTCCTACAGTCCTACAACATGTCCTACACACAAACTACCATCTGAGAGCTCTGAACTGAGAGGGTGAGAGAGAGAGAGAGAGAGAATGAGCCTCGCAGCCCCCTCTCCCACAACCCCATCCAAAACCCTAGCCGCCACCCCCAAAACCCTAACTGCTAACAGTTTTCATCCGACCACCAGATTTCATCCAACCACCAGATTTCATCCATCTGACAGTTTTCATCCATCTGGCAGTTTTCATCCAAAACAGGCAGTTTTCATCCAACAGAGTTACGACAGGGCAGGACAGTAACTTAACAGTTTACTGCCCCCTCCAGAACTGCAGTTTTACTGCTCCCCTACAGTTTTACTGCCCCTCTATTCTACTACCTTAAATCCCCAGTTAACATTATCCCCCTTTTAGTCTGCATCTGCCCTCAGATGCTTGGTTTTAAGTTTTATGGGGTTAACCAAAAAAACGAAGGTACCAAAAAATCAAAAAAGATAGTCCTACTGGTCCTACCAGTAATCTGGCCTACATCTATTGTCTAGCCACTAACTGGTGCCGCCCCTCCTGCTGCTGATGCTGGTCCCCCTGGTGCTGCCTCTAGTCCTGGTGGTGCTGGTACTGGTGGTACAGTAGGGACAATACCTACTCGTCCATCCCCTGGGTGGGAACTAATACCAGAAGTGGTCCCGAGGCCACTGCTGGAAGCCCCTCCATCATCCGCAAACTGCCCCCCATCAGGCATCTCCTGGTCCCCCTCATCCTGGTCATCCTCAGACCAGTACACAAAAGATGGGTAAGCCTCAGCAAACCTCATCAAATACCTGGAGTACCTGGCCTGGTCCTCTGAATAGGCCTGAATCTGGTCCAGTACCTGCTTCTTGGTGGTAGACAGCAGATGCCTAGTCAACCCCCTAGAAGCCTGAGTAGAACTGGCCTCAGCCAACTCCACCCTCTGCCTGAGCTGCTGGTTCTCCCTGGCCAGCCGATCAAAGTCTCTGAACCTGGCACTGATCCTGGACTCCAACTCCAATCTCCGGGCCCTGACTGCCTCTGCCTGGACCCCCTGATCCACCCAAGTCTGCCTCTCCCTGTCCTGGTCCTCCTGGAGTACTACCAGCTGGTGCTGAGCCTGCTGCACCTGGTCAGTCAACTGCCGAATCTGCTCCTCCTGGGCCTGTCTGGTGGTCAACAACACTTGGTAGGTCGGTCCAGACCTGTCCTCCTGCCCCTGTAACATCTGCACCCGAGATGCTTGGGCCAATGCCACCTGCAACTGCTGGACCAACTGGTCCACCTCCTTGGTGATATCCTCCTGGTCCCCCATCACTGCTGGTCCTGGCTGAATCCTAGTCCCTACCGAGCCTGTGGGAAAATCCACAACTGGCTCCTTTTGGTGGTCCATGGGATCCTGCTCCTGTACCTGGTCCCCCACATTCTGGTCCTGGTGCTCCTCCTGAGGCTGGTCCTGGGGCTGGTCCTGGTACTGGTCCCGGTGCTGGTCCTCTGAAACTGGCTCCTCCCTGGTAGGTGTCGCTACTAACACCAACTCTGGACTACTGGAAATCAGTACTGGACTGCTCACCTGGCCCCTCATCCTCCTGCCCTGATGTCCTCCTGCTCCTCCTGGTGTTGTGACACACCTCTCACCCTCCTCCAAGGAATCTGGGCTGGTCTCCCGATATCTGGGGTTGTTACCCATTCTCCTCAGCCTCTTGAACCTGCCCGACTGCTCCCCTGGTCCCGGAGATACTACGGCCTTCCTCTTGCCCTTCCTCTGTCCGGGTGAAGATGAAGACTGGCGCTCCACTGAAGTGGCCTGGTCCTCCTCCTGCCTGGTCAGCTGAGTCTCAAACCCCTCTCCACTGGCCACATCTGGTGGTAGCAGTCCTGCTGGTCTATCTGGTGTCACATCTGGTGGTCCAGCACTGTCATCCTCCTCCTCACTGGAGCTCACCTGGGGGGCTGGATCCACATACTCCTCATCATCTGGGAACCAGTTCCGGAGCAGTGCATCCATCAACTCTGCCCCCTTGATCTCTCTGGTCGGGCTGGTGTGGATCCGGATAAGTAGCCTCCTCAAGCTGGAAAGTATAAGGGGGGCCCAGTTGTGGTCTCCCTTCCTCACAGCCTGGTACAAGTTCTCCAGTAGCTCATTGCTGGCATACTGGGAAGTCTTCTTCACACACATGACCTCCACCAGTGCCTTGACCCGCTCCTGGTACTGCTCATCAAACCCCCTGATCTTGGTTCCATCACTGGTGTGGTCTGCCCTGGTCAACCCAAACATGGTCATATACTTTTTCTCCAGGGCAGTACCGCCCTTCGGAACTGGTGGTGTCCGGGTCCCCTCAATCCCCAAAGCCTGCTGTATGGTCCATGCTGTGATCTCCACTGGAATACCCCTCACTGTGGCCCGAATCGGCATGGAATACTCAATCTTCTCCCCCTTGGTGTACTGGAACCCTTCCACCAGGTCTGCTACCAGCTCGGTGCGTGGTGCTGGCCTGGTGTACTCATAAAAAGACCCCAGACCCACCTGCTCTGCCCAGTCACTATCCTGGAGGTCTCTCCATCCCTGCCAATGCTTCAAGGGAAGAAAGGTGAGCTGAATGGCTCTGTCTACCTTCCTCTCAACTCTGGTCCTCCCAGGAACTCTGGCCATGGGGTTGGTGAACTTCCTCCTGGTGGTGTTCCCTGGTCCTGGTCCCTGCTCCCCTGGTGCTGGCCCTGGTCCCTGCTCGCTTGGTGCTGGCCGTGGTCCCTGCTCCCCTGGTGCTGGTCCTGGTCCCTGCTCCCTTGGTATTGGTCCTGGTCCCTGCTGCCCTGGTGCTGGCCCTGGTCCCTGCTCCCTTGGTGCTGGTCCTGGTCCCTGCTGCCCTGGTGCTGGCCCTGGTCCCTGCTCCCTTGGTGCTGGTGCTGGTCCCTGCTGCCCTGGTGCTGGCCCTGGTCCCTGCTCCCTTGGTGCTGGTCCTGGTCCCTGCTGCCCTGGTGCTGGCCCTGGTCCCTGCTCCCTTGGTGCTGGTGCTAGTCCCTGCTGCCCTGGTGCTGGCCCTGGTCCCTGCTCCCTTAGTGCTGGTGCTGGTCCCTGCTCCCCTGGTGCTGGTCCTGGTCCCTGCTGTGTCGGATGTGGAGGTTCCTGCCCCTCCATCTGCTCTAGGTCCATTTCCTCCTGGTGTGAAATCACACCTGATCCCTGTATGTAAGGTCGCAGGTCCCCCTTGACTGCAGTTCTTCTACTGGATGTAGGAAACTGCTGGTCCCCTGATCCTGCACCCCCCCTGGTGTCCCAACTCGCTCCCTGCCTTAGTTGTTTTTTGTTCATTTTTAATTTTTCTTTTCTTTTTAATTTTTTCTCTTGCTCCACTCTTCCTCTGGTTTGCACCTCCTCTTCTGAATCTCTCCCTTCGCCCCAATCCTTAAATGTCAATATTGAGGCTTCCCTTAAAACTGCCCCCGAACCCCTTGTCGAGATTCTCCTTACTGGTCTTCCTGATCTAACCCTTATTCCTGCTGTCGCTTCCTCTCGGGCTGCTGGTTTACTGCTCCTGTTATCCCTTCCATGCCCCTCCGATCCCTGCCTAACTGATCCTGTCCCTCTGCCTGCAGCCCTCAAAGCACCCGGAATTCTGTATGGACGGTGCCTTACCTGGTGTCCCGGCTGTTGCTCGATGGAGCGCTGGTTTACCCTGCTTCGGCTCTGGTCACCTTCTTCTCTGCTGTCGGCAAATGCTGCCCTGCCTATCTCTCCTCGTACCGCCCAGCTGCTATCGCTGGCTCCCCTCTCGCCCAAGCTCGGATCTTCCTCTTGTGTCAACTGTCCGCTATCACTTCGCGGCTGTAACCCCCGCACTGTCTCCAATTGCCCCGCTCCTTGCTCCCATTCAACCGCTGGCTGCTGCGCTTCCCTGATGGTCCGCTCGCTGCCCTCGCCCGTTGCTCCTCTCCCGGCGCCTAGCGACTGCTGTCCGCCACCGCCCGTTGCTCCTCTCCCGGCGCCTAGCGACTGCTGTCCGCCACCGCCCGATGCTCTTCTCTCGGCGCCTAACGACTGCTGTCCGCCGCCGCCCGTTGCTTCTCCCCCGTCGCCTAGCGACTGCTGTCCGCCCCCGCCCGTTGCTTCTCTCTCAGCACCTAGCGTCTGCTGTCCGCCACCTGCAGCTGATTGCCTAGCTCCTCCGCCGGCTGCTCCTTCTTCGACGCCTACCAACTTCAATTCCTTACGGCCCAACTGCTGTCGATGCCGACTGCTCGCAGCAGGTCTTCCGACTGCAAACCCTAGCTGCTCTAACCCTCGGCTTCCGTGACTGCTTGGTTCCGCCTGCTTCCCTTGGCTTCGGCAGTCGCCTAGCGCCCCTTCGCCTCGACTGCCTTGGTTGCTGGGCGTTGTGGGTTGCTGCTCTTGGCCTTGGGGACCACCAAATGCTCCGCCTCTTCGGCCTTCCTGGCTGCTCCCAGCCGCCTGATGCTGCTCCCGACTCTGCCTACCTCCTCGCGTGGCGCCCTCCGCTCTCCAAGGCTCTCGCCCTCTGCTGCTACTGTAGCCCAACTCCACCTGAGAGCCCCGGCCCGACTCCCTTGGTGCTCCCCCGATTCCGACTTCAAAAAGACCTTGGTCTTGGGGCGAGCTGAGGAAGACCTCCCCTGGCCGACTCCTTTGCTGCCCTTGTTCATCCCTCAGGGATGAACTGCCGTGGCCCGATGGATGAAACCCTGGCCTAACTGTAGGCTGTTGCAGTCTCTGGTCCATCCCTACTCCTTGGCAGTCGCTGCTGGCCCTTCCTACTTCCCTATCTAACTGGTCCCAACTAACTTGACTCCAGCTCCCTTCAGCTCCCGGCTTATATCTGTTCACCCTGCACAGCCAATACCTAAAACTGCTGTTTAGGGTTAGCCGCCTGTTTTCATCCACTGTGGATGAAATCTGTTGACTGGATGAATTTTCTTCATCCTCTTCCTTTATTGGCCGCCCCCCTAGCTGTAACATTGCCTCTGCCACGTGTCGCTCTTGGACTGGGATGACCTCCATTACTCCACATAGTACTGCTAGCTGCTTCCTTTCTTTCTCTTCTGCTCCTTTTTTGATTGCTTCCTCTTTTTCATTATTTTTTTCTTTTTGATTATTTCCTCTTTTTTCTTTATTTTTTCCACTAATTTCGCCCTCAGCCCCTTTGTCCACTTCCTGGTCCCTCTTCAACCTGCTCTGTTGCTGTGGGACTTTTTCCTGCCCCTCTTCATTTGTTCTGTCCTGGTCCTGTCTGGTCCTGTCTTGATGGTCTTGACGTCTGTCCTGGTCCTGTCTGGTCCTGTCTTGCTGGTCTTGATGTCTGTTCTTGTCCTGTCTGGTCCTGTCTTGCTGGTCTTGTCGTTTGTCCTGGTCCCTGGTGTGTCTGATGTCCTGGTCCTGTGTTCCTGGTGTATGTCGCTGCCTGGTGCTGGTACTGTCCTGGTCACTCAAACTGGTCCCTTCCTGGCCTGCTTGGTCACCCGAATTGGTCCCACCCTGGCCTGCTTGCACACTATCCCCCTTTTGCTGTTCGACCAGTCCCTTGGTCGAATCACCTGGTGTTACGGTAACAAGCTGGTCCTGGTCATAAAACCTGTAAGGCTTCAACTTGTTGATGTTGACAATCACCGGGTCCGGCTCAAAATTCTGCACTGAAACCAAAAGAGCAGTGTTGTTAGGCAGCCTGTACTGGACCCTGTAGGGCCCAAACCACCTGCTCTTGAATTTGCCCACATGCTCCTTGTGCCCCTTAGGGTACCATAGTACATAGTCCCCAATCTGAAAATCCTTCCTCTTGTAATGCTGCTGGCTCCAGAGTGACCTGTTCCACTGTCGGGTCCCTGCCTGGTCCTGTGCATCCTGTCTGGTGGTATCCATCTGCTCCAGGTCTGCTATCCTGGCCTGTAGTACCTTGGCTGGTGTATAATCAGTCGCCATACTGGTCCTCCTGGTCGGAACTAAGTATTCCGTGGGCATCAATGGATGGAGCCCATACACCAGTTGAAATGGTGTATACCCGGTGGTCACCTTGAAAGCAGTCCTGTAGGAAAACAACACTGTAGGCAGGTGTTCATCCCAATCTGTCCTCTTCTCATTGACCAGTTTGCTGAGCAGTTGGCCAATTACCTTGTTGGTCGACTCTGCCTGGCCATTACCCTGGGGGTAGTAGGTCGTAGAAGTCCGGTGCTGGAGCAGAAAATGCTCCACCAGGTGCTCAATTGCCTCATTGATGAAATGAGAGCCCTGGTCACTGACCAGTGTCAATGGACACCCGTACCTGGTGAGTATCTGCTCATACAGGAACTTAGCAGTTACTGCTGCCGAATTTGTCCTTAACGCCCGGGCCTCCACCCACTTGGTAGCATAATCGGTTGCCACCAGTATGTACCTGTTACCTGACCGGGCAGCCATAGGCTTGACTGGTCCTATAAAATCCAGCCCCCATTTCATGAATGGCTCTGCTGGCATACTGGTCACTAGGGTGGCCAGTCCAGTATTCGCCATGCCTCCAACCCGCTGACACCGGTCACAGGCCTTACAGTACTCAGAAACATCTCTGTGTACTGCTGGCCACCAGTATCCGGCATCCAGTATTTTCCTGGTGGTGATCTCCTGTGAGAAATGACCACCAGCTGCTCCATAATGCATCTCCTTCATCACTGTTTTGGCCTCGACCGGGTCCAGTACCCTCCTGAGGACCAGATCCTGGCCCCTCTTGTGCAGTACCCCCCCGGATCCGGGTGTATGGCAGTGCCTTGAGGACCAGTTTCCGCTGCTCCTCCCTGGTCAGATCCTGCCGTACAACACCAGTTTTAAGGTAAGAATTGACATCCTCTAACCATTCCGGCTTCACATAAAACAAACTAGCATCACTGGTCTGGTCCTCAACACCAGTTGCTGGTTCTCCATTGGGCAGTCTGGACAGTGCATCTGCTACTCCATGGTTCTTCCCTGGCTTATACACCACAGTGAACTCAAACTCCTGAAACAGCAGCAGCCATCTCGCAATCCTGCCCGATACCTGCGGTTTGTTGACCAGATACACCAGTGCCATATGGTCAACATAAAAAACAAATTTATTGCCCGGCAAATAATGTCTATACTTGTTCAGAGCATAAACCATAGCTAAGGCCTCTCTTTCAGTAGTACTGTAATTTTTCTCAGCAGAATTCAAAAGTCTGCTGGCATAAGAAATCGGCTGGTCACACTTCCCTGTTGGGTTCTGGGCCAGCATCACCCCGACTGCAATGTTCGAGGCATCAGTATGCACATGAAACTCCAGGTCCCATCTGGGGGCAATCAGGATCGGTGCATTCTGGTACTGCTCCTTGATCTTCAACCAGGCCTGCTCACACTGGTGGGACCAGATAAAGTCCTCAGTCTTCCTCATCAGTCCGGTGATGGGCTCCATGATCTGGGCATAGGCCTTGATGTAACACCTGTTAAACTGGGCAAAACCGTTAAAAACCTGGATATCAACCGGTTTCTGGGGTCTAGGCATTTTTTCAATGGCCTCAATTTTCTTGGGGTCCGGAAACTTACCTTCCTGGGACACAATATGGCCCAGGATGATACCAGAAAACACCAGTAAAGCACATTTTTCCGGGTTCAGGCTTATGCCATACTCCCGACATTTCTGGAAACACTGCCTCAACTTGACCAGATGACTGATTATGTCACTGTAAACACTGAAATCATCCAAAAACAGTTTCATGAATTCACCAATAAAATCACGAAAAGCACGGTTTACTGCCCTCTGGTAGGTCGGTGGAGCATTCTTTAGCCCGAATGGCATCACCACCCAGACAAAGGCCCCCCAGTCAGTCACAAAGGCAGTCTTGTACCGGTCCTCTGGTGCTATCTGAATCTGGTGGTACCCGGAGTACCCGTCCAGAAATGAATACTGCTCATGTCCTGCCACAGAATCCAAGACCTCCTCAGTAAATGGCAGTGGGTAAGGATCCTTTTTAGTAGCAGCATTCAACTTTCGAAAATCAATGCAAATTCTCAATTTTCCATTTTTCTTAGGCACAATAACAATGGGTGATAACCAGGTGGCATCCTCCACTGGTGCTATGAACCCGGCCTGGAGCAGTTTGTCCAGATCCTGCTTCACAATACTGGCGTAGTTCGGATTCATCCGATATCTGGCCTGGTGTGCTGGTGGTATGTCCTTCTCCAGCTCTATCCTGTGCTGTGCAATCGATGGCGGGATACCCTTCAGGTCCTTGTAGGTCCAGGCAAACACATCCTTGTATTCCCTGAACAGGGCCTCTGCCTCCCGGGCCTGCTCTGGACTGATATGGGCATTAATTCGCACATACTGGGGGTCCTCTTCTGTCCCCAGATTCATCTTCCTTAGCTGCTCCGACTCCGGTAGGGTCCAGGCAGCGATCTTCAATTTCAACACCTTCTCCCTGGCTGGTGTCTCATCTACCTCAATATCCCCCTCCTCAAAGGTGTAGAACTGGTCAGGATAGGCTCGACCTGGTCCCCCCTCCTGGTGCTCTGACTGGTCCTGGCTCTGGTCCTGGTCCTTGGACTGGTCCTTCTTTTGCCTCTGGGCCTTGCACTGGTCCTGGTCCTGGTCGTGCGCCTTAGACTGATCCTGGTCCTTGAACCTGGCCTTGAACTGGTCCCTCTTCTGGTCCTTGGCTTTTAACTGGTCCTGATCTTGGTCCTTGGGCTGGAACTGGTCCTAATCCTGGTGTTCGGGCTTGAACTGGTCCTGCCCCTGGTCTTTTAGCTTAGACTGGTCCTGGTCCTTGGCCTTGAACTGGTCCTGGTCCTTGGCCTTGTACTGGTCCGGGTCCTGGTCCAGTCGTGGTATAGTGACTGTCCCGATGGCCATTAGATCCTGTTCTGTAGCCAACCATCTTGCTTCCTCCTCGTCTGTTAGTCCTTCGGTGAAATTATAACAGACCAGGACCTCAGGCAGTTTTGGCCTGGGCCCCTTCCTCTGACTGACTGAGACAGTTTTTACTGTCCCATTACCTCTGATTGTAACCAGATTATTACCCCAGTCATGATTTACCTTAGCATCAATCAACCAAGGACGACCTAACAGCATACTATATGCTTCATTGACCTCCTTGTTTTTAATTACAGTCAAGGTGATAAGGTAAGGGATACCATGAATGTGGATCTTCACATTTCGAATCAGCCCCACCGGATCTACCACTGTCTGGTCTGCCATTCTCAATCTGAAGGGTGCAGGCTGGGGGTTCTTCAATCCCAACCGCTTACGCTCCTCTTCAGTGATCAGGTTGACACCTGATCCACCATCCAGCAGTACATTGTCCAGGGTCCCGTTGCCAACCTGCACAGTTAACACCGGCAGTTCCCTGTCAACATCTATAGCCAAACTGCTAATTAAATCCGGCTTACCTGGTGTACTGGTCCTTGGCTTCACTGCTGGTGTCGGTTCTGGTCCAGAATTCTTGTCTGGTCCCGATTCTGGGAACAGGTGTGCCTTGACATAATCAGTGATATTGGGAGCTACCTTCAGTAACTGCCCCAAAGACACTGTAACTGGACTGTCCAGTATCTTCCTGCCCACCAGTTTTGTGTAGTACTGCCCCTGGTCCCCCTCTGTACTGGTCCCTGCCGGTACTGCTGGTCCAGGTTGCTCAGTCTTCATACTGTAATCAAGGGCATCAGAATCCGGAAATCCTGCCCAATCATTGTCCTGTAAATTTCCTTCAGCTGTATCCTTATCTTCTGGTGGTTGAACTGGTTTGGCCTACTCTGCTGCTCTGGCCTCCTCTTCCTCCTTGAGTTGAATTTCCTTCAGGGTCTCTATCATAGAGTTCCTGAGTCGTTCCTCCTCCTGCCAGTCTTCTCTGGTCCTGACCTTCCTTGGTTCGGGTACCTTTGACTGGTCTTCAATTGGAGGCAGTCCTGCCTTCCTCCTCTGGGCCCGGGTCATACTGGCCACGTTTACCTGGTCCTCCGGATCCTCCAGTAACTCAATCTCTACGTTGTTTACCTGGTGGTCCGGTTTCTTGGTTCCCTGGTCCCCTTGTGTCCGAAACTGGTCCCACTGGGCCTTCAGAGGGCAGTTCCAGCTCCTATGCCCTGTTCCACCACACAAATAACAACATTCAGGCTTGTCTCCAAAGCTACCTTGCTGGCTATTACCTGCCCTGGTGTTAGATGACCGCTGGTACCCCTGGTTGTAGTTACTGTTGTAGGTGGCTGTTGACTTTGGGGCAGACACTTCATTCACCCCTACTGGTTCCTCTCCTTCTTTCTTCATACCTGGACCCCTCTGATTTGCTGGATTGTACCAGCAGTCACGATCTTCATGGCCCATTTTCTTACACGTACCACAGATTTGCCTAGGAGCATCCGGACCTGGTTCTTTCCTGGTCGCAGTCGCTGGCTTACTGGTGGTCTCCACTTTCTTGACTTCAATCTTGGTTGGCTTGCCACTTGAATCGGTGCAGTTTTCTTCACACCTCAGAGCAGCATCCACCAGTTCTGTCAGGGTCTTCACTGGTGCAATACTGGTCGTAATCTTGATGTACTCCAGTAAACCTGCCCTGAAATTTGTAATTCGAAATCCTTCTCCAGGATCTGACTGCAGACACTTGATCAGGGTCATAAACCTGTCATAGTAATCCTGCACCTTCTCCCTATCTGCCTGCTTGAAGGACTTCAACTCCCTGTAAACTGCTTCATCGGTTGTCTGGTCCCTGTACCTTCTCCTGAAGGCTGCCTTGACTTCTTCCCATGAGCAGTAAAGGTGACTCTCCAGAAAATTCTCATACCAGGCTCCGACCTTATCCAGTAAGGTGGTACCCATCAGGTTAATGATAACCTGCTCATCAGTTTCCCCATTGTGCCACAAAGTGCGCTCAAACTGACGAATATGAGCATCAGGATTTGTACCTTCCTTGTACTTGGAGTATGGCAGTGGCTTCCTATGGGCCATACTTACTGGTCCTGATGCTGGTAGTCCGACTGGTCCTCCAACTGGTGGGTATACTGGTCCTCTAGCTGGTGGGTAGCCCGGTCCTGTAGCTGGTGGGTAGCCTGGTTCTGTAGCTGGTGGGTATACCGGTCCTCCAACTGCTGGGTAGACTGGTCCTCCAACTGCTGGGTACACTGGTCCTCCAACTGGTGGGTACACTGGTCCTATACCTGGCCTTCCATCTGGTGGGTATACTGGTGGTATACCTGGCCTTCCAACTGGTGGGTAGACTGGTGGTACCGGCCGGTCTGGATAACTGCTGGCTGCTATTGCCACTGGTACTCCACCCCCCACTGGTGGTCTGGACCCATATGATGTTCCTCCAACTGCCTCAGCTGGTCTGCGGAATCCTGTCCCTGGATTGTTGGCTCCTGCTCCCACCTCTGCTCCCCCACCTGGCCAGTACACTAACTGGGGTGCCTCTGGCTGGTATAGATCACCAGTCAGGTGGTCCACATAGGTTGATGATGCTCCTCCTCCTCCCGATGGACCTGCTGGTCTTGTCTAGTGGTGGAAATGGCTCTCTGCTGGTCCCTGGGGTATAGCAGTTGCTGGTACTGGTACCCCCATCACTTCTGCTGATTTTGCTGGACCCGATCTTCCACCTAGTACCTCACATTGTTCATATCCTGGCCACATGTCCTTCTGCTGGGCCTGTAATTTCTGACTTTCCTCCCTCAACACCTCCTGCCACCTGTACAGGGTAGACTGGCGGGTTGCTTCTTGTCTCTCCTCCTCCTTTTTCTTCTGGTCCTCCAGTCTCTGGGCCTCCTGCCATAGGCGCATGGCCTCCTGGCGTAGCAGGTCCTGCTGCATGGCTTCCTGCTTCTCTGCTGCCTGCTTGATTTCTTCCCTCCTTTGAGCCTCCTGCCAGGATCTAAGGGCTTCCTGTCTCTGTCTCTCCTGGTCCTGCTCCTCTATCCTCTTGGTCTCCTGCCATAACCTCATGGCTTCCTTCATTTGAATTTCTTCCCTGTTCTTCTGCTCCCAAGCTTGCATGGTCTCTTTGAACCTGGTGGCTTGTCCTAGCTCCTCCATCTGGTGTCTGTACACCTCTTCCATGGTCTGCTGGTCCCTTCTGGCCTGCTCTGCCTGCCTCCTGGCCTTAATCTGCTCCAGCTGTCTCCTATCTTCTTCTTCTTCATCCTGCTCTGGTCCTTGGAACTGGTCCTGGACGAACTGGACTGTCTGCTTCCTGGTGGTCTGCTGTCCTTGTCTGCTGGTCCTGGTCGGGTCTGAATTGGGTACTGCCTCTCCTGAGGCCCTGTCTTCACTCCTGACCTGGTCCAGTTTCTTCCTCAGTGTCTCCAGCGTCTCCCCCAAGTCTCCTGGTGTCTGTATTCCTGGTCTTGGTGTATTAGGTCGGCTGGTGTTTCTCCTCTGCTCCTCTTGAAACTGGTCGTATGCTACTGTTGTCTCCAGTTGAGGATTCCAACTGTGATGGACGTCTCCACCTCCTGGTCTTGGAAACTCCCTTCTGCTGGTCCTTGGTGATGGCATTGTGCCATCATACTTCCTGATTTCTTCATCCTCCTGCCAGTTCTTGAAACTGGGACCAGGTTCGCCCTTGGCTGATCCGGTCCTCCTGCTTACTCCAAGCAGTGTCTCCTGGCTTGAATTTTCACCCACCAGGTCCATGTCAATCAAGTCCCTGGTCTTTCCTTTGGCAATGCTCTCCTCAGAACTGGGCTGCCCCCCCATGATCCTGCCTGGTTCAACTGCTGCTCTCTGCTGCTCCCTGAGCTCGTATCTGGCCAGCCTCTCTGCTGCCTGTCTTCTAGCCAACTCTTCCTTGTCCCATCCTTGGTAGTCGCCTTCCATGATAGGGCAGTTACTGCTCCTCCCTCCTGGTCCTTCCTGCTGGTGGTCTTCTGGTCTGTCTGCTCCTCCAGTAAGTCGAGTCTGCCCTTCCAGGTGATCTCTTGGGTAGGTACTGTGGATCTCTGTCCCAGTCCTCCTCTGGTCCCTGCCGGTACTAGTCCTCCATACTCCTGGTCCCTGTCAGTACAGCCGTCTGCCACCCCAGTCTGGTCCTTTGTGGATCTGTCAGTAGCTACTGCTCCTACTTAGGTTGGTCCTAACTGCCTTTTAGGTTTTCAAGGTTATCCTTAGTCTAGAATTATACCAGATTTCTTAGCAATACAGTTTTACAGTGTTTTCCAAAAGGTCTGTCCTGGACCCTCCAGTACTGCCTTTACAGTTTTCAGTGAAACTGGTCCAGTTTTTCACTGTCCTGGTCCAGTTTGACTGTTTTTTCCTAGATCTAGTGATTTTTAGGTCCAGTTTCCTTCCCAGACTCCTATCACTGGTCCCTAGGTTCCTTTCCTTCCTTTTTCCTGGTGTTCATTTTTACTGCCACCTTTTTACTTTAAAATTTTTTTTTACTGCGTCATTTTTACCTTAATTTTTTACTGCATCGTTTTTTACTGCGATTTTTTGACTGCTCTGTTTTTTTACCTCATTTTTTACTGCGACATTTTTACTGTCTGTCCATTTACGTAGACAGTAGATCTATGACTGTTTTTTACTGACTGCTCTGTTTTTTACTGCTGGTCATACATTCAGCCTACTGTTCCTTGCAATGCAACCTCAAATCAGTGGGAAACAGCAACTTACCTGGTCCTGGCTGACTATCCCCCTTTTGCTGTAGAGCTGCCCTCAGCTGCAGAGATGCGCCTCCTCTCCAGCTGGCTGTTGACTGGTCCCAACTGATCCTGTCTGCACTGCTCCTCGTGTCACGAATGAAACGCCTCCCATGACTGCTTCAAAAACTCTTACTGTTCCAGATCTGGTCACAGTAACTGCCACTGCCACTGGTGCAGATCTGCTCCCTGGTACTGTCAGATCTGCTCCCTGGAACTGTTAGATCTGCTCCCTGGAACTGTCAGATCTGCTCCCCCCAGACCCTGGATCGCCACTGTACCTGTCACCCCTGGAACAGTACGGATCTGGTACTGTCCTGGTGTGTGCAGCTAGAGCCACATGGTTTGAACTGTTGCATGGTCGCCAATGTGAAAGGAATATTTTTCTTACTCCTTCAAAAATGAATACTGTCCTAAAGCTCTCTGAAATCCTGCAAAAAATTCTGTACCGCCCCTGAAACTGCCCTGAAACTGTCCAAAATCCGGGTCCTAGATCTGAAACTGCCAACTTAGATCTACTCAAATCCTGATGGTATTTTCCTAAATCTGATACATTTTTCTACTCTCCTTGGTCTGATCTACAATACCCACTCATTTAAACACCAGATCTACTGGACCCACCAGGTGAATCCACTAACCTGGTCCCTCAAGCACTCATAACTGCAATTTCAGACATTTACACCCAATGTAATCAATTCCTTCCCTTTACTCACTGTAAATCCATACATGATTCTGCTCCCTACTGATATCACTATCTGGACCCCCAGAGTCCTGAAAACTGCTCTAACAGCATCCTCCTACAGTCCTACAACATGTCCTACACACAAACTACCATCTGAGAGCTCTGAACTGAGAGGGTGAGAGAGAGAGAGAGAGAGAATGAGCCTCGCAGCCCCCTCTCCCACAACCCCATCCAAAACCCTAGCCGCCACCCCCAAAACCCTAACTGCTAACAGTTTTCATCCGACCACCAGATTTCATCCAACCACCAGATTTCATCCATCTGACAGTTTTCATCCATCTGGCAGTTTTCATCCAAAACAGGCAGTTTTCATCCAACAGAGTTACGACAGGGCAGGACAGTAACTTAACAGTTTACTGCCCCCCCCAGAACTGCAGTTTTACTGCTCCCCTACAGTTTTACTGCCCCTCTATTCTACTACCTTAAATCCCCAGTTAACATGACCTAATCTGGCACACTAGCGCAGGATTAGGACAATATTGGACGTTGCTAGAGGAGAAAGTGAACATCAAGCATTGCAAGGAATTTGTGGAGTCTATGCGTACCCGCAGCGAGACCGAGGCGTATCCATCGGGCATGGTCAAGGGCGTCTTGGTTCAATTTTCCAGCAAGTACCTTCACAAGTTTTTTGGTTGGGATGGCTTGGGAGCTACGGCATGGACCACGGGGTGCTTCTACCCAAAGCCCGATCTCGCAACCCGCCTAGGCGATCTGCAGACACAGACTGAAGGCAAGAAGAAGGGCAGGTATGACATTTTTGCTTTGGGTGATCAGTTGAAGGACCCTTGGTTCTCACGGATGCGCGGCGTGTTGAGCCAGGTGTATTTCCAAAATAATTGCAACAGCATCAGCCCGGAACAGCTGACCCTGCTCCTCATGGCCGACAAGGGAGAAAAGATCAACTGAGGGATGATTGTGGAGGAGAACTTTCGACTGCAGCTGCGCGGTTACAGACCAAATCTCGAGTACTCCAGCCCCATTGGGCCATTTCTCAGCTCTTTCATCTCGCATTATCTCACATACCATCGGAGATATGGCAAGGGGCCCCAGATGGGAAGTTTTTTGGATGTCCAGTGGGAGATTGCCCAAGCTACTACCCGGGACCCTGCAATTCCCGGCCCCAGCAAACGTCCTCGGAGCTCAGAGCCAGCCAAGGACGATAATCAAGCCACACCATGGGAACCGCAAGCTACCAAGTTCCACGCCCAGGGACTGGCTCTCTCCAATTGCATGGGGGAGATGTTGCAGTGGATCCATGCTGCAGAGCAGGAGAAGGCAACAATTAGAACGGAGCAGCGGGAGTTGGAGGAACGATACAAGCGCAAGGTAACCCAAGCGGTGCAAGGGGCCCGTGAACAAGCACAACGTATCCTGGAGAAAACACACGCAGACTACAAACAGCAGATGGAGGAGACAACTCAAACGTTAACCAACCTACGCCATCAGGTTACCAATACCGAACTGGAGCTCAAGGCCACCCAGGAGCACGTGGATACCCTGACTATAGAGAAAGCCACGGCAAGAGAGCGTATTCAGAGACTGGAGCAGCAGAGCCATGAACACCTAGCTCGGTGCAAGGCCCTGGCTGCCCACAACAACACCTTGGAGCAAGGCCAGAATACTCAAGGCACTGGGAGTATTTCCAATCCCCAGGGACAACAGCCCGAGGACGAGCACGCCATGCAAGAATTTGAAGCCAACAAGCTAGGCTGGATACATCGAGCTGCCAGGGTAATCGTCACCCACGCCCATCAGTGGCTGCGAGAACATGTGTCGCAGTTAGAAGACCCCCCGCAAGAATTTTTCGACTACTGCATCAACAATGCTCTCTCGACTTTGGAGCTGGAGCAGTCCGAGCATGACAGGACTTGGAAGCCATAGCGATGGAAGCCTTGTCCCCTCTCATAGTACTAGATCAGGAGCATGCCGAGATCAGCCCGGCCAGAACGCCCTAGGAGGATCCACGGCCTCCTAGCTTGACCATCCCCGACCTCCATGAGCAGGCTGAGCATGTTGATATCTCGGAGAATTTTGATGACCCCAAGGACACGCCTCAGCCTTCGCCCCACCTGCAACCAACAGTCCAAGCTGCACCAAGCCTTGTCAATCCCATGGTACCCTCGCGACCTAAAACCTTTCAAACACATAAGGATGCTTTAAAAAAGATAGAAGAGGAATTTGGATTTGAAGTGCAAGCCAGTGATGATGACGAAGCTAAGGAGGAATTGGAGACCGCGATTGAAGAAGTGAAGCGCTACTTCAACGCCCATCCTGACCAGATTGCTCTCTATAGCAATCTCGCGGATGACCACGTACAATGCCCTGCTTGCAATAGAATCTTAGGAAAAACTGAATATGATGTTCTTCAGCATGCAGTGACCTCAAGATCCAAACACAATCTTATCCACAGAGGTGTTGATGCAGCCATAGCTGCCATCTACGGAAACCAGGCTCCTCCCCGTCGCCGCACCCAGCTTCCGTGTGAGGAAACCCGCCCGGATCGAAGACCTGCCCACAGACGCACGCGTGGCTGACCTACAACTCGGGACGGATTGCACTCTCCAAGGGAGGGCAAAATGTTACCTGGCTCGACCCATGGAAACCAGGAAAGCCAAGACGGTGCGAACTATCAGTTAGGACAGAGAAAATAGGAAAATAGCAAGTATAAACAAAGTAGCTTGGTAGGAACATACACTCTTCATTTTGCCTTAGTAGAGTCGAGTCTCGGTCTCGGTGCTTGGCCGCCACTTTTGTATCAGAGGACCTGGGACTCTTGGAATCCTTGGCGCTGCCATTCTATAAGACTATCTACTCTTTGCTATACTCGCCCTTTTCACCTTCACCTCCCTTGTATTCTTGTGTGTATGCTTGGTGTTCCTTGTATGAGTTCTTCCCTTAACCATAACCCGGGCTACTGATCTAGTACTTGCGGTTCTGTCTGGTTACTTTCTGATGCGCCTGTACTAGGTTCTCCTTGGGGTTCCATGAGCAAGAAGTCACGGGCTCCAACCCTCGTTGGAAGGACTTACTTCCACAAGTCTTTCCCCCTCTCTGTCTTGCTGCCTCGTTCCCTTGGACTTCCCACAGTATTAGTCTCTGGCTAACAACCTGAGTCACTCCGTTGGGACATCCTACGCCCTATGACCGTGACTCGTAACTGGACCCTCTTTTAATCTGCCTAACCTTCTAAATTCCTACTTCCTTACCCTTCTCGTGTCTTCTAAGCATCTCCATGTTATACTTGGGCTAACATCACTCCCCTGCACCATAGCCTTGTCTCACCCACAGCCTCACACTGTCCGCACCACATCTCCCCCACCTCGCTCCCCCCACTCCCCGTACGCCCTCCTCCCTCATCCATCTGCCCCAACTCCCCAACCCCTCCCACCCTCTGTCCATCCCCCACAACCTGTCCCCCAGGTCCCTCCATGCCGCACCCCCTTCCTCTTCTTCCTCGCGCCCCTCTCCGCCCCCCACGCACTGTTTACCCACCTTTGTTCCCGCACCGTTTACCCACCCCTGTTCCCGCACCGTCACACCACTTTCCCCCCAAGCCTTCTTCCCCTCCCTTCCAGTATCCCTACCAAACCTCTCCCTTGACTCACTCACCGCTTTCTACTCCGCTGCCTTGCCACCTCACACTCCCGCATCACCCCTCCAGATTTCCCCCGGCACAACTCTCCAGTTTCCACCCCTTCCTCCTCCCTCGGCCCCAACCCCTAGTTCCCACAACCTTCTCCACTCCCCCCCCCATGCTCCCCAAGCCTTCTCTTTCACCGCTTACCCCCTAATTACCTCCGCTTCACCCTCCGCAAACTCCACTGGCCCCTCCGCCATTTACTCCTGCCCCCTTGGCACCTCCTCCTCTCTCTTCACTCCCGGCCTTCCTCTGGCCTACACCGCACACCCACCGCTGCCTCTCCAGTTCCCCCTACCCCCCCCGTTCCTCTACCACCCGAACCCCCTCCCACCTCACCCGCCCACACAGTCAACTCTCTGCACAACCCAACTTCGCTCCGCATCTCGCGCCGCCCTGCACCTTCTCTTGCACCTTCGCTCCCCCTCCACCCTCCGCCTAGCACTGCGCTGACATGGATTTCCCCTTCCTCCCGTCCTGCCCACCCCCCCCCCCCCCCCCTATTTCCCCGTCCCTTCCCGACCCCAGTCATAAATACCATAGATTCTCCGACCACATTCCCTCCTCATTCCCGACACTCCCCCTATTCTCTTCCATGTTCATCCCCAATTCTCCACTCGCTTTTACTCCTTTGCCTCATTTCTTTGCCAATCCTTTGACCCCCCTCTGACCATGCCATGGCTAGAGTCGAGTCCGTAGTATATTGTTTCTCCGCCTCTCACGACTCTGTCCTTCCTGCCCGCCCCCTTAAGACCACCAGCAGCACTCGCAACCGTTGCCCCGCCAGCACCTTTGCAGGCCCTCGCTCACCCGCTGCTCTAGCACGCACCATGGAACCAGACCTCGGGGGCCCCATAGGCATTCGTGACTGGCCGGAAGGATGCGGCCCGAACGTTCAAGCCGACCCCGAAGCCGAATCGACCCCCACCACTCGCTCCCGCCGGTGTCGCCAGCTCCTCCACGACCATTCCAACAGCAATGGTACTCAAGGAGCTCACCCCTCCCAAAACTCTATCTCCTATACTACCCCCCCTAATCACCCCTTCACCCCAGCCTCTGCCTCAAATCCCAGCATCCATCTCCCGGCCCTGCACCCTGAAGCCCCCACAACTCCCTCGCTAGTTGCTTCTCCGGCCTCTACAGCCCAGCCCCCACCCCTGTCGGCTCTTGCCCTCCACCATCTCACTCCTCCCATCGGCGGCTCAGCATCAGCGACACCCCTATCATCTACGCATTATCCCACCCCCCCCCCCCCCCCCCGCGCCCAACATCACTACCACCATACCAGTAAACTTCTTTGACCACTCCCACCATCTTTGGCTTTCTTACTTAGTCCATGAGATTCTAAACATCCAGCGCGGTTTGCCTGAATCTTCCACCTACAACTTCACTAACCTTGCTTCCAGTGGCATGCCTAGTTATGAAATCCAGGAATATCACACTTGTCGCCATTCTTTCCCGCATGTCCCCCTGAGCCTGTATCCTACAGCCCGCCTAGATGGACTACCGGGTCAGTTTTACCATCTCACCCAAATCCCATTTAGCACTAATGTAGATGTCACCACAAGCCTCTCTCACTCCCATCAGATTGTCATTAGATTTGACTCTGGCTACCATGAGATGAAGAAGCCCGAGGTTCAGGCTGCTACCCTCGCACGCTTTGAATCCATGGGTATCCCGCTTGCAAACGGCTTCCAAGAACCTGTATCAGCTTTAGTCCACCCTCAGACCAAAAACTAGCTTGGATTTCTGAAAGCTGACATACTTAACCCCCACATTGATGGTATAGCTCTACTTAAAGGTGATAGGATTTTTACACTACAACACCAGGTCCTCTCTTATGTTATTGGTAAAGTGGAAAAAGGTTTTGAGTTCCCCTCCACAACTGCTAACCGTCATCTTGAAATTCAGAGCCCTATCCTCTCTAACTATACATCTCGACAGCTTCTCGGAGAACTCACCAAACTTGGTTACCTTGCAGGTGCGAATCTTGAATTCATTGGAGTGACCAAACGCACGAGGGAGCTTGAATCCGCATAGCTCACCGTAGCCTCTAGCTATACCAAGAGCTACCTCCTCGACACCACCCTCCTCTTTGCTAATCATCGTCTACTTGTCTCCACCCCCTCCTCTGATCTCACATCCAATCCCCACACCTCTAAAGTACTCACCACCTCTAAAGTACACCCCAATCACTCGTAAAGGGGCTCCCTGTGGAATACTCCTAACTTCAGATCACTGCGGCCATGCACAAAATGCTTGCCCCCAAGAATGTGTTGGCCATCACATACAACCGGGCTGAAGGAGACTCTCTTGGTCGCCATGACGGCGTAGCCACCATCCGCTGCCTCAATGCTGCGGTTTACACCCACAGGTGCCATCGCAAGGGCATCCCCTGTCTAGGTTAGCTAATCGACTTCTCTCCCCATACCAAAAGTCTTGCAGGAACTCAGCCCCTCCCCACTGCCCTAGCTCAAGACCATCCGCCCACCAGAGAGGTCATTGCCGAAGCTATTATTGCCTTCAAAAATGAAGCACCCTCGCAGCCCTCCCTCGATCAAATCGAGACCACCCTCCAAGCCGTTGAGGGCCGCCTCCGCAACCTTATCTCCTCTGTCAGCTGCGATATCAATACCCACACCTCTACCAAACTGGATTCAGTCGCCATCCAGGCCGCCGCACTGCATCAATCCAACCACAACAACCTGCTTCGACAGCTGCAGCTGCTTACCTCCGCGTCGCAGGCCTATAGCTCCCAGATGACCAATATATTTTCGGGACTTCACAACAGCCTCTCCGAAGGGCCTTTGACAACCCCTGGACTTCCTCCCCCTGAACCGCGTCATGATTGAGTCCCCCGGAGGTACCCTTCCTCGTCGGCATCGGCCCAGCTCCCTACATTGCAAGCTTGCTTTCTTCCACATTTTGCTCAACCTGCTCCTTCTTCCTCCCTTCCCTCCATGTCTCTTTTTCTCCATTAATAAAACTGCTGGCCCCTCCTTCGGATTGCTGCTGGTCTCGCCTCCATTTCTTTTTCACAAGCTTCTGCCCCCTTTGTCTTCCATGTATGTTGCAACTTCCCTCCTCTACTCTACAATCACTCTGCAAACTTGCCCCCCTGACCTCCGAATCCCCCTATCACACCACCTCACCAGCCTACATCTATACCCTGCATCTTCCCCTTCTCCGTTGCCTCCCACCCTCCCACATTCCCTCCACCATCCCCGCAACCTCCACTGTACTTCAGCCCCTACCCCCGCCCTCATTCTCGGCCTCCCCTGCGCCCGCTTCCTTCACTCCACCCGCCCCTCACCTCCTTGGTCGCATCTCCCACCTGCCTCCCCGCAAGACATCCCCCTCCTCATCAGTCCCTGCCATCATCAATCCCACCTACTCCCCTTCACCAATGCTCCAAACCCTACACATTCCCCTTCCCATGCCCCTCCTTGTCACACACACCCATCCTTTCCATCCCGCCCTGCAGTAATGCCCCTGCCCCATCCCAGATCTCCTGCAATCCACAGCCACCATCGTCCCCTGCCCCGCATCCCCACCTCAAACCCCCCATTCTCTCCTCCCCTATCTCCCCCCCCACTGACCCCCCCCCCCATACCCCCTCAGCACTTATCCTTTTTCACCCCTCCCTGAACCCCCCAATACACTTTCGAATTGTCTGCTGCCCCCCTCAGCCCACGCAACTACGACGCCCCTGCCTCCCACTATGGAATCCCTCCCCTCACCTATCCCCAGACAATCCCCTCTGCCCCGCAGCCCCACCCCTCCCGACACCACTTCACCACTGCACACCTTCCCTAGTCTCTCCCGCCAGCTCTCACTCGCCTTCATGCGCCGCAATCCCCGATGCACTTCTGCTCCTCCTTTCTCATGCACATGTCCTCCACCATTCCCTGCACCCCGCCCTCTTCCAAATTACACCATAATAATCTCCCTTCATACACCCCCTCCCCCCGGCCACCCCCCCTCTTCCTATTACCCCAGGCTATCCCCATCTCATCACCACGCAATCTCTTTCCCCAGTAAACCCTCGCTATTGCCCTTCCCCTTAAACCATCCTCCCCGCACCTCTACACAAACACCCGACACACTCTCTCCATCCCCCCTACCCCCCGCCCCAGTTTTCTCATACGTACCTCATGCTCGATGCCCAGCCATCTCTTCTTCCCCGACCCGAGCTTCACATTGCCCCTCTGCTCACGCCCCACCTTGCCGCATTATCTGCTGATCCGATGCCCCTCCACATCCTACCCCACGCCCTTATCCTACCCCTCCACACCTCCCTCTCCCCCCGCCCGCCTCACACTCCCCCCTACTCAACCTAGACCCCTCTCTACCGGCCTCAGTCCCCGCTGTACTAGTCCCTCACCCAATACCCGCCCCTCCCCCGAGAACCCCCCTCCCACCCACCCCCTCCGTCCCCATATACCCTCCCCCCCCCCACACTTCTACCCGGCCCACCCAACCCACCCCCGGATTTCCCACCACTCCCCACCTTCTGCCCCTTCCCACCAGCACCCTTCCCCAGCCCATCCACCCCAACACCCTCACATTTCCCAAGCATTACTCCACCTCCAGCACTCCTACCTTGCCCCTTTCCCTCACCTCTCCTCACCCCATCTAAATCCCCCTTCCTGCCTCTGCCATGTCCCTCCCCGTTCTTCCATATTTCATTTCTCTCCTCCCCCTCTCACATCCCACTCCCTCTCAAACTTCTACTTTCTAATCCCCCCACCTCTCACATCCCCCAACATCCACCTTCACACCGGCTCTTCCCCTCTCTCTGGCCTCGGCCTACCGGCCTCGCCCACATTCTCCAACTCCCCCTCATCTTCTCCCCCTCATCTTCTCCCCCTTTCCCCCCCACTCCCCTCCATTCCTCCCCCCTCCTCCCTCTCTCCCCTCCTTCACTCTGCCATCCTGTTTAACACCAACCACCGTGGACTCGGCCTCCCAACCTCGTCCAACATACACCACCCCATCTCTCCATACCCCCTCCTTTTTTGATTGAAATCCATCATCCAAACGCCCCTCCCTCTCGCATCCGCTCATACCTTCCTCCACCCCCTCCTCCCCCCCCCCCCCCTCCTTCTCCTCACTCTAATACTCTCCACCCTCCCCACCCCCCCTTATTTCCCTCTTTCTACTTCTTCCACCTCAAATTTCTCACCTATTCACATACGCATCGGCGCCGCCCGCAAGCCCATACAATCCACCTATATATCACTCATAGCCCCTTACTCCTCCTTCTTAGCGAAGACATTGAAACCAACCCCGGGCCAATGCCCAACATCCTTCCACACACCCCCCTGCCCACAAAAAGCGCGCTAGAACCTACTTTATTCCTAGTACAATCAAATTTCAACGTGAATAGCAATATCTTGCTCATACCTTCTCTCCATTGTTTTCTCCTGCCCATCCACTCCACCTCCAAACCACTACCACATACCCCCACCTTCATCAATACACTCAAACACACCATCAATCTCCCCCCTTCCATCTCATATATGCCTTTGTAGTTTCTAATAGTCCATCCATCCTCATTTGCAACAACTTCTTTGCCTACCCCCTCACTCACCACTTCAATGACATCTGGACCACCACCATCCTCATCCGCCTTTCCGCCCTCCGCAACCCCCCTGAACGCCATATCCTCACCACACACCCCTACACCAAATTCCTTGCACATCACCAACCCAAAAACACCATTGACGTTGACCTCTACAACTACATCCACAGCCATCCCACTCCCCCAACAATCCTTGCTCTTCAACAAAAATTCCTCTTTCTCCCACTTCAACTCCTCTCTGAATCGCTTTGTTGCCTTGAGGCTCCCCTCAAATATTCTCCACCTCCTCCAACTCCAAACACTCGTCTCCAATCCCCACAAAACCCCGATAATACCTCCCACGAAACAAACATCATGACATGGAATGCCTCCTCCTTTAGCACGGCCTTATCAAACCTACAATGCCTCATCTCAAACTCCCTCTTGTCCCCTGCAATCATTCACATTCAAGAAACCAAACTCACCGCCACCAAATTTACAAAATACATCCAAAATCTCTTTCCAAACTACAAACTTATCTATTATAATACTCATGCACTCACCCGCTGCATCCAACAGCACATGCCCTACACCCCTGGCCGTGGAGGCCTCCTTACTCTCATCCACAACAAATACGCCTTCCCTGGCAACATCACCAAAATCCCCACCCCAGCTAACATCTCACCATACCTCCAAATACTCCGCATTCACAACCACCCCCTCCAACCGTGGCTTCTGCTACACATGTATATGCCCACACATGCCGCAGATGTTGGCCTCCTCCCCCACATCCAAACCGCCATTTCCAACCAAATCACAACAAACCCCAACCATGTCTACACCTTATGTGGTGACTTTAATCGCGACATTTCCCTCCAAGGCCGCCAACACTACCACGCAAACACCCCCTCCCAAGGCGATGACATCTCTGGAAAGACTTTACTCTCTCCTTCAATTTTGAATATATCGCGACAAACATCCCTTTTTCTCGCAAGGGCGGTTACAACTATACCTCCACTAGCCTAATTGATGGCTTCTATATCAACTCACCTAATTCTCACCTTTACTCTTCTACAACAAACCTGCACTTGAATCTCAACTCTGATCACTATCCAGTCACCCTCCAAATACCTCCCAATACACTCCTTGCCAGAACCCCGCCACGCACTACTCCCTCCCCCGTCCGCATCTTAAACCCCATCCCTTCCACCAACCTTGAACAATTTAATATAGAATTCTTCGAAAGCAACTCTCTCCGGACAAATGAGCTCATTCACTTACTTGAAACCCACAACCATCTTACCCCTGCCCAATGGGAAATTGCCACAACCTCCCTCGATACCCTTGTCGGCAATATCTCAACGACCATCGACACTATCTGCAAAGCCCCTCTGTTTCCAACTCTCATCAATTGCACCACCCCCCAAGGTGGCTTTTTACCACGCAAACTCGCTACCGAATGGAAAAAGCACCTTGCCACCTATCACCTCATTCGCAAAACAATCTACATTGCCAAGACTGACCCCCACTGGCACCATCACCCTATTCTCAATGAAATCCTCAATCATCGTAACGTACAACTCCCTCACCTCCCCCTCATAACTACCATTCCACATGATTGGATTGACGCCCTCGCTGCCATTGCCAAAACCGCCAACAGTGAAGCCTGCAAAATCACAACAAAATACACAAAAACCTGTATTCTAAAAGCCATTTCCAAATACCGCCAATTACACAATAAAAGCCCCAAGAAAATTAACTGCAAAGTCTTCTAGAACTCCAAAACCTCCCCCCTTGACTCCATCACTGATAGAAACGACAACATCCTCACCATCCCTGATGATATCGCCCATGAAATATTCAACAATCTCTCAGCAACCGTCCTACAGTCCCTACATGCCTCCATACAGCCCTACACCCTCCCCACTCTACTTGTTACGTCAGACAATATCCCTGGCATGACCTCGAAGGCTTCACCCTTGACAAACGTGGCGACCCCGACATCCCCCTCCATACCTACTTTGACCAAGAAATATACGATTTCTGTCTTAAACACCTTGGCAACAACAAAGCCCCCGGCCCCGATAGAATCCCCAATTCCATTCTAAAAAATATGCCTCCTCGCTTTCACAAACTCCTCTTCCTCTTCTTTAAACATTGTTACAAACAAAATCAAATCCCCGCTTCTTGGAAAACTAGTCTCACAGTCTTACTCTACAAGAAAGGTAACCCCTCACACCTCCCCAACCATAGACCGATTGCACTTGCCAACACAATCTACAAACTCTATACTAGTAAACTCACCTCCCTTCTCTCGGCCTATGGCGAACGACACCAAATCCTTCATGACAACCAAGAGGGTTTCCGTGCAGAGCGCGGTACATCCCACCAACTCCAACTCTTTATTGCTGCACTAGAAGATGCCCGCCTTACCAACCAAGACATCTACATCCTTTATATTGACTTCAAAAATGCCTTCGGTTCCATTGATCATGCCCGGCTCTTGGCCGTCATGAAAGATCTTGGCTATCCCATAGATGCCATCAACCTCATTGGCAATATTTACTCCCAATCCACCACCATATTCACCGGAGAACACTTTGGCAAAACTCAGCCCATATCCATCCTTTGCGGCTCAATCCAAGGTGAGACTCTCAGCCCCTATTTATTCATTGTCTTCCTTAAACCCCTCCTCCGATGGCTACAACAAGGTGACAATGGCTATACCTTTCGCACTTCGCAAGTCACTGTATTTTCCGCTGCCTACGCCAATGACCTAGCCGCTATTGCCAATAAATTTACTTCCCTACAAACACAGCTAAACAAACTTGATAAGTTCTGTGAATGGGCCGAAATGGACCTTGGAATCCCCAAACGCGCGGTGACCGGCTCTGCTAACAAATCTAAAATGAACCCTATAGCATTTAAAGCACAGCTCCTTGCCACTAACATTAACTATCGCAATCAACCCATCCTCGTCCTTGACCAACATGACCCGTATACGTACCTTGGCATCAATCTAGCACCATCTCTCAAATGGAAAACACAAATTAACACTACCATTGCTAAAGTCATCAACAATGTCAAGCCCTGATTGCGTGCCCAGCCACTATGAAACAAAAAATCAATATGTTGGAAACAATTATTTGTGCCGGCATTGCCTATAGCTTCTATGCCGTCCCCTATTCCCTTCTTGCTCTCAAGAAACTTGACAAAAAACTCATCGCGGTCCACAAAACAATCTATGTCCTGCCTAAACGTACTGCTAACATCACCACCCAGCTTCCCCACGACCTCTTTGGCCTCGCCGCCTTCTCCCTACAAAATGCCTACCTCCGATGCATCGGAGAACAATTACAAATCGCTCTTAATGATAAAGGTCGACTTGGGAAAATCTACTATGGCCTAGTCCAACACATGCTTGCCAAATTTGGTGGCTTTGAAGAACTCCCCCGCATTAAGTATCACCACTGTGTCCGCTCTCCCGTCACTCGCACTCTATTTTTAATCAAACACCATGCAGGCGTACACCTTAAAAGCACGCTTAACACATTCCTCCTCAACCCATCGTCCCTCGAAACAGCTTGGATGCATGAAGCCCCTAATTTACATGCCCTTTGCCCTTCCACATCCCATCAACTCTTACACAAACTCCTTACTCACAACATCACCACACTTGACCAACTCACCCTCCTCAATGGCACTACCCTCATGTCCCCGGCCGACTTCAAAATTTATCACTCTGCCCCCTCTAAACTCATCCTCAGCGCCCTTCACCTTGCTCGACAACTATTTTGCCATCCCAACTGCCAACCCGGATGCCCTCCTCCATGCCACTATCACCGTCCCCCTCGCACCCTCAAAGATGCCTACATTTCTCCAACCACAATATCCTCCCCCCTCATCCACCCCCTCCCCTCCACCCCCCACTCCCCCTCATTCGCCGCCAACCACCTCCACCTCCCCCTTCCTTCGCGACCTCCGCAATTTCCCCATCCAATCCATCCTCGCTCATACACATCGCACATTCCACGAGTCCCCTGGCATTACACGAAAAGACACGGCATACTTATGCCAATGGATTACACCACACCACAGCCCCTATTACAAATGGCTTACACACCGCACCCTCTTTCCCTGGAACGACCCCTCTGTCTGCATCCACTCAATCGAAATCCTCACTCAATATTACACCAAATACCAACACAGATATCTCTCTAACTTAATTACAGCCCGCTTCTCCACCACCCAACCTAAGGACACTCGATGTGTCACCCCCGTCACCCTCATACCTCTAAGCCATATCTCGATCAATGAATGTAACCCGGACAATGACATCGAAACACACTCCCCTACTATCCAAACACACTTTGATGTTGCACATCTCTACGAAGACAATGGCCGACACCTCATTACAATCCCCCTACCTCAACTCCACTGGCTTTGGCAACAATACCACCAAGCCAAGACACCCCTCATGGCCTTGAGCCACCTACCCAATCCTTTGCAACCCAACTTGTCTGGCTTTACCAACGATACAAATACTGCATCTCCAAGAATGATCCTTTACAAGGTTCCAATACACAATCCCTCCAACCATTCTGGACTCCCTGCTAGCCACATTCAACATCACCAAAACATACTTCTCCTCTCCAGTCACATGCCCTACACAACTCACCCAATTTCACTCCCCATTCTTTAGAGACAAAATCTTTGGTTCCCTTGGACTCGCCTTTGACCACAAATGGACTGGCATTAGCTACGCCCATCCCCACAATGCTAAGGACCTCCAACAATCTATCCATTGGGCCCGCCTAGCAGCTAAACATAACTCCGATGCAATTTCTATCATCATATCCCCCGATCCCAACTGGTACAAAAACTTCACACCTCATACTGGCCCTTTCCCAGACACTCACATAGTTGCCCTATTCGATGCTGACACTATAATTTATGACAAGCCTACCATCCCCCCGGAGCTCAAACTCGATAGAAAAGAACTCTCTACGCTCCAGATACTTTGCATTCACCACCAATCCCACTCTATTGGCTCCCCCAAACTCTTGGCCCAACTCTACACTATCGCAACCAATCTCAGATTTCCACCAGTTCACACCCAACCAACCCCCCCCCCCCCCCCCCCCCCCACCCCTCCCAATACCCCTCTCAAACCTAGCAAACAATGGTCCCAACTCCCCTATCCACACTCCTTCAACCCCCCTTCCTCCATCATCCTCAATTCAGCTATTATACAGATGGCTCATTCATCCCCCCTAAGAACTTAGCAAAGCCGAATGGCTTAGGGAAAAAGCTAGATATGGCATCTATAGCCCTAAAGGACTCAGTATCCCTAAACAACTCCACGGCCACCAAAATATTCTTCGGGCCAAAATGATGGCCATATACAAAACACTCCAAATTATCAACACACAGTTTCCTAACGAACAAGCCTATATATTCACCGACTATCTCAATGCCCTCTACTTGCTCAGCACACAAATCAAACATCCCACTTTACACAATAGCCATCCGGATCAAGTAACCCTTTCCGCTATGGTTGACTTACTACAACAAAGAACATAACCAATCACTCTATACAAAGTTTGTGCCCACGTTGCTATTGTTGGCAATGAAGAAGCTGACGAACTGGCCAAACTTGGGACACGCAAAGCTCACAGAACCGCCTTACACGACTATGAACATGCCCATGCCACTCCATACTACTTCCAAAAAGATGATTGGCCTTCTATGCTCTCAGTTCCCGACAAAGGCCCCGTCCGCACCCTCGAAAAACAAATTCAAAAATATGACCGTAAAAACCACTTAGAAATCATGGCCATCCAAACCTCCAACATTTGCAATTGGACTAGCAATGCAGACATCAACAATGACCTCTCCAATGATTTTTGGACCAACCCTGCTATCACAAACAAGCAAAAATCATGCCTCATCAAATTTTGTACCGGAACTTACATGGGCCAAGCCCGAAAACAACTATTCTTTGGCAAAGACCAATTCCCTTCCATCACATGCCCCATTTGCAAATCCCGTGAACCAGATACCTGGCTCCATGTCCTTCTCACATGCCAACAACAACACCTTCATTCCCTCCACGTCAAAGGACATAATAAGGCAGTCTGGGAACTCCACAAACTACTAGTTTCCTCCAAAAAATCTTGTAGTTTCATTCTCATGAATGCAGGCACCTTCAATAACCAACCTCCAGAAAATACTATTCCCAATTAGCTACTTCCTTGCACACGTGGCACGCAACATTGCCACTGTAATTTCCGATTTCGGCCCGACATTCTATGTGTCAAAGGCTTACCATACCAGAGTGACCCCCCAACCGAACCAAACCCTAGTCTTACTATCCAATTCATTAAATTCACGTACTGCAATGACCGATTCTCCCCAGAAATACTTGCTGCTAAATCCAACAAAAATAATCCACTAATTGCCAGCATTACTGCCTACGGGTGGAAAGTCGACCCCCTCATCATCATCACCGCCGGCGCCCGCGCCACCACACACATTCCTTTCATGAAACTTCTTGAAGGCAAGATCAAAATCCCCCTCACTACCATCAAATCTACCTTCTAAAACATCAACACTATTGCCATCCACTATGCCATGTCTATTCTCCTCCACAAACGAAGACTTGAAAACCACCAACCCTTACCTGAAGACCTCGACCCCCCATAGCTTACACTCTTTAAACCTCCCTACACCTGCTTGTCACCCTACC
This sequence comes from Ceratodon purpureus, assembly GCA_014871385.1. Lineage (NCBI taxonomy): Eukaryota > Viridiplantae > Streptophyta > Bryopsida > Pseudoditrichales > Ditrichaceae > Ceratodon > Ceratodon purpureus. Next base: position 62,571,960 of record CM026426.1, on the reverse strand, counting down.
TCTCCTCTCTACACCGTCCCTGCACCTCCTATCACACTCTTTTTTTTTTGCTTTTGTTTTTGTTCCGATTACTTGTAACTAAAGTGTCTACTCTCGAAAGGGGGGAGTAGATCTTTACTCTCATACCTTTGTCCTGTGGACTCTGGCTTGAGGGTGGATCAAATAGACACTCAATTCACGTCGGTCTCCTTCGGAGACCAAAATTTCTATCTCTATCTCATTCCACTTCACAATGCATTAACTCCTTTGATTCTTCTCTTGAGTCTTAATTTACTCAAGCTATAAGCACTTTGTTACTCACTCATGAATCCAAGTACTCACAATTACTTCTCAACTCACAATCTTTAACACTATTCAACAATTACAATGATTCATTCTTTAAACAATTAAGGTATTTCCTTAATTCTTCATAAAGTACTATTTAATTTTCAACTAATATAATGCTAAACATTACTCCTCTCAAGTCAATGTTCAAAGCATTCCAACTACAAATACACATTCAACACTTTCTACACAATTTCCTTATACAATCTTAAAGATTACATCCATTCTTTATTGCAAAGACTAGCTTTCAAGCTAGGACACACATAGTTCGTCATGTGGTGATTAACACCTTGGGGGAGAAGGGGATATAGTCCAAATCTTAAGAGCTACACCCTTTCTCAAGGGGTGCGCCTTTAAGTTGGCACCTCCCTTTAAGGTCGCGACTCTTTATAAGGTCGTACCCTTTAACAAGGAGTACATTCCTTTATAAAGGTGCACCTCTTGCTACGTTCACATGTAACCTATCTTCTTAAGTGTTTATTCTTAAGCTATTTATTTATTCTAGTGTGAACTAAGTTTCTTTAAGTTCCTTTTCACATTCTAAGGATTTCTCCCTACTTAAAGCACTTAGTTCCTAATTTTTAGAAGTTTTTATTGCTACATTTTCTTATTCTTAAGAATTTAAGCTTAAGACTAAAAAGTAGCTCTACATAGCCCCCTTCTTTATCATAAAGACGCCCTCGTCGAATAAATATCTTCAATGTCAATTGTATATCTTTTACTCCTCTTGAAGTAATTCGAAGAAAGATCTTTAACTTGTCACTTCCATTCTTTTAAAGTTTGATTTTCGTTTTCACTTAAGTAATTCCCATTAAAGGATTATTCTTGAGTTAAGCCCTTCTTCAATTGTCTCACAAATTCTCCAACTTGGTTTGAAACTTTTCTTTTGATCTCTTATTTCTTGATTGTAGTCTTGTACTTGTCTTCATTAACTTGAGCATTAAATTCGGTATATTTTGATTCATTTTATCAACTAACAACTTAAAGACCCGATTTAACAATTTTCATCATTAGTACTTATGACCACAATCTTCTCTCAATGATATTCTTTCAAACTATTTTTAAGATTCTATTATTCTCTGCAGCCACCCCCTACCAACTTAGGTTTAGACTACCCTAGCTCTCCACATTTGGATAAGATGCACTAGAGTTGGAATGCGCAACCAAGCTGCGGACGGCGGTGGAGCTCACTGGATAGGCAATGAGGGACTCCGCTATGATGTTTAGGAGCTCAATTGTACCGGCCACTGTCCACCGCCACTCCACGCCGGGCTCTGTTAGACTTGCAATGTGTAGAAATTCCGGGATGTACATGTCGTGACGCCTGGCGCGCTCCACCTCTAACAGCCACGGCCGCAGCTCACCCATACTCTGCAAGGCCTGAGTAGATAAGCCCACAGTTGCTCTCGTCCTCCTCAATGTTGCACGACCGACCCTTGTCATTGCGTCAGAGTCTCTGTCCTTGTCGCCTTCCAAGTCAAGCTTGGCTTCTATGAAGTTCGGCACAGTGATTATTGCACATCCGGAGAGAGAGCGAAATAAGAATGTCCGAGTGATTGTGCCAACGCCTCAGCCCAGAGGAAGAGAGAAACGCAGAAATTACGACTCAGTGGCACGTACCTAGTCGAAACTAGATATCAATCTGAAACAAAGTATCAGGTGCAAATTTCCTGAGTGAGAAACATACATTATGCAATCTCAAGCCCCCTAAAGGCAAGATTACCCATACACTTTTCACAATCTAGGGATTTCACAATCTGAGGATTTCACAATCTGAGGATTTCACAATCAGAGGATTTCACAATCTAGATTTCACGTACACTTTTCACAATTAGATTTAAGTCCTACTCTATTGACGTAGACTAATATAACTTATTGCATCAGTGACAAACATTTCATAGCAGGACATCATAGGTAATGATGTACATTACAATGACTAATATCGCCTTCAATTTTGTCCTTGTACTCTGGCACAATGAAGACTCACTGGAAAGTATTTTGCGTATTGGGTGAGGATTATAGGCTATGATGTCTTCTCGTCACGGATGTGACGGACTATTAATAGATAATGAACAAGATAAAAAATAAAAGTATAAATGGTACCTCTGATACAACAGTGGCCACTATATCTAAACAAATCCTGATTATCACTTACAATACAAAGGAGGGCCACGATTTGTTAAACCAATGCGTATAAAAAACACACATCTAGTTTCAACAGTATTCGACATACCATTACTCCATAATTGCCGCAGTTTATAAACTAATCCAGACAATTTGTGAAATCGTCTAACATGGTCCGAACATTAGGCCTATCATGTTGGAATTAATCTTCACAATGCTCCTTCACAATAAGAATCACAAATCGGCAAGCAACAAAAAAAAAAAAAAAACTTCACGGTCAATAAGTACATATCACCTCCGACATACTCACCGCATAGCTCAAATTACCGACCTTTGCGGTCTATACTTTTAGAGTTATTAAAAATATGAAAAAAAAACTATACGTAACTTGTACTTTCAAATACCTTAGAAATAAATGCCTGACTTTAAAATTAAAATTACATTAAAAAAGACAAACTTCAACGTTTTTTATTTTTATAATGGGGAAATAAGAGTACAACTAGAATTCAGAAGATACAATAATAACTTCATTAAGAGCTCAATCAGAAAATGATAAACAAAACTAACCAATGAGTGTCGAGAATTCCGACTTACGAATGTATCCATTACTCTATTCTACGAATTGAGAAGCTGAAAAGGTCGACTTTTGTCAACAATACACTTGAGAAGAAAGAAAGAAAGAAGGAAGGGAAAAAAAATTTAAATAAATAAATAAATATCGCTGAATGTTTTAAAAGAAAAAAACAAAAAAATTAGTGGGATATACAGCATTCTATATTTGAATTAAAATAAGTTCTATATGCGTAAAGAAGAAAGGATGGTGAAAAAAAAATAAATTTAAAAAAATAAAAAATGGTCAATGACTATCTATTAGACATCTATATCCAGTACCATATGGTACGCAGCTGTAATATAAAACGTTATTACTCACTTCAAACGGCATGAAAACAATCATACCAGCCGCAGTTACAGCTTCAAAGTATAAATGGTAACATAAACACTATTCACGTAGGGATCAGCGTGAACATAGCTTTCAGATAGGCAAAATTTACGATTAAGATTAAATTATCATAATTAACTAGAAATATTCTTGTGCGAGCTCAATGAATATATACATACCTTCAACTGAATGGTTATTGGATTGACAAGTGCTTTGTTTCCTACGTTCGTTAAATGCAGTGGTTTAAAGAAATTCTGAATCTTCTCATGTACCACATGCCAAAATTCTCCACTGGATAACAATGACCGTGACTATTAGTTGTTATCCCTAACTTAGTTTTAATAAGAAAAATACCAACCTACGAAATATAAACCCCCCCCCCCTCTAAAAATAAATAAATCCATTTCTAAAATGAGACGAAAATACGTGAATCTCGTTGTTTTTTAATTTACACCGGAAGACAGGACGTGCGGTCCGATACGAACTGCTCGTACTTTCGCGATATGGCCATCATTGACTGAACATACTCTACAAGCCACACTGTATAAACCACACAACGCGAGGAACTCAGTCAAAGTTAAACCATTGACTTTGTAGTATATGATTCTTGCAACATGCATTTAAAACCAAAAATTTAGAAAAAACTGATACATTAAAAAACCAAAACACTGAAAGTGTCGATGACAAATATTCAATCTAAATGCAACACTATGCGTGGGACAAGATATCAAAATAATTCAATTGTAAATGATGACAATGTGTCAAACAAAGCACTTCCGGTTTTACACATCCAGGATGTACCAATTCTCCAGGTGTTACACAATACTTTCAAGATGCAATTCTAAGCACACTTAATGCAACAGAAGCACGGGAGCCTATGATATAAATCAATGTACAACAAAGAGAGTCACCACGGAACCTGTCACACAAAGTCCCATATTCCAGGGTCAAGCTCGGGCCTTTCAGTATCAGCTTCGTAATCGTTGATATCGTCATCCTTCTTGATCATTGTTTCCTCCTCGTCCATTTCAAGATATGGAGCTTCTTCATCTACTTCTCTGTGTGCCAGAATATGAGCCACATCAACTTTGAGGACGGGTTCTGCGAAGTGTTCGTCTGATCTTTCAGGGTATGAATATGTGTTTCGTACATTTTCTATGGCGTCAGCTCTGCGAGGAGCAGTAAGAGTCTCCTCGCCAGACTCTGAAGTAATCCTTCTCGACCGGGGTTCGACAGCCGTCACGGCTGTCCACTTAAGATTGTGTGGGTCCTGAATGAAGTGTACTTGCAAGAATTTGGTAATTCAAATGTGAAATAAGCTTGACTATGGAAATCAAAAAACTGTATTGGTGTACTATTTCCTCATTCCAATTAAATGTGGTAATGTTACCTGCTTCGCATGGATGGGCATTATATAGGGCTCCACAGCGGGGGTTTGCCTAGCATTGTATTTTACACTCTAGAATCCATGCACGTCCTAGCGTATAGTTGAGCCCGCTTCCATGTCCGGTTTCACCCAAGAGCATTCAAAGGAAACATATTTGATATGCTAGTAATATACCTCCACAATGTCCTTCACTATTCCAATGTATTGGAGAGCCGCTTCAACCGGATTCCTGTCGGCTGGTGAGGATACGCAAGTCTGTGTGACTATGTATGCAACACCTGAGTCAAAGGATATGTGGCTTTGACCAACCTTATCATCCAGTCTGAAATGGTGTCCACATGCATACATGGAGTTATAGTGTTTCACCTAGGAATTTGGCATACGAGACATAGCCACCAAGGAAACATCCGCTGTCTCATTTCGAAGGTGCATTTTTTGTATGTGCTCTCGCAGCCATATATGAAATCTTGAGAACCTTCGTCTATTATGACTCTCGGAAGTATTGTGCTCCTGCAGATAGTGCTGCATTCCGTTTATTAACTATATTCTTTATAAAAACTACAGAATAACTGCTATAAGGATAAGATCATGCGGAAGGTAAGCCTTCTTATTTCAAACAATACTGCATTGAACGATGAAGCATTCCATAACTGTATATTCCTTTATTATCGAGGAGTGTCTTATCACGTGGTTGTGCAGTTCTATGAGCTCAGCGTCGTCCCAACGTCTCTCTATACCGTTCCCTTCTAAAACTTTGTCGCAATTGCGCTCATCCTCCTCCATTTCCCAAATTACTTGAGCTATAATAGGATAAAGTTAAAAATGTTCGGTGACAAAACCAAGTGCCTCCTCAATCACATACCCATTTGCTATGGATCCTTCCGGCCGCGCCTTGTTTTTGACAAGTGTTTTTAGGTGTCCGATGTATCTTTCAACACAATACATCCATCTGGCGTGGACATGGCCACACCAGTATAGTTCTCTAGGTAGGTGCGACATCAAGTGAGGCATTACGTTAAAGAAAACTGGAGGGAAATGCACCTCCATGAGAGCCATGGTTTCTGCCACATACGTCTGCAAATCTGCCAACTCCCTTGCACATCGATGATCTTTGCGCGAATTTGTTTGAAACAATGTCAAAGTCTTATAAGAGCAACCTGAGGACCTTTCGGAAGAAGACCCCTTCTTGACGCCGGCAATACCTCCTGTAATAAAACATGCCAGTTATGCGTTTTAAGAAACTATAATGTTTCATTATCTAAGTTTACTAGGTTCTCAAAATTTGCTCAATGGTTAGTGGGAGTCCGTACCAAATGTATTGTGCGTAGCAGCTTCAACTTCTCCTCCTTGCTCAGATCATAATGTGCATGCGGTTTTTGAAAAGTCTTTCCGTTGTCATCTGGCACAAGGTGAATGTGCGGCAAAACATTCTCCTGCTGAGCATCCTTTCGAACTGCTAAAGTGTCCAACTCTCCGAGTAGAAATCCCACTGCCGTGAGAGCCACATTCTTCTCAATGTGCATCACATCAAGAGTGTGCCTCACCGGAAGATCCTGAATTAAACCAGGAAAAAATACAATATGTTAAAATCATCATAGACAATGGAAAATAGTCATACGATACTCAGATGCGTAGGAAACAGTATGCACACACTATGGCAAAATACTTTGACTCAATATAAGGAAGTAACTGAACTGAAACGGTAACACTCGTTTTAACGTAAATAAACATTCAATTTTGTAAGTACAAGGATAGACATACGCAGTGGAAAGTTGTTGGAGGTATGCGATTTAATGAAATTTCAGCTGTCATCCTAAGAGAAATATGTTAACAATATGCTAAGTGCCTATGTGCTTGTTACAATTGCCTTCTGCAATGATGAAGAAGTTGAGGGGTCTATACACATTTTAACTGACGCTTATGGAATGAAGAGGACTTTGTTCGAGGAATGCTGTTGACCTCTCAACAGAAATACATTATCTCACTACAGCAATAGGTGGCTCTAAGGGTGAGTGGATTTCCAAAGAGTCAATAAAAAGTAACAAAAATTTTTAAATCAAGCACTCAATATCAACGCTTGGATCATATACTGATCAATGTAGTCAACCGACACGTCTCCGGACACAGGGAGTTACATGATACAAAGAGAGATTGTAAATACTGACAATATGAATAAATATTAATCATCAAAAGATCACTCACCATTGATAGGCACTGTCGTCTTTCTTGTGGCAATCAAAAACGGTAGCTAATGGACCATGTGAAACGCACCCTAAAACTACACTATTCAAATCTTCCATGAATCTACGGAAAAAAATATTTCTAATTATCAACAAACATAATTAGAGTCACTAACATCGAGTAATATTTGAAGACACATACGACAACTGTATGTGATCTAAAGAGAAAAAGCAGACTCAGATTCATACAACAGAATAAAATAAAATTAATCATACGCATTTTTACCGAATTTCCAAGAACGGATGTCATTGCACAGCGACTCATTTCAATAGAGGAAAATCAACGGTTGGAAAATCATTAAGGGAATCTGCAGGTACGGTGTTTCCTATGGTCATATAAAAACTATATTGAAACGTAATTGTACGACCATGAATATGTACGAAACAAACCTAGGGCGACAAATTATGTCAAACAATATGCCTGTGGACACCAAAAATTCCATTTCGCATGGGGAGATTTGGTGATGGCATGTTCTGTATGTAAACATCAACGGATAATATATCAACTTCAAAAATAAAATTGACTCCTATGGGGATTGACGACAACTAACTAACTCTGTGGCCGCACATATTGGAGCAGCCTTCAGTAGCGAATGCACGTTACAAGAGTCAAGCACAAATGCAATGATAATTACCAACCACGAACCTAGTGTAACAACTACGATATAAGGTCATCAAACATAACTACAGTTGGAAACATTCAGTAATATATATGACTCATACGACGTCTTTGAGGGACCCGAACAAATAAAAACACCCTTTGATACATAAAATAAATTAGATGATATTAATGGTAGTCAATTCATCCAAAAAGCCAACCACGTAATTATTCAGGTTAGAAACTACATAAAAAGGAAAATAACGGGTAAGGAATTCAGTGAAGAAATATTCAGGTTAGGTTGTTTCCACTGGTCTTGTAAAACAAACAAAATTGAAATGAAGAGGTACGACCACTCAACTAGATACCTTTACCATACAATGACATCTGAAAACTAGAGAGAAAGCAATAGTTCATATGTGTTGAAATCCACTACGAAATATTCCATGAACATGGACTCAATATAGATTTGGAAAGGAAATACTACGTCGTTTTAGAACTGTGCAGATTACCTTATATGAGAATTATCCATCGTTAAATTACTCTTGACTTTGGACTTCTCACATTTGCAATCAAAAGCAAATTTATATAGTCAAATGCAACCCTGACCTAGACCGTTTAAACCTACCATGAATCAGATGAAACAACTCTACATGAAGGATATCATACAAAACTACAGACGATACACTTCAATAAAATCTACAGCTGACCCAGCGGTCCGATTCAAGACAAGGGCCAACGTGATTGGACTCCGCGAGAAGATGAGACAGTTGAAGGAGGACCGAGCTCAGGCAGAGTCCACACTCTGCAACATGGATGGGTATGGTTCTTACCGTTCTGTCATTGTCTTAGTTCTTGAGGCAGAGCGTGAAACCGATATCCTTCGCGAGGAGTGGCAGGAGAAGGAGGCTGACCAGTCCCTTACCATTGATATTTTACGCCGATATAGCGAACACACGCAGTTAACACTTTTGTCCGGGGTTCTTCATCCGAGTAGCATTGCGGAAGGAGACACTCTTAGATGCGAGATGTGCGGAACCGGATTTTCGGCAGACGAAGTGATTAACACACCGTGCGGGCACTTCTACCATTTGTTCTGCCTCGAAATCTGAGTTGCGTTAGATCCAGAGTGCAACAATGTTGATTGCAACCTCCCATTCCCGATTCCATGAATGCAAACCTTCGGATTCCCATCCCTGATCTTGTCAGAGCACAGCACGCAGGCAATTCAGAGTTCGTCATCTTCCGAGGACGAAATTGCTGCCGGTAAGGTCTTAACATTCCGTCGATCTAGTCAGATTTCTATTCTGCACATAGTGAATTTTACATGATTGTGTCACCGATGCTGATAATGTGTGTAATTTGATCCTCTCATGAAGCTGGCGACAGTGGAGATATTGGTGCAAATGAGCTGGGGACCCAAGAGGCAGAAAGTTCTGCACAAGGAAATTCCTCATCAACACCGGTTCAAAAACGACCACGGGTCCTTTAGACTCTATGTTTAGATAGAATGTTACTCTGTAATATCTGATAGGAGGTCGTAGTTCCGTGAATACTGGATAAGTTGTGCAGAAATCTGTTATAGCTATGTAATTGAAGTTGAAATGCTACGCTTCATTTTGGCCAAGTATTTACAATTACGGCAGTCAATGAGTTATGGACCATGATCAGATCCGTCAATTCCACTTCCAATGTTAATATTGACCAGTTCGGAATGTGATGAGTGCTGCTGGCAACCATCCTTGATCCCTCTATGTTGTGGGATGGCGCCGACGCCGTCCGAAGCTAATTTGAATTCTTCATGAAAGGAATAACAAGACGTAGAGTATATTCAAGCAGATTTGCGCGAACGTCAAGTGTGTTGCCTTGAAATTCATTAGAAACAGTCTTGAGTATGACAGCTAATATACTGAAAATTCACTTAACCGTTGTTCTGGATCGAGGTTTAAACGAAAAGCCACATACGAAACGGCACAAACGAAAAGTGTTGCGTCACATGTGCCCACAAAAATTCGACATTCACAATTATACTTTCGAAACATTTGGACTTCAGTTTTGCAAAGTACAACGTCATATATTCAGTGTCGACAAAACTTTAGTTCTTGAGCCAATGTTGACCTTCAGTCAACCAAAGTATTTTATGTTTACTATAATCTTAAGACTTGTGATAAAAAATTCCGTCAAAGCATACCCGCCTGACTCCCCCAGTCCAATTGAAATTGCAAATGTGACACCAAACAACCTTACGTTCTATCGCATAGAGAAGGATTCTGTAAATGGGGAGACTAGGCACGAAAACATCATAAACAATAAAATTTTAAGGAATTCCGTTGTACAGGTTGGCATTAAGAATCTAGATAACTACGACTGGGCAAAATTTGGAGAAAGTCAGTACTGTGAGTTTGAGATGTTATATAAAGGATACAATTGTGCAATTTTATAGAGTACTGACAAGCTATGTGTTTAGGAGAAACCTGAGGTTGTGCAAAGCCGAAACCGCTTTTCAAAGCCACAAAACACAAAATGTCCCATATGTGACGAGCGTGCGAAGCTAGGTCACCTGCAATGTCGATGGAAAGTTGACATAAATGGAGTCTATGTCTCTTAGTATGACATTCACCGAGGACGACATCGATTTGTATAAAAAGCAGATTGGGATAACGAACTCCTTGTCGAGGAGCAGGTCAATGAATACAACATATCGATCCGGAATGATCTTGAGCATGAGCTGGTTTAAACAGGGCAAAGCGGAGGTAGTACAAAAGGATTGCTAACCCTGCCCCCTCGGATTACTGCTAGGTTTTCGTTGGTTTGAGGAAAAGACGATTTATTTCTATTCACATGGATCTGTCATTTCTGAGTAGCTACAACCGGTGTCTACCGCAATGGTGTGGTTATCTGGATTCCACCTCCATACGACAGTCTCTCGCCAATTCGATGTATTGATTGTGCTTGGAAAGCCGACTCGGATGGCATGTGGCTAGATTCAAGTGGCTGTGGTCGAGTAGGACCAAGGTGGTGAAAAATGCATGATTGGCTGTTCCCTCATCAGCGAGACTCAATCGAAAAGTACAATAAACCAAGCAAAAGACCGAGACACCAACACCAAGAACTATGATTCATCGAGATTTTTATCTCGATTGTATTCATAAAAATGTATCACATGAATCTACCTGGACAAATCAGTCAAAAAGACAAAGCATGGGCGGAACTGGGAGAAGATGATGGTGTCGGCGCCATTTCAAGTTCTCCTACATTGACTGTGGCATAAAATAGCTCGGCACTATAGCAGACTCCCATCCTGACTGGGATGCTCCAAATCTTTCAGATCGGGCAAGATTCCATCCTCATCAGATTCCATGCCGATTGATTTGCTAAGCGGATCAGTATCAGTTTCTAGAATATTAATTCTCCAGGATTGGAGAGCTGCGCTCCTCCTTAAATGGGATCGATGTTTGCGACGTTTGCATCTAACCCTATGCTTGAGCATGCGAAGCCATTCAATGCTCTGCTTCTCCAGCACCCCTGGACCGTAGTACAGTACTTTGTCGGATTCAGTGACCTCTTCAGCCGCAATCACAGCAATTACAGGAGGAAAAATGAGAGTGGAGAGGGTGTGATCAATTCTCAATGACTCTAGCGCGTTCGCGAGGGCAGAAGGTGCTCGAGATAACGGCGGTCTCTAAATGTCTACCCCTTCGGTGACCTTATCTTTCATAACAAGAGATGGACAGGCGCCACGGTTCATTCTTTCTAAAAATCAGTGGAAAAATACAAACTGAATCACTCCAGCAGAATGGCTTATGTAATTCCTACAAAGATGAACTAGTAACAAGTCCTTGTTTAAGAAAGAAGAAGAAGTGATTACATAATATTGGTGCTACGTCACTTCAAAATCGGCTCTTTAATATAGGAACACTAACTAAAAATCCGGTTGGCACCGACGCCACATTCATTACTCTGAAGTGAGAAATACCGAGATCGTGTGGCCTTACATAACAAATGGCTGCCCTGCCACAAATCAAACGAATTGATAGAACTAAGAGTTGGTAGGGTAGGAGCAGAGAGTAATATAAAATATTTTCTCAAAAAGCGAGCAATAGGAGATCACAAAATCTCTGATTGTTTAATTTTTCGCTCTTCATTTGGAGCCGGCGCCATCATTGCCTCGAGAAGGGCGCCCTGACCAGTCCCTCTGAGGCACTATGACCCCGAAGTGCCTTTGCAAAATATGCTAGCGCATGTAATTGAGATCCGTTGGAATATTAAAGAGCTCGAATCATAATTCAATCCCCGGCTGATCTGGAAGATATCTTGAATTCTCAATAGAAAAACCCCTAACTAGGTACTAAAGGATGCCGCCGTTGTAATATGCCAGATTTTGAATGATACAGTTAGTACTTCTTGGCAGATTACGCGATGCAATTCGTATCTAGAGAGAACTTGCTGAGTTTGAAGATTTGGAGCTAATGGTCGAATGGAGCCGGCGCCAATTGAACTCAGGGAGGATTCCAATGCTCTCGGCCATTGATATCGAATAAATCCAATGAAATTCATTCACGAAGGTTGCCCACCTCATACCAGAACTATATGTAACTCCCTCCAGAAACACTTCTTCACCTCATATTAGAACACCAGATGGAGTGTCCAGGTTTTGGAATTCGGTAGACGCGAACTTTAGCAGTGGAATTCTGAACTTCATTCACTAGTGTGTCAACGGCACATCAAGAATGCCGCCTTCTCGAATTGCGTCAATTCTGGCGCATAAGGCAGATTTAGTTAGCGATGCAGGTTGACGCGTTGAGATTGCCCGAAACAGCGAGAGCATTTTGAGTGAAGAATACGAATTAGATTGCCTTGAGCTGCCGGAAGAAGGGGCAGAGCGCAATGCCGTCCTTGAGGCGGAAGGGATCTTGCGCGATGTTCATTCTCGATATTTGCTTTGTGCAGCGTCAGTGAAGGATGCTTTCACTCAGGCCCAGAGGATAGATGCCATGACAAGCGACGTTGCTATGAGAATGGAAATCAGGGCGAATCTGATGGAGCTTAGAGAGAAACAGTTAGAGCTTCATCATGACCGATTGCATGCCGAGTGCGATTTACGCGATCTTCCTGGGTTTCAGGGCTTGTCCTGTGTCATAGCAAAGCTTTTGGAAGTTCAAAGGGAGTTGGAGAAACTCAAGGAAGAGTACAGAGAACTTCAGGCCGACCAACGTATGGCGGTCGACACTCTTAACAACTACGGTGAACACACACAGCTGAGCTTGTCGAAACAAATCCATCTTCCGAGAATTCTGTTACCGGACGACGGAAGACGCTGCGAGATGTGCAACACAGGATTCTCGGCAGGTGAAGTGGAGATTTCCCCGTGCGGACACTTTTACCATATTTTTTGCTTGGTAATACGGGTTGCCATGTATCCGGAATGCTACGGACGTGGGTGCACTGTGCAGTTTCCTCCATGTTGGCTGCACAATTACGGGTTTCCTTCGCAGGCAGTCGCTGAATCAGACACGGATAGCTCGTCCTCCGACAACGGCAGTATCAATGGTGTGGTTGCACCGTCTACCTCATCCTCCTTTTAGTGTGCTTTGATTCATCATTTCCCACAGTGAGGAATCACTAACTATGGGGGGTCTTGCCTGACATTCTTACAGACTTGGAGGAAGTAAACGAGGTGCTGAGTATTCATGCTGATCAAGTGGTCCCCGATCCCAAAAGTTGTCAATCTCCACCAACGCCGCTTTCTAAGCGGCCAAGAGTTTTGTAGATGTGCATTCCATTAGGAGAAATTTGGAGTCATGAAAAGGCCGTGTAAGCCTGCCCTTTCTAGGTGAACTCCCTGCTGCCCCCCGCACTGTCGCTGGCAGCGGGTGCCAGAGTCGCTGCCCGCACATAACTGCGTGGCGCACTGTGATTAACAGTTCTCGGAATAATTTTTGAGACATGAACGACTTGTCTCGGGGTTTGGTCCCAAGTGGGCAGATGGTGTCAGCCCGGCACTGTAGATTGTGCCCTCCACACGCCTCGCTCGGAGGTCATTGGTTCGAGCCCCCGTGGCGGTTGCTGGCACCACGGTGGCACCGCACATGCTATGTCAAAAAGTACGCGGGCAGCGCTTGTTTTTTTCTCTCACGTGCCGCTTACACGGCCTTTTTGTGACCCGATTTTTCTCCTAATGCTAGAATATTTCAATGCAGGAGTATACTAGGTGTTACAAAGTTTAGGTGCTCTAAATGCTACCAATACATATTTTACCTCTAACACTTCAGCGTTTTATCCAATCACTTGCATTGCGCAATGTGTTAGCTAGAAACATGAATGAAATTTTGCAGTTTTGCGGCCACATGTCTCACTCTAGTAGCAATGCTTTTACTGCTGGTCAGTAGCCTTCTTTTCGAAAAATATGTGAATAGCAATCTCCCACACAGTAACTTTAAGAATGAGATTGCCGTCCGACTTTTTGGACACTATAATTTATCGATAGGAATACCAACGTGACGATGACAATTCATAATGAATTAGAGACTTTTTATTTGGAAAAGATCACTTGTTTCTTGTGACGTGACGCCGGCGCCATCTCACTTTGCAATTTGTTTCCTTCTCTCTGAGCCCTGACTCTTCTTCATCCGTCGAAGTCATTTGTCTCTTCCTATAATATAGATTTTAAAATCATAGGATTTGAGCCCTTCTATATGGCCTACACTAAGTCAAACTTGCTAACCGTAATACTGACCAAAGCCAAAGTTTGTCATGTTTGCCTCTCCTGTTATCCTAAGCATAATCAGCGTAATCACTATGTCTGTCCCTGAATACATTTTGTACCGAGAAAAGTTTACATATTAAACCTCTATTCCCAGCATATAATAAATATCCATGTTTATCAACAAAAGTATTCAGCAGAATGATCTGCTGATTATAATAGCAGTTTGAGTGTGAGTGCCAAAGGGTCAAAGGTCCTCCCGCCTCCGCACATAGACAGAATTTGTGTTATGATCTTACCACCTTGCGCCGGCGCCACGACCCTTAAAATTTTTCAACCTTTCATCATATTCATTATCAGTGATTTTCAGTTATGCTGGTGAAGATTTTGAAATGTTAAGTTGCATAGATGGAATCGCCACATGTGCTCTGTTAAGTCTTAAAGTAAGTTTTGTCTGCCTTAGATAAGAATCTGTGCAAGATTCAATTCGTGACTCATAATTGCACGACTGCTACTACTTGCGATTATAGATGGGACGAATCTTAGTTTGGCAAATTCATTTTGTTGATCAGAATATGAAGAAGAATATATGATCTTGCAAAATAAGATTGTTGGATATCACCCTTCACCCTTGATAATAAAATCACCAATAAACCATGGTTTCATTTTGAGACATTGGAAGATCTCTTTGACATCGTGGCACATCGGTAAGGATCAATCCTCCCACTTGGCGCCGACGCCATCACCCTCCACTAAGCCGCGTATACAAGGTGAGACCAGTGCTTGATAGGGCTGGTAATGGCTACAGTTCTGTTCTATGTTGGATTTCACTTTCGAGAATTGTATATGGATGACTTTTGGGAACTCAGTTCTGTAGCCGAGGTTGGGGGCTTTGCTTTGATTGATTAGTTAGATGAGTCTGCATCTGAATTCTTAAGTTAGGAGGCGAAACTGCAACATAAGCAATGATATAATGTAGAAAAAGGTTATCTCTCAAACACAATTTAGATTCTCTTTGAAATTTGACTGTGACATTTCAGAACGTACTTGAATATTGTTTAGATGAAGATTCTGAAGCATTAAGTTCGCAACTTCAGTCCTCTTGGCGCCGATGCCAAATGATTCCTATTAATAAATTAATTACCATATAATCCATCAGTCTACCATATCCAGCTTTGGAGGCCTCACTCCGACGGATGATAAATCCCCAGCAACAACTCATTGGTGATCTAGACCGCGCAATCTGATGTCCATTCAAGAATACTCATTGAACATCTATTGCACTAGTCATATATCAAGTCATATTGCAAGTCGGACTCATTTGTCAAGTCCAATGTTATATGTGCAAGCTTAAATTTACGTACGAAATCAAAATACCTCGTACTGAAGTTCAGAATTTTTGCACTCATTCAGAAAACTAAACCTCTCAACTCCAAATAAATTATGACGAGCATTTGGAGCAAGATTGGTATTAATGCTGTTTCCACAATTTTGAAGATAACATTTGACAAACTAATACACAAGCAAAGATAGAGTTCATGGACCTTATACAAGAAGTTTGAAGCTGTATTCCGTTGTATGGGCAACACACAGACTCAAAACAAAGTTAAATTATTATAAATATGTTAAATAAATCCCTTCACAACAACCAGGTTCTATGTGCTTTGCCGTAACTTCAGCTGTGTATTGAGGTGACCCGCAATCGAAGGAAAATTCAACCATAAAATATGTGTGCAGCCTGAGAAATATATAAGAAGCCCCCGATTTTGTCCAAGACATCGAATTTGAAGCCTCCTCTCAAACTAAAATGCCCTTCAAATGGTGATTCGCAGTTATCTAATTATAATTAGGACCTCAATCGCATATTCACTGTGATATAGCAAATCAGTCTCGTAACCACTCACAGCACACATGTCTCACTGAGGAAAGTAAACGTAGACCGTTAGACATGGACAGCCTTCACCGTGAGGTTCACATTGTGCACTCTCGGACCACTAACAGATCCTCCACATGTCCAGCTCTCCCCCTCACGCCTCCACGATGAAATAGTCCGGAGCTCACCTTCTTCGATGGACGAACTATCAACAATGGCAATGATGCCAAGCTTGGCATATGCTTCGTTGAAGTATTCATCTTTCCACAAGTCAACTCTTAGAAAAAATTGGACCCAAAGGTGCAAGGGGCTGATTGAAGCACAATGCAATACAGTTTCCGCCCGGCCAATTGTTACCCTGTCCGCTTGGAGGATCAGAACTTCTCGCCCCAGGCGGCACTTCAGGAGCCAAGATTCTGTCACCAAGGGCTTTCTGAAATCCATGGCCATCCTCCTAGACATATAAGATCAAACACTTCATCCTTCTCACTACGTGCTCTGGAACTTCAATCGAAGATCCTGAAATCAAACTGGGCATGATAAGACTTTGAGCAACCAGGTCTTTAAGTTCCTAGAGAAGTCCTCCGTTCCCTCATATAGTGAGTAGTCCATTGCCGAGGAAGCATCCTGCTTGGGAAGCAAGATATCACCAATATGTGGCTAATCGAGTGACCTGTTGTGTAACGCATACTGGATCGAGTCAGTGACAAGATAGAGCGGGGTCATTCTAAGCGAAGTGAAGAGTCATACTGAAGCATGCCAAAGCTTTAGGGTGGTTTATACCTGACTCCAAGTTCCACATTTACCTCCGCTCGTGTCAAGTAACAAATACGAAATGTAACTATCAAAAGCCGTATCTTAAAAATCCGATGAAAATTCGATGGCTGACATAAACTCTTCAGCCGCACTCATTTTAACCGCCAATATGAGATTTGGAGGCATGACAGTACTCTTCGTCTCAGGGGTTTAACGTCGACAATTATGTGCTTTTATTTCAGTATCCATTTTTCGTCAGCTCCTATGTTAAAAAAGACAACTTTATCGAAAACAAGAGCCGCCAACGGCGGTATACTGCACATGAAATTTTGTTTTAATGATAAGATTTCAATTGACCATTCAAATTCGCTTGATGAACAGCAGATATATAGAAATAATTTCTTGGTTAGAGGTATTTGCAAAGGCGATCTCGGATAAATATCTCAAAGTAACGTTCCAATGTATCCATTTGGCGTCGGCGCCATCCTTTTTAGACAGGCTGACATTTGGAATCGCCGCGACTCTAAGTGTTATCTCTGCGTATATATGGTGTGGAACACACCCTCGTTAACTACCTCTACTCAAACCAGGAATCATGTCGTTCATCGTGGGACTCCTTGACGATATCATAGTAGATAACATTTTCCCGAAGCTCCTAGTTCCATGGAATTGCCGGAGGCAAATCATCTGTGACCATGATGCCATCATCATCCTCCTTCACAGACTTCGAAGGCTGTGGGCAACATCCAACCTCTGGAAATCAAGAATTGAAGAGACAATGGAATGGGCAGAGTGGCGATTGGGCCGACGGGAGGCCGACCTCTATGTCGCAGAATCATCCGGCCCCGGTGCGAAATGCAAACATGGTGCGAGTGTCATTGAAATAGTGTCCACATTGTTTAAAAGTGATTCAATTTTCTTCCATTTCCCTCAATATCTAATTTAATATCCATCTTGTGCAGGCTATTCTTTGGTGGATATAGATCCAACACATCCACTATTTGGGAAGTCAGATCCGGTCCAGAATTTCAAAATGAATGTAAATCACTTCTCCCGTTTGAATGCGATTTGGGTCCACTGCAAGAAACACCATAAACTTAGTAGGAGGGAGTTATTATCTCCGTTGAAGGCGCTATCATTGATCGAGCTGCTGCGACTCCAAAACAGTCTCCAGAAGGCCGTAAGGGCAAAGAATAAGTCGTCGGCCGGACAAACCTGGGTTACTCCTCAAGATAGGTTGGACTAGAGACACTCAATACTTTGTAGTTCAACTTGCAAGTGCTACTTAGCTGCCAAGTAGAACTTTAAATGGATAGAATTCGCTCATGCGACATTTGGC
This sequence comes from Ceratodon purpureus, assembly GCA_014871385.1. Classification (NCBI taxonomy): domain Eukaryota; kingdom Viridiplantae; phylum Streptophyta; class Bryopsida; order Pseudoditrichales; family Ditrichaceae; genus Ceratodon; species Ceratodon purpureus. Next base: position 62,553,676 of record CM026426.1, on the reverse strand, counting down.
TCCTGATTGAGTACACGTTCCTTACAACTATTTTATCGAATCGTCTGAACGCGTCGTGAACAATCGGGATAAGTCTAATCCATTTTCGTACTGGGCCGTTTTGTAACTATATTTTCTTTCTTTACAGGACAAGATTACAAGCACTCACCGTTCAAGGCCAGGGCAACAAAGGCAGACAGTCATACAACAAAAACTACCAACTAATTATCAGGACATTTGGGGGGAAGAACTTCGAAGAAAGTGAGAGTCGAGTTCTAGTGCCAAACAAGTTATGGTCTGTCCATGTCTCACCAATAGCCACCAACGCACTCTCTACGTTTTCCGAATTCTACGCTATGGCCACCATTAGTATTTATTCCATTCGACCTTTCCACTTCGGCCATGTTGTTTGTATAGCGATGTTATAGGACTTCGAGATATGAGATCAATTTAATTTTGTACTTGATTTTAGAAAAATCCAACTGACCTACTTTATTGGTTGTATCCGGTTTGTTTTCTCCACTTTTCACACCAGCTACTTAATCTTGCAGTTCATTTCTGTACAAAGCCTTCTTCCATCTCATCCCAGTTGGTAGCCTAGAAACCTAGATACGTGTTTACAACCACCATGTCCCCTTATAGCTTATCCAACACTAAAGAAGTAAGCAAAAGCCATCTCAAACGCTGATACAAAAAAAAGAATCCACTTACAAACACTACCCGAAAGTTCAAAACTGCAACTCTAATGGAAAGCTACCAAGCAGAGGACAAGCATACTCAGCAGAAAGGAACTCAAGCTTTCTCAAGCAAACCAATCCCCTATGAGCTAACCTAAGACTAAGAAAGTATTGACAAATAATGGAATTGTCAGGTGGAAGGCGGTTATGCAAAAGTCTCAGAATGTTACCAAAAGCAAGGAACAAAGATCATACAGGTCGGTTGTAGGCATTTGCTTTCATTGCAGAATAACCAATAGGACTAGGGGCGGTGTCCATATGTAAAATACTGTTTAATTAGTAGCAGGATTCACGGATAATATATCAAACGACATCTAGTGATCCGACCATTCTGAATCAAACATGAGCAGTGTTCTAAATAATTCTAATTAATTTGATAGTATTAGGAAAGCACCAACTGTATACAATCACAGAATTAGACCGAAATCCGACCTTGAATTCGGAAATTGCTCCACTCAGAATCAGAAAGTAAGCCTGTGAGAATGATAGCAAAAGTGGAAGAGGTGAGTCATCAAATCATGTGAAGTGCACGACACAAAAATCCAAGCAAATCCCTCACAAGCCTAGGCTGCAAGACCCATTTTGCAATAGCCATGTCAAATGCAAGAGAAGAAAAAAAAAAAAAATATATACGCAAGAAGACTATTTGAAAGTTCAAAACAGCAACAATAATGAAAAGCATCAAAACAGAGGCAGCAAGAAACTCAAGCATTATAATACAGCATGGTCACAAACTATGTTGAAGCAAACACAACAGTCTAGGAGAATTGTATTCATATTCTCAATGGAACCTCGATAATAATAAATTAACCTATCAATCACCAATACCAGTTCAATCAAGGAAAGCCTGACCAGAATAGCGTTTTAATAGCTACGGTAATAAGAGAACTGAAAATATCTGATTTTGGAAAATTATACAATGTATTGTTTTGATTTTTGTATAAGTGTATTTAAGTGGGTGATATCGTTAAAAATCAAAGAAAATCAGGGCGGAATCTATTTGCATATATGACTTATAGATAATATCGTAAGTATACATGGAGGCTACAATTTAGGCTATATTGTCTAAGGATAAGTTAGTATTGCTTAGATCTGGGAATAAAGAAACGGCAGGATTCTGCAAAGCAAGTAGAGAAACGCTTTCAACGATATTTAGTTTCATGTTAAGGATTATCTATTTTTCTTGCGACTCAAATAGTCAACTTCCATTGAAATGAAGAAAAATACACAGCAGCGGGAACCGAGGCCAGAATATTTGTTGAAGATTTGACTTCGAATTGTCTTGACATAGTTTATATTACCACATCAACAAGGACAAATCAAATAAATATAATTCTATGAATTGAAAAAACTCTAGCAGGGATAAGGGGCCACCAATTTCAAATCAATCTGAATATTGATAGCACATATTAAAATAAATAAATTTTATATGAAAAAGCTGATTTGATTGGACCTATTTATCATTTACTTGTAAATGGTTGGGCTAACTAGGGACTCTGACTACAATGGCGGAGTTATCATATTCTAGTTCGGATTTATATAGAAAATGAATGTTCTGAATAGAGTGAAACATCTGAGAGCAATTCTTTTGAGAGGAATGTCAGATTATCATATTCGAGTCTGGATTTATGTTAAGGATTAAGAAAAAGGATGTCCTGAGAGCAACGTCAAATTACCATATTTCAGTTTGGGATTTCTTTATGACAGTTTGGTCCTGGCTAAATCACACCGAGGCCACGTGCCAAGTGACAAGGGTAATAGGAATAGCGGAGGATAATATATGAGCTTACCCTAGTAATTCCAAAGACCATGGGATAAATAATGCGAAGTTCATGTGGCGTGGGTTCGTACCTCGAACTTCGAAACTTTGTTAATATGTGTATTATCAGCGAGTTTATAATCTGGCGAATTCAGTTCTATGGCTCAATTGTTGCATGATTTTTGATGAAATAGTCATTCAATCATCTTGGTCTTCACCTTCTTCCATATTTTTTAAAAGATTTTTCAACCGTCTTCTTCTTAGTTCCTCTTCTTCCTCTTTCTTTCTTTTTGACTATTCTCTTTAACCCTTCTTGTTTGTATTGATTTTGTGCCCTATATTATGTTTTTTTATAAAGTCAGTTTTCTTAAAATTTGCTATTTCATATCCCTTGGCGCCGGCGCCAAATGAGATGATGAAGTTGCCAGAGATGAAATAATGTTGCTAAGATATATTCAATTCATCCAAGATATATATGATTGGAATATCTGTGAAATACATTTGAATATACATATGTATTTGTTTGAATAAATAGAAAGTTTAAAATACACTCAGTTTTAAAAGGAAAGCAAAGAGGTGCTCAAAGCAAATTGCCTGAAAGTACGGTAGAAATGATAATCAAATTGGGTCTACCATGAAAGTAAGGTGACTCAGTGATTGACAAATTCTTCAGGACATAAACTCAAGAGTAACTGTTGCAACGTCAACAAGTATCTCAAGCATGTGGGACAGTTTACTTGTTCTTTGCAATTAGCAACTTCACAGTAGCCTTCTGAGCAAGACGTGTCATCTCATTCTTGTTCCTTGCAGAACCTTGAATATTCCCACAAAGATTTTATTTCTTCTCTGTTTGTATTATGAATATATCTTCCCTGTGACCAAAAGGATACATAATGCAAACTTGCACTTAGCTGAAAAGGGGGAACAAGAAGTAAGGTTTTGTACTGCAAGCTTTTAGTATCGCTCTTTGAGGGTGGCACCTGTCACAACAAATGGCGCCAGCGCCAAATGAACTGTTGTACAGCGTTCCTGCTCCTCCAGTAAGTGAGAGAAGGTCTGAGAATGTGGGAGCGAAGTTGATGATGATCAATTCATAGGGTTGCAATTAGGAATGCCTCTTTGTGAGTGTAATTGTGATGCGTTGATTGTCTATCCGTTGTATCATCATGATAGGAATCGTTGGTGAGTTGGAGGGGCACCAAGTTTGAAACAAGTTTGTAGCAGGCACTCTTGTAGTGCTTCTGCCTGTTGCTGCTTTTGCCTACTGCAGTGCTTTTGCCTGCTGCTGCCTGTTATATGAAGTGGAGCTTTGAAACTTTGTTAATATGTGTATTATCAGCGTGTTAATAATCTGGCAAATTCAATTCTATGGCTGAAATGTTGCATGCTTTTTGGTGAAATAGTCATTCACTCATCTTGGTCTCCACCTTTTTCTATATTTTCTAAAAGATTTTATGCCATATTTAACTATTTCTGGACTATTCATTGAGTTATGGACTGTAGATCGTCCATAAAAAGCAAAGGAAAATGAAAGGGGCTTAGTAAAACCATGCCCTACTGAATAGTGTATTATTTGAATGATTGGATCAGGAGATCTTCCGATATAGAGTTGTTCCCCCACGAGGGAAATGTGTGGACTAAGTAATGTTTAAACATTGTATGATTTGTAAGTCCATGGATCAGGAGATCTTCCGATATAGTGCCGTTCCGGAAGAACAAATGTATGGACAAAGTAATGTAATGAATAATGTGTGTTTTGCAAAACCATGGATCAGGAGATTTCCCGTTATAGGTGTCTTCCGGAAGAACAACATCCATCTCACAATTGCACGAGTGAAATGGTATGGACAAACTAAGTAATATAACATTACAGATAATACACATAGACCGATGATGGTGAAATAGTCATTTACATTACAAAAACGGGTTACATAAATATGAGGTATTGTCATGAAAGTCATTCGAATGAACGGTGCCATATTATTACCACTAATACATTGTAGTACATAGGGACAAGGGATTGTAAGCAACTCACTGTATGTACTGTCTATTGTTCTACTCTACTGGTGTACCATTGCCTAAGTGATCTCCTACACAATTCCCCATCCATGGGAGTTTTCTGAAGGAACTCAGTAACGGAGTCATAATGAACCAAATCCATAATGAATGGAAGTAAGGCTGTGCCGACGTCTGGTATGACGTTTTGCGGATTAGGTAGGTGCATTTCACCCTTCCAAGCAGTCGGGAAATAGCAGGAATGATTTCCATTCATTACATTCTTCCATTCACAGTCATCTACCATGAGAACTTTACCCGGTTTGCAAAACCTGCGAGTTTTTTTATCCATACGAAGTCGTTGCAGGAACTTCTGGAAGAATGGATAAGGCTTCTGTCGAACACACTTGTCTTGACCATACACAAAAATTAACTGCGATCTAAGCTCCAGTGGAAGCAGATGCGCTAAGACAAGGTCCAAGCGGGATGGGGGCATACATGACCATATTCCGACATGGAAATCTTCAAGAAGCTTTCGAAAGAACGGTCGAATTCCAGGACGGCAAATGACATTCCCTAAGTTCAGCAACGGCGGGCTGAATCCTTTATAATCCTCGAAGCACAGGACGCCATTAACCGAGAGAACTATCGCCTTCTGCACAGTTGAAATAAAACATCAGGACATTTCTACATCTGAGACTAAACATCGGGGGATCTCCCGATGTTTGTAAATGACGAATTCGCTAACATAGTTCATCGGGGGATATCTCGATGGTGCCTCCCAACGCCATGGCACACAGAGGTGGTCAGACCATGTCTTGAAAGAGTATTACCACAGCAAAGCGATTTTAAAACAAAACAAATTCAAAGTTCCAGAACTCCATTGCGTTCAGGAAGACAAATGCAAATTTTCAGGAACTTGGTTTGTTTCATTTTGCTATCAAACATGAGGGAGCTACAGCTTCATTACATGGTCATGTGAGAGAATGTATGTGTTGACAATGAAGAACTCTGAATAAAATGAGTGTTCCATAATCCAAAGTCATTTGCACTAAACTACAATCTTCCCAACATCCCCGCCACACGAATGTTGACAGATTGATTGTGCACGATACTGTGAAGGATGACGAGAGGTCTCGCTTCACGTCCAGCATGTCTCCCAAAACCAAAGCATTTGTTGAAGAAAACCTTCGTCTCGGAGTTCCAATTGCAAAAAATTAAAAGCCTGCACATCAAATTCGTTTTGAAACTCAGGGATCAAGGCGCGCCTGCCTCTCGTGATCAATTCATGAAGGACTGGGACATCCGCAACATAGCTGTGAAGGTGAATTAGGTTGTTTACCAAAAGCACAAGAACAACGCTTCTACTTCCGGATTGAAGTGTCAAAGAGCTCCGAAGTCGACCCCAACAGCCCACTTCTTCGCCCCACTCCTCCCCACCCACATCCCCATCTCGCTTGGCGGCGATATCCTAGCCGTCCATGTGGCGAACCCTAACCCCGCCCAAAACCGCTGCTTGCCGTCCGATTGCTCCCGCACAGGAGCATTAAGAGCCCTCCATTGTACCCGAGCTCATTCATCTCTAGCAATAAATTCTGTCATTCGAATTGCATTAATTGAAGATTCTGTGTGATTCACAACTCTGAATTTCTGCCGCCAATGTGCTCCTCCTCCTCCTGCCCCTCACTCTGCCGCATCTGCGATTTTGCTTTACTCTTGACTCCATTATGTGCCGCCGATTTCCCTTGCAATGTGCCACCTTTGGTTGTGGATGCCCTCTGGTGTTTCTTTGTGCATTGTGCAATGCGCAATTACACTTGCTTACGTTCATTATTTAAGTTGGCCTGTGAAGGCTGATCAAATCACTTCTCTTCCTACGTCAATTGATCTTTGTATGCTTACAATTTGTCTAAATTCTGTTTTCCGGAGCTTCGCATTGAGTTCTATTGTTGGGTTTTTGTTCAAGCTTTGCAATTTGTGTGTGCAGCTAGGGCAATCTCAGTTGTGGGCTGGGGTTGGCTGGAGTGTTGGGGGTTTTGGGCAGGGTTGCATATTCTGGGGTGTTGGGATTTTGGGGTGTCTTGGTGCGATGGCTCCGCGGCCTTTAAGTCTCCCATTGGGCATGAAGGTGAAATTCTTCGGCTTTGGAAGAAACAGTTCTGGGTGGGGAAATATCTTGTGGCTTCTCCTTGATTTGGGTTGGATGGATTTTGGCGCAGGGAGATGACAATCTCATGCACGTTTCGGAGACGCGTTTGGAGGAGTCTCTTTCCTCTCTTGCTAATCGCCCGCTCGAGTGTCCTAGAGCATGTGAGACCATTTTTTCACCTTTTGCATCGGAGCCCGCCACGATTACCTCGTCCATCACCCACTTGTCGTCCTCAGATCGAGGAAGAGGAAGGTGAGCAAATCTTTAAGTGCCGCGGTTGCGGCTAAGAGAACGAAAAGTGTGGGCTTTGGGGTGAGTGCCGCAACTCGGCGCTGGCAAGGAGTGTGGGCAGCGAAGTTTGTCTAGGGAGAGGAGATTTTTGATGACCTTGGTGACATTGTTGGGGTGTTGGGTGAAAATACGCTAGAATCGCTCTCCTAGCAGTTTTGAATAAGTTGTACAAACTAAGTACAAATTGTACAAAATGCAGCACCCGAGATATTCTTGCCCCGACCAGTAGCACCATAAGTCACTTGACACTTTAGATGGATCCTAATTCAAATGCCTCCGGGAGGTGACAAAATCTACAAAAAGTACAAACGTATACATACACGTACAAAAAGGAATCTATAGAGGATTTTTAAGGGCCAGAGCTTATTTCAAGGCATGAATATTTGATGTGCCAAATGGAAGTGAAAAGTTCAGTTCTATCAAAATTAAATTCTTGGCCCTTCTGCACCAACAAGTCTTTTAACTAAATTCCCAAAACAAAATAAACAAATCTGATTTTAAACTCATGTTTGGGGCCCTCCAAAAAAAACCCACATCTGTTAAGTTTTTCAATCATATACTATTATTTGGTATAATCAAATAGTAAGGCATGTTGGTTAAAGATTATAAGATTGCCCACTACTCTTTTAAATGTAAAAATTAAAACTTTGAGTTGACAAAACGAGTACAAACATGTGAATCCTGAATCTGTCACAATACAATCTTTGTAATTTTCTTTTCATAAAGATGCATATTTTGCATCCAAGGAACTTTTTGTCATGCAATCTTTAATGTATGTGGGATGTTAAACTATGCCTACTTCTTAATTTTAACACAAAGTAAAAGAAATTGTAGTGATTATGGGTCCAAACCTTCACCATGCCTTGAAACTGTGCTCTGACCACAAATTCGTACAACCGTAGTGTATTTTCACCATGTTGTGCACCATGTGCACAACTTTGGATGGCCGGAGGACGGTGATGGTGCTGAAGGATGACAACCTTCAAAAGCACGAAGGGAAGAGGTCTTGTTGGTTCAATGGTGTTCCTTTGCCTAAGATGAGGGTGGGGGATACCTATACAAACTAGAGTGCAAGCATTTAAAAAATTGCAAGCTCTGGGTGGGGCGGAAGCAGGCTGGCTCGGAGGCAGAGCATGTTTGTGGAGGTGTCCTTGCTGAGAGTAAAAGAAAGGGAGTTCAACTTGCTGTATTGTTTGAGATTTTGAGTCATGGTCGTCCTATGGTAGATTACAAGAGGTGTCATGTGTTGTTGGAGCACCTTAAGGTGAAGAATGTGCCTGGAAAGCATTGGAGTGAGACAATCGGGTGGGACTTTTGTGAGCATATGCATCTGTTTCTACTAAAGGCTTTGAAATCAGATGTATAGGGTGCGGATGTAATTGCGATCAGTGCAGATGAGGTTAATGCAGTAGATAACAGTGCCTGGTGTGGTGTACATGTGTATGTCGTGAAAGATTGGGAGAGGGTGCCGCATCTCCTCCACCTGTCTTGCGTTTCTGAGGATGGTAGCTCTAATTACCTCACTCAGGTGATTCTGAACGCCCTCCTCAACGAGGGTGGACTAACTCTAGAGGAGGTGGCTTCAAAGCTCGTTTCCTTCGGCACGGATGGTGTGAGCACATTTCAGGACACCTATATTGGCATCACCACTCAGTTGAAAAGAACTGCGGCCTTCATGCTCGGCATTACACTGCACAAACCATCGGATTAACTTTGCTGTGCAAACACTTAATTTTCCTATGATCTCTCGTTTGAAAGGCATGTTGGCATCTATCTACACTTATTTTTGCAGGAGCAACAATAAGCATGCTGAACTCTAGAAGCTCCTTAGCCTCATGGAAACTAAGGGAAACAAGATGTTGAGGAATGTGACAACACGTTGGATTTCAATTCGAAGTGCAGCCCAACGAGTCTTTGATGAGTACAAGAAAATAGTGATGAAGATGGGCTTGGACATGACACCGCCCTCTCAAAAAAAGCCCAATGCCACGGCCACTAATAACCTTGAGACTCTGGTTGATATTCAGGTCCTACTCTCCTTATTGATAGTCCAACCATTGGTCTCTTGTGTTCACCTTCTTTGTAAATTCTCACAAGCACGTGATATTTTCATATGTGATTTCTAGAAGCTGTGAAGGTGGCACAGGGTGAGCTTGCGGCAAAGTACATTGAGCCTCGCACAGCCTTCGGCAAACACGATTTCATAGAGTAATACAAATTGCTTGAATTAAAGCACAAGGCCATTCCCATGGCCTAGAAGGAGCTCCCCGGGGATTCTGCCTTGAAGTATCAATACTCAATTTTGGAACCACCAATATGATTGCTCGGTGCCATGACAAGAGCACCGGTGAGCTTCACTTAGTAACTGAGGAGGAACTTTATCGTTGTCAGCTCAATGTGGAACGTCAAATTTCGGGTTCGTTTCTTAATCCTTTCATTCTACATGCTCGTCAATTTACTTCCTTGTCTGTTTGCACATGCTTGTTGTTTCAAATCTTGCTTGCTTATTTACCGAGATTTCACTCATGCGGCCACGGTTTTTGGATCAACCGAGTTTGTTGGATCAGCCAGGTTTTTAGGATCTCATGCTTTCTTTAGATTTTGATGTGTTTTAACTTTGTCTAGGCTCAACGTCTCTAACCCCTTTGGCTCTTGTGTGTGTGAAGAGGTTGCTCAGGCTCTCTCACATGAGTTGGATCAGAATTTCTCTTACCACGACGTGCTGGATGCCTTCGGGATAATATATCCCTAACATTGGATGCAAGAAGGGGCGGACGAGAGTTTTCCAAAGCACCTGCCAATTCTAAAGGACTCTACTGTGGCTCTCGTAAAGTTAACAATGGGAAACCTTTGGTAGAGGGATGGAGGCCTTACATTGCTCCGGAGATGTTGAATGCATCAAATTGGACACACAACAAGGCCTTTTTAAGGTCAACATGAAGGCTAACTGTGAGGCAGCCTGTGCACCGCCCTAAGGGGTGAATCCATTCATCAAGCTCTGGAGAAATCTCTCATTGTCCTGACATCTGTCTAGGCTGATCCCGGAATACCTTATGCTGGCCAAGATAGGGTCTCTCCTTGTCTTGGGGTGGGTAGAGGATGAGGGGTGTTTTTCCTCTCTGAAATTTCTATAATCGTTCCAAAGGAATAGATTAGGTAAGAACTCACCCCTTGTTGTGCGCATGTATGGCCAGAAATAATTTTCACTTAAGTCCTTTTCTTACAGAGAGGCTATTTAGTCTTAGAAAGAGGCTGTTAAGGTGGGCCGACAAGGGGTGTCAGAACACAAAAAATTGCTTTTCTTCCAGTTAGCACCAAAAACAAGTAAAACTCTATTCCTATCCGTGTAAAACTCTCTTCCTATCCGAGTATCGATCCAGGGACTCAATTGTGTTTTGTCGGATATCCTCTCTTAAGTGATCCGGTTTCCCTTCTCTTCGTCCAAATTGTATCTCCAGAACCAAATGCTCTTTCCTTCTCTCCTTTACGTCTCTTCCCTATCTTCTATCTCCTTCTCTCAATAATTTAGTCAACCAATCCCAACGTATCTGGCTACATATCACCTCACAACTAACCTAGAAGGCTCTGGTTAGCAGGTCATACAAATGATTCCTTCCGATCCGTGAGACTACAACAACACACCGATCCGGATCCGGGAGACCTAAGATCCGGCTATCTCTAGGCGACCCGTTCCACCTCTCAATACTTCACCCACTGACTACGGAACCACTTTAGAAGTTCAGGGAGCCCGATCAAGTACCCCTCGATATGCTACGAACTTAGCGACGGCTATTCCGTGTGAGATAAGTTAGAGTCTTAGAAGCTGAGGCTTCAACTCCTACGACAGCCTGTTTGATCCTTCTGCTCAATCTCAAAACCATGACAATGTGCGTCATGTTCTACAACTTCCGTCACCTTCGCATTTGGTCTACAGTAGAACTTTCACTATCTTCTTGGATTATTCACACTTAGACAGAAGTCACACATAGTGTAGGAAAACACAAATACTTTATTGATAAGGAATATAGGAAGGAATCATGCAAAAACAAGGATCTTGCAGACGCCACCAGCCCCACTTAAATAAGCGGAGGCTTTCACAAAAGCGGCCACGCCAAAAGTTCCAGCAAAAACCCTAATTCCAATTCAACTACCTAGAATCCTATCACTGCGACTAATCCAGATCTCAGATTCAAATTCTACCCCTATGAAACGGAAAAAGTGACAAGTGGCAGAATTACTGTGTCTTTGTCTTCTTCACCTTCTTCTTGTCGTCCTTTGACCGCTTCGGCTTTTGTTCTAATCTTCCCGCCTATTGCGCTTTCTGAGCAGCCTTGTCCACCAATTTCTTTGTCGTGAGACCAAGTCAAGATCCGCTATTGAGGGGACTTTGTCGGGGTTCCAACTGGCGTTGGATTCCGGGTAGGAGTTCCGGTAATACCGGAGGGATAACTCGCGGAAGAGTCAGATTTCGCGGACTCTTCCTTTGCATCGGATCACAAATCAATCGGATCAGTCGTAACCAGAGCGGGTTGCTTCTTCAGTCTCTCGCTCCGATGCGCCTCCTTTGACGATGATGGCGATTCCGACAGTGGAGTCATTGTTGGCGTTGGAGTGACATTGGGAGTCTGGGAGGTGGAGGAAGAAGTGATGATCCACTGACATCCAGGTGGAGACAGAATTACCTTCCATTCTGGTCCCACTTCCGTCGTTGGTGCATGCTCCCTCTTCAAACTTACTACAACGTCCACTACCTAGGCTGATGCGGGAACCTGGGTGAACTCCTCAATCACCATCCGCTCACTCGATTGGGAGTGGATCACTTTCGTATGAGGAAGGGTGATCACCTTATCGTGCTCCACCCGGTGGGGTTCTGGCGACGGAAGTCGCGCCTCTTCCCGTAGGATCATCTCCCGTACAATCACCACGGGAGATCGGACCGGAGACTAGATCCGAGATGATCCTCCGGGCTGGCCCTCACTCATCCGCGGTGAGCAAACTGTCTCCTTCTCCATTGTCCTAGGCACCCTAAACTCTATCTACTACGGCGCCACAGTGGACTCCCCTTCCTTCTTGCTGACAACGGAAGGGGATCCGGGAGTGGTCGGAACCATCACCCGGATTGGAGGCTGCGGCTCAAGCAACTTCCGCATAGCTTCCAAAGTCTTTGTCATCGCTATGTCGTACCTGCACGTGATCCCAACGATCTTTTTTGCATTGGCCTCGCCGTTGTTCCCCCGAAAATCATCATCAAACAATCTCGCTTTGTTGACAACATTTCCCGGTTGTCCGACAAGTACCGGATCTGGTTTAGGACTTGCTCCTGATTTGCGTGGAATCGCCGGACCTCCTCACTCTTGACTCCCAACTCCACTGACAAATTCGTCACCTGGATCTCTAGTTGCTCCTTCTCTGCCCTAAGGTGGGCTGCTCTTCTAACGCTTCGATCTTCCGGAGCAGATCCTCTGGCTTGCATCCGCCCATCGCCCCGCAAGACCTCCGAAGTAGTGAATCGATCCGCTCATAGTTTGCCTGAGCATCCCAAATGTCCTCTCGGAGTGCTCGGGAAGGGTCATCCCTCAATAGCGGATCAATAGTTGAACTCATATCCCTCTCGTCCCCTCCCGGTTGACCAACTTTAATGTCGTTATCCTTCTTGAAGTCCATGAGGTGCTTCACCACCTTCAAGTCATCCTCCTCTTTCTCCACTAGCCATTCATACTTTTTGTACAGATGAAACAAGAAGGGTGTGATGGGGGAGGGTTTCCTTCCGATTCTAGGAAGGAGTTTCTGGATGACGTCCTGAATGATCATGGCCCAGTTGGCCTCCCTCTGACCGGTAAGGGCACCAAAGATGGTGTTCTCTACCGTCACCGTGACTCTGGCCGGCTTTTCCGGATACATGATTGGAACAGTAAAAGCTAAAACCTGCCTCTCTCTCAGATCCTTACATTTGGTCACTATGTATTCGTCCTTCGAATTGATCTTCCCTATGAACTTCCTTCGGACAAATCCATATGACCTAGCCGCCCAACCTAGTCCTTGTTGAGCGAAATCGTAAACATTTGCCCAACTTCTACAGGTTTGAATGACCTTGGACGGTGTTCTCTCACAGATTCCCCGGACCCTCCACTAACTCCCTCACCATCGCCTCGTTCTCTAGTAGCCATGGCTAAGTCAGGAAGCCCTCGCACCGCATCCGGGTGAGGTCCTCTATTAGCTCCTGCATTCCTTCCTCCATTTCCGGAATCGCAAGCTGAATGGTCCTGAGCAATATGGGAGCCATCGCTAACACTCACGTCACTCGCTATCCGACTTGCTAGATCTAACATCAAGAAACCCGGCAATTCAACTACTGGTAAATTAGAAAGGACACCTCGCCACCTGTTCACTCTCTAGCTTACAATCTGCAAAAAGACTTCCAAACTCTAAACATCCCTGCTTATATATCTCGCGGATCATTATTACAGTGCGGCGTTTAATTGCCGCCGCCATCGTACCGGTCTGACCGTTATCCGGTCATGATTACCACCGCGCCGGATCGGATCCCGAATGCGGTTATTATAAGAATCAACCTTTGATCGGATCGGATCCAGTATCCTATCCGAAAAAGGAATCCAACTTAACAATTTTAATGATTCTTAAAGATCTGGTTCTGACTAACTACTAACTTGGATTATTTCTAGCCTAAATTTTATCTACTTAACCAAAAAATTGAAAGATAACGTAATATCTGATTCTGGTTTAGTGATATCTGGTTATTTCTAACATTTTAGGATCCCAGAAGGGAACGCTTGATATTTTAATATCCTCAACGTCAATTTTGCATTAGTTTCCATGATGCTATCTTGGCTTTGAAGCTCAAGATGTGAAGATCTATGTCCTCCTTGATAGTAGAATATTGGATTAGCGGCATTGACTTGGAGGTGCAAACACTGGCCTGTGAAAGGCAGCTTGTTAGCAGTGGCAACTTCCGGATTTTTATCTAACCTATTTTTGTTTTGCAATTAACGTGGGTTGTTTGTGTGTGCAGAACACTAGTGCTGCAATGGCGAGTGTTGCTTTGCGACAAGGATTCAATTCCCTCACTAGTGACTCACAAGTTAGGATTAGAATTGTAATTCCATGTACTTGTAATTTAGCATTTCTATTGTGCATTTCAATACATCACTTGTGCATTTCATTTCAGTGATTGACCTTTGTAACATGTGATTTTAAAATTCTATCATTGAGTATTTCACTTGTGCATTTCAGTGCATGCTTGTGTATTGTGTGATTTTCAAGTGCATAAGATCATCGAACATGAACATATGAATACTAGTTCGAATTTCCACTGTTCTCCTTTGTGTTTTTATTTTTTGTTTTTTATATTTTCAATGTTCTTTTCACACTTTTTTTCTCTCACTAAGCATTTTTCTTCACACTTCATTCAGCCACTTTGCATTTCTTTTCACATTTGTTATAGTTACTTAGCATTTACTTGCACAGAATATTCCACTCTTTAGTCATTTATGTTGTACAAAATTCAATGTATGGTTGCAAAGTATTTTCCCGTTTTTTATCTATTTTTTAGTCAAATTCCTACAAATTTAAACATATTTTAATTTATTTTTTCTACTACTGCCCATGAAAGTAGCTCCAGAAGCGTTTTTTTTCAACCAAGCCTAGCATATCCCCTAAATACTATAAAACCGTCTTGGGGTCGTTGGTGAGCATTTGCATTAGGATGCAGCAAAGTATAAGATTCATATAGAATTTTTTTTACAAACTTAAACGATTTGTTGTATGTTATCTCTTAACCCCTAAAATTCCTTGACATTTTTGGTGCCCAAAATATGAAAATCTGCCATATTCTTGGAGAAGCCGTTTTTATTTTTATTTTTTATTTATTTTTATTTTTCATATTCGGGAGAATTTAACCGTAATATCTTATAGAATATGATATTTGGAATATGTCATAATTTTTTTATGTTTTTTGACCGCATGGGTTACAAGATTATAGGATTTGTTGGTTTTTTTAATTTAAAATTTGAGGGTGCCCGAGACAATTACCAAAGTTTGACCACTTGTAGAAGGAGATTTCTCCACTTCATATTTTGGGGGGTTTTTTTATATTCAAGTAGCAAACAATGTCTAGTACAAGTTTGAAAAAAAAAGAAGTAAAAAAGGATTGTAACATTGATAGAAATTAAAAAATAAACTCAAATGGGGGATTCTACAACATATCCACTGTAATAATTTCTAAAAATTTTAAAAATTCAATTCTCACAAAATAGATGATCCAAGCAGTAAGAACATGCTTCCCTATATAAACTTCAAATTCAAAATATTTTCCCAAACAAAAAATGTAAATACCAAGCTCTAAATAAACATTTGTAACTGATACAGACATTGGAGGTTTGGGACAGGTGGTAGAGGGGACGGAGAGGTACACAGACCCATCCTCAAAGGCCCTTGCAGCGACCTCTCCCTACTCCGCCCTCGATTCTTCATCTATCTTTTCCCAGTCCTTCGACTATCCCCTTACCCCACGCCACTACACCGGCTCTCAACCCGCGATGCCTACCCCTTCCCATGCCCCTTGCTGCCCATCCCCTACGCCCTCGCATGGCATGCCATCACATGTCCTCCCTCGCGCCAACTCAGCGCCCCCAACGCATGGTATTTGTCCCATGTCCCCGCTCGCCATTCGTCCGAAGCCCCCTTCCAGTAGAATCCGCCCTAGATGTGTCTCCGCCCCTAATTCCGCCGATACTCTTTACACCCTTATGGCGCTTCGGACCCAATTCGGTTGGGTCTCAATTGCGTCTCTGTACAAAACAAGATAACTATGAGGGGCTTGAGAATTTTCAATTTCTCATATCTATTACTTGTTTGGCTAAAAAATTCTCAAAACTAATAAACAAACTTATTTTAATTTTAATTTTTTTTTGTGAATTTATGAAATTATAATCGCTAGAATTTGAAAAAATACTACATACAAAATTCATGAGGTACGAAGGGAGGAAAAAAAGAATAATAATACATGAATTACTTGAAAGCTACATTTATCAAACAAATGTCTACATTGTTTTAGAGTAAAAATCAAATGAGAGAGATTGAAACTCACATTTGCAAGCATGTGGCGACAAAGCTCCTTATGAAACCTTTGGAAACATGTATCATTTGTTACACACATGAACTTGTTATCGCATGAAGCACAATAGAAATGTGGCCTTTTTCCCAAACTAGTCCTTACCTTATTGCACACTACACAATAACCTTTTTTCCTTGAATACGTTGGAAAACACAAATCCGGAGCTCTACGAGGCACTACGTAGTCGTCATCTTCCCGCCCATTCCAATTTCATAGTAATGCCTCATATAGTTCTGTTCTAAACTGCAAATGTGTCATAGGTTTACGAACGGGATTTGATGTCTTCGACTTGTCAAGGTGCACTAAAAACATGTTCACCACGGTCATGTCAAGGACCAAAAAAATTCGATGCCACCATTTGTGCGAACGGTTTTGTGTGCAATACGTAGCGCAAAGTTGATCCGCAATATCAATCCCTCGCATATGAGTGGTGTACTCTAGGTGCATGGAAGATGTAGGAATTTCCTCCCATATCGCTCCATTCCGACGTGGTATGGTTTGGATAGGCAAAACTAGTGCCGTTGTGGGTTGTGCATGAGTTGATAAAAGTAGAACGCGTTTTTTATCTTTCCACAGGACCGTAGAAAGAGACCTTGATTTATGCATCCTCCAATCCATCCACCCTTGTTCCTTCCTCATATAGACCTTGAGGTTCCTAAACACAATAGGTAAACCAATGCGATTAGATTGCATAGTGCCTGTAGCATAGATACTCCTTGTAAGCAAGTCCTTGAAAAGTCCAATACTTGTGAAAAAATTGTCCATAGCAATGACATGCCCTCTACCGCTAATTTCCCTCGTAAGATCTATAACGACCTTATGTGCCAATTTTGGCTCCCCACTAGAAACCGGAAGCCCAACCTCCTCTATTTGGCATTTTCTACAATATATAGAGAAATTTCAAACATATTTGGATGTTGAACATGCAAGGCACGACACTTTGATGCCCCATTTATGAGGTTTTTGTGGCATATACTGCCGTAAGGGACAATACGACCCTTTGTAACGAATCATCATTTCGTCAATAGTGCAATATTTCCTTAGCTTCCACAAATTCTTACAATTGTCCCTAATGCATTCGATCAACCACCTCACTTGCCCCAATTTGTCATGCCCCGGTAAATCCTTCTAACAAATGTAGGTTGCCGGATTTGTAATGTGCAAACTTCTAGTCAAATCCATAAATAAAAATGTGTCATAGAAAAATGAAAGGTAGAACCTTTCTTATGCCAATACAACTTGATGTTCGGTTGACGCTTCATTTCCATATATAACCAAATTGCCATAAATGCCTTGAGTTCTGCCATCGTGAATTCCTTCCAACCTTCTCCCTCTATAGTATTTCCTACCCCATTTACCACTGTGGCATACCTATTGGTTTCTTTGACGATGTCCCAAAGTATATGATGTGTCCAAAATATGTCAAAAAGTTGTAACATTGTGGAGAAGGACCTCCAAAAAATACACGTCATTCATACACCTTGAAATTCTAGAGGAGACTAATCATATGTAAAATGTATTTTATTCCATGTCTCATCACGGAATAAATATTTTACACTTTCACGATCTTCCGGTGCACCTTCTCCATCCTCATCCTCGCTATAATTTTCCTCATCACTATAGTCTTCACTTTCACTCTCAAGTATAGGCAATTCGGAAATATTCACCCTCCGGCGACGCTGCTCATGAACCAAAGTCTCATCATTTGGAATTCTGGCCCTTCTACGGGGATGCGAAATGAGTTCATTTGTGGGAAATACTTTTTCACTGTCCCTAAATTGAGTGCCCATAAATCCCTCATATGTCTCTGAATTTTCCATCCCTCCTCTTCAAACATTGGGGTCAATGCTACTGATTCCAATGCCCATGCCTTGACCCACTCCATCTTCATAAATCGCATTCTCCCTTTCGCCCTCGTTCCCAACCCCTTCAGCCTCTAAACCCCCACCTAACAAGTTCTTAGAAGTTGCTCCCACTGGACCCCCTAATCCCCCAAGCCCACCCTCGATGGTCCTCTTCTTACCAACGCTCCCCACCCAAGGACTCCGCTCACTGCCGTTCCCTTCCCTTCCCCCACCCCCTCGGTATTCAACACCGCTCTCCACCCACCCACCCCCATTTGCACCCCGCTCCCCATCCAGCCCTTCCCTTCCCCGCTCCCCACCCAACCCTTCCCTTCTCCCATCCCCCGACACCCAACGACTACCCCCCAACCCCGTGCCCCGCTGGCCTCCTCGCTGTCCACGCTGACAGCGACTCCCGACCACACCGCAAGAACATTCTCCACCTCCGCTTGATCCTCCGATCCTGGTTGGTCCTCCCCTCCTCCGCTATTGCTTCCCACCCAACGCCTTTGGCCACTGTTGGCAGCTTCTCCACTCTGCCCAGCTCCAACTCCGTGGCTGCCTTCTCCTTCTAGAGTCCCATCTCGGTTTCTTCTCCTTGCAAAATTCTGAGAGCGTCTTTTCTTTCTTGCATTGTACTTGTTGACATTGTAATCAGTTTCTTGTGGCCACCATAGTTCTTCCAAGGATCAATTTTCCTCAAGTGCATAATCCCCCTCATCAAAACTATCCTCACTAGGTTCTTCACAAAAACTCTCCCTTCCTCCATTTCCAAAATTCTTTTGACTATCTAAGAAATTTGGATTAGGTTCTCCTATTGCCTCTTCAAGTGGTGTGTAGAGGTCCTTCTTGAAATGTGCATGTGTAAGCGAAGGTGGAGGTGGAGGAGCTTGATGTAGAGGTGGAAGTAGAGGTGGAGAGAGAGGTGGAGAGAGAGGTGGAGAGAGAGGTGGAGATAGAGGTGGAGATAGAGGTGGAGAGAGAGGTGGAGAGAGAGGTGGAGAGAGAGGTGGAGAGAGAGGTGGAGAGAGAGGTGGAGAGAGAGGTGGAGAGAGAGGTGGAGGTAATTGTGGAAGAGGAGGTGTGGAGGTTGATGCTAACCCTCTTGATTGCGCTACGGCGTTGTGCTTCTAGGAAACAATCCTACAAAATTTAACATTGAAATGTGTTAGTAAGATAGAAATGAAAGGCCTATGAGATATTGTAAATTCAAAAAAATCAGCAAAGCATGACTCTCACCTCTTTCCTCTTCCATGCCAGAATACTCTTCCTAGGCATTGCAACTATGCTAGAGATTAGAAGAATCAAGAGTGTGAGAGATGAGAGAATGTGAGTCAAGAGTGTATGAAGTGGAGTTGAAAATACATGACATTGTTCAAGGTATGGAGAGATGAAGTTAGAGGGAGTATTTATGGAGTAATGATTTGCATGTAAGCATTGTTGTAGAGAATCTGAAATTGCTTGAGTGGTTGAGGGAATCATTGTGCAATTGCCTTTGTTGAGTTCTTATTCAAAGTAGCAAGGTAATGTAATCTTTAAAGTGGTCTTCCTTTTACATTTGGGATACTTCCTGATCTAGGAGGACTAGGTCGTGTAAGTGGAGGTGGGCGAATTTATTGAGAAGGAAAAAAAAAATAAAAAAAATAAAAATACTATAACCTCACAGTCTACCACCAGCCTGTCTGTGCACAGAGAGTAAACACAGCAGGCCAACGTTGACTTGGCTCTCCCATCCCATGGGGTCGCACTAACTACCCCCCCACAAACTCTACATTTTGCACATTTTGGGCAGGAGGGGGCTGCCCGGTACAGGCTGTCTCTCCCATGACCATCCCGGGTCGCAATGGGACCCGGCCTTCTGACAACGAACCCGTGACGGCTATGCCAGCTGTCTTTGCCAGCCCTGCGTGACCCATGGATGAGCATTAACGATTTTTTGTTGGGCTCTGTTACCCCAGCCAGGGCTTGTCCTGCAGTGGGGTTTTATGAATGGCGGGTCCCATAAGTTTTTGTGCTGCCAACTAATCCGGATCTGAGAATTTAAACTACACTTTAGATAACGGATAATTCCGACATTCTTCCAAGAATGGGGGTATCTAAAGGTTTATGCAAATCATGCAGTGCAGATTATTTGTTGTTCTACTACACACCATAAATTAGGGTTAGAGTGGATGCGGCTTAGGGTTTATGCTGCACCAAACACATGTTCTGCTTAAAAGATGTATTTCGTCCTGCAACAAACGTGTGCAATGAAGAGGAATTAGAGAGGAACTGATGTGGTTTAGGTTTCTTTGTTTTGTGTGAGTGAATTGTTTGTCTTCCCTTTGATTCTGTGGTTTAGGGTTGGCTTACTACGTAGTTCTCAAAAATGGCCCCAGGTGTTGATCTGTCCAGTGATGACTCGGACTGTTGCATTGTCCCTAGGCGTTTACATGAAGCTAGGAAGCTCAGTAAGAAGGTGATAGGAAGTCCTTATGAACTAGGTGCAGCATTTGTTGACCTGACAATTGAGAAACATCTTGATGAAACTAGAGAAGCAGGGAATGGAAAGTCTAGGGAGGATCCAATTCAGATTGGTGGGCCGTTGAAGAAAGGGGAAGTTGGTCCATCATTTGTTGATTTATGTTCTGAGTACAGCAGTGATTCCACGTTCAATTTGAATGATGCTAGATTTATGTATTCCAAGAGCTCAGTAGTGGACCTCTGGGAGGGTTCATCTCAGCCTTCTTTCTATGAGCGTCCTGTGCACATTGATGTCACAAGTGATAACACGTTGTCTAGGGACTTTTCAACTTACTAGAATTCCCAAAACTCTGCTGGTGTAGGTGGTTCAGTGAGGAGGGAAGTTGTTAGTGATGAGTCTTCTATGCTATCCTCTGGAACTGATGATGTTATTGAGAGACTTCGTTCTTTAAGTACTGGAATGAAAGAGATGTATGTAGACTCTGAAGTATACTTGTCAGAACATTCTTCTGCTTCTGAGAACTATACTGATGTAGATCTGGGAAAGGGGAACGGTACGGGAGAATGTGGTAACGCAGCTGATGTCAAGTGTGATCAGCTGCCAACATCGAAGGTTGCAGATTTTAAGAGTACGAAGGTCAATCTGACTGAGATTCAAGGCCCTTCAAAACAGGCAACTCCAGGGTGTGGGACGAAGTCAGAGAACGTGGGATAAGGTCTTTCTACCGATGGTGCTTTGAAGAAAGCTGTAGGGGCTCATGGTGCTCCAAAGGCAGAGGCCGTTCCTGCAGCATCACCAAAACGGCGATCTGCAAGGCCTACAGTCCGGAAGAGGAACTTCTGTACACGCTCAGGAAAGGCACCACCGATTGTACTTGTTGATGACTAAGATACCGAAGAGTTCCCTTACCAGGGACCAGAGCGCAAGAAGGAGCTTCTGAAGAAACTGAGGGAATTCAAGCAGACTCCACCACCAGGACCTTTCTACAAAGATGACATCGCCTGGGAGCCAATTCGAACTCAAAGTGCAGGACAATACTTTTTACACGAGGTTGCCGTAATTCCATGGAGCAGATTGGATGACTTCAGAACTGGAGAAGGTATGGATAAAAATTTCCTGTGCAAGTTCACTAAGGAGACTCAAAGGAAGAGGGCACCAGGCTCTCTGAATATCCCTCGAGCAAATAGCGCGTCCAAGGTTATTAGGTAATAAATCCCTGATGCCTGTTTCATATGGTTTGGAGCAGATTCTGAAGTTAAAAATGAATCTGAACCTTCAAATTCTAAACGTTGTTCTGCAATACATTGCTCAGGTTCAGTTGTAACTACGGTCCTGCTGATGACTCCGCTATCTATATCAAGGACCTGAAGGGTCTCCTACAAGCAGAGCAATTGAAGAGGAAGAAGACAATAGCCACTGTAT
This sequence comes from Ceratodon purpureus, assembly GCA_014871385.1. NCBI lineage: Eukaryota > Viridiplantae > Streptophyta > Bryopsida > Pseudoditrichales > Ditrichaceae > Ceratodon > Ceratodon purpureus. The sequence continues at coordinate 62,531,903 of CM026426.1, read as the reverse complement.
TACAGAAGAAGAAGCGAGGGAAAAAGCCCGTGGCGGATTATGATGTCATGTCCTCTGACAGAAAGATAGGCCATCAGAAGACTCGCATCGATCAGAAGGAGGCTGGAACCTCGATGAAGAGGGGGTGCTTGCGGCACTTCATTGCAAAGCAGAACTACATGGATAACAACTTGTGTCAGCTTGTATACAAGATAAGCGAGCATGTGAATAGCAATGGGGACCAGTGTCACGGTGTGGCAGTGGCTGGTTTCAAACATTCTATGGACACATGTCTCTCTGATAAGAAGAAAAGTGAGCTCACTGAACTCCTGGATTGTGGCTTAACACCAACTCAGGTGATGGTACAGCACAAGGCGCACATGATGGAGCTTGCCTTACAGAATGTTCCAGTGCATAGGGACATGATCGTGTTGCCTCATGACGTCAGGAACTTGGCCAACAAGCGTGCAGGGGATTTGTGGATGAAGCACAAGAACGAGGTTGTGAGCTTGAGAATGTGGAAGGACGAGAACATTAAACGTGTTTTTTTTTACCAGGAGCACAGCTTGCTCGACATGAATATCAGTGAGCAGCAGAACAACCCCTTCGCACTCGGATTTCAAACTGAATGGCAATTTGAAATGTTGCTGAAGTTTGGAAATAAAGGTGCCCTTGCAATCGATGCTACCTTCGGCACAAGCCACTCAAGGGTAAGACAATCTCAGTTGCTGTTTTGTGTTTTGTTTTAAATGCTGCTGCTGAGGAGGTTCTGTGACCTCATAGTAAACAATCGAAATGTAGAGTGCTTGCACATTCGTGGACTACGCCTAAGCATATCTCCGTTGTCTGGATTGCACTACAAGCCATCCCCTGTTACTAACTGCTCTTGTAAATATGTTCTCCAGTATCCTCTATACACCGTGATGGTGTTTGACGAATGGAGAAGCGGGATACCCGTAGCGTACTTCTTCTCTTCTTCAGCAAAAGAAGAACATCTACAGCCTATACTACAGGCCTTGAAGGACAAAGTCACCAAGAAACTACCTTCCTGGGAGCCTTCTTCTATCATTGTTGACAATGCCCAAGCGGAAATTAACGTCTTGCAGTAAGTTATTAGAAGAGTTTAGGGTCTAAATGAATAGCATGTTTCATACATCAACACTGGTTTGCTCTGTCTTGTCTTGCTTCGTCCAGTGATCCTGACTTATTCATTGTCTTGCTGGACTGTAGAAAGCTCTGGCCACAGTCGAAGATCCTTCTTTGATTCTGGCACGTGAAGAAGGCATGGGCCGAGAATGCTAGAACAAAGATAAGTCGCATTGAGGATAGGGCTAAAACATTGAAGGAAGTTGGAGACATCATGTATGGGAAGGGATTCGTCCACGGGAATGATCCTGTGGAGTGGGCCAATAGCGAACTTGATAAGATTCGATTGCGTTGCCCATTTGCAGAGAGATTCATGAAATACATTGATAAACATTGGAGGAAGAAGATAGGGATGTGGTGCATCTCGAATCGGAATATTCCTCATGCAGGACAGAACACGAACGTTGCTATAGAGTCGTACCACGCTAATCTAAAGCGCATACTGTACCTAGAGAAGCAACGATTTATGGGGCGGCGAATGGATTGGACGGCTGATGATCTCCAGCGAGTAGTGACTGGGCACTATGGTACTTCAGGTTGTTAAAGGAGTACGGATTCATTTGGAACAGGAAGCAAGAGATTATCATTTGTAGTGCCATATTGGCCGCCCAAGAAATCCCAGATGACTACGTTAGCTTGAATCCAGGGGGCAAGGATATTGCACTTGTTGTCTCAGTGAACAATTATCCCCAAGTACATACCGTTTATGGACCTGATACTGAATGGGCTCAGTGTGATTGTTTTATGGCAGAACAGGGCACAATGTGCAAACATGTGATGAAGAGTTTTGTCATGAAACACCCTGACATTAAGGAGGGCCTTATCCTTCGGGAGGCAGGATCAAAGTGTGGAGTACAGAGGACAATCCCACTAGCTCAGTGTTTTGAATCTATGCCCCGAGAAGAGGATGAGGATGTGGGCGCTGCAGAATCAGACAACAGTTCTAGTGCATCATGTGTAATAGGGCCAAGTATTGGTAGTGCAAAGAACCCTATCGTTCTAAAGAGTACGGAGATGCAGTACAACACTGCACCAACAGCACAACGACCACTGACACAGGACAGCCCGGAGGTTGTTTTCAAGGACCTTCTGTGTACTGCTGCACAACACACTGCACTGCAGCTTCATCTGGTGTCGGACTTAAAAATCATAAGAGGGAAGTACAAAAGGATGATAGCTCGTGGAATAGTTCGTCCTGACAATAAGGATACCCCTGCGGCATTCCCACTTAGAGGTGGGGACTGGTCCTTAAAGAGAAAACCAGGTCGCCTTGAATCACCAAAATTTGGTAAACGATCTAGGGTGTAGCATTCAGTCGGGCCTGATACTTCTCTTTCCCGAAAGCTATGTGCTGTTTAGAGTTAATGATCAATACATGTGTGATGAAGGTAATGTGTAGCCTTTATTATGTAGTGCTCCTTATACGCTATATCTTTTTCTCTGCTTTAGTATTTCTCGTTTGCCCGTTAGGCATATTGTGTACTAGGGTTCGTACCTACCATTTGATATATAAACATCAGAGTATTCTATACTAAGTCTACCACGTTGTTGCATTATTATTGCATCGGACATGAAGGAGTTCCCTTTGTAATAAACAACAACAGTAGCCATACATGCAGTACATACATTTTACCATATATATTTCTTATAAAATGTGCACAACAATCTCATGTGTTGTGGATACATGACACCACAGAGGTGCATCCACAATGCTTCAACCCTCCAGACTCCACTCTACTCTTCCATCTAGAAAATCCTCCCAAGAGTTGAACATACGTACTGCTGGGCTTAACACATTTAAACTGATCTCGTGTTGGAAAAGGCACGACTTGCAACGGTGCACCCCTGTGACTTGCACCACATACTACTGAAAGCCCTCTATGTCTGTGTTGCTGCGATGGTACCTTTTGGCGATTAGAAAGGGACACTGGCATCCGTCTCCCTGCTCCAGATCGGTCTACTTGAGGCTGCCCTTCTTGCTTGTCACGGGCGGGAGGACACTGAAGGTCCGCCATTGCCACCAGGATTTCCTTCACCTCTAACTCTAGCTTCTCCATAACCTAGTGGGTAAACGAAATAGAAGAACAAAAGAATGTAAAAGAGTACACGTCTTACTCAAACGATCTCAAGCAATGGCTGTGAAAGAGAGGACGAATACCATACGGGTGAGATCTTATGTAGTCATCTCAGTCACCCCCTGCGTGGGCCCCCCTAAACCCTAAATTTTGTACAATTGTGCAACCCACTTGGGCAGCACAAAAAACACCTATTTTAGGGCAACACCCTCACTGAGAACAGTGCAGTTTAAATTAACAAGAAATCATGTCCATACATTCAGAGTACTCAGACAAAGGGTGATACCGAAAGAACTATAATATCAAATTGGTCCATATCTTGTACCTACCCCCAGGTCGCCCCAGTTTTCTCTTTAATGCGCCCCGATCGCCGAGGTGGGGACGCGTCTCTTGTCTTTACCTTAGTTCTGTCTTGTACTTGGCTTGTGATTACGTTATGGAAGCCCACGCTTACCTTACATTCCAAATCATCGACAAGCCCGGTAACCATGGCGCGCAAGATTGCAGTCTTCAATTCGGCTTTGATCTCCAGAACCTCCTTCTCTCCAAATATGTGAGACATCTGGATCAATAAAGGAGACTAGTGAGATTTGAAGGTTCTGTTTGAAAAAAAAACCCAACTCAAAGGTTAGCAATGTTGCAGGACAACACACCTCCTGCCTCCTGTCCACAAACCGCTTGTCCGACGAGTATGTCACGTACATGATAATGTAGCACATCACGTAATATCCGCAAGACCAGTCATCACCTTGCTGTGGACATTTCACACGGATCCAGGAGTTTAGGTCTGTGGCATTCACCCATGTGGCAGATCCTTCCTCATGTCCCACAGCCATGCACCACAACTTCCCTAGGGACTGATGTAGTTTCGTAGAGCCATGCAATGTTTCTCCGGAATTTGAATCGAACTTCAAGAAATGTTCACCGGAGAGAATCGCCAGGCTCCAATGCTCACTGTTAACAATAGGGACCATGATAGTGTTGCCCTTCACGTGCCTGAACCCAGAGCTCATATGAAAGCACCGACGCAATGCTTCGATGTCCGTTGTCTTCCGGATGACTTCGTACAGGGCTGTTGCTGGCAGTGAATTACAAAGGAGAATTGGCTTTGGCACGCAGTCTTGAAACCAAGCACGAAAGAAGTCCATCAAGGGGGAACTGACTCTACCTTCTGGGGAGTCTACTAACTGCATGTCCGGGTCGGGGTACAAGGTTGTGCTGCCTTTCCGGAAGACAAAGGACAAGAATGCCGCCTCCCCTGGGCCGTGATCTTCAGATATACGTTCCCTTGATATTCTGTACGCGCTGCATGATGGACATGAGAGTTCAAATATAAGTACAAAGTACGTTCCAAGGCTGTAGCACAAAGAAGAACATGCAATATGTTGCAAGGCTATAGTACAAAAAAGAACACACAATAGAGGGATGGCAAAGTTTGAAAGGACAATGAAGAGGATTTTGTTCTAGCAACTGTATGAAAATTTACATGGGATAAGCTACGGTCTATACTACCTACTAGGCTGGGCCCATACTGTGGAGGTTCGAGGTGCGGGATCTGTAAGAGGTCGCGGTATCCCCAATGGCAAGGACTGTGCTGATTTGGAATCTTTTGTTGGTGAATCAGTCGACTCATTGAGGTTAAAGGCTGCTGGTGCGGAAGTCGGATCTTCTGGTGTACGTAGCAATCCAATCAATGGTCTTGCTTGCAGGAAATGGGCTACGATCCGCGACGGTGGTGTTACGGGAGATGGAGTTGCATCCATCTGTTGACCCCGATCTGGGGCAATAGTCGCTAGAGGGAGCACATCTGGTATATTGCTGGATGTAGGAAGACCATCACCCACATAGTCTGTATGCACGACATGTGATCTGTTCACCGGCGGCTGGATGCTTGTGGGGGGGTCTTGTCCTGCTATGTCTTCTATGGGATAGGAACCAAGGTCACTGCCAAGATCCAGAGGTCGCATGGGGGAAATAGCGGCAGATATACGGGACGGCCCCAGCTTTAAAGCCAGATGTGCTGGAGTTCGTCGGTACCACCTCTGGTTTGGTAGAAGCACCGATGGGCTGGGATTCTTCATATGCTCATACAATATCCTCCTCTCTCTCTCACCCTCGTGAGCCTCTGGAGACACCTCTATATTCCCTCAATCTATCTGAAATGCTTGGGAGCTAATCAATTGAGAGCAGAAAGGGATATCCAAATGTGCGAGATCGATGGACGGCTGCGCTCCTTTATATCCAAGCCTGTGGAAAGTCAATTCCAATTCCTTCTCGCGGAGGTCCATTAGCGCCTGTACTGCCTTATCAACATACTTCTTCAAAGATGGAGGGGGATACGGTACATTATCCAGTCCAAGCATTCTCCAACCAACATCGACGTCCTCACGTACATATAGTATCTTAGAAGTAACCTGACATATACACAGATGGCAGATGTTATAAGTCTTGTAACCATTCTGCAGTACATCAAAACCAAATGCAGCAAATAACATAGACATTCTATTTCAAGCACATTACAACCGAATTGTCTGTTTAATACCTCGTCACAATGTTTTCGAAGCAAAGTTGGATCGCTTGGACCCTGTGCCCACCACATGGCAGCAAGCACATCTCCGTATGCATTAGTACGACGCATGTCTAGCACAACACGTCTGGCAACACGACAGAAAAAACTCTCAATTTTCTCCAGTGCGGGTTCCTGGTTCCAGCCCTGAAACGCCATAAGACCAACCATATCGCTCGAACATGTACTGAGAGGATAACAAAACCCTACCTTTATGCAAGGAAACATTGACCACCCAATGTCTATTATGTCCTGCGCACAAGAGGATAATCGCTGCGACTCTGTCCTGTCCCTAGCAATGGCCAACACTTTTTCCCTCGTCATCCCATTCACGGGATGGGCGAGAGCACAAGTGCGCCCCAGCGACACTCTGGTATACAACTTCAAAGCCCTTACGATATGTGGGCACTCTAGCTCTAAGGTCATTGATTCAGCTGTAGCTTCTTCCTGCAGCACAGCCAAAATACTCTCCAGTTCCTCTGAAGTGTGGTTCCACGGTCGATCTGGTAACCCCTGAACAGTCTGCCGTGTTAATATCCTGAAAAGAGGAGACCATGCCCATGTACTGTCTTCGACTTTCATTCTCTCTTTGTCTTCAAATCGCCGCAGCTGAGTTTGAATGTGAGCCTCTCGCTTCTTCTGTAGTGCTATCTCGGCATTGAGCTTAAGGGACACGTACTCTGCCTTTTCCCCTAGATACTTCAAGTACAATCTCAGCTTCTTTAGTTCTGCTTTCCTACCCTCCAGGTTTGCTGGTTTTATGTATGGATTCCAAGGCTTAACGGACATCATGACAAACTGGACCACTTCTGCGTGATGTTCTCCGTCTTTACCAGCACCCTGCAGTACAAAATAACAAGTTGATACCACAAATTTTGTTTAGTGTATCCCACTGAATGCAATACCAAAGTCTCATGGGACTGCCTTATAAGGCATGTTTCAAAGCACCGCAAAGACAACCTACTTCTTGCAGTACTGCACACTGAATTAGGATCCGCAGTACAAAGTGTTCAGTACCTAAGCTTCTCTCCACGCCACCCAAGGCCCGATAGATGCTAAGATCTTTGCGCCTAGTTGGTCATGTATCTCCAGATCTTCTAACGCCATCATGCACGATTCAGGGTCGTGGAGCAATGATCGCTCTACTATTATAGTTTTAGGGGATTCCTGAAGGAGGTAGTACAATCCTGCAATGCTTTGGGGAACAGGGGGGGGGGCCCAGCTTGTATTCACCGTCGAGAGTAAGCGATGCTACGTACTGTTGAGCCCTCTGCACTACATCTTCTCTACTCATGTTGTCGCCAATGTAGTGCAGATCATCATTGTCTACAGATGAGCTTCGAACTGGTAAATTCGGTCCAGGCACCGAAATTTTGGAAGCCTCCAATCCTGCACCTAAGTCACCTACCCTTCCACTCTCATCCCCGCCATCCAAATGCTCTGCGGCGTAGAACTGGGAGACATTAAGAATGTCTTCCATGACGTCTGAATCCAATCTCACGTTCTCTAACCCCTGTAGGACATCAGGTCCTTCTTGCACCTTAAACCTCTTGCGTTTCCTATCATCCCAGGTTTCTGACTCCTTGTTTGGAGGCAAAGAATGTTCCGTGCTCACTTGACATATGGTGTCTTGTAGCTCTTCCACCTGTTTTCTACCTACGCGCCCCTGACCTGTCCTAATTTTCTAACCTGTGCTGCAGTTTGTTTTGCCACCCCTGTTTTCCCCTCTTCGTTGTCTACCTTCTATTTACTCCTTTCTGGCTTTTTGCTGCCCTTTGTGTCTTGTGAATCAGACTCTCTATGCGCATGGGACACTTGAAGATCTGTCTTGTGCACTACACCTGTCACTGTTGTAGTCCGCGGATTCCAGGGATGACTGCCCTCTTCTCTAGGAAACGACAAGTGAAACTCTGCAAGAATGTCCTTCACCGCCCCTCGTTCACTCTGCAGAAACGTTGGGTACATTTTAAGCACACCTGTACCGTCCTTCTTCCACGCATCGCATTGATCCTTGTAACGGTGATAAGATAGTGCATTTTTATCCGAAAAATCTTGATGACAGTACCTGCACCTATAGTAATACCGTTTCTCCAGCGGCGGGTTTTGCCAATAGTGGTATCGGAATAGATAATGAGCCTCAATGACTAGCTCCTTGAACTCCCGCTCAGTGTATAAACAGGCACAAGGTACTCTCCCTTGTTTTAGCTCAGACCGGTACACAAGCTCCCCTCCGACCGTGACCCCCTACATTTCAATACATCTTCAATTACCGAGCACAACGCCGAAACACTAAAACCGTCCCAGAAATCAAATCCACTAAGACATTAGAATGTAACACACCTGTAATTTGCCCACAGCTCCTCGCAGAATCAGCTCTTTCCAAAGCTCGTATCCTAGCCCTTCAATTAGACGTGTGTCTTTATTCACTATCAGCTTCTCATCCTCGGGGAAAGACACTCGACCAGCCGTGAACCCAATGTTTAGGTGAGTGGACGACCCTTTGATACCATTTGCCCCTCCTGGTTCCATCACAGTCCATCTACGAGGGATGGATTTCTTCTTAATTTCTGCAAAGTCCGAGTCTGAACTGGTTGCAGAAGAGTTTGCTTCATGACCTCCCCCTGACCCTCCAGGAACCCCTTCTCGTAAACCCAATAGCGGCTCAACTGTAGCGTCAATTCCCTCAGCTAGCACAGAGTTCCGTTGCGATCTCGCCCATGTGCTTCTACCTAGTCCATACAACAACCGTGCCCAATAGATTTTAGGACAAGAAAACAGCAGCAAAACCTTGCCCTAAATGGACCATACGTTTAGAGTTTTGGAACCCAGCAAATAGTTCGACACTAGAAACCAACGTACTAAATTCAACAGCAAATTCACGAAATTGAAGTCACGAAGGAAAACCCATAATTTATCTGTTCGAAATTCCAACTCAAAAATGCGATAGACTGCAAACCCTATACTCTAGTCCCACCTGCATCTCCGTTGGTGACCACCTTCACTCGCCCCATCCCCCTTTGAGCACTTTTCTACAAGCGCTCCCCAGTCCTCCCGGCCGCTCATCAGCTTCTCCGTCCCGTCCTCAAAGTTGCCTTGCGAACCCTGTACCCACAACCATGCCCCCGTTGATGTAGCGATTCCCCTATCAAAACACATCAATGGAGGCACCGTGAAGAAGCACACTCCCTAAACTTCGCAATGGAAATGTAAGACTCTTTGCTGCAGCACAAGTGTAAGCTACAATGCGCTAAAATCAAGTATGCAGTACAACCACTTAACAGGACAAACGATGTCAATGAGAAGCACTCTCTGTATTGTAAATTACTCAAACTCTGATACCACGGTAGAATTCAGGAAACCTTAAACCAGTCTCTTATAAACATCAATCTGTAGATGCTCTTGTCCCACCAGACGGTACTGAACCTTAGAAACAAGAGTATTGGAGTCGTATGTCTTGGAATTGAAAATATTCAAATTTTTTAAATTTGTAATCATGTCTCATAATTTTATCAAACTATACTCGAATCATACATATAAATATGTATATTATATTGTTCTTTCTTTACTACTCATTAAAATCCCAATTACTTATTTATCTTGTGCATATGTATTCTATAATTTTGACATTTACTCTTTATTATATTATTTTTATGTTTTTTTTCCATATTAGCAATATAAACATAATTTTCTATTTGTTAAGAATTTATTTTGTTTTCCCATCGAATTTCTCTATTTCCTTCTCTTGAATATTTAAGTGTTTCTTCCAACCTTTGTTTATTAGTTTCCATTTATATCATTTAATTTATTTACTTTGTTGTATTTAAATCATTTATTATCATCTATAGTTCTCTTTTTAATTCATTTTATACCTTCTAAATTTTGTATACATCATTCTACTTTCGTTTATGTTGTTTTTTTAATTTTGTTTTGAATTAATTTTTTGTTTTATTTAATTTATTTTCTTTGTTCTATTTAAATCATTGATTATCATCTTATGTTTTCTTTTTAGTTCATTTCGTCCTTTTAAAATTTCTATACATCATTTTGTTTTTGTTTGTGGTGTTTTCGTTTCTTCAGATTTAATTTAATTTATAGTTTATTTCATTTATTTACTTTGTTTTTTTCATTTCTATTCTTACTATTTTTATTTCATTTCTACATTTTATCTTCTTTTTTTTTATTTTATTTTTATTTTTATTTTTTTAAATTTAAAATTTTGCTTCATTTAATTTAATTTCTTTCCTTTTCTATATTGTTTTTTGTTTGGTACAACTCCATTCAATGTTGTTATTTTATTTATCTCAATCATCTCAATATTTGCCCATCCAAGTACTGCAATTCTAAATCTTTATTTTATACTATTTCAATTTTTTGGTCTTTTTGTTTGTTTTTTTAATCGTACACTCGTATTTCATTGTGAACTCTCTCCCTCTCTCTAAATATATGTAGTAATTATATTTTTATCAAATATTCTCCATTAAATCTACCTTATTGGTGTATTATAATAAATTCGTCTTTACATTTTCATTTCTGGTTTTATTCCTTTACATGCTTATTTTTTTTTAAAATTTTTTTTTATTCTTTCATTTTTTTTAATATCGTTATTCTCCTACTATTTATCTTCTTGCTCTTGAGCTCTTCATTTACCCATTTCGTTTTCTTCCTTCTTTTTAAATTTTCCCTTTTGTACGTTTATCAGTTTATCCTTATATTTAAAACATCTTTACTCACTTCCACAAATTTTAATTTCTTTAATTTTGTTTTTTTTTTTCCAAAAATTTACGACGTTCCTTTTAATACCCAAAGTGTTTTATTATGTATCTTCTATTATTTGTCCCCTTATTTTTTTGTGCTTCTATGTATTTATTCGAAATTTTAATCCCCTTTTCTTTTTATTAGATGCTGAATGTTGTTTTTCCCTATAATTGGAGAGTACAGTACCCTTGACCAAGAATTTGTAATTTTGTGCTGCAGTTTAGATATTCCTGTTGCTCTATTTCACCTATCAGTTTCTAGCACAAATTCTTCATCCCTTAATTTTTTTTTGTTTTTTGGGCCAATGTTGTCATTTATCTTCATCGGTTTTTTTTTTAATTTATTTATTTTTTGTGGGTCTTTCTCATTCTCTACTTTCCTTTGTGCCTGGATCTAGGTTTCTTTTTATCACGTCTTCGAATGCTTTGTACTATTTATGTACTGCACATCCATATCCTGGTAAATTCTAGAGACCTCTACACCAGCATTACAAATTAATATGAATAATGGAGCGTGCATTCAAACATTTAAAGAGCGTGGAAAACAGGACCCAAAGTACTTCTAAAAAACAAGATTTACAGACTTAGTGACGCTAAGGTCAATACCGTCCAAACAATAGCATCCAAGTGCACCTAAACCTATTTTCACATCCAGAGCTGGAATTAGGACATTCACTATGGCTCCAAAATTTGCACTTCGCTGCGACAGCGGTACAAGGTAGAGTTCTTCTCCTGTAGTATGCTCAACACAGCCTTTTGCAAGTCGGATCTCACCTCTCCAACGGCATCAGCTCCAAAGATATCGCTCATCTGCCAAACAAATAAACACAGCTTATCAATAAAGTGCGGCATGGCTAACATAAATGTAGAGAGTAGTTACTTTCAGTAGAAAGAACAGTGAATTAGGGAAACTATGCAGTACTTACGTCACTCAATAGTTCAGGCGTTTTTAGTTGCCTCACGTGATTATTGTACATTATCATGTAGGAAATTACATAATAACCACAAGACCAAGTGTCATTCTGTTGTGGGCACTTTACATGCACTCATGAATTAATGTTGCTGGCCAGTTTCCAGGCATGAGATCCCTGGCTATGACCCACTGCCATACACCAGATCTTGGCTAGAGCCTCGTGAAACCTCTGAGGGCCATGGAAATTTGTATTGCCCAGAAAGCCAGAATCAAACTTCAGAAAACCCTTCTCACTCAAAATAGCCAAACTCCAATGCCCATAGTCACACACTGGAACAATGAGAGTACTCCACTTCCTTGCATTGCCATTCAGATGCACCTTCAGAAATTCTTGTAGTGCACCCACTTTCGTAGTCTTGTCGGTGAGGTGCCCCAAAGCTATGGCAAAAACTATAGGGCATACCAGAATTTCTGGAGATAGGGAGGTCTGAAACCAGAGGGAAAAAAAGTCCATGAGGGGGGCACCCAGTTTTCCCTGATTCTCGTCGAGCACTACCATATCAGGATCAGGCCTTAGAATTGTGCTTCCCGTCTCGAATGTAAACTCAACACACCCGTGTTGTACGTGACCGCGTTCTTTATTAATTCTCTTTGACATAACCTCGTACAGACTAACAATTAAACTTTGAGTTAAGTGTTTTCTTTCAGATGAAGACATGTAGAATGTTAGAAGCTACAGTACAACAGTAGCTTCCTGAACTACAAGGTTCACAAGTATGGGCTTTGGGGAGTAACAAACCTAAGTAAGAGACCTGTATCAGTAGTTGATGTGGATATCTTCTCGTTCTGATCATCTTGTCCCGCTGCCGTTGGTTGTTCTGCTTCAATAGTCAGTGTAGGACTTGGACTAGTGTTTGTATTTATGCATTGCAAGGGAATTACGCCCGGCCCATCCGTGTTGTCGTCGACCACGCTCGATGTAACATGGTGTTCCTGCGTATGGCCAACACTGACAGGACTCTGCACTACATCTGAACCGACCTCTGTCTTGCTATAGCCCAGCACATCGAATGCAACCTCCAAGCCCTTTTCACGAAGTTCCACCAGTGCCTTAGTTGCATTGTCGAAGCTATTGTGGATCTCATCGGAGGAGTTTGTCGCTTGTCCTGCACCCAACAGCGCCCACCCTGTATCCACGTCTTCTCTAACAGCGAGCATAGTGGAGAAGACCTGCGACAAACGAAAGGTAATCAGAGGTGTTTAGTTCTCTTCTTTGTGTATTAAGTGCGTCCATGTTATTCACTACAGTAATTAAGCTTAGCAACTGCTGTTCCCTACAGAAATCTTTAGCATCTGCACTACGCTGTCATTGTTCTGCTTTTATGTTAGGAATTATTAGTACCTAGCATTATAAGCACCATAGCACATATGTTAGAAACTGTACCTGTAGGGATTCAGCCGTCGGTGAAGAGTCGAGGTCGGAGGTAGAACGTGTCCACATAGCCAAGAGGTGTTTGTAAGAATTATTTGTCTGGCGCATGTCAAGGAAGGCGTGCTGATTGATACGACTAAAGAAAGAGTGAATTTTCTGAAGTACGGCCCCTTGTTTTTCAGATTCTCCCCCAATCAGAGAGTAAATATCCTGTGAGCAGTTAGAGAGTGATTCCACGGGTTTACAGCGAATACAAGGGAAAAGAGTCCATCCAAACTCTCACACTTGCTGAGCGCAGCAAAGTAACCTCTGAGACTCCACGTGGTTATTGGCCATCTCCAACAACCTCTGTCGTGTATATCCTAGCGTAGGGTGACACACCGGAGTAAACCGCGACATCGACAGCCGTCCATGATTTTTTAGTACACGCACTACATGGGGGCAATCCTCCTCCAACGTGGTCTGGGTCCTCTGGTCATCGCCTTGTACTGCATCAAGTATTGAGTTTAACTCATCTTCAGAGTGCTTCCACGGCCTCGGTGGTGCACACTTAGGTAAGTAACCGACCAAGGCTTGGAACAGTGGAGACCATGTACACTCCCTATTCTCAGCGTCAAGCATCTGTTTTGCCTCATACTCATTTAGAACAGTCTCAATGTACTTCTTCCTTGCCAACTGAATCTAATTTGTAGCCCTCACCTCATACGCGGTCTGCTCTTCTACGTATCCCAAGTAAGATGCGAGTTTTTTGAGCTCCTGCTGCCGTCCTTCTAAATCCGGGCTGCTCATGTACGAATTCCATGGCATAGTTGTTAGGTGCACAAACTCTTCCTTGTTGTCCTTGTCCAATGTTCCCTGCAAGTAGAGGCCATCAACATGACTTCTATAACATGAGGGTATTGCAAGGAAAAAATGTAACCATCAGAAAATAAGGGACTGAATATAGTTTTCAACCTAAACCGTAAAACAAAAACCATCGGAACATACCAATTGTGCTCTTCTCCAATGGATCCAGGGCCCCACTGCAGCCATAATTTTGTCACTGAGAACACCATTTTCCTCAAATGTGGTTAGAGCAATCATGCAGACCTCCGACTTCTTCAAAAGAGCCGTGTCCACAATGTGCACCGGAGACTCGGACAGAAGGTAGAACAAACCCGGTACTTTCCGGGTTAAGGGAGGGGGGCCAATCTCTGGTATGTCCGCAGCACAAATGCTATCAGCATGCCTTTGTGCTGCGGCATACACTGCCTCCCGAGTATCTGACTTGCTAGTATACCCATCGTCGAGGATACTCTTACTTCCGGGAGTCGCCACCCCTTCCATGTCGTTCGGAGATGCAGGTTCTTTCAATTTAGGCCCTTTGGACTTCTTCGGTCGCTAGGGGGGTGAGCCAATAGGACTTGCAGCACAGGATGTTCGGCCATCTACGTCCCCTGGTTGTGACTGTAGAGACGACAGAGTCCGGCCTTCATGTCTGAAGCGTAGGAAATAACGTGGTGGGGCATCATCTTTGTAGGTTAGTTTCTTCTTGGTATCCGAAGACGTGTCGGGTTCAGAAATCCTCTTCAGGCGCTTTAAGGAGGTGGTACCACTCCGTACCCTAGATGAGTTACCTTTCTCTCGAGGCACTACATTACCTGCTCCATTCTTCAGCTCAGCGTCTCCACTCACTCCACCTTCAGGCTCCATCAGAGTCAAAGACCCTTCCATCGCAACCCCGGTCGTGACGCTGACTTCCGGCTCCGACCCTGTAGATCTTGATCCCTATATGTACGTCCTTCTTCTATCCTTTGGTTTCGTTTTCTTCTTCTTAGAGCTGCATTGCTCCTCTGTAGCCATCTGCTGTCTTGGTGCCCACGGTCGAAGCTCTGGAGGGGCAGGAAACCTAAGTCCTACTTCCTTTAGAATAGTACTAGTGATCTTCTTGTCACTAGGACAGAAGGTTGGGTACATTTTTAGAACAAGTCCACCTTTTCCCTCACCCTCCTTCCAAGTAGAGCACTGGTCTTTGTGTCGGTGGTACGAAAGTCCATTTTTATCCTTAAAATCCTGTTTGCAAAACAAACACCAAGACCAGCGACGGTTATCATTATAGTAATGATACGTGCAAGTGTAGTGCGATTCTATAACCAGTTGCTTGAACTCATTGTCAGTGTATAGGCACACACAATAAACCCTTTCCTGCTTCAGTGAGTATCGATGTACAGCCTCTCCTCCCACTGTGACACCCTCTAGTATCCCGACAGATTCAGAATGTACCAAATCAAGCCACTTCTGAAACCCCAACTCCTTAATTAGCCGATGATCCTCATTGACATTAAAGCCCTTACATAAAAACTTACCAACAACCCGTCCTCCAGTAGTACCCTCTCCGCTTTTAAACTGTGCGACAATTCCTCCCTCCGCAGCCAAAGAAGTCCTCGGGCCCAATTCTCTGTTCCGAACACACAAATCTTCAGGTGCAAGGCTCGATGAGGCAATTAGATTGAGTCCACTGTTCTGCCTACTATCCTCCATTACTTCCTATAACCCCATCCCAAATAAATGTTCTACTCTAAAACCTATGTTCTTGTCTTCCTCGGATGTTGTACTGTGTGATGTTTTCAAGGCCATTCCCTTCCATAAACCCTAAACGTAGGTCATGCTCTTCCCGAGATCTGATTTCCCTAAACACTCCAACATAGGAAAATAGCATTAGTAAACCCTAGCAGTCCAATCAAATGCACTCACAACAGAGGTATGAACAGTAGACGAAGTACAACAATGAACCCTCCGCATCAAACTAAACCACCCATAAAACCGAATCAAAGATAAATTTTTGTAACATATATATCAATAATAAATCAAAATAAAGGTAAAGAACGACCGAAATACCTCGCATTAGGAGCCTTCAAAGTCTCTCAATCCAAAAATCTCTCCTTTGCCGACCCTAAGCACCCTAAACCCAATAAATTACATATAACACATTCCAGGAGCATAACAACGTCATCAACGAAGAAAATAAAAGGAACTCGACCTATATTACGACTGAAATGCCATACCTCGGAGCTGGAGCCTTCAAGTCTTCACACCGACGTTGAACTTCGCATCTTCACCTAGGTTTACAATACCAATTCTCTCGCACACCGTACCGGAAGCACTCCACGCCATCCCAACGCCGTCGATGCTGTACTATCTGAACCCTAATGTACTCATCCTACTCCATTTTACAGGAAAGACAACTAAACGTACTTCCAGGACAACTAGTCTCACTGCGATTATGCAGCACAAAAGTGGGCGGCAGCACAGCCACATCAATGTAGAACAAAACTCGGCCCACAATAAAACCGAACTAACACTGTAGAGGATAAAGTCTAACGAAGGAACAAAGGGAACTTGGACGACAAGGCGTGCAAGCTGTCATAACGCGTGGGCCCTAGACCTGGGCCATCACGGGCCGCCCAGGATCTGGAGGGAGCCGAGCCCGGCATCGGCCTAGCCGCTATTTCAACGGGCAGGGTATCGCAACCCACAACATTGGCGGAATGGGGTTTGTGGGGGGGTAGCTAATGTCCGGCCATCCCATGCGGTCATTCTCTCCGCAGCTAACTCCCCAAGGGAATGCCAGCTGTGCATCATCAGATGCCCCCCTTCCCCGCCTCCAAAGCATGGCATGGGCCTCTAGGCATGTCGCATGGCATGCCATGCCCGACGTGGTTCCCTCCCACCAACCAACCCCGCCCTTCCATGCGGACCCTCCCTCCTTTTGTTGTTGACCCTCCCTCCCTCGCAGACCATGCCCACCGCACTGACCCGGCCTCCCTTGTCTGACACATTGATTTATTTTTCCATCTTTTGCCTTTCCCTCGAACCCTCTTTATTCCCTTCCCACTAAATCCCAAATGAATCTGCTGCACCACAGTTGAACTAGTTCTAATAGGGCAGTTGCCCACTTGAAAGTCAACAATCCCAAACCCTCCCCATTGGCCCTCGCAATTTTCCAAGCTGCCCCTTGAGGAGCATTTTATGCTCAGAACTCCATAACTTTTCACTCGAACATCCAAAATTTTATAAAAAAAAATACCCAATAAAAGTTTCAAAAAATCACGACTTAGATTGAAGTCAACTGTCATAGGTACATGCCCAAACTCTAAAAAAGCCCAAATGTGGCAAATTGTCCTTTAGAGGTTCTAGGTCAACCCAAGCCCCTTGAGAGAATCTTGCTCATATTTTATACTCCATTGCATCAAATGGGATTTTTAGAATGTCAAGCCAAACATCTTAAAGAGATTTATACTTCTTTAAAAGAAAGCCATTGCAAATTAGAAAAAGAATTGTGCTTAAGATCGAGTTCAATAGAGATTTTGCACTGTGGTATCAGGCAAGGAATCGACCTTTCAGGGTTAATGACGCATTTTAAGGTCCTTGTTTTCATTAGGGGAAGATTGGGGTCTCCTATGGGCCTTTGGTCGGAATCCGTGCTTGAAAATTAGGCCATGCCCGTGCACTTTAACTACTGGCACCAATGGTGCCAGCAGGTCGCCAAATGCTGCCAGCAGTGCCAGCAGTTGGCATTTGGGGGGTCCAGCCAATCGCTTCCCTTCCCCACTCCACCCCACCCCACCCCCCCATTGGACAATACAAGCAGTAATGACACTGTCACCGACCGTGTGCCCACTGCTGTCACCCCATTGGACAGTACCGGATCCTATTGTCAGCGGATCGTGTTGTCAGCGAATCCTGTTGTCAGCGGGGCGAATTTTGTTGTTAGCGGGCAGGATATCGACCAAGGAGATTTCGAAGAGAAGTGTCTGCGGGCAGGAAGCTCACCTAATCTGGGCTATCTTACAAGGCCCATAGGAGACCTGATTTTTCCCCTAATGTGTGTCTCCACCTGAACAGAGTACTCCGTGACGCTATTCCTACCTTGATGGTTCTAGGAAACATCACATGACAACAATTTGCTGACGGCTTTTATTATTGGAAATGTACACATGTATGTTGAAGAAAAGCACTTGCAGATTCGTTGTTTGATAAACAATTTTTTTAAATTTCATGTCAAGAGTTGGGCACGTGAAAACAACAAGAAACCTTTGTTTTTTGTGGAGTGAAAATTGTTCATTTTTGAAGCCTAGGATGGAAAGGGGCGAAGCGATGGCAGAGGTGGGCGTAGGCGCGTGGCGGCGATGGCCGGCCTCCCTTGTAAGCAAGCATTGCCTGTAGGCGACGCATTGGCTAGATTTGAGGCGAGCGTTCTAGCGCGGCTCTAGTGCACACAATTTTTACTACATTTGCTTTACCGCTCGTTGTGTAATTGTGCTTAGAATTAGGGTTACAATGGGCGAGGTACGCCCAAGTTACCCAGCTGTCTTGAATGGTCATAGAGATTTTGGCCCCACCACAATGTGTCCACGCATGCAGGGGCCTGGTACTCATACGTGCAACCTAGGACGGTGGACTTTTTGACCGCAGGTTGTTGAATCCTTTTGTCAGCACTCCAGATGAAACCTTACATTGTGGGTGGTTTTGAAATCACCTAGGGCTCCTTATGCAAGGCTCGAATTTGTTCACCCTTGACCGTGAAGCCCAGAGCACAATAACTTAGGAAATTCCGTTCCTGGCCGAGCACGATGTTATTGCGTGTGTCCTCTTTGGCAAATACACTCAGAATCAACGACAAACTGATGGGCCACGCTCCAGAGCATCACGGACCCCGGCTAGGTCATTTTTCACCGTCGATTTGGACACCGGTTTGCATATGTGCACACTGACGGGCGTGGCACCAGAGACCGTCTTTTGAGCCATGAACTGCAGAGGTTTGCTAGAGGGCTGGTTCTCTACCAGCAATGGGCCCGAGGGTTTAGCCCGCGCCTTTCCATCGGACTCACCTGGCCCATGTAGATCTCCTTCCCCGACTAGCAGAGTGAATATGAGAAGATTGCCCGCAAAGTAGCGGAGCAAGTTGGCCAAGTGTATGCAGAAAGTCATGACGGCGGTTTCATATCTCCTCCTCGCTTTTGCGTAGGAGAGGACTTGCGGCGTGGTTGGGTGTCAAATGTGGTCAGATTTAGTGACAGCAGAGGCAGTGCCACCATCACTGTTCAGTTATTAGGACGTACACCTCCAATGCCCCATATGCGACAGCCATCTTCACGATGCTCAACAGTGCCCTCATAGTGGAAACCCATGCCCCCTCCGCCTCCGCCTCCGATGTTACCGCCCTCCCCCACCCATGGCCACCCTCGAAAGGCGCGCCCTAGCTGGCGCCCCACCCTTGCCGGCCGTAGCGTATCAGGTGTGGCACCCCCGCTCCTCCCCACTTCACCGTCGCTTCGGACTTCTCGACGTCTTCGCCGGCCCTAAAGACTTTCCTCCCAGTTTTGGCGCACCCTGCCCCGGAGGTTGATGCAAATGGGTTTACTATTGTTGCAACTTGACGCCGCCGGCCTACCCTGTTCAACTAGGGCTATTCCAATGCCCCTCACCACCCGTCTCCCCCCCATCGGTAGGCATCTCCTACGGTGCATTCCTCCTTGGATGAGGGGCGTCCTCCGCCGTATCCCCCAGCTCCACCTCCTCCCTCTCTGGCCCATGTGCTTGAGGACTCCTCCATGCCTGATGGTAGATTTGTCACGCCTCCTTGTGCCCGCACTCCCCCTTCGGGGTGGGATGTTGGCCCCGCTGGCGCTCGGCAGCTATCCAGTGACATCGCCATCCGGGAATCCTCCTAGCCCACTACTCCTGGCGGGCACCTTGTGCTGCTCCAATCCCCCCTAGAGACTATACCTGACATGCAGATTCCAACAAACATTACTTGGATCCGAATGATCCACTTAATGATACTGACCGCAGCGGAAACCACTACACGAATGGCGACTCCCGCCTCACACCCGAATACGAGTTAAATGGCTGGGAGAAAGTCTACACGGCTAAAAAACAATATAGACACGTCACTCGATCCCCTCCGGAGCAAGATACCTCCTCTTCCAAGAGCTTTTAATCCTCGGAAGCCATGGTTGGATCCACAGAGGCTCAGGAGATGGAGATTGATTCTGGAGACGCCCCCAGGACGGGCACGGAGCCTAGCCACATGGGAGCCAAGACTGAGGTCCCTTAGCCGTCCTCAGATGTGACTTACACACGGCCTCCCGAGACTGGAGGCAGTCCTCCCCCTCCGGCTAGCCTCTCCAATCTTCCACCCCTACACACGGCCAATGGTGAGCCTTCTACTCCACCCGAGCTTGTGGCTTCTCTTCCATCTCTGGGTGACCCGCCTGCTCCTCATCCGTCCCGCTCCCTCCCTGTCTCTAGGATCCAGGAGGTTAACCCTCTTTCGCCTGCGGCGCGTGCATACCCCCCTGGCTCGCTAGAGGGACCTCCTGAGGTCGCGCGGCAGAGTATGCCACTTCTCGCTCCTCCACTAAGGGTCCCACGCCCCTGGCCGAAGACGACGTGTTTGAAGACGCCAGTCACCAGCTTCCTTCCAAACCAAAGTCCCCGAGCACCATTGATCTTGTCACTGGGCTCGACAATCTTAGAGCTGTGATGACCGCTCATCTGGTCGATCACCTCCCTAGCCCGAGTAACGACCTCCGCCTTTCGGCCTTCTCTTTCCCCCCCCCCCCCCCCCCCCACCCTGCCGACCCGCCTCTCCAGTGATGGGTGCCCACTGCATCTGTCGTCCTCGTCTTTTCGCGGGATGCGGGCCACAACTCGCCAACACGTTACTCCCTCCTCTACTTAGCCTCCCCCCTACGATGTTTGGGGGTTCCAAAGGCTACCTAACCTCAACAACGGAGACGCGACCCAATCTCCTTCCCCTTGTCCATGACAGTTCACCTCCATTCTTTAAACGCCTGCGGACTCAACGAGGAGGCTGCCATGTACACCATCTGGTCCTACACTCGGGACTGTCGCCCTTCCCTTGACAATATCACCATCCAGGAGCATAAGCTCCGTGGCTAGGCTCTTACTCAGATTGGCTCCACCCTCTGGCTTTCCGCCACCAGCTTTGGACTGGATGTGTCCCCGGGGTACGGGCACGCCCCCACTGACCCTGGTGCAAGCTCTGGAGGTGTTCTCACCCTTCTCCATCCGAAATGGGCTAGGAATGTTTGCACCACCGGATCCCTTCTTCATAATCGTGCTCACTGGATGATCCTCTATGGTCTTCCTGGCGGCGACGTTGGGTTCGTGAATATTTACGCACCAAATGACTCCCCCTCTCGATGTCTCCGGTAGGAATCTCTCGCACGTGACCTTCCTACAACTTGCTGGTGGATGCTCATGGGTGACTTTAATATGGTTGAAAACCGAGCGGATAAAATAATACAAAGCCCAAGTCCGCTACCTTTCCGAGAGCGACTGCTGTTCGCTGCTATGAAATCTTTTCTGAGCATGGAGGACAACCCCCGATCTGACGGAAGCTTATGCTTCCCTTGGGACAATAACCGTCCCAATGCCGGTCAGGTGCTCGCTAGACTTGATTGTCTCTACTTGTTCCAAGCTTCTCCTACCTCCCCTAACAAGACACTCCTCCAGTATAGCATTTAAGGCAATTTGCCGTGCTTTGATCATCATCCGCTCTTTGCGACCGTTGAGCTGGCCGAGGCTCCGCATCAAAACACCCCATGGAAAATGAGCTCGGCATGGTTCGAGGCCGCATCGCCCAAAATTCACCGTCTTTGGCAGACAGCTCGTCCGGGCCTCTCCTTCTTCGCCAAGCTAAATATGATTATTCGTTTTTATCGCCAATTCTGCAAGGCCAAGGCCACCTCGCTCCGCATTGATGAAGACGCCTTGCTTCAAGAGTTGGAGGAATGCACGGCCTTGGCCCAACTCCATCCTACCAATGAAGTTCTCTTGACCCAACGAGGTGCTACGTGGGACAAGCTGGAAGAGTTTCAAGCCCGCCAATTGGCAGGCCGTAAGGTGCACAATCGTCTCCAATGGAAACATTCAGGCAACACGGTATCCAAGAAATTCTTTAGGGGGGTCAAAGAGCGGCCAAAGTCCGTGCTCATTACCGCGCTCCATGACCCCCTTCGTAATTGCGTCACCGACAGGGCCGGCTTCGAAACCATTCTGGTCAACTATTACAGGGAGCTCTATCTTGCTCACCGCCTCTCGCCGTACGACCTTGCGAAGGAATCGTCCCTTCTTGACCTCCTACCGTGCTCCCGTTGGACGGCATTCCCCCTGCTTGTCTTAGACGCCCTCAACAGAATTCCAGAAGCTCCTGAGATCAAGGCTGCTCTCTTTGCCATGGCCCCGGGCAAAAGTCTGGGCCCTGACAAAGTTACTACAGAATTTTATAAACGATTCTCGGACCTCATCGAGCCTAATTTTGTGGCCATGATCTAGGACACCATTACTCGCCGCTCCCTTCCAAGGGGGATGAATTGGGGATTGGTGGTGTTCCTCTCCAAGGAGGGCAATCTAGAATTAATCCCCAATTGGCGGCCGATTACACTCCTTAATACTTTGTACAAGATTCTGGCAAAGGTACTGCAAGGCCGACTCCTACGTCTCCTTCCGGACGTCATCCACGACAGTCAGTTTGCTTTTCTCCCCTAACGTTATATTCTTGATACCGTGATGGTACAACATGAGACTGTTGATTGGGCAAAGGCTTCTAAGTAGGACCTCATCATGCTCAAGCTTGATTTTTGTAAAGCTTATGACTTTGTGAGTTGGTGCTTTTTATTTCAAGCTTTAGATTGCATGGAAGTCCCCGCCCAGTTTGTCGCCATGGTGAAACTCCTGTTGGTCGACGCTTCCGCCTCTGTTGCCCTCAATGGCGAGTACACCCCTGAGTTTTCCATTGCAAGGGGGCGTGCGCCACGACATAGCCTGACTACTGGTCGTCTTTGAGGCATCCTCCCGCCGGACGGCTCGACCTAGCAAGTTTTGTCCCAGTATGCAGATGACGCTACTTTCACCCTGCTAGGGACCCCGCGATCCCTCGCGACCGCCTCTCAGCTCTTGACAGATTTCAGTATTGCCTCAAGCCTTCACCTCAAACGCCGGAAGTGCGCTCTGTATTGGTTTGGGATAGGGCCCCGGCCCCAGTGGCTCTCCTCTTTTGGCTGTACAATCGCTTCCCCTCATTCCCTCTCGCGCCTCTTTGGCACACCATTCGGTGTCTCACTCGCTACGGCCGATGTGGATACTTTTCTAGCGACCAAAGTCACCAAGAAACTTGGTTATTGGTCCTCCATCCACCTATCGCTTGCAGGCAGAGTTGTTATTGTTAATTCGGTACTGTTATCTACATTATGGTATTTCTTAAGTTTATGGGGAGGATCCAAGTCCGTGCTCAGCTCCATTCAAGCTTGCCACAGGAACTACTTGTGGGCTGGCACGGAAGAACAAGCCCGTGCCCGGCTGAGATGGGATGACTGCTGCGCCCCTAAATAAGTGGGAGGTCTTAGATTAGTGGATTCAGGTGAGGCATTTAATACGCTTATGAGTAAATGGGCGATTAGGGCCCTGGAACCAGGTGATTCTCCCCTACAGATTCTTCTACGCCATCGTCTAGCTAGTTTTCAATCCTTGGTGCCAGGAAGGTGGCCGCGGAGCCTCCAGTGGATGCTCCTCCCACGGTTCCGTGCCCCTCGTTGATCTCCTCTCTGGCACCGACTTACCTAGGGCTGGAAAAGTCTCAACCTCCATGTTGCTGCCGTCCCTCCAACGTCCTTTGAAGAAGTGCAAAACACCAGCTTGTGGTGGACTACCGCCTTCGTTGGTCATAACTTTGGCTTCGATGAACGTTGTGCTTGGTACCTTGCCGCTGATGGGCTCCAGTGCCTCTGGGATATCTAGGAGGAAGATTTTTGACTAGGTTGACACACTCTAACTTTTTTTCTCTTAGGTTTTTAGCATATAGATTGTAGGGGTTTTGATGCATGTCAAAGAAGACTAAGTTACCTAATTGTATTAGAAACATTACTCTCAAAAGTCAAGTGTAGTATATTGAAAACAATATTTTTATTATGTTCAATATATAAGGATGCTAAATCTTATTTCTTTCCTAGAAATTCTATTATTTAATAAAGTCTCAATCCAAATGGTCAAAGTAAAGATTGATGTCCATCATTGAAAAAAAAAAAAACCTAAAATAATATTCTTTCTAACGTTTATGAAGGAAAGAAGAAGTTCTTTTAGTACACTGCCCGAAATGGTGAGAAAACTTTGATATTTTGCGAAGTGAACATTATGCACTCAAAGTCGTTTTTTTTTTGGAAATCTTAAAGATGACATCATGAAGTATTTATAGAAATATTTTGAAAGGTAATTGATATATTTAGCATGACTGCCCAAATTGCCCTTTGAGCAGCTTTTTCCACTTTGGGTACCATAACTACTTTAATAAATGTCCAATTGAAAAAAAAAAATAGATTCCCTCAAAGTTCTTGTTATGGCCTATATTCACAAAAAAATTCAAAAAATCTTGACTTTAATTGAAGTCACAGGTACATGCCCAAATTCGAAAAAAGCCCATTCTAGGACTATTGTCCTTTAGGGATTAACGATGCCCATCAGTGTCAAATGGGCAGGTTTGGTCCCGGCTCAATCCACTCCGGATTGGAAAGCTGTGTAGATGACTGCTTGCCCCCACAAAGAAGCCACTTTTCTCTAGAGTTTGTACTATTGTGCCATTGTAGTAAATCACTGGAGGCAGCGAGCTGTCTCCACCCTTTCGGCTGCATGCACTTGTTGCACCACTGGATCTCTAGAAACGATGATTCACTGTTTTTACTCCTGCTCCCGTGCGGCACGGGCGTGGCGATTGGCGTGGACTGCCTTGGTACTTGCCGTTGGCGTCCCCCTCACCTCTATGGCTCAGCCCACATGGGACCAGTGCCTCTTCGGCACTCCCCTCCTTGCCGTTTTCCAGCACTTAGCCTCCACTTAGTCCCTAATTAGGGGCTCCGTTATTTGGATAATTTGGATTCGCTTTAATTTGAGTGTTTTTCAAAATGATCCTTGGCCTAAGGTGAAATTAGATCGCATAGTGTGGGATGCTGTTCTTGATCTCGGTCAAGCCGCATGGGCTCGAATCCGTTGGTTATCCCGCACCCAACCCCAGGCTCTTCCCTCGGCTACTCGCCTCTTTCACGACCTGTGGCTCCATCAAGACGTCTTCTGCCAAGTCCAAGACTATGGCCTTCGATGGAATTACCTAGGCCCTGCTCTTGCTCGGCCTCCTCGTGTCCTCCCTTAGTTCTCAGATGGTTTCTAGGTATTTAGGTTTTAGGTTGTTTAAGTAAAAATCATAAATAGGTTCTGCCAGCTGGCTTCTTGGCGAGCTCGGTCTTGCGCAGGGTGTTTGTTTCTTTTATTGTGGAATAAATCTCCATTTGTCTCCAAAAAAAAAAAAAAAAAAAAAAAAAAAAAAAAAAAAAAAAAAAAAAAAAAAAAAAAAAAAAAAAACAACAAGAAACCACGTAATATAACCACCTACTCAATCTCATTTAAATGTAGAAATTGATTCCTATTCACTCAACTCTTGGGAGCCGCTCATGGTAAATCATACATGTAAATTGAGTTTGATTGGTCTAGGCACTCTGATTTCCCTGCAGCACCTTGCCCCCGGGGGTTCACCCCCGTTTAACATCCCAATAAACTCCTAGATACCGAGATCTGTTGTAGTGTTTTCGAAGGGATATTTTTCCATGCATTGCGCAATTCAACATGATTAATTAAGGAGAGTATTGTATTGATTAAAAGAGCTACTCAGACATGATCAAGGCGCTAATGAACAAGGTACACATATGGATGTGTGGCTTTAGAGGAGAATTGGAATGCCCTATTATTAGAACATAGTTCATTGACCTAACAAATCTGATGGAAAGATAGAATTAGGCAAATGTAATAGTTTTTCTTGCCGAAAAGCTTCTCGCGCTTATATCAACATCATTTTGGATTGTAAATTTTACTTCTTAGATGTTCTAAAAGAAATCAGTGTTGCAATCATTGGGGTAGAGATCCTGTTAAAGAACAATCCTAAAGAGGAATGGACCATTCCTTGTCGTTTTGTATATACCAAGAAACACTAATTTAGGATAAAGAGACCTCTACTTATTAAGTGAATTACAACATCACTTTCAATGTGCACATTACAATATGAACTATAGAACTTATGGAGTATAATTGAGGTGGGCACCATAATTTCACCGGATCGGATTTACTCAAAACAACTCAGTTTTAAATCATCATTTGCAAGTAAGCAGGTTTATTCCTAGTAAGATAAATAAGGTGATTACCATAATTTGATGTACTCAAATTAAGGTGGTTACCTTATTTGCTTGTAATTTAAACAAATCAACTACAATAGAGAATTGTAATCAACTATGGTTTAAAAGTTGTTATTGTCTTCAAGTATGAATTTCTAATACAAAAATCTTTGATTTTGCCATACCTAAGCATTACGAGAAGTGCAAAGTTGTAAGCCAAAAAGAGGAACCTATATAGACTACTAAATAAAGTGATCACTTTAATTTTAATTGACGTATTGCAAAGAGAAGTACAATTAATGAGGAAATTGGTTTCAAAAACAATAGGATATTGTGTTGTACTAAATATTGTATATGTCTGTAGGAATCTAAATATATAAATAAGTATTTATGTTAATCAAAGTGCAAAGAAAAGACAACTAAGTTTTGCGTTTGTAATGTAGAAAGACTCTATTGCCAATGCAGGCTATTAGACCAATTTGTAACTTAAAGAACAAGGAGGTTTAGAACTAAATGACATTTCAAGTTGGAATTTGAAATTTCAACGACTGTATAGGTAGCAACTAACTAATGTAATATGTTCTGAATGAAGAAGGTAGACTTCTTGCATTATTAAGATTGACTTGCAAGAAACTATATAAAAACCAAAAAAAATTATGCAACAAAACGACCCCTATAGTCAAATAGGAAGACATGGTCAACTATTAAATACTAGCAAATTGCATGACATGAACACACTATCATTAAATGACAACACACAAAAATCATGGAAAAGACAAAATAGAGGTTGATTGTATAGGTTTCAACTAAATTGCTACATCAAAGACATAGAACAATTTAGAGCTTTTCTAAAGAAAACAAAATAAGCAACTCCATACTAAATTTCTAGCATATAAATGACATAGTTAAGGAATATTCTTAGTTCTAAATTGATACCTGACATTCTCATTTTCAAATGAGATAGAACCAACAAGATGAGTTTCCTTCCATATACTTTGCCTTCCATCAAAGATCATGATGTTGATTCTTGGAACCTCACTAATGCATACCTTGAAGTAGGAAGAAGTTATGCAGAGCACCCTCAGATCAAAATTTACCACCTTCCCTCTACAACCCAATGTTGAACTAAGGTGGATATGCAAATAAATTTTTTAGCACTGGATAGCTTAATCTAGGAATGTGGTTGGGTCTTGTGAATAGCTTAATCTAGGAAGGCTGCAAAGCATGAATTCTATGACATATACAGACGCAATACTCACGAGAGAATAATTTAGATCTTTTAGAAGAATAAGAGAAAATAAAGGAAGGTGACAAGAAAGAAGAGGATGTTAATGCAGCCTAGAAGGTATATGGCAACAACATGCAATTATAAACATTTGTGGGATATTATGTGGGCAACAATAATAGAGTTGTAAAGATGACTTTGGGGATGAAAGGCCACTTTTTAGAAATATATTGATTACTCTAAGGTGGTGACGTGAAGATGGCGGAATTGAAATCATCAACACTAGCTAATTTCTTTCCATGATTGATGGAAGTTTATGAATATGCTGAAATCACCAATTACCAACTTCATGATGGAAGTTCATAGTATGTAGCCAAACATATGATGTGAACTTGTTATTCAAATGAGATTTGCGATAGATTCCAACCTTAAAATGATATTTTGGAAAATTACAAACCATGGTGGAAATTGATAAATTTGGCTCTTGAGTTTTTGGAGAGGTCAAAAAATAGCCTTTTACATCTATTCCATCTAAAGAATGTACATATCATGAAGTCGTGGTATAAAAATGGCATTGGTAATTATTATAAGTGGGACCAATAGTGATTTTCAGTTTTTAAAAATGTATTTTCAATTATAAATTGAATACCATTCTTCTTTGCAGTTTACAACAACTCAGTCATCTCGGCTACAAGTTGGTCCTTGAAAAACGGAACAATGGTGTGGGCCTTTGCACCAAATTTGCATCCTGTGTATAGGTTCTATTCAAAAACTATGGATGCATATATCCAAAACATTATGGAGAGCTTCTATTGAAACATTTTGCTACCGCTACAATGAGGTATCCAACTCCTTTAGAATTTAGGGCACCAAAGTCTACATGTGGAGACTCTTGTGCAAGGTCCACGCAAGGTGCGCTGTTGGTCTTATCAACATGTGCTGTTGAAGTTGCCTGTGCATTCCCCATAGCATGGGAAGAAGGGAGTAGATGCGGCACCAACTCTAGATTAATGGGGCATTCCATAATTTCCAAACGCTTTGAAGAAGTGGACGAGCAAGAGCTAGACAAGACTTGGACTAGGTTTCTTTACAAAGCAAATGAGCAATTTGTTGTAACACGTAATCTAACTTTTCAGGAAGCTAGGATGAAGACTACTGCTTTCAAAATTCATATGTCTGATGTCTCATCTTCTTGCCATGAGATTTAGATAAGGTTGTTGGTAACGATAGTCACTACTAGAATTCCCGTCCCAAACGACAGGTCAAGACAGCCAAAATTGCCACGGTTCAGTCAATTTTTCAATATCGCGACACTGTTGTCCAAAGCAACTCGCATGGGACACGCTTGTCACAATGGCCTAAGTCACCCACGACGTGATTATGTAGTCGACAGAGTCGTTAAGGGTATTATTGCTATAGCTCGGACATACAGAGTATGCACATACTGGGCGGGAGTTAAATGTACATCTCTGACTAGGAAATCTACATATGTGAGAGATCAAATCTAAACATCCAGATAGATTTGGAGTTCGACCCGGGTCGCTTCGATTTACCTGTTCGCGACATCTTAAGTTCTTCTATGTGACTTACACTTGTAATTTCATCGACGAACTGTGTGGGTGCAGGTGTCATCCATCGAGTCAATCACCATTTTAAAAAGGCGCATTTAAAGAGCAGAATAAATATATTTATCTATATGATACCTGCAGTTCAACTGTACAAGTGTATTGATTTCATTCGATGTTGCATATTTGTAACGTAAAATAGAGTAGGTCAAGCGCGGCGGTATTTGTTTGCTAAATTACTGTATGTATGATTAATCATGTAGGTTTTAGGGATAAATAAAACTAAAATTTGAAATTTAGAAAAAAATGAAAATTAAATGAAAATCAACTAAATGAAACCAAGAGCTGCAACTTTGAATGTTTGTAAACGCCTCCAATTAAAATATTGAAAGCAGCAGAATAAAATGAAGCCCATTATCCAAAATCCGAGTCTCAGTGTCACATACAAACTAACTATACACAGGAGAGTTCAAACCCCGTTTACATTAATATCAATAATCTGAAAAAGGGGTCGTATTCTATGGTACATCAAGGATTACCGGGCTTACAAGCCCTGAAGACTGGTCCTAATGACCTCTATACTCTCATTTGTTAACTGGTACACAGGATCATCCCCTTTCACTCTGTGAAGAGCGGGCAGCATGTTGAACTTGCATGCAAGAACTAGATCAACATCAATATATGCAAGTTGAGAATTCCTCAAATTTACAAAGGACTTCATTGTTCCCCCATTTCTGATAGTATGTTCCTGCAATCATTTATTGCCCACGCTCGAACTCTCCACCCCATACGCACTTGAAGTTCTCCCTCACAAGTTGTCTTTCTTTTTGACATTGTAGAATGTAAAACTCAACACCTTCTTCGGTGCCTTGGATTGCTGGAACAGCAAAGTTGTCACCGATGTTCACCAGACCTCCAAGCAATTCGTCATCGGATTCATAATCCCAGGGTTCTTCATCACCAGTA
This sequence comes from Ceratodon purpureus, assembly GCA_014871385.1. Classification (NCBI taxonomy): domain Eukaryota; kingdom Viridiplantae; phylum Streptophyta; class Bryopsida; order Pseudoditrichales; family Ditrichaceae; genus Ceratodon; species Ceratodon purpureus. The sequence continues at coordinate 62,502,062 of CM026426.1, read as the reverse complement.
TCACCTCCTTCCCCTGGTCTAGGTAGCATTTGGTCCCTCACGAAAGAAACATTGGTGGGAGCTAGTTTCACAACCCTCCAGGACTAAACATATGAGGCATTCTCACATGATTGCTAGTCACTATCAATGCATGGCGCACAATAGCAACTAAGCTCTCTGACCATTAACAATGTAGGGTTTGCTGGTGACACTGCATGTATAGAATGCAAATTCCTTGAACCTGGAATTGTGTCGCATCCATGTACATGTGTCCGATCGACATCATCCTGCTTGATATTATAAAAGTGTCTACATGACACGGTTCTCTTGGACTGAACAGAACTTTGAACCAGACCTGACATGGACTCTTGTAGGAACTCCACAACGTCCTTTGCGTCTTGTAACTTCCGAGTTCGATTATGAAGTTGCTCTGTCCAAAGAGCCCGTTTCACCACAGCTCCTGCCCCATCCCATTCGCCCTTTCTATGCCCTGTCCCAAAGAAATTCCAAGTCATCTCACAAACCCCCGTTAGTCCAGGATAACGACTCACAAAATACATAGATCTGGCCCCTTTAAACTGCCCGGCAGAGCAATCACTCCACACCCAATGCCGAGAGGGGTGAACGCCTTCAGACTCCATCCAAGACCAATGGAGAAGCAAACAGTGCTGGACAAATAAAGTATCATGAGTACGATCATCAGAGACATAAAAATGAGTGTCTTTCCTCATTTCTCCTGTAGCCACATCCATGCGATAGGTTATGTGCACTAGAATTATTACCTATGAAGATTGCCAATGCATAGACTGTATTTCATTTTGCATTTCAAACGTGTAATTTTCGGCGAAGTCTATATGAGATAGAACAACATCATGAGGCATCGTATCCATACTTTTCCGACATTGCACATCTTGCCATCTAGCAACAAAATTATGGGTCACAAATTTCTGCAATCTTGGCAACAAATACTGAATGAAATCATAGCACGAGGTTTCTTTGAACACTTCCTTAATTTTCTTCCGAGGCTCTCCGTTGTCATTGAAACCGACAAATTCGTTCTCAAAACACCTCCATCTCAAAGTCCAGGTCGAATTTGCTCTTTCCATAGGACAAAGTGGAAGCTTATCTGCACCACAGTCCCCACACAACCCCATTAGACATTCCAGCTTGTGAAATTCAGCAGTCTCTGCCTTAGGGCATACAATTTGCTCCCATAACATAGTCACCCCTTTAAAACTATTATCTGAAGCTCAGCACCCTGATGTGGAGGCATTGATACAAAGTTGACATTCACAAGCGCAAGAGATGGAGGCATGTAATCCCTTAGTGGCATTTCTCATACTGTTCAACCCTTCCCTGAGCAAGTCTAGCTCTACGTGATACTTGCAACACCACACATTTCGGTCTCCACACTTCTTCACAAAAAACGGCTTCAATCTCTCAAATGCACTGAATCCTATCTGCTGGTCTCCATGCCCCATACGGAATCGAGAGTAAAAAGACGACTGCAAAAGGAACAGAACCGTGAATGTCCAATGAAGGTAAGTATGTGAGCAAAACACATTCAAATAATAAATAAATTGTATAAGCAAATAAAGCATCTTTGGTCAATGAATATACTTTCTGTCCTATATCGTAGAGTATAGTACAGTACTATATACATATTAGAAGTCTACAACGACATACTTGGTTTGATGCAGAAAGATTGTGAGAAGTATATGCTATATACTTATGTATCATTCAATGGTACATAAATGCTACTCTACATAGGCAATGCATACACTAAGAAACACTACAAATACAATGATATGTATCTATTATTCTTCAGCATGTATAACTCATCTCTCAAACATATACTACTAAGTGTAAATTAGAGTATACATAGTATGTGGGGTATACTTTATACCCCATTCGCTGCACCTCAAACAACATTGTATCCTGTAGAAGATACTACGTTTACCCTACACCGAATGGATACTATTCACAGTATAGAGACGTTGTCAAAGTAGTTCAACAACACACCATAAACTATATACAAGGTAAAATCTAGTATGACGAATACTTCATCAACATGACAACCGAGTACTTGGACAGTGGATGTGGAGTTCAGAGAGTACCAGTGATTCCAGGAGGAAATGTGTAGGGTGATGCTCATATATCTTCGGCCCCAACCTCTTCCGAGTTACATCCTTTTTAATAGGAACAACACGAGTTTCAGAAGTCCACCACAAGTTCACTAGGACTTTAGTGTTGTCCGACAAGCCTTCTCGCTTTCTCCTTTTGGCCAAGGTAAAGATTGATGCACTCGTGGATTCCAAATTTTGGCGCCTCTGAATTACATTGGAGATGTTACTCGCCTTTGTACCGAGGACCCTTGATAGAGCTCTGACCCCAGGAACATCCCTGGACACCGCTGCTTCAAGTAGCGTGGTCTTTCTAACCAACTTCTCTGTTGAAGTTGGAATCTTCAACAATTCTAACTCGGTCCTGTAACTCTGAATGAAGGAATACTGAGCTCTTGCTTCCGAGGGGCTAGAGTAGTACTGCGGCAAATGCGGCAGTAATATGTTATTCCGAAGCATGGACTCCAGCACATCCACCCTGAAATCAGGACCCCGTCTCACCCTTTCAAACTCCTCCACGATGAACTGGACAATTCTGTTGGATACTCTCGTGGCGTCTCTTCTCCACAGATCATGTGATGGTGCTCCCTCGTCACTCCTCGAGAGATTTCTAGAAGCTTCCTCCAAGGAGCGCTTGTTGGCCCGACACTGCCTTTGACGCTCAGCTGCTCGTTCTCTGGCAATAACGACATGAGGCCGTATGTGCTCTTCTTGTACAACTAAACCCTAAACCCTAAACCACCGAAATTTAAGGAATATCAACTTCTCTTTCATTTCTGTCTGTTTATTTTGTGTAAGTTACAGATTGTATTCCTTGAATACCCCATTCAGTTTACTACAAAGCTTCCACAGTAAATGTTATGTTAAGCAAATTCAATGAGGAAATACAATCCAAGCCGGAGAGAACATTACCTTTGAATGTGCACTTTCAAGTAGGGTTTCCTGTCGTAGCCTCGAAGCCCTTAACTGCGCTTCTAAAACTCAGTAATCCTCTGAATACGCTTCCAAAACTCTCGTCAGTCCCCAGTGCGCATAATGCACTCTCAAAGCATCGCTTCACAAACCCACTAGCTTCCCAGTTTCTCCATGCTCCCGAGAGTCGCAAAACTCTTCCTCGTAAACACTCAAGGCAGAGAAAACCGCAAAAGAACCCGAACAGAAAGAAGGAGGTTGTGTAATCCCAAACCCTAAACCACCGAAATTCGTTGGGATTCCTTTCATGTGATGAACGTTCGCATAGTCTAAGCGGAATCTTAGCAGAAAAAGGATGTTCAATTGAAGTCTGAACCGCGAGAAAAGGCTGACTGCAGTAGCAAGTAGCAAAATTCATAACAGGGATGCTAAAGAAGGCATTTCAGATCCAATACCATGTAGGAAAGCCTGCTGATTTGCATTACAGTCCAAAGAATTTTCTATCTGCAGAAACGCAACAGCAAAGCATCATCAATACGACAATCACTTTTTGAGGTCGTGCCTCGAAAAGGTTGAGTAGCGAATCCAAGACCAGTACGTGCACGACGGAGAGCCAACCGACCCCAAATAGATCTCAAAAAGGCGAGACACGTGGAACATTGCTGGACCCTGCCCGTGCATCTAAGTACACTGAAGTACTTCGTAGTATATAACATATTGTGTTTATGTCACCAGCGGCATTATTAGCGGAATTTGTGACATATGCTATGCGAATGGAATTTAGTCACTGCTATAGCTGGCCCAACTGTATCATGGTCACATTAGAGAGCACAGAACCAAAAAAACCAAAAAAATAATAATCTACCCATATTTTATCGGCTCTACAATAAAGAAGACATTTCTTACCCTATATGACAATTTAGACTCTATGTTGCATATTTCTATATAAAATGTGGAAGAAGAATGTATATACAATATATAATCAAAGAATCCTTCTTGGATTGCACAATTTTTCTTGCCATACAAAGTATATTTGTGTCAAATACAAAACTGTGACAAGTATATGAGAGTATATAAATGTACTTCCTACGTTCATTTAATACAAAATCTATTAATAACAACTCTTAAAATAGCTACAATATAGGGTCTATTATCATATTATGGTACCCTAAACCCCTACAAGTTACTATGATATGATTGACATAGAATTCAATGGCAAACACCTCTGAAACTGCACTCTGTGACTACATAATCGTACTAGTTTAGTGTACATTCACCCAGTGGGGATCTTGAAAAAAATCTATCGCGTCTCTTTCTCCGGATGGAGCGTGGTTATCATGAAAGTAGATTGTGTTTGACAGGAAATGGTGCGGAAAGATGATATGGGTTTCTGGAGTTGCAAGTTAGATGTCAGGGATGACAGAAGACGAACTAATCCTTACATATTACCAGCAAATGCTGAACAAGTGTTTTTCATGGAAGACGTATTGACACCAGGCTGAAGCGTTGTTCTGCGTCATGAATCACGTTCGCGCAGAATTGTAGGCAGCTCAAAGGATGCATACGACTACAGCCCAAGTTTTGAAAGTGTGAGCCATCTCGAGAGACCTACATCAAACAACACGGGCCACTATCCCTCCGAGGGGCAGGGTGAACTTGTAAGGGAAATCCCTGTCGGAAGAGTGGCTAAGTTAGACGCTAACCTTAACGTTGCAGAAGATGACTCACACTATGACGATAATGAATACAAAGATGAAGACGACATGGAACTTCGTGCAACTTAGTTTACTGACCGCAGCCATTGAAATTTAAGTGCATTCGAAACCTTTTCCAATTGTGAGCGAGTCATGTAGTATTGAGCGTCATACACTGGAACAGTATTGAGGTTAATTGTAGGCAATAGATGCCCCTATGAAACCGTGGTTCGTCTGCTGATTTAGCACTTGTAATAAGGTACCTAGAGAAACATAGTTACAGAGCAAATGTGATGTCGTAATTCCGATGTAGAAATTCAAGACACCAACTATTCCAAGATCAGCCTTGTGATCAGATGCACTTGTAGCACTCTTTGATATAAGCAGTCCAGCATGTAATGAAGTCATGCGTTTCATAATTGAATTGAATTCCACGGTTATAGTCGGCTGTTCTCTTAGTCCGGAATCGACCCCCCGTTACCAAAATGGACTTCTTTCAAGTCGCTATAGTTTTCCAGAGTTCATCTTCGTCGACGACAACGACGGGCGTCCATACTTTTCCGTCCGTACATGTGGCAGCAAAATACACAACCACGTTGTCATAGAAGGATTTTCACTTAACCCTCTCTCGGGCTAGATCACGTAACAATGCCATGGGCCAAATATTACCGTGGTTGCAGAAGTATTCATGGATGTCGTGATATTTGTCGAAGGGGCCTGGGAAGGATCAGCCCCCACACTGGTACCCTCGCGGGACGGAGTGTGGACCGTCATCCCCCTCCCCATCCACCTAACCCCAATTACCTCCCCTGCCGTTCCCCGCTCCGTTCCCCTCCCGCGCTCCCTATTCCCCCCCGCTCCCACTCCCCCCGCCCCCTTCCCGCCTCTACGACCTCCTGGCTGCGACCTCGCCCTCCCCATCGACCCTGTTCGCTGGGACCTCGCCCTCGCTTCTCCCTCGCAGCATCGCCGTCTCCACCTCCCCCTCACCACCTCGCCTTCCCGAGGAGCCTGTCCCTCTCGAACGATTGCGCTCTGTAAAGTACAGTCCTTGTTTTTTAATTTATTTAATGATTCATTGATTGATTGATTCATTGCTTCCTATTGCTTGCTTTGTGTCTGGTTTTGGTTGCTTTTGTGGTTTTCACCTTGGAATTACAAGTTCTAGTTAGATATACTATCGGATTTTAAGTTTAGGGTTTTTTTCATTTTATATTGAGAATTCTTTGTTATCTTTTTGTAGATTGAAGTGTAGGTTCTAGAAGAAAGAAAGGAATTAGAATTAGTATTAGGTAAGAGAAATAGAAGCCTCAACCTTGGAACAAATGATTTCTAATGTATGTTGATGCAAGCTATTTTCTACATTTGTCTTGATGTTTCATTGTGCTTTGGTTTAGAGATATTCAATTCTTGTATGTATGAATTGTGTTGAAGAAATGTATGGATTGTATTTACATTTGATAAGTTTGTATTGTTTTTGGAGGATTAGGGTTTAGTGTTTTACCTACTTTGCTCATTGTATGAACTTATTAAAGTGTAACATATATGAGGTTTAGTTGAATGTTGATTGTAGGCTTCTAGTTTTGTATTACAAAGTACTAAATGTCCAATTATATGTTCATTTGTAATTACATTCAATCTTGGAGTTTTTTTTTAAATGATTGCAATCCTTTTGGATTAAGAATTATGGAGTTTTGAGTTTAGGGGTTCTAATGTTATTTGGAACTAATTAAATTTTAATTGTGATTTCTTGTAGCCATGGTGAAGAGGAAGAGGAGTAAGAATGGGGGTGAGACACCTAGAGTGGTGGACAACTTGGACCATGCAATTCAAGCAGAGCATTTGCCCAAAGGTAAAGCTAAGTGTTTTTTGAAATGTTTGCAATTCTTTTGGATTTTGAATTATGGAGTTTTAAGTTTAGAAGTTCTAATGCTATTTGGAACTAAATGATTTTTAATTGTGATTTTTTGTAGCCATTGTGAAGAAGAATAGGAATGGGGATGAGATACCTAAAGTGGTGGAAAAGATGGGTGATGCAATTGAAGGAGAACATTGGTCCAAAGGTAAAGGTAAGGATGACCCCTACTTGTGCCTTGTAAGTGTGAACAATCGGAAGTGTCCATATGGACCTTTCAAACACAAGTACCACTTCAATGAACACATGAAGAAAGCTCATAAGTAGGGGTTAGAGAAATTGAAGCCCGGGCCTAAAGAAGATGAGAATGAGAAGACCAAGAAGAAAAAGAAAAAGACTACCAAGAATCCGAATTTGAAGATCATGACCACATCGTACTTGAGAGAGAAGAAGGAGTTTGAGAAGAAGAAGGAGGCTTGGAGCATTAGGGCTCAAATGTCTTGGAAGAAATTGGAGGAGAGAGCTAGGAAGGAGCCACCTCCAGGGCAATGCCCACTCCTTCTTAGTCTCATCAAGAATGGTGGGAAGTTGGAAGAGTTTCTTGGTGTTGAGTATTTGAGCAAATGTAATCTAAATTTCTCCAAGATTGAGAAATTGCACAACTTGGAGGCCCTTGCAGATTTGGTGAGATCAAACCCTCAAAACAACAAGAAAGTGACCAAGGCTTTTCAAGAATTGTTTTATTATTCCAAGTGGGAAAGGAATGAGAAGGAGAGGAAGGGTTTGGTGGCTTCTATTGTGAAATGGCATCGTGCCAAAAGTATGAAGAATATGTGAGTCTAAATTTCTTCTCTTCTTCTAAATTTTGTCATTGTTTATGTTTATGTTAAGAGTTTTATATTTTCATATACTTATGTATTATTTTAATTTTTTTGTGTATAGTCTCATCACGGGGGAGGATAAGTGGATTGCAAGATACTTGTTTTTGAAGACCAAATTTTATGAGATGGAGAACGTGTCAAGAATGGAGCGTGTGGAGGTTGCATGTGATTCCTATCGTGCAAAACATGGCCTAGGTGATGGTATCTTAAATAGTGAAGAAGAGGGAAGTGGAGAAGATGAGGTTGAAGAAGATACTTATGAAGAGATAGTTTCACAAACCGATGATGATGACGATGGAGACAACCATGATGATGAAGAAGAGCATGAAGAGGATGGTGGAGCTAATGAAGAAGGAGATGAAGAAAGAGAAGATAATGGAAGAGATGGTGGAGTTGGAGGAGATGGTGGAATTCAAGGAGAAGGAAGTGAAGTAAGAGAAGACCAAGGAAACGGAGAGGATGTTTACGATTTCTAATTACATTAGTGCTTTAAGTTTTGTAGCCTTTCTTTTAGATTGACTTGTTTCCAACCTCATTGAGATGGTTGAAACAATATTGTGGAATATGAAGTATCCAATTTTGCATATCATTGTTTTACTTGGAATGTCAATTTTGTGAATAAATTGAAACATCTTTCTTTCATAAATCTTTTCCATCATTTTATAGAAAAGAGATTTGCAAACGGATTTGTGAGTTCATTGTAGACCATCAAAATATGTGTATTTCCAAGTTCAAGGTTGCCAAGGTTTTGCACTTTAGAGATTTAACTATTTGCTTCAAAATTGATTCGTGATGGATATTTCCTTTGCCCCTAAGCTTTTGTGATATATCAAAGTTCTTCGAGATGGGTATTGGAGAGATTATGAGCCTTAAGGCTTAAAAATCACAGATATTATTATTGAGCTCAAAACTGTTTCGTGATGGGTATTATACTTAAGTCATGTGATAGTTGAAATTTGCTTCGTGATGGGTATTGCACTTGGGTCATGTGATAGTTGAAAATAACTTCGAGATGGGTATTGCTCTAAGCTCATGATATATTCAAAGACTCATTGAGATGGGTATTGCGAGGTCAAGCACCTTGACTCTAAAAACCAGAGATATAATTATTGAGCCAAAAATTGATTTGTGATGAGTATTACACTCAAGTTATGTGATAGTTGAAAACAAATTCGTAATGGGTATCGCACTTAGGTCATGTAATAGTTGAAAATGTCTTTGAGATGGATATTGCTCTACGCTCATGATATATTTGAAGATTCATTGACATGGGTATTGCGAGGCCAAGGACCTTGAAGTTTAAAACCAGAGATATAATTATTGTGCCTAAAACTATTTCGAGTTGGGTTTTCCCATGAAGCTCTTCTACAAGTTTATCAGTTACTTGTAAAGATCCTTCTATGGAAGGTTGAGTTTGGCTAACACCATCAAAATCTCTAGACGTACTTGCTCCATCAAAGTCTTGTGGAGCAAAGTTGTCATGTATCTTAGTAACATCCTCAATATCCTCTTCATCTTCATCTCCTTCGATGTCTTCAAATGGGTCTATTGGAACACTATGCTCAAACATAGCCTGAAGCCCTCCACGGACCGAGTCATAATAAGTACCAAGGAACTCTAACATGTCATTCCAAGAAATATCGGTGGAACACTTGATAATAACAAGTTGATGTTTGCACATGTTCCCACGAATGGCCCATTCACAAGAACATGAGGCATATTTGGTATAAGGATCCATAATGTCATACCATCGCCCAAGGGCACTTTGAGAATGCACCTGCCAAAGTCCTTCAATTGCATGATGTCTTCGAACATGTTCGATAGGTATAGCCTTAGCCTTGGCAATTCCGCTTGCCACAATCTTCTCAACGTGCTTATTCAATACAAAGCCGTTTAGCTTCCTTCCATCGTTGTACATGTAATGTGTTTCTATTGGGTTAGTCAACCGCCATACTAGAGAATCCATCCTCCTCCCTCGAAGCTGATGATTGTCAATCTTCATCCATCTCTTAAGAGCAGCATGATATGACTCAATGATAGCTTGTGTGTCTTGATTGGAGTGGAGGTTCCTTCGATGACCAATAAAATACATCTCTATGAAAAGAATATAATACATAATGTTATTTTGGTATTAACGTTCGTACATAAAATGACAAACTTCCATGAACAATGCTTTCACTCTATAAACCAAAAAGAATCATAAAAAATGGAAATGGAAATATCAAGTACTTTTCGAAATATTACAAAGAAAAACTCACCTTGATGGTCATAATGAACCTCAATGTACTCTTCCATGCTTTTGATATAGAGAAAGTTGAACATGTTTTTGCTCCTAACACGAGCACGCTTCGAGAAATCTTCTTCTGTTTCTTGGTATTCAATGGGCATGTACAAAAGAGAATGCAATTGCCTACAAACAAGCTCTCTTAAAGAACCTAGGTTGGGTACCTTGGTCCAAATGTGGTTCTTTGAGTTCTTTAGAACATGGAAAGCACATAAATAAATAGGAACCTCTGATTCAGGCCAAGCCTGTTTCAAAGCATTACTCTGTTCTACAGCATCATCAACAATAAAGCATGATGGTAAAAAATCCACTCTTGTACCTTCCAAGTTTCTTCGAAGAGGTTCTAACCACATTACTAAATCCTCCTCTGATGATCGACTACTTAACACCCATGCAACAGGAATGCCATTTCTCCAATGATCAAAGACAAGCAAAGAATAAAGAGGATACTTGGGGACATTTGTATCGAAAGTCGCATCCATTGCAATGGGCCCATTATGTCCATATTTTAGCATCATCTCCTTTTGCCAGGGAGTTTTAATTCCAAGTATGAAGGGCAAATCGGTGACATCATCCTTCTCATGCCACATGAAGACATTGTCAGGATGTTCCTTCATCCACATCTTCACGCTCTCGAAATCATGAGGATGTCGGCGCCATACTCATAATAAGTAATGTCCCGTAGCTACACAAAGTCATCACGGATCTCAGGACATTTCATCTTCCTCCTCTCAATCCAATTCCGTCTATGCTCCTCATAAACTTGTTTAGCAGTGAATCCTTCACTTAAACGTGTTTTGATCCATTTTTTCAACTCAAGGGACATTCTTGGTTGATAAGCTAACTTTCTCCCTATAGAATCTTTGTCTTCTAATCCATGTGCACGTGTCCCGTCTTCCCTATTGTGGTCAACCTGGTAATAAGCAACCTCAAGCACATCTGGCCTAAGCAAGAGTTGCTTTATAGAGAATCTAGCTAAACATCCCCGTTTTTTGGAATGGGGGTGAGGAGGGTCCTTTCTAAGATCTTTAGGACCAAAAAGACATTCATAATAAACATGCTCAATGTAAGAGTCTACCTGAGGCCTTAACACATGTGTTCCCTGAATCCTCTCGGCAACATTCCATCCCACTTCTATTCCACCTTCACATGTTTGTGCCCTTAAGAAATCTCCCACTCTGTCAAAGGGAATGTATGCACGCATGATGGTAGTCTTGTTTCCATAGCCTTTTCGTGCTCCTTGTTTCCATACAAGATCTTCAAAGGAAATTGGTCCCAAGGGAGGACTTTGAGGTACAATGGGATCTTCTTTTTGCCGAGGCATTTTGTATTCTATACATGGAAATAATACATAGTACATCAAATAATTAATATCAAAAGTATAATCAAATAAGTCTAAGTTAATATATTACTAATTTGCAAAATGAAAAAAAATAAAATGTATGCAGACAAGAACAATCATGCCTACACAAAAGGATGCACCTTCATAATAAAGCAATACCCATCATGAAGCCCAAGTAAGATTTATCACGAGAACTTGAAATTATCTTCAAAGCAAGCATACATAAACAACTCTCATAACTCTCTTCACAATACCCATCATGAAGACTTTCTAAATTATATCACGACGTAGGGAAAATACCCATCATAAATCTACTTTGTATTATATCACAACCCTCCAAACAATACCCATCATACACAAGTTTTTTAGGAAAAAGATTTATCTCTGGTTGCCTTAATGGCACACAAGAACATTGGGGCAATACCCATCATTGCCCCAATGGAGTTATATTACAAAACTTTGAAACAATCATCAAAATAAGCACACTTGGACATCCCTCCTAAGTCCCTAGACAATACCCATCATGAACATAATTTTAAATCCATCGCCATCTTTAGGGTTTACTCATCTTGGTACTACCCATCATAGAGCAATTTTAAAACGTATCACGATCTCTAGCAAATACCCATCATAGAGATTTTGAAATGCATCTTGGTCTCTAAGAAATTCCCATCATGGGCTACATATGAGATAAATCACAACCTCATAGAGGAAATACCCATCATAGAAAAACTTTAGAATACATCACAACTCTTTAAACCATACCCATCATGATGGCATTTCTACAAAAAAATTATATCTCTGCTTTGTGTAATTACTCAAAAACACCTATAAAATTAGGATATAAAAATTTATTAAATTGTTACAAAAACATGCTCTTAAAATATAAACCATACAAATGTGCATATATTTTTAATGCATGCAATTAAAAAAAAAAAAAAAACAAATAAAACTAATAAGTATAAGGTTTGAAACATACCCCATTCAAAACTTCAAAGGTGCTTGACTTACAAATCTCCTATGAAACCACAAGTGATATCCACTCCAATTTATGTGCACAAAAATGTTTAGGTGCTCTCATTTCATTGGAAGGCAATTTCAAGTTGCAATTATTCCTTTAAATGGATGTGGGTTCATAAGGATGAGTGCACAATAAGGCCAAAAAGGCCCCATTCATCCACATGTCAAGGTAACCATGGGTTCGAACCATGGGTTACCTACTTGGATCATGATGGATGAGATACCGAAGGGACCATCCACGACTTTCATCCGGTAAGGTACCAGTGTGAGGGTCAATTCTCCCTGGCCGTCGAAGGGGACATCATTCTCATCGAAGTTTGGCCATTCCAAATGAAGTCACACCTCTGGGCAGGACGTTGGGGCAGTGAAAGCAAAGTAGAAACCTCGTGGAAACCAAAGGTACCCTCTTGCTACCGCGCGAAATCGGTTGCAATACAGGAAGGCTCTGCTCCAGAGCACTGATTGGCCAGAGACGGACGGGCAAATGACCCCCAGAGCACCGAAGATCGTGAACCCTACGTCGTTACGGACAACTTTGTACTAGTGGTGGATCATAATGATTTTAATAGGACGTTGCAAGAGTATGATGAGCATCCTCGTAGTGTTGATCTTTTACCAGAAATTTGGTACATGCACCTCACCTTTGATGAGTTCATTTGTCAACAACCGATCGATGAAGAAGAATTTGGACATGAAGAGGACATTTCCTAAATTCTTCATGACTGTCTTGATCTCAGATATCCGAAAAAGGAAATTGACAGGGAGTGGAGACTTTTGGCTAACCGCTTCAAGGAAGTTCTGGGCCGGAAGATGGCTAGGGAAGATGAAACAAAAACCGCAGAAGATCTAGAGAAGAATTCATGAGAAGAGCTCTGACCAAGTTATCATTAATTATCAATTCTGAAACTTATCTGCGTTTTTTATGTGGATAATCTTTGATTACAGAGCTGCGTGTATTGGATGTCAACTTGAGAAGGACATGTGTGCAATTTGTTGTTGTAACTGGCAATGACTTTGTAATCATGCACTGAACGTTTATGGTGAATTTCAAAATATGCTTATGGTAGTTTAAAATATTTTTAGAGGATTATGTCCACATTGAGAGTAGTTCTCTAGAAGCATGCGCTTTTCTATAGTTCATCGCTGCAAGCGTTGGTTATTGTGCTTAAATGATTATTATTCTGAAGAAAATTTCTGTTCTAACCTAGTGTTTTAAAGTGCACCGTGTTGTATAGATACAAATGACTGAAAATTGGTAGAATATATAGGGTTCAAAGGAGAAGAGTTTGAGAATTTTGTTAGTTTTTACAACAAAATGTCAAAGTGAAGGTACTAGTGGTGTTTATAAATTGACATATATGCATACATGAAGGAATATGTGATGATATGTTTAAAAAAGTTGTGCCTTGAGGGGTAAGCGTTATTGTTAAACAGTTGAAAATAATTTGAATTTGGTATTGTATTGCATTGATCCCAGAAATATCCTACTCCATAGAAATATGACATATCGTGTCAGATTCTCATTTGTTCAGAGGAGTACGATTACTAGCCGTAGAGTATTCACTTTGTCACAGAATCTCTTTAGTGCACTACCTTCCTGATTTTTGAATATAGTAAGGCGATTACTTTCTATTTGTAGATTTTGGAGAGTCGTAGGCTATGCCAGGTAGACCATTGGGCAAGGTCCGCTACGGGCTGTAGTAGGATTATTCATGCAATCTACCTCGTCGCTTTGCGATTTGGTAGGTAGCATGAACAATCTCGCTACAACCCGTAGCGGACCATGCCCAATACACTACCTAGTACATAATTCGCTTTTCCAATACGTTATGAAATTAGGAGGATAGTGACCACTGTGTAATTTGAATATCGTTTGTAAAATGAAATAGTGCATAGCAGAATGTGGTTTTAACGGCTAGTTAAAAATTGTCCATAATTATTGGGTACGCATTATAAAGTTAAGCAAACTCAATGATTAGGAATGTTACAGATTGTTGCTGATGATGAAGAACAGAGTTATGTATATGTACATACCAAATGGCAGTACACATGATCTTGAATTCTAGTCAAGATTTGAAGCAGCAGATCATTTAACGACAATTTAGAGGAACGAACTCTGTTCTCCATAATTCCGCTCTCTGAATGCTTTTGAAATTAGGACTAGAGGCTTGGCTGCTAACTCTCTCATCTATGGAAGCCAGGTATTCACTATCTGCTTTGTGAACTCCGAGTTGGATGTCGCGGCGTTTGGCAATGTCCCTCTTCACCATCGCCGCATGTTTGGCACGACTCACCAACGCTGCATGTTTGGCACAACTCCATGGCCTACATGAAAGGGGTAGGCATGCCATTGAAGTAGTCCAAAAAGTAGTCTGGAAAGTGCAGTTCCAATGCGTTCTCGAGAGCGACCATCTCTTGATAACAAGCATCATTCCAACGAAAATCATTAGAATACTCTATAAATTGACCGATATTGGGAACGTCGAGGTAAGTGAAGTGAAGTTTAGCTTTGCGGCAGTGAATCTCCGCTAGCCAGCAAAGGATGGTTTTCTTATCCATTATGGAAGCACAGATAACGCCCAAAGTGACTTGGACTAGTGACTTGGACCAGAATGTCCCTGATAGTGTGAGGATGTGAGAATTGTGCATTAATTAATTAATACACAAATCTCACAGCCTCACACTGCCACGTGGATCCCCTTCGGGGGGTGCCACATGGCAATCAGGAACACTCTTTGATTTATTTCCCCACCCCACCCACCCCCTTATACTTTGAGGGGAGGTGAGAAGGGTCAATCCCTATGGGTTAATGTGATTCTAGGTGACCCCCCAAAGACCCCCGAAGATCCCCCCTAAGAATCCCCCGAAGACCCCCCTAAGACCCCCTTGAAGACCCCCTCCAAGACCCCCCCCTCCCCGAAGACCCCCCCAAGACCCGTGTGAATGTCCTGGTTGCGCCACGTACCCCCCTCCCCACTCCCAGCCCCCTCATTTATTAATTAATGCATCAGAAATGGAAGTGAGATTTAGGAAGATAGTGCCACAATGTTTGCATCTGAGTGTGTTCTTCTCTCCTTTTGTAATTGTGACTTGGACTACAATTACAAAAGGAGAGAAGAACACACTCAGATGCAAACATTGTGGCACTATGTAATGAACGAGAAGATTGTAAGACTTTTACAACTAAATTTCTAAATTACTTGCGAAATCCAATGCGGACTGAGAGAGAGACAAGGTTGAAGAGCAGCTGAAGAGGGAATCAAATCATTCCTTTACTCAAGATATCAAGGTAATCATGCGTATCTTAAAGGAGGGATTACATTACAGTGATTTTATTGTTGCTATCTAAGTATGGATAATGGTGGAGTAAATTTGATAGGTTAGTAGAGCAAATAGGGATTGTTGATATGATTCATCACTTACTCATACCTCCCACATACTGTGTGAAGATACTGAATGATCAACATTGTGGTATAAAAAATTACCATCACTGTTCCAATTCAATTATTTTCAGCATATGTTTTCCGTCATTTCTAGCTTTTCAAAAAAGGTGTTTGTGTTAAACATGAACACTGTCATGGAGCTGTACGATACCCTCATCGGAAGTTGATGTGAAGTGAATCCTCTGAAATCTTTGAAAGTACATAAGGGACTGGTAGATTGCTAAAATTCAAAGTGGTAGATTAGAAGACAAAGTTTGGCTGAAATCTGACAAAAATTACCTATTTTTGTAAATTAGAAACTCAGTTGGAAAACATCCTGATATATACATAAAGATTTGCAGTGATTGAAATTACCCAGTGAGTACATCCTAAATGCTCGTCTTAGTAGCCTCCCACACTGTCCCGAACTTCTTCATCTGTTGAAGATGACATCAAGAATCTACGACACTCACATGTCACATAATTCCGGATAAAACCTAGATGTCCATGTTATATACTTATGCCGCAGATCTGGACCTCAGAGTAAAGGGGATGACGTACAATAATACTAAGCAGTAGTTTTTCACTAACCTTTTCCATCTTTTGACATGGGTTCAATACAACACTGAAGCTCTCTCCTTGAAATTCTGAACTTTGCCCTTGTCATTTCTCCAGTCACAAAGGACAAGAACTAGACATTATGTCATTAATATGGATGCCTCCAAAGACACATTTTCTACTAGTCATGGGACCTGTGATATGGCAGGTATGAGACATGGGTATACATGATCATTTATTAGTTCAGTACTGGACACTCAAAATCAATACTATATTGCTTAAGTTATGCATGCTGTTATGTTGTTGGAATCGTACTTACCACTATGTACAAAATATTTTAAGTCCATATAAGCAAGTGTCATCCTTCTGTTCTTCAATCTAGTTTTTAGCTTTGTGTTTTCTATTCTAAAAGTTATTGCAGCATATTATAATTCCAACCATATTTTTTGCTTGTAGAGTTTGACGTGCCTTTGAGGTTGTTTCAATTTCAGCTGGAATATGACAAATGGATGCGATTCCGATATCTTAGATGTACCAAAACATACGTACAACTTGCTTTCATTTGTGTTTTTTATGATATCCATTTCCATCCTGTTTTCACTTCTTTGACAGTCGTGTGTAGTATCCTAAAGGTAGAAGAACAAAGTAGTATCTGTAGAGCTTTGCCATCGGGGATGATAATGCTTATTTGTTTCTCAAATCTACCTTCTCATACAACTGTGTTTCTCTGTTTTGACTTTTGCAAAAATTTGTTTTTCTAGTTCTCCAAGTGTGGGGGTTTGAGATCACCAGTGCTGTAGCAAAAACTATACCAATACATTTTGGAAGCTACTGGACGTCGTTGCATTGGACTGAGATTCCTTTGTCTATCTCAAAACATTTGTATGACCTGTGTGGTCTCTTGTACATATCTCTTATATCAGTAAAGCTACACTAAGTCATTATATGACCTTTTTAATCAAAATCAAGCTTTTTGTCTAGATTTTATACACAAATCTAATTAAAACAATTCCGTGAAAATCACTACTTGAGCTTACCATATAAAAAAATGATCTACTTGGCAATTGCTACGTTTTTCCCTGAAAACTTCAATACAAAGAAGAGAGACTCATAGCCGTACATTTGTCGTTTGATGATCTAAACTCACACATACTTGATTGTCGACCCAGACGTCATTATAAGTAAATACTTTGAGGTCCATAAATCAAAACGAGGAACTGGTACTCGACCAGAGGAAAAGTCCATTAAAGCCACTTGTTCATCCCACATCAGTAACAGAGCGACTTAGGTGAAACATGGAAATGTGGTAGGGAAAAAAAAAAAAAGTGGTTAGAGCGACGAAAAGGGCCGGAATAGGGAGTGGGTTCACGGTAGCCGGAGGGCCAGCTCCCCGTCCAACCCTCATGTACCGGCATCTGTTGTAGTGAAGCGTTCAATATGGAGGCCTCTAATAAGGAGTCAAATGATTTGGGTGTGACGCAAACACAAGTAGAGAAGGTGATTGCAAAATTGAAGGGCTCGGTTACAAAGTAAAAGAAGAAAGAAGAAAATCTGAAGATAAACAAGGAGAATTCCTGGGGGTCACTTATTCTTATGTTCTTCCCGTAGATCTGGTACTGAAGCATTCCGTCGTGGAGAGAAGACCGTTGCAGAGATTATGGATCGTCACTGTTCATAGCTGTTCAATTGGCTATTGAATTGTAGCTATCACAATACTTTAGCCAAGAAAGTGCTCAAAAATAGGTTGTAAAAGCCATTACTTTAGGGCATTCTTTGCTTGGTATTCTTTCCTCTTTGAACGTGGCTACCTTACATGTGCACAATTTGGAATATATCCTAGCTTAGTTTAGCAAATGCGATGGCTCGCTTTTCTAATTTGATTGATTGGTTTAATGTGAACAAATAGTTTATTATAAAGTGATTCTTAAGCCTAGTATTGAGTGTACTAATTGCAGTAGTAGGTCGTATATGCATGGAGAGTTGGACAAGAGCTTAGGAGGTTTCAGCTAGCCTATGTCTCACAATAGGCATCTACAGCACATTTACTTCAAAATTTATAGTAAATACAATCTTGATCCAAGTTTCATTTTTTTTCAATTGTATTTCCGTTATTAAGGAAAAATCCTCATATATAGCTTTCATACTAAACTATGAGAAACCTTTAAATGCACGACAATAGGCAAATTGACCTTACCTCACTTCATCTAAGTTCTTCACTTTTGAATCTAGCTGTAACAATTTCACTAATTAAGAATGTCACCTTAATTTAGACTATTCAAATTTATAACAATCTAGAATGATAAGTGTTACTTACATTCCAAACTGTAATTGAGAAGGTTAGCCTAATATCGAAGTTCTATTAAAGATTATGTTTGTGTTATAAACATTTCAAGATCCAAAGTTCCTTCTTTACAAAACATAAGATAGGTCTTGCTTTCCAAGAAATACAATTTGGTTAAAAATTTCTTACTTGAATGTTTCAAAATCATAGAAGAAGATACGTGAATCCATTCTCTCTTACATGGTCCTTACTACAAATCCCACCAAAAGCATTTCTTTGAAAAAGGTAGGCAATCGATCCTTCACAGCAGCTCGAGTCTACATGCTCACCATATATCTCCAACTCAAAATCCTCATTACATGTACACAAATCCAACCCCACTCTAACAGTTCAATCCTTTTCCCCTCACTTAAAACAAATGACCTCATCTCATTGCACCAGTCGCTTGCAATTGGCTGCTACACCACCCTACCCACCACTTACAAACAAACAATTAAACATTGTTCCTACAAACATCCTAAATCACAACCTCAATTCATGCACCAAAACACCTCCAATATTCATTTAACCCTTAAACGTCAGACCCAGCCCGAGGGGCTGGGTTTTTTTTTTTGAGAATCTTGCTCATAACTTACACTCCATTATACCAAATTGGATTTTTAGAATGTCAAACTGAGCACCTTAAAGAGATCTTTACTTTCTTAGAATAGAACTCAAGCAAATTAAAAATAGAATAATGCTTAGAATGGAGTTTAAAAGAGATTTTGGGAGTGGTATCAGGAAAGCATATGACGTTTAAGGGTTAACTACCTTCATCGCTCCACCAGATTCAAGCTACGTGTATTTCCAAATCCTCCATTCCTCTGCCTCGTTAATCTCTCCATGGGTCTTGCCTGTCCAAATTCTCACCAGCCAATTCCTAAATTCAACCATCAAAGCATCCACGGCAATACAATTCCAAAAAACAAGTTATCCAAAACCCAAAATACCCACTAAATTAATCTGTTCAAAGAATTTGCTCAAAATAGTCTCGTGCGCATGAATGAACCGGAAAATTAGCAACGCCTAAACCCTAAACCTGGCGAACATGAAATTGACTTTTCACGTAGCACCAAAATGAGAGAAAAAGCAACATTACTCAATCGCCTGATACCAAAGGCTGCTTGAGTGGGCGATTATATACTGAGGTGGTTGAATAGTGAAACAAAAACCAAACCAAGGAAACGAAAGATACAAAGCCAAAACCAAAGCTGTGAGGGAAAAATTAAAAAGGGGCTTCTTGGTGCAGACGTTTGTTCGAGGTTCCCCTTGCGGGGGCCGCAATAGCTACGAGCAACGAGCTTTGAAGTTGTCTCAACGTACAGAAACTCATTTGAACACTCGCAATTCAACAGTCCAAGCAACATACTCAAGATGCCTGCTCCTCACTCACCCCTAACACACATACACACACACTTACACACCGAGGAGGGAGCGGATCGTGAAGGTCGTTGTCGGCGGCGCCGCGGCGGGTGACACAGGCGGGTTCACGTTCACGTGCACGCTCAGGTTTAGGTTCAGGTTTACCAAGCATAGGATTGTTGCTGTTACAGTTGGTCGCCGGGGTTAGGGTTTGGTGGCCGAGGCTAGGGCTGGAAGATTTTACCGAAGTGGTGGCGTTTGTTGATATGCGGAATCTCTCTTCAAATCCACCGAGGAGCAGTGCCTGGCGTTCTAAATGTGGTGAAGGGAAGGGAAGGAAAGGAAAGGAGAGTAACAGCGAAGTTGTGGAGGTGAAGGATATGTTGAGGTGAAGGGTGTGTTATTGGAAGTTTGTGTGATGGTGATGTTACGGTGAGGTTTGAGGGAGCATTGGTAGGGGTGAGGATGAAGTTTTGGGGATGGCTGGAGGTTGGGCCTGAGGGTTGTTGAGATTCGACGTTGGTGGGAGGTGGGAGTCTCGAGGTAATCTCGGATGTGGTTTGGGACTGGGGGTGTGCAGGAAAGGGCGGCGGTGGTTGTGAGTTTTGTGGCGGTTGAAGCTGGGGTGGCTTTCGTGGGTTGTCGATGGTGAGGGAGAGGTTAGGTTTTGTAGTGGATGTGTGTTGTATTTCGACGTGTGGAGCTTAGCAGGGTCCTTAGTGACATTAAGCTATGCGGTGCGTGTACTAGAGGTGGAGATGTTGACGCTAGTACTTTGTACTGCTGGTGGACGTGAAATATCGCGTCATTTGGGAGGAGGTTCGTTTTTTGTGCATTTTTGTGTTTTTGGTAGTCTAGTGGAGGTTTTAGGATGTGATTGTTCAGATTATGAGATTGCTTTTCGTGGCGCATTGTGATGTGATTGAATGTCATTGTTATTTTTCGCAATTCGGGTTGACAGGTTTCGGTGCGCGTGATTGCAGGGTTATTAAGGTGGTGTTAGCTGATTTTAAAGAATTGGTTTGAATTGGATTGCATTTGGTGTCGCTGGGTGAAAACTGCCGATTCTTGTCGCGAACGCGGCCTGGGTAGTGCGTGCAGGTGCCTGTAGGTGCCCGAGTATCTCCTGCAATAGGGGATCATGAAAGTGCAGGCCAAATGGAGGCGGGATTTGACATGATTTCGATGGAGGGGATGGATAGGAATGGTAATTTTGGGAAGATTGGAGGGAGACCTGGGCATGATAGCTTTCCAATTGTGTACAAGCGAAGATTTTTGAATTTGGATTTGTTAAGCAGTTCAATGCCGCCGCAACCTTCGTCAATTGTACAGAACGAGTGCAACTCCGTCGGTTTCGCAGTCGTTCAGCGGAATGGCGCTTCGTCGAGAGGCATGGGTAAGCAGTTGACGTTAGAGCAGTTCTGGGGGGGGCGGACATGCTCAAAGCTCGTGGATCGACTCCCTCTCTTGAGCGGTCCTGCTGATGAAGTGCCAGGTCCTCTGCAAGTTGAAAATGTCGACTTTACAAGGCAGGTTGCAGAGATGAAGTCTGTGATTAAGCGCAAGCGTGTGGAGAAGCCTGGCTTAACTGTTGACTTGAATGACAAGCCAGGTTCAGACTACGTGCATATTCCGGGAGTGGCGAAGGTGGGCAGGGGAAAGGGTTGGCGGAAAGGGCTGGGTAAGAAACAGCTCGCTAAGAAACAGCTCGGTCAGAATTCAGAGAAACGAGTAGGCCAGAATGCAGAGGGAGCGGACCAGAATTCAGTGAGGGGGGTGGGCCTTCCAGCTGGCGGGGTGCCGGCTAAGAAACGACGACTTGGAAGACCACCGATGGAGGGAATGAAGAGGGGAAGAGGCCGGGTAAGATCTCGACCTGGTAAACGACCGAAACTTGTTTTGGCGAGGAATCGCAAGCTCGAAGTGGAGTACCTCATAGGCCCTAGACATGAACCTCAGTTGGTGGAGTTTCTTCAGGGCAATGGATTGGAAGGGCGAGAATACCCAGCTGCACGACCTCATCTGCCCTTTCTAGAGAAGAGTTTACCTTTAGGGCGAGGCAATGAGGATGGGTCTAGCTCCAGAACGCAAACCGAGGACGATTTCCCAGCGAGAGTTGGTAGTGGGCAGAAAACGCAGCACCGAGATGTTTCAAGCGAGGCAACCCAAAGTGAGACAGCAACCGAGACAGACCTAGATCTGCCGCTGTCGAATCGACAGGGCCGGTCGAAACATGATAATAGTGATGAGGAGGGTACTAGTTCTGATTGTGAGCAGATTCCGATTGATTTAAATGTCCTTCCTGAACTACTGATGAGTGCGAAATCGAGGAAGAAGAAGCGCGCGCAAAGGATGAGGACGGAGACAGAGAAACTTAGAAAGCCTGCCATTAATCGTCCTGAGATTCACCAGCAGATAAAGCCCTTGGACCAGGAGAAGGCCGTGGCGGCTAACCAGGTCGCTAAGTCTTTGTGGTCTCCACAATGTGGTCCACAAGTCCGACACGGTTCACATGAATCTCTGAGGAATGTAAACTCTATTGATCCCATCTCTTCAAATTCTGGGAAGTATGTAATGGTGCACCATGTGCGAAGTCCTCCAATATTGTCTAGGAAGGCCGGCTTTCAGTTGGAATTGCAGGAACAGGCGAGAGTGGTGGATGGATTTCCAAAAGTTGATAAAAGCAAAGTCGTTCAGCTGAAAGTTCCCAGAGTGTCATTGGCGCCTAGTATGTCCAAAACTAGGTTGGGGAAACTGGATAATTTACTGCCTGTTCACTCTCAAGTGAATAGTTCAGCTGGTACGAATCAGAGGAAGATAATACTCTTTTCCTCATCCGAAGAAACGGAAGCTGATATTCCACCGCCTGTTCACTCTGTACTTAATGGAGTTGCTGGTGCGAAGCAGATTGAGACGATACACTCGTCCTCATCTGAAGAAACTGAAAGCGACAGGGAGCATCCAATTGATCGTTCTAAGCCAGCGGTGAGGTTCCAAGGGATGGTGTTGCAAGGACAATCCCCAGGTGGCCTGACGAATGAAACTGCTGCAGTAGTTAAGGCGTCCCCTTTGCTTCATCCGAGAAGACATGGGGAGCATCGTTCCATTGGTAGCAACGTAATGTCTGGGAAACCTTATACTAAACTTCCAGTTAAGAGAACAGTGATAGATGCTGGTCCTGTACATAGAATGGCGCAAGGAGTATCGAGAAAATCGTCCTTGGTTGCCAACTTATCAGACGACTCTGAGACTCAGAGTGACAATGAGAAAGGAAGTCTGAGGGTTAGTGCCTCTAAGCCCCCTCCTTTATTGCCGAACGCAGCGCAAGTTGGCATGAATCAGCAGAGCAGCGAAAGAAGTAAATGCTCCGGGCTCCTGAAAGTTAAATTTATCAAAAATTCTGAGAACGTAACTTATGGAAAATGTCATGTGCAATCCTCGCCTGCTCTTGTGAAAAGTATTGGTAGTGCAGCGGTGAGCTCTCCCGTTAATACCGTCGGTAGCTTCTCCGTATCGACTGAGAAACACCCGGGAGGACCATTGTCCAGAAAAATTGTCCAAAGGGCAAAAATCATCAGATCACCGCAGGTGAGACCAATTGCCAGTGGATTTCAAATTGACAGAGCACTTACAAGGTTCTCACCGTATCCTTCGCAGAAGAAGAGGAAACTAAATGAGGATGATGGGTCAATACTTCAAGGCTTTGAGATTAACGATCGCAGACATTCTGATGGCCGTAAGGGTTCTGATACAGTTTCTGAAGCTCACTGTTTGAATTTGTATTCTTCATTAGAGAAAAATCCAAATAACATAGAGAGCCATCTAGATATATTGTATGGAAGTCCTGAAGCGGAACCGTCTGTGAAACTGAGATCTAAGAAGGCCCGAATGGTAAATGGAGTGGCTGTAAGAGTGCCAGTGCGTGCGTACGAAATGACTCCTCGGACGAGAAAGTTGACTGATGCTATGCAGAAGTTCGTGACACAGAAAGCAAATCGACGACAGTGGAGGGAAGTGGATTTGAATAATATTCATCCTATTGCTTTGATAGGTCGAACTTGCAAAGTGTATTGGCCCTTGGACGAAGAGTGGTATCCGGGGGTCATCCACGACTACAACCCCCAAACCAAGAAGCATAGAGTTGATTACAAGGACAACGAGATGGAAATGGTTTTGGTTTCGAAAGAACGTTTCAAGCTGAAACTTTCTCCTGAAGAGTGGGTTGAGCTTGAGACGTCAACAGGCGAACAGCTGTTGAGCAAACTGAACCCAATTGAACAGGCAGAATCAGAGTCACCAGTCGATGAAGAAGAAAAATTAGGTCACGGGGACCTTGTGTGGGCTAAAGTGAAGGGGTACCCAATGTGGCCAGCATTTGTTTTGGATGAAGATCATGCGAATGCTTGTGGTATGGATCCTGGAAAGAAGGGCATGATTCCTATTCAGTTTTTTGGCAGTTATGATTATTGTAGGTTGAATAGCAAAAAACTGCTGCTCTTTTCGAAAGGTTTGGCCCACAAATTTCATACCAAGTGTAAACGGGTGATTTTTGTCCAAGGACTGGAAGAAGTAGAGAGGTACTTAAAAGAGTGCAAACTACCTGACAGCATGGCGGGCCTGCTTGATGATGAGGATGGATTGCTAGGGGCAAGCGAGCGACGGTGGCAGGAGATCGAGGAGAACTGGCCAAAGCTAGATGAGCAAGAAACTAGGGGTGAAGACAGGAGAATGATAAGAAGGCGAGCCAAGCGCATCGTGACCTTTCCTCTCCAATTAGGTGCACTTACCATTGTGAGTCTTGGAAAGGTTGTGAGAGACAGCGAGCATTTCCATGACCAGCAGTATATTTGGCCTGAGGGATATGCGTCAATCCGCAGATTTCCCTCAGCAAAGGATCCTGATGCTATTGTTGAGTACAAGCTGCAGGTATTCAGGAATCCTTTATCGCAGTCGCACCCTCTGTTTCGTGTCACCCCTGTAGATGATACTCCTGTTGAAGGACCATCGCCTTATGCATGCTGGAAAAAGGCTTTCCAAAGGCTGCGTAAGGCCCATGAAAAGGTTGGGAAGATTCCTGAGCTAGACAAAAGGATGCAGTATAGGTCTGCTGCACATATGTTTGGTTTCAGCAACTCTCGAGTTTCCAAGATGATTCAGTCTCTTCCGAATGCAAGAGCCTGCACGAAATTTATCAACTGGTCAGTCAGCGCGCCAACGGATGAAGATGTAGAAGCTGTGCTGCCTGCGGGCTACCATCCTGTTGACATATCGTGGAAGCATCTGGACCGCTGCACAGTTTGTTACGTGGATGAAGAATACGTTGACAATCTTCTGCTGCAATGTGACAAATGTCGGATTATGGTGCACATGAATTGCTATGGAGAATTGGAACTTCCGGATGGAGATTTGTGGCTCTGTAACCTATGTAGGCCAGAGGCACCCAAGACCCGACCTCCTTGCTGTCTTTGTCCTGTTACAAGCGGCGCGATGAAGAAGACAACAGATGGTCGCTGGGGTCACATAATGTGTGCCATGTGGATACCTGAGACATGTCTAATAGATGTTAAGCGAATGGAACCTGTGGATGGAGTCAACGCAGTTGCTAAGGAGCGTTGGAGGCTGACTTGTAGCATATGTAAAGTACCCTATGGTGCATGTATTCAGTGCTCAGTGAATAGCTGTAGAACAGCTTTTCACCCTCTCTGTGCTCGATCAGCTGGTCTTTACATGGAGGTTTTAGAAGAGAAGCAGAAAGTAGACGGGGAATCGGATCTAAGGTTGCTTGCATACTGTCGGAAACATAAGCAGCCAACGAACCGAACTTGTGAAGCTGTACAACCAACCTCTCGTGCTAAGACGGATTGCCTGGCATATGAACCTCCCGTGAACGCCTCTGGCTGTGCTCGGAGCGAGCCTTACCATGCAGCAGCAAGGCGCGGGCGTCGAGAACCCGAAGCACTTGCTGCTGCTCTTGCTAAACGCTTGTTTGTTGAGAATCTACCGTATAGAGTAACTGGGTGTAGACAGAACCCCCCTCGGAAGATAGTAGGCTGCAGTAATGGATCAAGCATGTGGTCTTTGCACTGGGAAGGGGCCAGTAAAGGATCTTCTGACTCCTCTGGTCCTTTTGCTCTCACCCCTACGAAATCTGGTGAAGATGTTGAGATCTTGTCGATGTCAGATAAATTCCGCAGAATGAAGTCATCTTTGAGCCAGCGCCTTGTATTTGGTAAATCGGCGATCCATGGTATGGGAGTGTTCACAAAACAGGTCCACTGTGCAAATGACATGATTATCGAGTACGCAGGAGAAGTGGTTAGGCCAGTAATTGCTGACATCAGGGAAAGAAGGTGCTATGACTCACTTGTTGGGGCAGGAACTTATATGTTCAGAATTGATGATGAGCGTGTTGTGGATGCTACCCATGCTGGCAGCATTGCGCATCTTATCAACCACTCGTGTGAACCGAACTGCTATTCGAGGACTGTTACCGCAAGTGGGGAGGACCGGATCATCATTTTTGCGAAGCGGAACATTGAGATCGGGGAGGAGTTGACATACGACTATAGGTTTATGTCAAAGGACGAAGTCCTTACCTGCTACTGCGGGTGTGCTGGTTGTAGAGGATCTGTCAATGTTGTGGATAGCGATGGGGACTTCAATAAATCGAGTGTACCCTTGTCAAACCTGATCAAGTTGCCTGCAACAACACGAGGGCACACACATTGAGCACCCTCGTGTAGCTGTCCAATTTCATCCTTGCCATCAACATGATTTCAGCTGGCTGAGACCCTTATGCATGTATTGCTCTTCACCTTCTTTTGTTCTGTGGCTTGTGGCTTGTGGCTTGTGGCTTGTATTAATTCACGCTTAGAAACGGTGGATTTTGTTGAAAGCTTACGAAGACTTTTAATCTAGTATTGTTCTAATTTCGCACGTCCAATTTGCTTTCCTTGGTAGTATTCTCTTTACGCGAGTTTAGTTGATGGAACGTGAGGTTTTTAATTTTGGTCTTAGCTCTGGCTTTGAGCTTGGAGACTGCTTCTTGTGGGTTCTCGCTTGCTTAGTTGTGTTCTGTCTACCCCTTTTCTGTGAGTACTGTTTTTGATATCCTATTTAGTACGATAGACTTGATTAGATTTTGATCGACCAGATTAGATTTAATGCATTTTTCTATCTAACATTATGACTCGATCATGTCTAATGATGTGTTTACCTTATCCTTCTTGTTTGAAGATTGATGTCAGAGGATGCAACTTTGGATCTTCAAACAGCTTGAAGACAGGAGATGTACTTATACCAGACCAACAAAACAAAGTCATTATTCTGGAGAGCCTCACGAATTTGACTCTTCGCGCCACGATTCACGACTTGGGGCTTTAGTAATCTTTGAAGCAGCTGCCTGTCATGGGTGCCTTTGATCAATATCTTTAACAAGCATTGCTTTGGGATACCTGCTCCACATGATTGAAGATCATGCACGGTTGGGCATAAAACAATTTCAAGAGCTGTGGTGCCTGTATGGATTCTTGTGTAACGTAATCGTAGATACGAAGTAGGTTGATTCTTTGATGTCGTTTTTAAGATTTGCGTAGTTCTCACTGGGTTGCACGAATAATAGGGACAGAATTAGTACCAGTTCGTATGCATTCCTTGATTTCCTAGTTTCCTTCACCTATGTAAAGTAGCACCGTGCGCAGGTTATCAGTAAACCACACTCCGTTCTGCTCATGTGCCAATATGGTTCTATTCCTTAAATAATTAGTTTTGATTTATTGAATTTTAAAAACCTAGCTGGTTGCTGACCTCGTCTACTAACATGCCGCCATCAATTACTCTGCAGTTATCCTTCACCTCTATGTCCAACATTATGCAAATTCTTAGCTGTACCCATTCCAAGGGAGAATGCAAAATCGCATGTAAGGAAGGATAGTGTGGGAGCGGCGCGCCTCACGTCCGCTGTGTGGCCCTCCATGCTACATGCACGGTTTTTTCTGGCGTCCCACCCGCCAATAACTCTGCCCCGTTGCGTAACATTGCCACTTCTGTTTGTGACATCGGTGACACTAAACATTGTGACCATGTGACACTGCCCGCGAAACCCTGATTCTACCTCAAAAATTGTGACATCAGCCTCACGTCAGCTCCGCCCATTACACTCGATGTTGCGTCTAGGGTTTTAAGGTGGATTAGGGCTTCAGTGTTATCAACGTTTAGGCACATTGCTTTAGGTTTGTACAATGGCGCATCTAAACGTTTTTGGGTGGACATCGTCTCTGTTTTAGATTACTTGTATGTAGTTTTCCTCTGCATTGAGTGTTCATGTGTGCAATTGAAGAAAAGATTGTTGTTATTGTAGAAGAACAATTTTACTACGAGAAAGTGTTTGTGCTATAGGGTTAGCTCAAGCGATGTCGCACACCTCGACAATTCTATCATGTTTCTTGATATCGATCATGTATTAGGGTATGCAATTTATAAAGTGGATTGAGTAGCTATCGTCAACAATGACAGACTTCATGCGCTTTTTCTTGGCATGGAAGGCGACATGGTAGGCGTAGATATAGATCATGATCAGTTCGATATTCACCGCCTTCAACTTCAGTCCATTGAAGAACGTATGCAGAATCCCCTAGCTGGTATTATCATCTGAAATGGGAGCTTGGATATCGACTACTTTGGGGTGAACACAAAAAATCTCATATCATTCAGTAGTGTTATGTTCCGATGGTGCGGGTGCAAGATTTCATCAACAGAATGCAATGTAGGAGAAAAGGAGCGCAATGCAAGTTCCGGCCCAACAAGGAGAACCGTCATCTCAATCAAAGCCGTGACGAGTATAAAATTGCAATGGATTTTACCAAGTTTGTCACTCACTATCACAATGTACCTTATTCGGATATGTTGTCCATTCCTCAATGTTTCAGGCTTTATCTGATATTTTGTAACCGTCGTTATGTGTAGGTATGAATGAGCAATATCAAGCCACTTCATCCTCCACATCTGCTCAAACGAGTCTATCAGGGTTCGAACCCGGATCATTAATATGAGACAAACGCTCACCTCCAACCAACAATGAACTCGTGGCTTGATGATCAAACTTGTACTGCAAACTAAATTATATGCTTGTTTTAATGGTTTTTGTTACTAGATACTTGTGACTAAAGTGTCTACTCTCGAAAGGGGGGAGTAGATCTTTACTTCCATACCTTTGTCATGTGGGCTTTGGATTGGGGGTAGATCAAACGGACACTTAATTCACGTCGGTCTCCTTCGGAGACCGAAGTTCATCTCTTTCTCTAGGTATAAATGCAAATACGAGTCCAAGGATTTTTCTTGCTTATACTTTCTTTGCTTATAAAATAAGTCTATTTTGTTTAACATGTTACATTAAAGAATGTTGTTAGTTGCTCTTTTAATTTCCTTTATAAAAACCTTATTAACAAAAAATCTATAACACCCAATTTCATATCTAGAGTTGCAAGTTATTCTACTCACACTTCAAATTTAATAATCATAGTGTGTTTCTGTGGTTTGAAAAGAGCAATTTTATATTCTTGTGTTGATAAAGTTGTACTTGATAATATTTTTAAAATTTTAAGTGTTATTGCTTAACCCCTAAACGTCCTCACCTATGTCCAATTTCGATAGTTTTGCAAAGATGCATTATAAAATGCAATAAATATGAATATTTAGAACTTGATGTATGAATAAAAGTTATACATTTTGAATTTTAGATTCTATCTATACAGTTAGATCTATGACTGCTATCACTAATCTTTATTTATAAATTTTAAAACATAAAATAAAAAAATATTTTGTAATTCATTTACGAATAAGATATTGACGATAAGTGGATGAAATTTGTTGTGATGGTTTATAATGTAGTACTTTAGGTGTAGTGTTTTTTGGAGATTTTTTGGATGCTTGATGTTATGAGTTTATTTTTTCAATAACACTTTTAGACTAAAATCTTCAAAATTTTGGGTGTAACACTGCAACACAAAGTGAAGCATAATTTCTTAAAAAATTGTTTCCTTTTCGATCGAATCACACATATAAGAAGTTAACTTCCCATAGAAAATTCAATAAAAAAATCACACCACAAAAAGTGCATGACGGATGAGAAAATGCAGATGGAATCTGTTCATCAGGCCATTTTGGCCTGCTTGGGCAGTTAGAAGTAACATAAAGATTTGAAATAAATACTAACAAATGTGTCTAGACTATAGATGCAGTTCCCCAAATTTAATTTACGTTTTCCAAGTCAATTTGACATTTTCTAATTCGACGTTTCATTAAATTTATATCCTTTTAATTCTACGTTCGTTTAATTCAATTTTCATTGATTTCTAAGTGCAGGATCTTTTAATATATCTTATAAAATTTATTAGAAGAAAATTCAGCCTTGAAAAGGACTGTTAAAACAATTAATAAAACATACTGTACGAGACGCAAATCTTATTGATCGAGCCGTTATTCCCCTATTGCTGCTCACATCACGTGCCGGTCAGTATTTCTGGCGGGCAAGACCCCGCTGCAATGGACGGTGGAGATCATATCGCAAATCCTGCCTGTCCACTCCGTAATCATTATCTTCCAACAATCGTTTGCCACTATGATATTCAGTCGAATTTATTTCATCCAAACAGTGATTCCCGCCTTAATTCTTCGTCGCATGATTGTCTTCGTGCCTAATCCAGTAAGTTCGGTTCTTCCCTCTCAAATTGTGCTTAACTTGTTCTTCCCTCTCAAATTGTGCTTTCCCTCTCAACAGTGCTAAGTGTTTCAATGACTGTTGTTTTGTGAGTGATTTGCGTAGAATTTACAAATTGGTCTGTAGATTATGGCGACAGATGGTGCAGAAGGTTTGCCACACAAGATTCAAGTCGCAATCAATGGCAAATATCGACCACTAATTCTCCAAGGTCGAACAATTCACGAGCAAACACCTAGGTTTGTTTTTCCAGAGAAACGGAAAGCTGGAGAAACAAACCTTGACTTGTGGCTTGATGGTTCGATTTATCCTGCCGATTCATCAGGCAAGCGGCCAAAGTTCAGGGATGTGAGGATTTTGCTCGAATTCGTTGGAGAGGGAGAAAAAGGATCACTGGGTTACACGTCCAGTTTAGTGAATTATGTGCCAGCGGGGGCAGCTGTTGATTCGGTGAGTTTACAGAGAGTTTACAGTGAGAGCAGCAGTCATGGATCCGTAGCCTAATGCATATGTATTCTGGTAGCCGCAAGCCCCCGCCTGTGTTCCACAGCCGTGCGTACTGAATCTGCGGCTCATG
The DNA here is from genome assembly GCA_014871385.1 of Ceratodon purpureus. Classification (NCBI taxonomy): domain Eukaryota; kingdom Viridiplantae; phylum Streptophyta; class Bryopsida; order Pseudoditrichales; family Ditrichaceae; genus Ceratodon; species Ceratodon purpureus. Next base: position 62,471,016 of record CM026426.1, on the reverse strand, counting down.
AAGAATTTTATCAACAAATTCGCCTGAGATAAGTCAAATTCAGTAATGTGCAAGGGACTTACACGAAGCAGATGCATGGCCCCAAGCGTGCCAGTGCCCGACTGCATTTCATAGTGGATGAGGAATAAGCTGAAGCCTCTTTGGAGGTAAAACATTGCCTGCAATTTTTTTCTTTTCGTTCCTCCGATTAACCTACAACATCAACATTCACGGTAGTTAACAAGCAAACTCTATTCATGCAAGATCAACCAAAGTATACGACAGTTTTACTAAAGTACAAAGATAAAACTAGTTTGCACCTTTTCTGAAGCATGACCGTCATGTTGTATGTACATAGTAAACTCTGTTGGTGCATCTGATGGAAGTGTGATCTGAATCTCTGACTGGAAAGATTCAAAACTCCAGTTAATCCCGACTTCAAGCTGATGATTCCAATCTCCCATTGCCCAGTCTACTTTGACAATTTGGATGGGTTCAGACTGATCCATTGGTTCCCACCGTCCGCCTTGGATCAACCTCATTCTATTGAATTGAAAGCTAGAATAAAGTGTTGATCAGCCAATGTGATACTTGAAGAGTACTGATTTGGCATCAATCAAACATTTGATGACATCAGCTCCAATGACAATCTTCTCATTCCATCCTCGGTCTATCAAAGAATCAAACAATTCATCTGAAATCTCTTTGAATACAAACAAGGTGCGGGTTTTGTGAATGCTAGAAGCACATGCAAATAAATCCACCATAACTCCTATGGGCATGAACCAACTAATGTGTGTAACTTTGCTGCCAGTACTTGGTTTCATGGACATCAAGACATCCTCACGTAGTTTAGCTCTAAAAGCTTCGCTTGTAGACATGTCCGGTAGAGGCCATGCTACATTATTGAAATCAGGTAAAGGAATTGCCTCCACATGTCCATATCCACCTGTAGTTGATGGATAGTACTTTGCATTATAGAAGAAAACTGAGACTTCCAAAAGCTGTTTGTGATTTCGAGACCCTTTTGAAGCTTCGCCCACCTCAGCATGGACAACACAAATCGGTTCCATAACACTAAGGGGGTCTATCCAATCAACATACATTGATGGATACAAATCTGTACAATTAGAAATAGTTTAGAATCAAGCAAATACTAGAAGGAAAAAAAACTTTCGCAAAACATCACAAAGGACTGTAAGAGTGTAAGACTTACAATTCCATGCTGATTCAAGCACCGGTGCATTTGGATCGAGCCGTACTTGTCGATGCATATAGGCATGTTGTACCTTGATTTCTGAAATGGAAGTAGAACCTGCCGCTACTCTAAACTTCAAGACCTGTGCTTTGTATGCGCCAATAATAGAATTGGAACCATATTTTTTTGACTCATGTGCATGCCCACCCCTCTTTCCTGGTTGCAAAGCCACCCACGAGTTGATTTCTATTCTTCTCGGGATGTAATCACCTTCATCGGTCGTTTGTGTATACAAGAGAACACTCTGAACTTGGCTGCATGGCCTCATGGCAAAGGCAAAAACCCTATGCAGACTCAATACTGCATCACCACCAACACGTAATAGAAGAGCAATCCCGGGCGGTGGAATGCTGATGAAACCCTAGCGATGAAACCCTGGCGGACGACGGCCAGAAAACCAAGAATCCCGCGCTTCTCTGCCAGCTCTCCGCTTCTCTGCATGTCTTCCCGCAATTTCTGTGTACATAAAATCAATACACGTATCACTCAAGAAACCGTTACAATCCGTTGTGGAGCTATTAGTGCCACATGGGTTGTTTGTAGGGCAGTCCCGGGCAGCTGTTCGAAATCATTCTCTCACCCTCAACTCGCAGCCTTCCCTTGCCTCAATATTTTCCTAATGATATATTTTTATAAAATTACATATATATATATATATATATATATATATATATATATATATAAAGACATATATGCATATACATTTTCATCATGATTTGTATCCTTATACAACCCAATTTACATAATTATAAGACATTGATTTATATGAATAAATTGTATTTTTCTTCAAATCATTGCAAACAATATTCATTAAATTTTTATTTTTTATTTTTATTTTTATTTATTTTTGGTTTCTGTGAATGCACATAAGTTTATGACATATTGTATAGGACTTGTTCTATTAATTATACATCATTGTATATGATGTAAGTTTGTCTTTGAAGAATCCAATCATGTAGCATTTATAATATGTGTATTAAGTATACGATTTACGGTGAGCAGTAATTTATTTGTTATTAGCATTCAATTACTTGCTAATGAATTAAAAATCAATAATATCGTGTTCTGAATTCATTAACAACATCATACTAACTTTTTTTTTGGTTTTTTTCATTTTTTAATTTTTTTTGGAACCAATTCACAACTTGAGATGCTTGAGTAACAACCTGTTTTACGAGTTGCGGTGTTATACGAATTGCAAGGAGGGAATACAATTGTCGCATGAAGAGAAAAACTTAGGCATTTACAGGAACAGAATCAGAGTTTGAAACTTTACAAGATTACGTTCACGGCTGTTTACAACATTCATAGTCTCACTACAGATAGTTCAAGATTGTTCTACTCTGTAGCAACTTCCAAGACATCGTTGGACTCTTCTATAGGACCTTCCTTCTTCTTCAGAGGCATACTGAAGGGTGCAAGATATCTTGTATCTCGATGCATTGGGTCGAGCTCCCGCGTCAACAAACACAAGATCTCCAGATTCATATCCTTCGAATTGAATTGTGCAACTAAGGCAGTTTTCATGAGGTCCTCTGTAACGCCAGACTTCCACTCTCTGAACTAAAAATCAACATCCTTTTAAGTGTAGTATCCAAGATGTAAAAATGACTCTAATCAAAATGTTTAACGTTGTTAATCTAAGTAATGGGTGAAACATCTAAGACAAAGAGAAAGGCCTCACCTTCTAGTAAAGGATCACGTTGTGTATTGTGTGGTGTCCACATTCATAGTTACCTGGTTGTAGTACAACCTTGAGAAAAATGACTGGGACTTCGTAACATTCCACCCCTCTCAAGTGTTGCCAGACATCACAAATTCACATATCAAAGTTGATGTCTCTCTTCCCTAGGATGGTGGTATCGACCTGGCTTAGAGTTAAGATGTACAATTCTGTCCTACTGAAACACAAGGACGGACCCGTGGTTGTGTGCAACCCACGAGAATAAAATTTCCTTGATTTAATGCACCTTTACAGGCGCCCGAGGCTGCAAAAGTATTGACACCTATTTAAGAAGTGATGCCCTCTTAGAACTTGAATTCTTATACAAGTTTTCACCCAAGATGTTGTGAACGTGGTTTGATGACGTTTGCATGAAGGATACTAGAAGTATAGACGTGACATGAAAAATCCATGACGTCATTTCTTTGTCGCGTCCGAACCTGTCTTAGCTCTTTAATCGAGTAGAAACGTACCTCCAATTCCTTCTTCTTTACGCCAAAGAACACTACCACCATAACACTTGTGTAGACATCTGTAGGTTTACCTACAACTAGCTCTGTGACACTAACGAACGCTACTGCACTTACTTCATTTTTTAAAACATCATTAGAAACCATGGCCGTACTAGAGATGTTCCTGCCGATGCCTCCTCTTCCGCCATATTGCACATCTCCCAAACAAGGTTGTTAGCTGGGTGTTTGGAGATGGAGATACTAAGGGGAGAGAAAGAGGATTAGACAGAGAGGGCCACGGTATTATGTAGAGCATACGTGGTCATCGGCAGAGGTGCCATAGTCCTAGGACCCAGATAGTTGGGGCTCTCGAGACTACCGAGGATACCTTGGTGTCCCAGGGTACGCTCACCCTCGAGACTAAGGAGACCCTGCTACCGAGACACTGTCCTAAGACCAAAGGTACCCAAGGCTAGCCCAGGGAATCGGTTTGTGCAAGGAAGGTGATGAGCAGTCACAAAGTCATAGAACGTTTACACACACAAGATAGCATAGCAAGCATAGATCAGAGAATACGCAAAGAGTAGTCTGAGAGGAAATGTGCAAGAAGAAGGTGAGCAACAGTCTGTATTGATCAAAAGGTGACCTTGGCGGCCAAGCGCACCAAGTCAGTTACAAAACGGTGATGAACTAGACTAAGACTCGACTTGAAGGCAAAATGAGGAGTGTAAGTTCATCTTGGTTCCCTTGTTTATACTGTCTTTACTGTCCTACTTTCTTGGTACAACTATCACTGCTCTTCTATGACTACTTCCAGTTCCTGTCCTGACTACAAGTTCTCCACCGCTTGTGATTTCTTTGGTTACCATGGCGAGGCCGGTAACATTTAGCCCCCCTTTGGAGAGTGCAATCCGTCCCGAATTTGCAAGTCAGCCATGCGTGCGTCGGTGGGCTGGTCGTCTATCAGGCCGGGTTTCTTCTCTTGGTAGCTGTGCGTGGCGACGAGGAGGGGCTTGGTGATCATAGATGGCAGCTATGGCTGCACCAACACCTCGATGGATTAGGTTGTGCTTCGACCTTGAGGTAATTGCATGCTGATAAACATCAAAGACAATATTTCCTAGGACTTTATTGCAAGCAAGGCATTGCACATTGTTAGCCTTAGGATTACTATATAGAGCAACAAGGTTAGGGTTAGCCAGAAAATAACTTTGGACTTCCTTATCCGCGGTTGCTAATTCTTCCTCTGCTTCCTCTTCATTGCTAGTTTGTTCCTCAAGATCAAAGTCTTCTTCTATTTTTCGTAAGGCATTTTTATGATCTTTAAAGGTTTTGGGTCGCGTGGGTACCATGGAATTAACTTGTCTTGGAGAAGCTTGAGGTTGCGGCTGCAGACGTGGTGAAGGTTAAGGAGTGTCTTTGGGGTCGGTGAAACGCTCCGGGATATCCACACGTTCAGCCTGATCTTCAAAGTCAGGGATGGCAGGGCTGGGTGGTCGCGGATTCTCTTGTGGAATGGGCCGAGGGCTAGTCGGTACCAACTCTGTAGCGGGATGTGGGGACAATGATATGTCCTCCATGTCCATATCCTCGAAATCCATGGTGTCCATCACTAGTAGAAATATGGTCCATAATGACTCGTCCGTAATGACTTAAATGGTCCAAAATGACTCAATCTGAGTCATTTTGAACCATTTAAGTCATTACGAACGAGTCATTATGGACCATATTTCTACTAGTGCATGTTCTCCCAATCGTTCTCCGACTCGTCCAGCTCCAAGGCAACAAAGGCACTGTCAATGCAATGATCAAAGAATTCCTTGGGAGGGTCTGTCGCGGTTGGTGAATGTTCTCGCAGCCATGTGTATGCGTTGGTGGCAATTAACTTGGCTGCGGCGTGAATCCAGCCCACCTTGTTGACCTCGAACTCCTGGATGGCCTGTTCAGCTGCAATCTTTGGGTCTTGAAGGTTCACACGAACGTCGGTTCCATGTGAATTCTGGCCTTGCTTCAGTGCTTCATTGTGAGCTGCTAGTGCCTTGCACCTTGCAAGGTACTCTAGATTTTGTTGCTCGAGCCTCAAGGTACGTTCTACTGCGGTTGCTTTTTCCTTGGCAACGGCATCCACCTGATCTTGAGTCGCCCGTAGCTCCAATTCTAGGTTAGCAATTTGGTGGCGTAGGTTTGTCAAAGTCTGATCTTTCTCCTCCACCAGCTGCCAGTACTCTGTGAGGCTGTTGTCATGGACACGCTGGGCTTGCTCTTGGCTCCCTGGACTGCCATGGTATTCCTGCATTTGTAGCGTTCTTTCAGATCCTTGTTCTCCTCCTTTTCCATCTCTGCGGTGCGTATCCACTCGAGCATCTCTTCCACACAGTTGTTGAGGCCGTACTCTTCGTGTGGAACTTGGTAGCCGTGGGACCCCAAGCTGTGGCTGTTTGCTTTTCCTTGGTGGTTTCTTCACTCCTAGGGCGCTTGCTGGGTCCTGGCAGGGCAGGATCGCGAGCTGTGTCCGCGGCTATCTTCCTTTGGACGTCCATAAAGCTTCCCATGGGGGGGGGGGGGGGGGGGGGGGGGGCGGTTGTTCCTTTGATGGAAAGCTAGGAAATGCAAAATGTACGAGGTCAAGAAGGGGCCGATGGGGCTGCTATAGTCTGGGCGCTTCCGATATCCCGGAAGCAGGGTGAGTGAATTCTCCTCGACCATGAGCCCCTAGTTTATCTTTTCCGCCGAGTCTGCCAAGATGAGGAGGGACAACTACGTTGGCAAAATGCCATTGTAGTTGTTCTGGAAGTACACTTGACTCAAGACACCACGCATCCTAGAAAACCATGGATCCTTCATATGATTTCCTAATGCAAAGACATCATACCTGCCATCTTTCTTGGGCTCTAGATCCCCTACTCGAGCTGTGACATCGGGTTGAGGGTGGCGGCATTCCTCACTCCATGCGGTGGCGCCCAATCCGTCCCAACCGAAAAACTTATGGGGGTACCTACTGGAGTACTCTACCAAGACGCCATCTACCATGCCGGACGGGTAAGTCGCCTCCTGACTATGTGTGCGCATAGAGTTAACAAATTCTATGCAATGTCAGATGTTGATCTTGCCCCCGAGCAGCGTATAGTACTTGGCTAACACTGTGTTTGATAACCAGATGAGGTCTGGTTGCCTCTTCCACTCCATGATCATCCAAAGCACATGGAAGGGTGGCTGGACCTTCCTACTCTCCATGGTGACTGACTGGTGTGGATGCGGGAGGATGTGCAGGGAAGATAGAAAGGCAAGGAGAGGAGCTTGGGAGGAAATGCTGTCGAGGAAGTAAGAGGGAGGCGAAGCAGCAGCATCAGCGTCCCTAACTGTCGGAAAAGACAAAGGAAGGTGCAAGCAGTAAGCTTGGGTGTTGGAGGAGGCGAGATTTGGCCTTGGTGGAGGGGATGTGACCGGGAGAGGTTTCCATGGATTGCTGAGGCTGATGTCTGGGTTTCCTTGGAAATGAGTAGAGTCTAGTGTGGATGGTGGCGGCGGGATCCCCATGATGCGGGGTCTATGGGCTGCTTGACCTGTCCCAATAATGGGACGCTTTAAGGGGGCATGGGTGTCCTGTAGGCTGACATGGACAAGGCTGACATGGATTTCCATGGTGCTTGGATGATTCTGATTGTTAGAATCTGAGGGTACATCCATGGTTTCCATGTTAGTTTGGGCTTTTGCCGCCAATGCTTTATAAATTTCTCCAAGGCTATGTGGGGGTGCGGTTTCCAAATTTTTGGAATGGTAATGTTTAAGTTTTGTAGAATTTACTATGGTTGCTTGGTTGTCGAAAATTTTTCTTATGGACCAGGAGTACTGTGTTGTTGGGTAGTATGAGTTGAACTCTGTATGGTCGGTACCAAATAGATTCAAATTTCGTTTTTCGTATCTTGAGAACCCTAGGGCACCATAGGACTTGATCCCCTTTTTGGAAAACTCTGTGTGGCTTGGAGGCTCGGAAATACCGTGCACTTAACTCTTGTTTGTGAGCAATGTTTTTCATTGCAAAGGCGCATACTTCTTCCAGGTAATGTAGATCTTGTATGCAAGCAGCAAGGACTCGGTGAGGTGTATAATCCTTGGGATGCAAAGTTTGAAACGTGGGTGCAATATATTCAGTAGGTAAAAGTGGCTGGGTGCTATAGACCATCTCAAATGGACTCACCTGGTGGCCGTTTTGGTTGCTACCCTGTATGCCCATAAAGCGGCTGGGAGACAGTTGCCCCAGTCCGACTGGTTTGCTTCGATGAATCTTCGTAGCATGTTGATCAAGGTCTTATTGGTGGACTCGGCTTGGCCATTTCCTTGGGGGTAATAGACAGTACTTGTTCTATGTTTGATGATATGGTTGTCCAAGAGGTCTTCTATAACCGCATTCACAAAATGTGTGCCCTAGTCAGATACGATCTCTAAGGGGCAAGCAAAACGGGTAATAATGTTTTCATAAATGAAGGACGCGGTCACCATGGCAGTATTGGTTTGCAAAGGTTTAGCCTCAATCCACTTCGTGCTATAATCTGTAGCCACAAGGATATATTTGTGACCTTGTCTAGTGGCCGGTTGAATGGGCCCAACAAAGTCTAGCCCCCAACGTTGGAAAGGTCCTAGAGGTGGAATAGATTTCAATGGTACGCGGCCTTGATATTGGAAGTTGGTTGTGGAAACCTGGCAAGCATGGCAATTCTTGACATACTCATGAACGTCCTTGTGTAGTGTAGGCCACCAATAGCGAGTAGCTAGAATCTTTTTGATTGTGGTCTCGGGTCCTTGGCGGCCTCTTGCCGGGCCGTCGTAGAGAATAGCGATGAAATTCTGTTCGTGTCCTATAGGCACACATAATCTGGTTTCCTGGTCTAGTCCTCGGCGGTACAATTGTCCTTGAACTACGGTATATGGTAACGTGGTTCGCACAAAGCTAACTCGTCTAGTGCCTGAGAGGCCTGTTGGAATGATGCCGGTGGTCAATTACTTGATGAAGTCACCATGCCAATCTGTGGAAATGTCTACCTCGATGCTGGCTGCCTGGATATAAGGTTCATTAAAAGAATCATCAATGCCTTCTTCGGTAGCCTTGGAATCCCGGGACAAATAATCTGCAACTATGTGCCATTTGCCTGGTACATATACTACTTCAAAGTCATATTCCAAGAGTATCATGATCCACTGGGCAACGCGGCCTCTGACTAGAGGCTGATTCACCAAGTATGATAAGCTATGATGATCTACCATGAAACAAAATTTTTTTCCTAGTAAATAATGTTGAAATTTTTAACTGCATATGTCTTGGCTAAGACTTCTCGCTCAGTTGTGGAGTAATTTTGTTCTGCCTGATTTAATAGGTGACTAGCATAGGCAACAGGCTGATCGTACTTGCCATTTAAATTTTGGGCTAGCATAACCCCCAAAGCAATGTTAGATGCATCTGTGTGTACATGGAAAGGCTTTGTCCAGCCAGGGGCAATCAAAATTGGAGCATTACAGTATGCAACCTTGATTTTTTCCAAGGCGGTTTGGGCTGCAGGGGTCCAATCCTGTGGATATTTATACTTGGCATGGTTAAGTGCTGTGATGGGAGCAGTTATATGGGTCAGTTTTTCAATATATATACGATTAAATTGTGACAATCCTAGGAGTCTCTGGACACCTTTCTGGTCCGTAGGAGGTGTGATTTCCATGATTTCCTTGATTTTCTTGAGGTCAGGGAGTTTTCCATATTTGCATACAATATATCCCAAGATAACTCCGGCAAAAAAAAGAAACATACATTTTTCGGCATTTAAGCTTACCCCATAAGTTCGGCATGCGTGGAAAATCTGTCGAAGGTGAGTGATATGGTCCTTCATTTGTCCATAGACGGTGCCATCGTTGAGATAAATTCTAAAGAATCTTTTTAAATACGGTTTGAAAATCAATTCCATGACGCGCTGGAAGGTCATGGGGGCATTTTTAGCTCCAAAGGGCATCCTTTCAAACTGATAGGGTCCCCATTCGGTTGAGAAGGCGGTTTTGTTTTTATCTTGTTCTACCATGGCTACTTGATAATACCCTGAAAAACAATCCAAGAAGGAGTACATTTCATGGTTGGCGACTTCATCGATTATTTCATCCATGTAAGGGAGGGGATAATGGTCTTTCTAGGTTGCAGCATTTAACTTCCGGAAATTGACACAGATCCGAAGTGTTCCATTTTTCTTGGGGATGATGACCATGGAAGATAACTAGGGAGCCGAGTCTACGGGTGATATGAAGTTAGCTTTAAGCAGTTTGTCTAGTTCAGCTTTGACTCGTACTGCGTAGTTAGGATTCATACGGTACCGTCGTTGTTGAACTGGTGTAGCATTTGGTACAAGATCTATGGTATTATCTGCTAAAGTCCTTGGTATTCCCTTCAGGTCCTCATGTCCCCATGCAAAAATGTCTTGGTATTCACGGAACAGTTTAATTGCTGCTTGTTTGACGTGGGTTGGTGCATCTGCATTAATTTTAATATATCTGGGGTTCTCAAGGGTTCCAAGGTTCACGAGTTTGACTTTGTCTTTGGCCCCATGAGTCCAGCAAGTAATGACTTCTGTTTGCAGGGCTTGTTTGGCAGGCATAGCTTTTATCGTGACTGATTCCTTGATTTCCTAGGAAAAATGTGGAGGTATGTCCATTTTTTTTGGTCAGCCACCATGCTACCTAGATGGATTTCTACTAATGGTATTAAGTCAGGGTTGGCCTCGAATACCAGGGCTTCTTATTTTGGTGACAATCCCTTTACCCACTTGGTTCCCGCTTTGTGACGTATCTGATCAGCTTTAGCTTTGGTTATGCAACTATCGATTGGGATAATAATGGTTTTGCCTTGTCGCTGAATACGAATCTGGTTTCGGGACCAGTCATGGATAGCATTCATATCCCGTAACCAAGGTCTACCAAGGATTACTGGGAAATTACTGCTGTCTAGCATATCAATTATTACAAAAGTAGTTGGTGTAGACACACCGGGGTAGTAATGGCAACGGTAGACAGTATCCCCAAGGTTGTGACCGGGGCATCATTTGCCATACAGAGTATAAACTGGGCAAGCTAGGGAGGAGTAGGCCTAAGTGTTCTCTAAGGTGGTTGCTCATGAGCCAGACTCCCCATCTACCAATACGTTGGTCAATTCATGGTTTCTAAGTTGTAACTGAATGACAGCAGCATTAGGGTCCAACGTGGTTGCGTTAACTTCGATAACTTCACGATCCGCCGTTCCTTTAGGTAAAGTAGCTTGCTGCAAATAATTTTGTAGTTCTAGGCTTAATTGGATTAGCTTGGATAACGTGATAGTTACATTGGTATCCTCCAAAATCTGTTGTATTGGTGAGTCCTTGGTGGTGTTTTCCAGCCCTTCTTGTGACTCTTGTCGTATTCAGTGTAGACGGTTCCAATGGTTTTCAGAGAATGGCTTCTTAGGCTCTACTACATGCTCGTATGCGGTTGCTTTGGACCTAGTGGTTACTACCGCAGTGCTGATCGTGGATACATTTTTTTGGGTCCCATGTACTTACATGAGTGCAACTCCTCCTCGTCTGGGGGAACCTTGAGTTTTTGCGTATTCTTCGGAACCTTGATTACTCGAGGTGGAACGGTAGTGGGCCCATCGTTGATGTAATTGGGGGCAGTCTCTACAACTGTGGGTCACAGACCCACACTCCCAGCAAGCATCGTTCCTCCTTGGCTCAAAGGCATCCACATTGATTCTTCTGGGTACATGGCTGCCGTGGTAGGGCGAGGGCGTCTAATGTCGTCGGGCCGAGGGCTGTTTCATGCGTACGAACATCGACCCCCATGAATTTTGCCACAGTTAGAACATGGTGCCAAGGTTGGCCTATTTTCTGGGCGTGCATTGAGTAGAGGTAACAAAGGAGCTTGTACCTTGTTGAGAGCCCCAAGTTCTCTGCTAATATCATTTGCTGCGGTCAATATGTCTTGCAAGGTTTTGACCCCAAGAATCACAATGACTTGGTGTATCCATGGTAATAGACCATTTTTGAACCATTCACAAGGTAGTCTTCTTCAGGGCGTTGGCTTAATTTATCTGCAAGCTGTTCGAAACGATCATAAAATATATCTACTGGCTCGGTCTTTTCTTGGGTAATGCTTCCTAGGGCAAGAAGTACTTCGGAGTTGGTCTTAAGTTTTCTAAACTTGTGCAAAAAACTTCGTTCCATGTCTTCGTAGCTTGCATGAGAATGTTCGGTTTCAAAATATATATACCACTTAATGTCGTTTGCTTGGAGCGTGGTACCGAAAATATTTTGTAGATCTTCGGTATTGGTGACGCCATTGGTTCGGGCAATAACTTTGAATTGCCCGATGTGCCAATCTGGGTCCTTAGATTCATCGAACACTGGCTATGGTATCTTCGGAAACTTGGTAAGTTTGTGTGTCTCACTTTGATTAGGCAGCGTGGTAGCTATGTGATTTTCTCTGGGAATCGTGGTTGGCTTGAGTGCCTCGGGAAGAACTTCCGAAGCTTCAGGTGTGGTGCTGATAGCTTCATGAGTTCTGCTATCTTGGAGTACCTCATATTGAGCACTGAGCATTCCTAGTTTCGCATTTGTACCCTTGTTCTTGGCTACCAGATCCGTCATTTGCTGCCTCATCCATACCAAGAAATCTTTGGTGCTTTCTGGGTCTTCTTGGTTGGCAGCTTCTTCTACTTCATTGATTCTATCCAGGGAGAGTTTTCAGAGAGGCACGGTGCATAGTTGTTTTCAGAGAGAGCTTTTGCTATAACCTCAGTATTCCATCCCCAGCATATTCGCCAAAATGTTAGTTGGGTGTTTAGAGATGGAGATACTGAGGGGAGAGAAAGAGGATTAGACAGAGAGGGCCACGGTATTATGTAGAGCATACGTGGTCATCGGCAGAGGTGCCATAGTCCTAGGACCCAGATAGTTGGGGCTCTCGAGACTACCGAGGATACCTTGGTGTCCCAGGGTACGCTCACCCTCGAGACTAAGGAGACCCTGCTACCGAGACACTGTCCTAAGACCAAAGGTACCCAAGGCTAGCCCAGGGAATCGGTTTGTGCAAGGAAGGTGATGAGCAGTCACAAAGTCATAGAACGTTTACACACACAAGATAGCATAGCAAGCATAGATCAGAGAATACGCAAAGAGTAGTCTGAGAGGAAATGTGCAAGAAGAAGGTGAGCAACAGTCTGTATTGATCAAAAGGTGACCTTGGCGGCCAAGCGCACCAAGTCAGTTACAAAACGGTGATGAACTAGACTAAGACTCGACTTGAAGGCAAAATGAGGAGTGTAAGTTCATCTTGGTTCCCTTGTTTATACTGTCTTTACTGTCCTACTTTCTTGGTACAACTATCACTGCTCTTCTATGACTACTTCCAGTTCCTGTCCTGATTACAAGTTCTCCACCGCTTGTGATTTCTTTGGTTACCATGGCGAGGCCAGTAACAAAGGTCTTCCATTTCTAGATCCGATGGCACTCCTTGTCTAGATTCCGCTACCGTGGATTTTGGCTTTGCTCCTACATGCTGAAATGCTCTTTCAATCTGAACCCTGGTTTGCTCGCTAAATTTACGAGGACAGGCCGCCCAATAAGCTTCGTCCTCCCTCTTCAGAGTTTCTCCTATCTCACATACGGTTTCTTGTATCCTCAATCGCAAAGCTGCTATCCTAGGAGTCCAATTTGGAGTAAGTATCGTAGGCACCCCACCTACTTCGTGCTCCTCTCTAGTCCGAAGTACCCAAACCCATGTTCTGGCCTGCCCTCCTCCTCTTTGTGACTTGTCATCGTCTAGATGTTGCTAAACTCCATTGCATGACAAACTGCCACATTGTGTTGTGCCCACAATCTTAGGCAGTAACACATTCATGTAGAATTAGTAAACATGGAGAGAATCTCACCGACGTGGCGCCAAGGCTAGGGAGGCAGTTTGGACAGAAGCTCCTCGGACGAGGACATAATTTGCCAAATTGGGAACCAGTTCGAGAGAACTTCCTTGTGAAGTCTCTTGTACATCTCCTTGAAGGCCACTGTGGCTATGGCCTCCCTCTATATCTCTGCTTCCCGTAAATTAGCCTTGTAGGTATCCAATCCCACCTCGTAGGCACTAAAATCCAAGGTCAAGTGAACATAACACCTCAACGCTTCAAGATCTTCATAGACGACTTCGTCTTTCATATACTGGACGAGCCATCGATAACCTTGCTTAGTGCATTTATCTGTGTTGGCAGAAGAATGGATTTCTTATCACCTTGATGCAGCACGAAGAACACCATATTTAGATTACGCTGATATCTTGGAAAATTAAACATCCTAAAATCGTTGAGACATTGGATGGACTTCATGACATAGGATGGGATTCGTGACACTCACCTTTTATAAATCCACCAACATGCACATTGCATCAAGTTGTCTTTGAACTCCAGCCTTGCTAGCGAATTGTTCCAAATTTGGACGAACTCGTCACGGCTCCCGCAATTCCAAGTCTACGGCAATGTCACGCCCCGATCGATCTCCTGCAGATAGTATAAACTAGGTGTGTGCGGTTTCTCTAGGCAACCTGTGGAGGTGGGTGGCGTTGGACAGAGTCTGCCTCTCTACAATACTTCGTGAGATGGGTTCTCTCGAGCTTGTACAGAAGGTTAGAAAGCATGATAAACCTATCGAGGACACCATGATGGAAGGTGAATGGCCCGAGACATCCCTTCCTCTCTACCCAATATTGGTGCACATCATGGAGGAGGTCCAAGTCCTCTTCCCACACGCGTACTCCACGATTGGTCTCTTCTACGTGTACAAGTGATACAACTTGCGCCGGCTGGAACAGGGTATCCGGCACTGCAGGCTCTTCTCCCGCTTCATGATCATTTTGACACTGCAGGAATTCACGATTGTCGTTACATGGGTTCCCCGTCCAGGTTTTCTTACCTAGACATACGATGGCGTCAGAGATTGGATCATATAAATCACTTTCTTCACTCTCTATACAAAACTATGGAAGAACACCATAGACATTCCTAAATCCGAACTAAGCATTCCCCACCTCCCTACCATCCCTTACCTAATACTAAATCTCTCTCGCAACGTATCAATTTCCTTTTGCTTGATGCTTACCTATGTTGAGATAATGTTGACAGCTTTATCCTACTTTCGCCGCCAATTTTTTCATTTGAAGCCTACAAACTTGAAGCGCCCTTACAAGTCTCCGTCTTTTGTTTCAAGCATTCTCTGATGGTAGGCCCACGCAGGTGTTGTGGTCTGAATGTGGCGGCTACTCGTCTTCGTCATGAGTGTCATAAGTAATTGTCAACGGGCCATTGCGATTGGCGGGGCGTGCCAAAGCCATGGATTTGTTGTCTTCCCCAGGCCCTCCCCTCCAGGGAAATTCAAGATTCGGAAGTCGCTCGACAACTCCGATCTAAAGAGACATGTTAGTCTTCGTTGCCCCCCCCCCCCCCCCCCCCCCCCCCCTTCCCCTCTTTCCATCCTTAGAGCAATCTTGCCTCTCCCCTTTGTACCGTGTTGTTCCAACCTTCGCCTGACACTCCAAAACGTCCAGGTCCAAATCGTCCTCCTCCTCTACAGCTAGGTTCAAAGGGACAATAGAAGCACGCTTCCTTCAACTACGGAAGGGGGTGAACACTTCCTTCAACAACGTCCTTAGATTCTTCTTCACATTTGATTCCCCTAATCCAACTTACTTGGTTGGGGGGCCTTGCCAACGATGAGGTGCGTGGCTGGCACAATCGTGGCCTTCTCCTTGCTATTTCCCTATGCTTGAGTGACCGCCCCCGAGACTCTATCGGCTTTAGTTACGCCTGTCATCAATTGTGCTTCATCCTGTGAATCACCATCCGCTCTATCTTCTCTTCCTCTGTCTACTTGATGGATTAAGGTCTTCTTCTTTGCCGTACCAGCCCACTTTGTCTTACACATCACCTCAGTCCTTTTTTCCTTCACCCGGCTTGAAGTTTGGATAAGAAAGATGTAGCGCCTTTACAGCCGTCAACATACCTATGGCGGTTTAGCATCATCTTGTTGCTGAATGTGTCCTTATTGCAATGGATACACACAAAAAAATGTCTCTTCCCACACTCCTTTAGTGTCCCCTTGCACATTGTAGCAAACTCCCTCTGTAGGTCCTATAACGCCTTTGACTTGGGTAGATGACGTTGGAAGGGATCCGTAAATCACAGCCCGTAGTGTCACAGGCTCTTCCGCCATATTGATGTCCTTGTATATTGTTGTTGATGTCCCACACCTTGATCAACTACAACAGAAAAAAGAAACAAACCTAAACCTATTCAGAAGACCTATCGGATTTCCACACCCGCTTTGAAAGTAGACATGACTGTAGAACCAATCCTCCTCCACGTTGTCTCTGCCAAACATTTAGGTTAGATGAGCCATCATAACCTCGGAAAAACAAAGAAATATACTCCTTAAACAATACTAATGAATGAATCCAAATCATGCGAGGGTAGCTAGCCATACCTTCTTCACTAAACTCAAACCTGCGATGTGTACAAATTTTCATACTTCACACAACACTAAACCGCACGACGAATGGCAAAAACACAAACCACAATGATCATGAAAATGTACCGAACTTTGGAATGCTCCAGTTTGCAAATGCCGTGTCCAACGACGCCTCGACGTTGCTCCTACGAGTGACGCAAAGGTCAAAAAATTCGGTAGTAGAAAAATCCATACCAAAGGAGGGAAATTCAAATCATTGGCAAAGCAGCGAACCACATCATCAAATGAAACGTGCGGACCTACCTCCATGGTGCCGATCGCTGCAAAGCACAACTCTCTCCAACTTGAAGGCGCTGCCCCCACGCCTATCGAAGGGCGTCATGTCCACAATCCTATGCATATTCATTGCGCAATGATTCTGGACTTCTACCTAGGCCAGAGATGACTTATTGCGGCAATAACTGAGAGCCAAAATTGAAGACGGTACAAAACCCTACGCCTTACCGATACGAGCCCTATACAACCTACAATCTCTCGCATTACACTGCTTCTCAGTACGCGCATGTTCACGTTACTCTCTCGGCAATGACAACTACTCAAAATACTAAAAAACTCTAGACGCAATAGCAAGGGCGATGGGGCGGAGATAACGTGAGGCTGACGTCACTATTTTTGGGCACGGTCACGGTTTCGGGGGCAGTTTCACATGGTCCCAGTGTTTAGTGTCACCAACACTACAAGAATTATTATGACCAGATTGACAACAATCTGACAAAATTTTGTTAACCGCCCTTTCAATTAGGAGACTCTGATTTGGTCACCATGTTGACTAAATATTGTGAATTCTGTTGTCAAGTAGGACATAGTTACAGGTCTGCATTGCATCTGGTTGAATCCCATTACCACGCTGGAATTATGAATCCATATCAGCTAGAAGGTGAAATCAGTTTACTTTCACGTTTAACTGTGTGGAAATTTTATAGAATTTGCAAAGCTTTGATTTTTTCAAGTACAAGTGGTTCTATTAAGAGTGACCATGTGTCTTGATTACAAATCCCATTATTATGCTTTTGTGTTCGTGGAAATCATCCAACATACGTCATATTTCCATTTCTAGAAGATTTATTTGTAAAATTACTATATTTGACGTAAAAAATCAATTTTCATAACACATGCATGCACATTAGATGAAAGGATTTCAATTTATCCAAATGTTCTTAAGCATGAGATGAGGAACAATCTTCTATCATGGTTTTCCATGTGAAACCTGTTGCAATTTTAAAAACTAAAACTCAATAGTATACATCATTGACCCTGAAATGTTTCAAGTCTAAGTCCAAAATATGATCAGTTGTCTCGACCAGGTAGGAACTGGGAACTACCGCTCAATTCCATCAATAGCCATCCATAAAATCTCCCCGACCCTTAACCAGCATAGCTCTTCACAGAAGGGCACCGAGCAACCAAAAGCCACAGGTCTAGAACCGCCGCCTCCACGTACACTTCCAAGAGAAAATAAAACAAACGGCCACAAGCTTGCACAGCCACCGTCAATTCTCCGCTTCTCCAAACAAACTCAGCCGACAGCTCACTCCGCTGAAATGCCATAAGCATACGAAATGCCATAAAGCTGAGTATATAATACCTGGAAAAACTCAGATCTTTAGCAAGAGGATGAAAAAATACAGCTCTTTCCGGGGAGCTGATAACACGTCCATTAGCTCCTACAATATGCAACAAGAATTACAAGATCAGGTTAACTTCCAGTTAATTTTCCGTCTAGAGGAAGTTTCTGATGATGTTGTTTAACAACTGCATTAATAAGAGAAGGGTCATTCGGAGAAGAAAATGTAATACTAACCGGCGACTGCAGCTAGGGTCATATCATCTGAATATCCACCTTCTCGGAGGTCTGTGACCATACCATATCGATCTGTCCTGAAATCTTCTGCATGCATCTACAATCCCAATTCTTATTGATGTGCCACACCAGTAGATTTCCGTTGAGTGAAAACTCAGCAATTAATGTCTACCTCAATTCAAACAGTTACAATATAAAGCAAGGTCTTTCCTCTGAGTGATTTATCCTTTCTAACATGTATAACATACACGTCTGTCTGAAGGACCTGGGAAATGGAATAAAGATCATAAGTCATATTCACAGAAGTAAAATATACCATCATGAAGCCACCCCAGAGGAAAAATGTCCGCCCTTAGCCCTCAGTAGCAAATCCTATGGAGCAGGGCTGTTAAAAACAATGTAAAAGCAGTAAGTATAATGCTGAAGATAACCTAGAAAGAGTAATGAAAATACTACAGACAGAAGGATGATAAGCTTCAATTAAAAAAATTCCAAGCAGCACACACTACAAGGAAAACAGGGTCTAGGGAAGAGACATTTAACAGATTTCTCTTGAAGGGTCCTTGAATCGGTCATCTTGTCTTTGCTTCAGATACACATACTTAATTTGCTTTTTAACGTGAATTGCGGGAGCTGTGAGTGATCAGACATGTCGGACAGGAGCTGCTGACGAGGATTACAACCTGTCATGTCGAAGATACGTTGGAGACTACGTATAATACCCTGACGTGTCAATACGTAGAGAATATACTCGTACGCCGGGAGCTTCTCCCGGTATTGACGAAGTCGCCAATTTCGGTTGGTACACGTTCAAATAGTCATTGGTCACGTGTTCGTGGTTCAATGGACCACTTTCCGTGACAGAATACAAATTTTCTGTAGATAACGGATGGAATGTGCAGGTTGAACTTCATTTTGTATTTTACGAAATATTTAGAAATTTTACGCTAGTTTCTCCACGGCAATGTTACTTTGAGTAAACACATTGACCTTAGTTCCTGTGATATACTGTGGAAGACACCGGAACCCCTATCAAATGTGTAAGAGTACTCAACCTGCACAATTTGGATGCCTGGATGACATGAGTACCTGAAAAAAGGTAAGTCACTGGATTCACGTAGAGATGTCTACAAAGAAAACGTAAGTGACTAATGGTATTACGGACAATCACCTACCTACGTGCTGTCTTCGATGGGAAGTGCTCGTGATGATAGAGATATTGTCGACCGCTGTGGATTATACCATGTCGGATTTATGGTCTTAGAGTTCAATCTACATGATCACACATATAGTATCAGATATGGATCTCATGAGCACACGTACGGAATCAAATGGAAGTTGATTTAGAATAGATCGGTTGATCTTCTGAATAGTATTGAAGATACCAATCAGATTCATGGTATCGCACATACAACATAAACTCAAGGACAAATACAGACCACAAGTGAAGGCAATGATTTGCATACCTCGATTCTTCTTCTTAGGGACCTTGGCACTCTTTCGTGTGATAGAGGCCCGAGTTTTGGGACCATTTGCCTAATTTGGGAGGTGGTCCACGTTTACTTGTATTGTATCCAGTGAACCCTGCAGCATATAAGACAGAGGAAGTGTTAGAATATCCGAAGACACATTGATCAGGTTTGCGTGATTTATGCACATTTCCATAACATATGAATGCAAATACTCATAACACATAAATACTACTGTAATAATAATCTGGAACGGCACATAAGAACCAAGTGACTAACCTCAGTTGTAATCCGTGTTCACCAGGGTCTCATATGCGATTCCCAGCTGTGTGATTCCCTGCGAGTGTCACTTTTCCCAGTGAGTTTTAAAACTGCTTATTCACCACTTTAATGTTTTTTTTATTTTTTTATTTTTTATTTTTATTTTTATTTTTTTTAGAGCAAATGAAAGAAATTTCATTGCAAAGAAAGGAAATACACACCCTCATCAGACAAAGTCCAGGGCGGGGGGGGGGGGGGGGGGGCAAGTCACCAGATAACAACAGTAAGAGAAGCAGGAAGGGGTTACCACTTTAATGTTGACTCACGTGCTTATAAAAGGAAAGTTTAACACGTGTTAACTCTTGAGGATCGGTGGGAAAACTGACACACAGGGAATTGCACACCAGGAATCGCATATCAGACCGCCTGGGGAGGATCAGCCCCCACACTCGTTCCCTTGTGGGATGGAGTGTGGGGCTCATCCCTCACCTCCCCATCCTAACCCTGGTTAATGGTCCCGCTCCCCGCCTTCCGTTCCTTGGTCTGAGAACCCACGTTCCCGAATCTGTGCACAAAATTCTCCCGCCTCCCGTTTCCCGCTTCTCGCTTCCCGCCTCTCACTTCCCACCTCCCGTCACTCCATCTGCGCCTCGCCTCCCAGTTGCCCTCGCCCTCGTCGCCCTCGATGCAGGGTTTGTTTGATTTCCCTCAAAATTCTCTCGCCCCGGCTTCGATCACCAAATTCCCCACTTAGAATCCGTCACAGGACAGAATGCCAAGCAATTCGGTAGGTGGGTTTTTAGATTTGGTTGAAATTTGATCAGTTTTGGCTCAATTTTGGCTCAATTTTTGATCAGTTTTGGAGAAGGATTGGGCTTGTTTAGAGCGTGACGAGGGGTGAAATCATGGGAAGCTCCGAGCTGAGGATGCGATGATGCTGGTGGTGGGGAGGCGGGTGTTGTGAGGAGAGGGGGAGGTATGGTGTAGGGAGTGGGTTTGCCTGGTCGCCCTCGCTTGGAGCACTTGGCCTTCGTCGCCTGCTCCGAGTCCCAACGTTGATCCTTGCCCTGCTCTCAGTCTGCAGCCCAATGTCGCCCAACAGGTGCATATTCATTTTTTGTTAATTTTAATTTTCTTGTTTCTTCACTGTTCTCAGTGCTTGTTTTGTGTTGTCCAAGAACTGTCAAATGCAACATCCTCTTTGACAACCAATTCACCTGATCTAGGAGACAGCAACTTCAATTGCTTCAAGAGGTTGTGGCTGCTGGAAGCTTGCTTGCAGCCGCACCTGGTCCAGTTTGCAAAAAGAAAGCAATCTTCTCTGGCTGAGAGGGAGAAGAGAAAGAAGCCTGCATGCTTGTCCTTGCACCGCCTCTCACACAAGCACCAGGTGGACCACTTAGTTGTTGATTGTTTTGTAGTTTGAAGTGTAGGTTAAAGAAGAAGAAAAGGAATTTGGGAGTTTGAATTAGTATTAGGTAGAATAACTAGAAGCCTCAAACTTGTTCAAATGATTTTTAATGTATGTTGATGCAAGCTATTTTCTACATTTGTCTTGATGTTTGTCTTTGCATTGGTTTACAATCATTCAATTCTTGTATGTACGGACTGTGTTGAAGAAATGTATGGATTGTATTTACATTTTTTAGGTTTGTACTGATTATGGAAAATTAAGGTTTAGGATTTTAGCTATTTTGCTCATTGTATGAATTGAGTAATATCCATCATGAAGCAGCAAGCCCAAATAAGATTTATCACGAGAACTTGAAATTATCCTTAAAGGAAGCATACATAAACAACTCTTACAACTCTCTATACAATACCCATCATGAAGACCTTATGAATTATATCACGACCTAGGAAAAATACCCATCCTAAACCAATTTTGAATTAAATCACAACTCTTTAAGCAATACCCATCATACCCAAATTTTTAAGCAAAAAGATTTATCTCTGGTTGCCCTTTCATGGTTCCTATTAATTTTATGATAAATTAAAGGAAAAATTAAAAGAAAATAAAAATGATGAATTGCAAGCACATAACAACTTTTAATGGCACACTATAAGATTGGGCCAATGCCCATCATAATCTCAATGGAGTTATATTACAAAACTTTGAAATAATCATAAAAAGAATCACACCTAGACATACCTCCTAAGTCCCTAGACAATACCCATCATGAATACTATTTTAAATTCATCGCCATCTTTAGGGTTTACTCAGCTTGGCATCAGCCATCATAGAGCAATTTCAAATGCATCACGATCTTTAGGAAATACCCATCATAGAGATTTTGAAATGCATCATGTCTTCTAGGAGATACCCATCATGGACTACGTATGAGATAAATCACAACCACATGGAGGAAATACCCATCATAGAGATACTTTAGAATACAACACAACTCTTTAAACCATATCCATCATGATTGCATTTCTACAAAAAAAAAATATCTCTGCTTTGAATAATCATTCTACCTACAAACCTAGGAAATAAAAATTACTAAATTGTTAAAACAATATGCTCTTCAAATATAAACCATTCAATCGTGCATATATTTTTAATGCATGCAATAAAATAAAAACAAATAAAAACAATGAATTAAAGGTTTAAAACATATCCCATTCAAAACTTCAATGGTGCTTGACTTACAAATCTCCTTTGAAACCACAAGTGATATTGTTCCTTTAAATGGATGTGGGTTCATTAGAATGATTGCACAATAAGGCCAAAACGCCCCCATTCATCCACATGTCAAGGTAACCATGGGTTCGAACCATGGGTTACCTACTTGGATTATGATGGATGAGAAAACAAAGGAGCCATCCCCGCCATTCATCGAGTAAGGTACGAGTGTGGGGGTTGATTCTCCCTGGCCTATGAGACCCTGGTGGTTGGAGATCTGGGTCGAGATTCTGTTGGATAAAACTTGTCAGAGAACGCCGTATTCGATTGTTGTGCTCGGTACGCTTCAAAGTTTAGCTTGAACTTCCTATGCTCTGACTCAAAATTCTCTCTTTGTGTGCAAATTTGAGCTGATAGACTGTCGAAGAGCATCTGCAATTCATGCTGAGAGCAACCCGGATTGCTTCGAAGCTTTGACACATGTTTCAGAATGATTAGACCCAGTGGATGCGCACGTGCAAATGCATGATCCACAGTGGCACGAATATTAGCAGCTGCAGAATTGAAGGACTCGGAGCTCGAGAAGATCGGAGATGATGGAGGTGCATTGACGGGTCTAGATTCTTAAACTGAGTTTTCGGGTATATAAGGCGGCCACAGGCCGTCTAACCCCGGAACCCTAATCTCGTGGGCGGCCCGAGCTCTGCCGTCCCCTCTGCCCGGCTCACCTCCCTCCGCCCCGCTCATCTCCATCCGTCCTCCGCCCCGCTCATCTCCATCCGTCCTCCGCCCCGCTCATCTCCATCCGTCCTCCGCCCCGCTCATCTCCCTCATGTTTGTGTACGAGGTTTTGTCTGCCCATTCACCAAAGGAGTACATCGGCCAGCGCCCGAAAGAATGGGCAGCTGATGAGCAGGTATTTTTCCAATCCTAACTGATCCTCTTTTCGTATTCTTCTTGAGTAATAAGATGTCTTCTTTACCATTTGGAAGCTGAGTTAATGAACCTGCCGTTGTGATTTTCAGGCTTGTGCTGCATTCAAACGCTTCATTGACAAGATCAAAGAAGTAGACGGATTGATCAAGGCGCGCAATGCTGACCCGAACTTGAAAAACCGACATGGTGTGGTGAACATGCCATACCAACTTCTACGACCCTGGTCGAAGCCTGGTGTGACGGCAATGGGCGTTCCCAACAGTATCACTATTTAGGAGTAGAACTAAGAACTTTGTAGAAACCTTGTGGATATCGTCAACTTTGTATGACGAGATTAGGTTAATATTTGCTTACCACTTCGTGTTGATTCTATAGGATGAAGAAAGACGGCTCAGGAAAGAACTCGAGCATGAGAAGCATCGGAATCATGAATTCGAGTTGGCAACAGCTGCTGCGTTTGGATATGGACTCCATGAGCATCACGAAAAGAGCGATGCGGAGGAAGAGCTTGAGAAGTATGAACAAGGAAAGGAGAAGAAGCATCAACACTTCTATCGTGGTGAGGGAGGTCTTGAATAAACTCGTTCGGAACAACCTCTTGGAGCAGACGATTTGGGTACCTTGAAGCATACTGATGCATCCTGCAACGAGATGATGCAAACTGTGAAAAGTTCGTATATAGAATTGAAAGTTGTAAGTACCATTTTTGTTCTCAGAATAGAGAAGTAGGGGGTGTTCGCTGTGTCAAAGTTGCGGAGTTTTTTGTACTAGAGTTCAATGCTTCCATTTGGCACTTCCATTAGCATTCTTTATTTCTCGTAACTGAATTCTAGTTCCAGATTCATTGTTGTAGTCTGTGAGTTTTTAGGGTCTATTGCCGGAGTATCCTGCACTTGGATATCTCTATGCAATTTATTCTTGAGTGACCTGTTGATATGTCACTATGAAATACAAACTTCGGGCTCTGGTCCTCATCCGTGTAATGCGAAAAGGCTGATTTCTTGTAGAATGATGGATTAATGTAAACAAACAAGTTCTTCAGAATACGTACTTGTGCATAAGGCAAAGGTGAGAATAAAGTCCGAAGTGTTCTTAGGTTACTATTGCATGTAGTAATAGAATTGCAGACTTTGATAAATTGCAGTCCAATTTTGTAACTTTGGCCTATTCTCCAATCACTTCGCCATGGCTGAGTCTGCATTTTGAATTGTTGGAGATTATATTGATCAAAGTGGAAGAAGATCCAAATTGCCTTCGAAGAAAGCGCTTGCTCACTATCCCGTGATCATTTGTAATGATGTGAAATTTACAGCACGATGAGTTTACTGAACAATAACTAAGATCATATATTTAAAATTGGCATTATATTGTACATTTGATAAAAAATTAATTGATTTTTTTTAAATGAATAAATAAAATAATATAATATTGAGTGCTCCACAAAATTAAATGGACGTCAAATTTAGGAAAAAAAACTAAAACTAAAATGTTTGATTGAAAATACTATAATGAAATTTGTCACGATCTTCTGTAAAACCGATAACCTAGATAACCTAGATAACCAGACCCCGATACACAAAGCAAACCAAAACCAATTATCTTTAGACTTAATGTCCTGGAGCTATGATGTGATTCTTTATGGGTATTTCCTGCGCCCACTAATCTCTTTGGTGTTGTTTCAATCGGAGTAGCAATCTCAGTAATATTCGTTCCCCTAGTTGGAGTGGCAATCTCATTGATACTTGTCCCTACAAAATATTGTACTTCTTTCTTTCCAAAATCACGAAGTAATTTGCCATACATTGTCTTTCCACTGATATGTCTTCTAAGATTATATGTTCTTATGAGTAGAACATATACAAATTGAACCTTGAGAAGGTTTGGTGCTCAAAATCTTCAAACACTCTATTGCTCGATTTTCATTCCAATTAAAGACTACGCATGCCACTCTTGCTTCATAAGTTGCCGCAAAATGGATAGGTTTCGTTGCGTACTTGCTTATGACGCTATGAAATGATTCACTTAAGTAATTTTCTTGGGCCCGAGTATAATATTTGAAACTCTGTTCTTTGATGTTTTTAACCAACCAATTTTGTAGTGCAATATGTGTTTTCCCATTTAAATCATACTTAGCTCTTTCAAGACCCCAATTCTCCAATACACATTGTTTTGAGTTATCAATTTTTTCACAAATACTGTAATCACCAACCCAATGGTCAGCTGCATTGGATATATGTAAACATAGTTGCCCCACATCTTCATTACCGGTGGCTTGAGTCAATCTGTAAATCCAACTCTTGAGTTTGGATGGTATATCATCTTGTCTTAACTTTGGATAATCAAACTTCCAAACATACTGGACAATGCGCCTTAAAAAATTTAATAAATTCTTCGATACATGATGCCTAGACAAATGCATATTTAAACATAGGCTTATTATTGAATTCCTCAAACATTTTTTCTGAATCATAATTTGCATAAATAATAGGTTAATATTTTTCATATTATAATTGAATTATGTATAGATAAAATAGAAAATCAAAATAGCGATACAAGTTTGTTCATAAAAGACATAGAAGAACAAATTTTTGAGCTAAATATATATATTTTTTAATAAAAAACTTAATTAAATTTTAGTTTTGGAAAAAACAAGAAAGATATCACTTACTAGGCTCTGGAACAAAATTTTCATTCAACTCAAGGCACTTTGATATTCTTGGTTTTGACTCAGGGATATCAACAGAGGATAGATTTTGCTCCACATAGGACTGGCTCACCTCCCTCCGCCCCGCTCATCTCCATCCGTCCTCCGCCCCGCTCATCTCCCTCATGTTTGTGTACGAGGTTTTGTCTGCCCATTCACCAAAGGAGTACATCGGCCAGCGCCCGAAAGAATGGGCAGCTGATGAGCAGGTATTTTTCCAATCCTAACTGATCCTCTTTTCGTATTCTTCTTGAGTAATAAGATGTCTTCTTTACCATTTGGAAGCTGAGTTAATGAACCTGCCGTTGTGATTTTCAGGCTTGTGCTGCATTCAAACGCTTCATTGACAAGATCAAAGAAGTAGACGGATTGATCAAGGCGCGCAATGCTGACCCGAACTTGAAAAACCGACATGGTGTGGTGAACATGCCATACCAACTTCTACGACCATGGTCGAAGCCTGGTGTGACGGCAATGGGCGTTCCCAACAGTATCACTATTTAGGAGTAGAACTAAGAACTTTGTAGAAACCTTGTGGATATCGTCAACTTTGTATGACGAGATTAGGTTAATATTTGCTTACCACTTCGTGTTGATTCTATAGGATGAAGAAAGACGGCTCAGGAAAGAACTCGAGCATGAGAAGCATCGGAATCATGAATTCGAGTTGGCAACAGCTGCTGCGTTTGGATATGGACTCCATGAGCATCACGAAAAGAGCGATGCGGAGGAAGAGCTTGAGAAGTATGAACAAGGAAAGGAGAAGAAGCATCAACACTTCTATCGCGGTGAGGGAGGTCTTGAATAAACTCGTTCGGAACAACCTCTTGGAGCAGACGATTTGAATATATCATTATATATATATATATATATATATATATATATATATATATATATATATATATATATATATATATATATCAAATATAAAAACAATGGTTATGGGGGGAAGCACAATAAAGTGGACCACAAAAGTGCTTAGCTCATTGCCAATTTCAGCCTTTTGTGTAAACACGCTAGAAAGTGGCATCTAAAACTTCTTGATGGGAAATTGAGTTTAGGATACGGAAAGTAGACTTGATGTACTACAACTTCCGAAATTTGCGTTTGTAGTTGTTGAGTTGAGACACCTCTATGAACACGACAAAGTTGAACAAAGTGAATGCAGTCATTTGGAAAAGTGACCGTATTACATTGTGGTTTTGACAGAAATCACTTTTAACTTTGTGGGGCCCTTCGTTTGTACATTACGCTTGTAGAAATGATCCGGGTGGTCGTGTTTGCAATCCTAGATTGGCGAAAAGTATCCCCGGGATGTTTTTAAAACACTGTTTTCAGTGAAACTTTTTGTGAGGTTTTTTTCACCGAAAATTGTTTTTTAAATTGGAAAAAACATCCTCTAAAGACAATAGAGGGCCCTAAATGAAGAAATCAAGACTCTGGAAAAGTTCATTTTCATGATTTAGAACTAGGGGTTAAATAAAGTTTCAATTGAAGATGTTTTTTTCATTGAGATGTGTGTAAGATACCTTATGACACCTTAGAAAGTGACTAAAATGCTCAAAAACTACACCAAAATGCTCAAAATCAGCTTTGAGCTATGAAAAACAGCACACTTCATATTCACTTCCTAGTGATCACATATTGCACTTGGTGGTCCACTTTGTTGTGCTTCTCCCCTTATATTTTATATAATTTCATAAATATATAGAACAATATAAAGTAATTAAGTGAACTCTAAATCTATAATTAGAAATCATGTCCAAAAATTATATACTTTTATACTATAATCAATGTTTATTTTACATTGATTTACCATAAAAGTAAAAGTACAATCATTGGTTTCCTTTTAAATTTTTAAATTTTTAAACTTCTATGCTATTTATTGAAAGTCATGTTTTTTTTGATAAATTGAAAGTTGCCATCAATTAAAAAGTTATAAGGCGAATTTATAATGCTTATGATTTTAAAAAAGCTTATATTGTTATAGATTCAATAATTTATGTAATAAAAAATCATGAATAAAAAAATTATAATTCACAAGTTATAAGTTTATCAAGAATGTTAATATATTAAACTAAGAGGAAAATGTAATTCATAAAATATACATATATTTTTTAAAATCATCAATTGTTCAAAAGTCACCTTCTACTTCTATCAAAATATTGAATTCATTCAATATTATTTCCAAATAATAGGTTATTCAACATTGTACCAACATTTAATATATAAAATATTATTAATTTAATCTTAAAATACTAATAGTAGAAAAAGGTTCAACTGGGAGGCGAAGGAGTGGGAGCGGGGCTGGGAGGCGAAGGAGTGGGAGCAGGCCTGGGAGGCGAAGCGGGGCTACGAGGCGAGGGGAGGCGGAGCCCGGGTGGTGAGGTGGCAGACCCTCCCAAGTCAGGCCGAGGTAACCTCGGAAGCGCACGCCTATACACACCCATACTTCCGGTTTAAGAACATGACCATTCACCTCTGTAGTGACTTGGGACTTTGAGCGACCTTGGCTAAGCGGAGTAGTTTCAAGTATATTCGCCGCTGACGTGGTAACCGGGGACTTCGATCGAACGCGGTTGAGTGGAGCAAGATCAGGTTCGTCCACGCTTTGTAACTCTGATGTTTGATTTCCTGATCTTGATTTCCGCACGCATCCTTTCTCTCAAAAACTCCGTTTGTAATTTGTTTAGGTCAGGAGTCCGCCCAAGTCTTTGTCAAAGACACTCTATAATACTTGATATTCCAATAGGACTAGTGCTACCTTTGGTTCTCTTGTATGAATTTGCGTGTTGCATTTGCTCCAATTTCTCCTTAAATTTCTTTATACCAGCCATCTTAACTAACCTACCCTATATTGATTCGCTTATTGACCTATAAGAGGATAAAGCTCTTATAGGCACCTCTTATAGGCGCATTGGAGTATAGTAATATTGTGAACCCAACATGGCTTAGGTCACGCATTGGGAGTGTTTTATCCTCTTATTCCCAATGCGTGACTAAAGCCATGTTGGATTCACAATATTACTGTACTCAAAGTCCTCATTTAATCGCTGTATGAGAGTGTCTATTAAGTGAAACGGTTGATGTCTGATGTCAATATATGAATGATCGAGTCCTCGTACGACTTTCCCAACGAAGTCATTCCATGCACCTCTACCAAGTCCGTATGGACGCCCTTCTCCATTAACATGCATATAATACTTCTTCTTTCCTTCCTCAGCCTTCTGAGCAACATTACGAAGACGCTAGTTCTGACGTGCTCTCCTATCCCTTGTCGCTGCATTTTCACTCATCAGTGCCAACGGAGAAAGGTAATATAAGGTGGAATCCGGTGCTCCTGAATCTGAATCGTTTAGACGCTGGTCAAAGACTCAAAGTTGGCTGCATGAGATTTCCATGGCATTGATGGAATACTCGGGTAGAATGTTGCAAACAGAACCAGCTGCTCCACCCGGGTGGAGGAGAGGGTTGAGAGAGGGAACCCGAGATTTTGGAGCTGCGAGGCAACTTCCACCTCCACCTTCTACGGGGTGGTGGGCCTCTACAACTATTCTCCTTCGACGAAGGCCCAACCCTTGCCACCTTCCATCCCCCTCTCCAGCCCCCAAGCATTCCCTTTATCCCTCTCTCCTGCCCCTCCAAGCATTCCCTCCAGCAAATCTAAGCATTCCCTTCCAAACTCCTCTCCAGCCTCCTTTCTTAATCATTGAAATAGTAGAAAAATTTAAATACTTTGTGATTAGTATAAATTTAAAATGTTGAAACATGTTTAAAAAACTTAAGAAATATTTGGATTTTAATTTATTAGTATGAGTTTTGGAGAATTTACATTTGATATTGTTTTTGTATAAAGGATATTTAGGTAATTTTGGACAAAAAAAAGTCCAGAATTCAGAAATGGCCAATTCGAACTCAGCGGACCGCCGATGGATGGAGACCACGGATGAACACTGTCAGAGTACATGAATACCAGAGAATATGGAATGCAAAAGTGGACATCGATATGTGCATGGGCGGAATTTGCTAGTGATGGATATATGAAACCGAAGATTGCGACATATGATGCAGAATAAGAGTTACAATGAATACTTTAAAGAATATCATGTTGATTCAAGTATTGAAATGTACAATAGAGAGTCGACATCCCGCCGATAACAGAACACGCTAAACTAACTAGTCCCGTAGCACTTTGAGTCATTAAGTCCTACAACATTAAGTCTACATCCACCACTATGTACCAAGTTGACGTAAATCCTATCACATTATAACCTACTCGGGGAACTATTTCCCTGAAAGCATAGCCGTAAGGTCAATGAGTAAATCATATATTTGAAGGCCGCACAAACGGATCGACCAAGTCGGCGGGCAGCCGATGGAAGGTGTTCTGTTGGTCAGGAGGAGGGAAAAAGTGCAAGTTGTAGGCAAAAAAGTCCGCCTAACTCAGTCCTAGCAAACTTCAGTCCAGTCCACTCGTGCACGTCCAAACTTTCTCGCAGCTTCAATTGCCCAGTGCACTTGCCCTGGCCTACACGCCTGCGCCATATACTCCGGTACAGATCCGAACTTGTGCAAGGGATATACCAGAGGAAGGATATCTGTAGCAATGTTAGGTATAATGCCGTCATCGTTCGGAAAATTTAGATGACCTTGAAAAGGCCAAGGAATGTAGCACATACAGTTTGGTGTCTTCCTCAATGACCTCGGGTCAACATCCACAAATAGCACCTGATCTAGTTTGCAGACATTACAAGACTGTACCTTGGAGCAAACTTGACCTAACGTCCTATAACTCCAGGGGAAATTCTCCCGGTCGATAAGGTGACTTCTGCTATACAAGAAGGACAGCCTCTCCATTACACCGGCCGGCAAAATATGTGTGAGTAAAGGCTTCAGTTCTCCCAAGGGCATCTTCGACCAGAGACCAACATGGAAATGCAAGAAAAGCATGTCGAAAAGCTTCTTCAAACCTGGGCGCTTTACTACATTCCGCTGTGTATCCCATGGCAAAGCCTCTGTCCTGGGATCCACATAGCAGAGAAGGCCATTGACGCCTAGGACAATACATTTCTTGACATGATGGGGTGGACCGTGAAGGCATTTGAAATAAAACGAGGAACCCTGAAGAATATGAAGTGCAACCAGTGAAGGAAATCAAGGAACAGGACGAAGTATATGAAAGAAATGGACTATATTCAAAGTCGTCGGCGACCCGCCGACAAAATCGATGCATTGAAGAAACCTCAAAGGTAAATGTGCAGCAAGGGAAATCTCATGCATGGATCTACAAAAAGAAGTACCGAACTGCAGCACTGGAAACAAATGTGTGGTGCAGGGAAGTTCAGAAAGGGAACAGTCTTAGCGTATTTAGCTAAAGAGTGTAGAGTATCATATGTGATTTTTTAAACAAGTGGCGCCGCTGGTATAGACTCTAATCAGTCGGCTGCCCGCCGACGATGGAACTACTAGGGGCCTCCGGAGGACAAGGTAAATTCACAAACCAAAATCCAGGATTACTCGGGACGTCAAACCCGCATTCATGAGAAGGAATAACCTCCCTATACTTCTGGTATTCGCGAGATTCTGGAAAAAGACGTGGCTTCCCCACGCTAGAATTCTTCCTACAATACTCCTGGACATCCAATCCAGACTGCTTAAGTCCTGCAAGGAATGGTGTAACTACCCTAGTTAATAGGAATTGGGGGTGGATTGAGGTTCTTTGCACTCTGCAGAGTCCCAAAAGAAAGAATTAGGATGGACAGCGCTAAATGGATGATTAAATACATTCCTATAAGGCCGGTCGTCTACCAGTAGGGTATTCTGGACACTAGCGCCTGATCGAGCCAGTAGCCTAGTGTCGCAGAAAAGTCTATCCAAATGCTTCAACAAGTACTCCCGTTTTCCATTAGAATTATTTCTTGTCGAGATATCACACTAGTATCCTGGAAGTCGTCTGTAATTGCTCCTGAGCAAAGGATGAATGGCTAACAGCTTCTAGTAGTGACGATCGAGATTCTTTTCAGAAACCGTGGACCAAAAGACTACCTCAAAATTCGCCGTGCAGAAACTCTAGAAATGAAAGAAGTCCAGGTCTAGCCTGGATATGAATTTTTGTCTTCTGGTCATCACCGATATACCCGTGGTGCTCCGCGATGAGCAATCCCTTAATGTCAAGGACAAGGTAGTATCGTTAGAGAGGTACCTCAATATTACGCGCGATAATATCAGTGCTGACACTGACGGAATCATCGCGCGGGGAACGGGTGCGCGGGATCTTAACGTTGGTCTTGACGAACGAGGTGGAAGCCATAGCACACCGGCCGAAGCTATGTGCAGCAGACAGCGTCGGCCGCCCGCCGACAGGATAGTCATACTCGTCCTCCCCATCACTTTCATTCTCCGCTTCCGCTCCCGAAGACTCTTCTTTGTGAGCATCACCATCAAGAGATGTTGGGTACTGCTCCAAGAGCGTACTAAAAAGGAAAGGTCCCTGGTGCACTTCAACTCCGGCGTCATCCTCCAGTGACTCCTGAACAGTGAAGGACAAATTCCAAGTAAACAGCGGCGGTCAATTACGTATTCACAATTCATACATACTCTGGCGTACAATAGGAGATACAATAAGACACCCACGATAGAATACACAGTCTTGACAGTGAGTTCCGTTCTCATATACTTAAAAGGAGGAAAACTTTATTTACTGTATAGTTCTAAATACATGAAGATCCCGTTGGCGGGCAGCCGACTGAATCATGTGCATGTTCTCTAAAACAGTTTCTACTTCTCCTATGTTCTCTTTTGTTTAGGGCAATCAATGTGTGGAGAGAAGAGACTATAAGCTTCATCCCCCGGAAACAGACTACGGTGACCAAATTCGGAGTGTTTCTGGCAATACTCGGGCACGGGGAGTTTGGATTCTTTCAAATTGGTAAGCCAAGGAATAAATTTTCCAACCAGATAATTCCTCTTATTTCCCGACTCCTTCAAATCGAAGGTATATGGTGTAGGGTGCACAGCGTTCCAAGGAGTGTTTGCGACATTCTTATAAGGGGAATCATCAACCAAGAGAGTGTTAATTGAAGACGCCCCCGTCCCCTTCAGCTCGTCATCGAGGTCGAAGAAGGTCTGGAGTCTCTTCAAATAAAACTCCCTACCGGCCTTATGTACGCAAGTCTTGGAGAAACTCTAGTCGAACTTGTAGCGCACTTCAGCATCTAGACGAGGACAGCGCTGCTGCAACACTTTCCACAGTATCTCGAACCTCTTTTCCTGAACGCAGCTCCAGAAGACCACCTCGAAATTGTCCAGGCAGAAATCTAGGAACTTCTCTAAACCCGGTCTAGTTTTAGTATTCCACCTAGTGCCACTCTTCGTCTGGACTAATAGCAGGCCGTTAATATCCAGAACCAGAAAGTACTTCAGCACTAGATCGTGTACCTAAGTAGTAGCCTGTTCCAAGGCTATTTGAAATGCATTCAGAGGTGGAGGTCCCTGCTCCAGAACTGCATTAGGTCTGTCTTCGCAAAGTTTTCCATGAACTTCCTTGTCCGCGGACTCTGGAGTGATAGCAAACGAAGCAGAAGACAAACGTGACGGTTAGGACGACGGTCGGCGGACAGCCGACTTCCAAGAAACATTATTTGGAGAAAGAGAGAGCGTACAACTTGGCATTTACCGATAATTTATTTATATTTGGCAGTACAAACATCTAACACAATCCTAGCGCCGGAACACTACACTAATTTATAAATGCAGAAATTTAAAAGATGGACTGGGCCACCGCCTGAATTACTAACCTCCACCTTTGTGCTTCTTTGACCTAGGCTCCCGTTTGGATGCCCGCAAAGGTGACAGAACGTCCTCTGGAGCGTCCACATTCTTGGGACTCATGTGCTGTTCCCCAGATGTGCCCTTCTTGGAGGAAGTCTTTTTGGAAGCAGCCTTCTGTTTGCCCTTCCCAGAAGACTCCTCCCCTTCCTGAACCCCTCAGGAATCGCGGGATACGTTATCAACAAGAGAAGAAGCCTGAGCAGTACCATCGGTCTTACTTCTCTTTGCTGCTCGTGTCTTGCCCAGAGGGTTCTCATCTGGGCCAATCATCCGAGTTGCGCCCTTCACACCCTGATTGACGAATGCGATTGACTTCATTGTGACCTTGGACTTGGCAGTGAGGTTAGATGAAGTTTGCTCGTCTGCCGTCGGCGACCCGCCGACGGCAGCAGGAGGAAGATGCCCTTCAATGCTCATTGCAGGCTCCTGGGTTGGTTTATGGACACGGACAACCTGTTCTTGATCAGACCTCGATGCTAGAGGAACCTGCATCTTTTTTGGAGGCCCCGCCTGGTCTAGGTCAAGTACTGGCTTGGCGGGAGGAGTCTCCTGCTCATGTATTGTAGGAGAATTATTACCAAAGCCGAGGGAGTGAGTTCCTTGCTCCCCTGTAACTTGCGACAGCGGTGGGTTTACGTAACGAGGATTTGAATCTTCCAGTGGTACCACGTCGGGTTCTAGTTCATAGTCTAAGTACTCCGTGTATCTCTCCTGTACCTCTGCATCTCCAGTTGGAATGCGAGCTTCAGCTTGGTCGTCGTCGTATTTTGCCTGTTCCTCAGCATCTCCAGTTGGAAGGTAAGCTTCACCTTCAACGTTTGGGTCGGGTACATCTGGTGGCTCATCGTCGTCGTCGTCGGAGTCCTGAATATTCTGTGAACCCCTGCAGTCTTCCTTGAAC
Organism: Ceratodon purpureus; assembly: GCA_014871385.1. NCBI lineage: Eukaryota > Viridiplantae > Streptophyta > Bryopsida > Pseudoditrichales > Ditrichaceae > Ceratodon > Ceratodon purpureus. The sequence continues at coordinate 62,436,504 of CM026426.1, read as the reverse complement.
CCATACATCCACCCTTCCCGACCAAATGGGCCTCCTCCGCATTCACACCCAAGTCGGCTGGCGTGAGAGTGCCAGTCCTGGCTCTAGTAGAGGCGGGGACAGACGGCCCGGCCCGAGACTGCGTGTTCTGAACTGGAGCTCTGAGGGGCACGTTATAAACGCCAGGAATGAACGTCATATTCCAAACCCGACAGTGCGCTTGGAATCTCTCTTCCTCGATACGCACGATCTCTATTACTGTCAAATGGTTTTTCTGCAGAAGAACAAGACGAAACGGTTAAGGAAATCTTGTACAGAAGAAACACGAAGGATGCAATGAGCGTCGGCTGTCCGCCGACGATTGGTGTGCAAACAGCGAAGGCACTAGAAGAGATAGCAGTGACTTACCAGAGCGAGGGCCGTGACGTTCCCACCTCCCCATCAATTGATCACTCGAACGTCGTCTAACTGCATCGCTTTCTCCAGAAGAGATTGGAGGTAAGAGTAACTAGCGTGGTGGTCTCCATTAGACCAATCCTCCCCAAGACCGTCTTCTCCTTCGTCCATTTAGGGAGGAAGCGGTCGTTTCAAACCAGTGAAGTCCGAGAAGGTATTCCATGCATCCCCGGGCGTTTTTTTTGGATACATAATTGACACATGAACATTGGGCCTAGAGGCAATGAGAGAACTCCTTTGAAACCCGGCGGAACTATAGGGGAAGTATTGCATAGTATGCACCGTCCACGAACTACCCGTCAGCCTTGACACGCCTTGAAGATTGTAATTGGACTCAGCATCGAGTAGCCACAAGGATGGGGTGACAAGCTTATTTACCTAAGTTGTTTCTCCCTCCCCACCAACTCAATGACCTGCTCCTCTACCTCACGGTGAATCCTCTCAGCAACGCTTAGAATGTCTCTTTGTCGCAAGTTCGGCATCTCCTTTCCCGCTGTATCGTAGCCAAAGACTACGAACATCTCATACTGCGCCTTGTCGAAGGAGAATGCTCCGCGAACGTCAAGAGTTGTGCACACTTCACCCAGGTCCTGTGCAATTCGGGCATCGAATTGTACAGACGACTGCGAAGACTGGTCCACATCCGACTTCCAATACTTCTGCACAATGTCCTTGAAGAATTCGGATGTTGCCCCGTGCGACGGCGTGAGCGGATGATTTTGTCCCTTAAGCCACTCCTTCCCCTCAAGACTATCTTCCAAGTCAGCCTGAATATTACTAATCATCGTATCATTGAACCCCTTCTCGACTAGAAGGGAATTCCAGTCATCCATGCTCCACTCAATATGCTTCCCAGTCCCTGGTTTCTTAAGTGCGAAGCCCCTGTAAATGCACATGAGCTCATTTCGGACAACATACTCGTTTTCACATGCTGACACCAATTCTGCAATGATGTTCCATCTCGTTGAACCACCTCTTTCCCAGTGACCTTGAGGTACACTTTAAGGTCCAGAATTTCCTTGGCTAGCCTCTTGCATTCGTGGTCCCGAAGACCGATCACCCAGTGCATGTCGTTCAGCGTTATGTCCCGGCGGGCTGGCTTTAGGGGAAATCCTGGTTTTAAACCGTCCTCCCCAATGATCCTCCCCTCCTCCCAGGCGTTGAAGACCAGTTGCCACTCGTTGTATGCTTCGTCAGATACAAAGACTAAGGGCAGCTTGATGGTTTGGGCCATAGGGGACTTTCCGAGAATCGGACTGAGGTACTCCTTGCAGAAATCCTGCAAGGAAGAAGAAAATGAAATTGATAAATCAATCTCACTTCTACAATACGGAAAACCACCTGAGCATCGGCGGGCCGCCGACGACTTTCAACTACATATAAACAACAGGAAAAGAGGAAGATGTGAATTACCTTCTATGCGCTGAAGTCATCTTTCTTGTCGATCCTCCCCCTCTCGATCCATTTGGCGCGCATCTTCTCCAGCTGGGACCTAAAACTTACTTCGGCGACTTTATCCTTCACCTGGATGTTTAATGCGTTAGAGACCTTAATGAGGGTATCCTCGTCATCAGACCATACATGAATGATATCGTGGTTAAGGTAATACTGCCGCATAGGAGAGTCCAGTGGTTCCTTCTGTCCCAGTTCTCGACAAGCCTCGAACGTGTGCTGGCCCCCAATTATGTACCAGTGGATGTGCTCATCCTCATACCAAGGTATCAGCTTAAATGTGCCGGCATCCTGTGCAATCGAATACTTGATATTTAGGGCTGGCAAAGGTCTAAGAAGTGCTTCCAAGCCTTTAAGCTCAATAATCTTGCCCGTCACTGGATCCTTTACTCTGGGGTCACCACTCATAGGAAGGCAGTACAGCTCGGGCTTCTTCCGGATTGCTCCAAGTCCTTTGTAGAAATGACTTATCTGATCCTGCCTCTTCCTAAATATCGCTCTGTACTTAAATGTGTCGGATGCTATGTGTATCCTGTCATATGGAATCTGACAAGGAAGGGCACGTTGTCCGTTGGGGAAGCAGTGCCCAAGTCCCTCCTCCAACGTCTGGTACATAGCAAGGACGTCGGTGTCCTTTGTTTTGGAAGTGAGATTGTTTGCGAGCATGAGAGCTTCCGCCACGGTCTGCTTTTTCTCTTCCTTCTTCCCACCTTTCTTCTGTCTCCCACCCTCGCCCTCAGCAGCCGCTACCTTTCCCTTCTTCTTTCTTGATGACTCCCTTGTTGCCTGTGTCTCTCCGGTCTCGGGGGTGACTGTACCAGTGCCCGCTTCTACAGCAGACTTGCGGCCGCCTCTTTACTTTGGTGAAGGCTTAACCGAACTCTTCGTCTTCTCTTCCATCACTTTGTCGCCAAGCGTATCAATCACGTCGAGTATGTCGTCAGCGCCTACGGTAGTGTTCTTGCCCCTGCCCCAAGGAGCCGCTTCCTGTATTTCCTTCGAGCACAAGCTGTCCATGCACTTCTTAGCCGGAATTACAACCGCGAAGCAGTCCACTGGATTCCCCTCCACCACAAGAACCGATGCAATCACCAAGCACACGTTGTCCTTATCCTTGCATTCCCTGGCTCCAATAATCTCGAATCTTGGTCCACCCGCCATTTGCTTCTGACCTATTTTGGTCACGAAGCCCAGTGACGTGGGAGTGTCACGCCAGGTGATGCTCCACTCCGTTATCTTCGAATCAGCAAGGAATGTCACCCTCGGTTTCAAGCCCCGTGCTTGTATTCTTCCTTCAGGATCAACAACCTTGTCACAGAGCCACCGTAACCCATTTGGTTTTGCGGTGGGGTCGACCATCGCCCTGCAAAATCAGAATCACAAGATTAGACCATCAGATTCTCACTCCATCGGCGGACAGCCGACGGGGGGGATGGACACTCCCTCCCCATCGGCGGACAGCCAACGAGGGGATGGACACTCCCTTCCATCGGCGGACAGCCGACGAGGGGGATGGACAGCCCCTCCCCATCGGCGTACAGCCGACGAGGGGGATAAACCTAAATCAGAAACCCTACATCGGCGGACAGCCGACGGGGGGGAAAACCCATGTGAGAAAATAGAAAATTGAAGGACTCAAGAAGGGGTGGCGTTGGCGGACAGCCGACGGGAGGAACAAACCCATGCGAGAGAACACAAAACATGAAGGACAAAAGAAGGGGTGGCGTCGGCGGACAGCCGACAGGAGGGACAAACCCATGCGAGAAAATGGAAACATGAAGGACAATAGAAGGGGTGGCGTCGGTGGACAGCCGACAAGAGGGACAAACCGATGCGAGAAAACAGAAACATGAAGGACTCAAGAAGGGGAGCGTCGGCGGACAGCCGACTGGACAACTTACCCACTCTCGGAGGTTGCCATGGCGTCGGCGGATGGCCTTTCACCGTCGGCGGATGATCCGAGAACAGCAGCCGACGCACGCAGGTGAAGGAGCCGACGCCCTCAACCCTAGCAGCCGACGCAGGAAAACCTAGCAGCCGACGCGACCTCTGCGGAGCGCTGAGAAGAGGACAAAAGAGAGCTGAAAAAGAGAAGGCTGGAAATGAGGAGGAAATGTCGGGGGTGGCGGGTGTATACCCTGCAGACCCCCACCTCCCGAGACTGAATCGTCACGCCCGATGGGTCATGACGTATGGCTATGTACATACCATCCATGCATGGATGGTCATCCCTAACATCCGTCCCATCACTCCACGTAGGATGTTGATGGGACGTGGTTTGACTTTTTTTGAATCCGTCACCAAGTCATGATGGCGTGGGCATGTGATGTGATAGCTGCTCCAATAGCCACGTTCAAATTCGTAATAATAAATTAACATTGTTCTGTGACGGCGGGGGTATCTCGCCGCTATGATGGGATCTTGATCTATTCAAGGCGCGCAAAATTAAATTTGATTTTGGCGCCAATTTGTACTTTTGGGAATTCATAACTAACCCCCCGTCAGATGCGCATGCTTCATTCTGTTTCTGTCATTGCACATTCGATTCCCTCTGAGAGTGCTCCTCATGTACACGTTTTTTAGAGGACCGATATTATAGTGGTATGTGCGTAACTATCTAGCACCTTCTGCTGCCGTTTTTGTTGTCTTCGTCTATCGTTTCTGATTGGACAGTTGAGAGGAGTTTGTGATTGGACAGGTTAGAGGACACTGTATTGCTTTTCACGAAAGGTCCCCTGCAATTTCTGTCGGCGGACCTGTCCGTCTTCGTTGGCACATACTATTTCTGTGCACACTCCGAGTTGTACGATCCGCGTCGGCTGCCCGCCGAGTCGTCTTCGTTGTCGGCGGATACAATTCTCTCCGTCGGCGGGGACACTCCCCGTCGACCCTATCGGCGGTCCGCCGACGAGGTCTTCTACTTCTATCTAATGGAAGTAGAGCCGATCCAGACGTTTCTAAGGAATGGCCGATCAGGGCGGTGGAAGGTTAAAAAGGGCGTTGTCGTGGCCCTTACTCATTCTAGACTCTATTATGCAGGCAGGGCAGTGATCCAACGTGTTGTAGAATTTGATCCTATAGTGGTGATGGTAAAAGTGATTGAGGTTTCACACAGCATGGAAATGAATATACCATTTCCGGATGAGGGTGTGAAGTCCTTGAGCAACTGCTTAGGACGCATGATATTGTGGGAGGCGGCAGACCTCAGGCCTTTCGGAGAGGTGGAAGAAGATGACATCAACGCCGTCGGCTGCCCACCGACGGATGTTGTAGAAGATGTCAAGCCCGTTCAAGAATTCCTGGACCTTGCAAAGCAGATGGAAGTTGCGCTCCTCGAGGAATCCGGAGGCTCAAAGCGTTGTGTAGCCGCTGGAGTCATTATGGAGTGCTCTCCTAAAGGAACGTGGGAGGGGTTCTTGATTCCTCACAGCTTCTTTCTAATAGTGAGAGTGTCGTCCGTCAATCCAGAATTCTCTGAAACACCTGCTTTCTGCGAGTTACCGGATGTGTTAACGATCGGGTGTGCTGTGGGGCGATTGGTACTTTGGAGTGGATACAAGGTATGTCCACTTGTGAACGGCGCGTTGGCTGGCACATGTCCCGTCGGCTGCCCGCCGACGGAACCTCACTTGGGGAACGACAATGAAGAAATTGATGAAAGCAACTCCGCTCCGTCTGAGCAGGATGTGGGGATTAGGTCTCCAATGAATATCTGCAGTGACGACGATGTGTCTAAACAAGGGGAATCCGACGTAGAAACAGATGATCATTGTTGGGGTTCGGATTCCGGGACCTCGGGTACTCCTTCCACTCCAGATGCTTCTTATCCTGACCGCCACCTCTGGAGAAATCGGTATGTCGAACTTCTTAATGATGATCTATCAGTCCGTGGTAGAGCAATGATTCAAGTATGTTTACCGGACGAGGCATGTGATGATGAAGTCCTAGGGGATACAAAGGTTGGGGTTCTCTTCGTCTCTGAAGACGATCATCTGCAGATGACAACTCTCAGATGGCGTTTGACTCACACTCGGTTAGAAGGGGATCACCTTCTCTCTGATATAATTACTTACTGCTCCGAGAATTTAGCGGACGCCGACGCTGACGATGGTCTGGATGGTGTCCCGAAGAATGCCTATTGATCGGTGAGGAGGAAAGTTCGCGAAAAAGATGACGTCTCCTCTACTAAGCTTCGTCGAATGGTTGTCCCTGCTGAATGCCGCTTAGTGAGCTCAAAGCGCTGTTGCAAGGACCGATGTTGCCAGACTTTTAGATGGGAAGATACTGTGCGTATTCGTTGTAGATTTCACGCAACAACCTTCGAGGCGAGGCGAGAGATGTCCTTCGCTGTGCAAGGGCACTTACATACTGTACCTGGCAAGCGAAAGCTCTATGTTACTCTTGCGAACGTTGACGTATGTGAAGTGGCGTGGTATATCATTCACGGAGTATCAAAATCCGCGTACTGCAACTACAAGGCGTCGGCGAGAAGTGGCCGTGTCGATGGGAGTCACGGAAATTCCGGGGTACTTCGTCCCCAGATTCACACAATCCAGGCACGCGCGACGTTGACCACTATCGTTAATGAGAATGCCGACCAAATGCCCAATGAGTTTCGGATGATTGGCAAGAGGAGAGTGGCCGCGCTCAAAGTACTCCCATTTGCGATGAACTGGAATCACATGCGTGAAATGGCCAACGCCGTAAGTTCCTCCTCATCTTCTTTCACTTTGGATTGTTTATTGAATTCTAGTGATTACTACCGTCGGCGGCCAGCCGACCAGATGACGAACAGGCCAACTGATCGGCCTCACTCTGTGCTGTCTAGGTCAATGAGCAGTGCAACGCAAAGCCGATTTCGCAGTCCTCTGTTAGTCGCATGAGGAAGGATTACTTCCACAACGTTGAGGTCAAGGCGGTAGGAAGTAATTTCTCCAAGTGCACTGAGCCTGTGACTTCCTCGTTGAACTCATTGCAAAGTATCCTAGAGGGTCGGACGAGTGGCAGAGCTTGACAGAGGATAGGACCAGGCATTTGAACTATCAACGAGCTTGTCGCAACATTTATTACGGATGGACAACCCAATCTATGCAGAGTCCTACTGAGTTCCTATGCATCATACACAATAAGATGGACACATCGAAAATAGCGATCCCCCGGATGCAACGTATCACAAAGGCTAGTACGGCAGAGCTTGGTCAAATTCCGATTTCCTGTACTGGAATGCTGACTCACGGACACGGAGATGGCGCCTGCGCACACTATGGCCAGGAGCCCTATGGCCAGGAGACCCAAATTTCACAATCTCCTCGTTGTGCGGGGTATTCCGTGCCTTGGAGAGACTACCTGTCCGGGAGTCAAAAGCACTCTTCGAGGCTCCGCCACAGAATGAATTCTTTGAAGCGCTAATGCATGGATCGTCACGTTGCATCCCCTCAATTCCACCCTCTAGAGATGAGCCACTCACTTCACCTCTGCCTGGTAGGCCTGCTGTTCCTTTGCCGAAGAAGTTGTATCTCCAGCTTGACAATTCAGCGAAGGACAACAAGAACCGGTTTCTTCTAGCATTCTGCTCGTTGCTGACGACGAGGCGAATATTCAAGGAAGTTACAGTTGGTTTCCCGATTGTGGGACACACATATGAGGACATCGACGCCCACTTCAGTCACCTGTCGAAACTCATTAAGCGAAAGAACACATACTGCCTTGCCGACCTTATGAACGCATTCATGGATTCTCAGAAGACAATTGCCTTTATTCCAGAGGTTGTTCAGGACGAGGCAGACTTCAAAAGTTATGTTGCTGATTTTCATCACGACGGAGGTAATGCGATAGAAGGTCACAGTGAAATGCATCTTTTTAAGTTTTATGTAGTGGAGGATGGGGAGGATGCGGGGTGGCCCGTGATGAGGTACAAGAAGCGTGCAACTGATCCGTCATGGCTTCCACCTGGCAAACCCGTGAAAATGTGGAGGGTAGCCAAAGAGGGTAAACCACGTTTGCCCGTCGGTGATCCCAAACCGGTTCCTCATAAGCACTTATGGGGTGGTGTTGAAGTTGATGAGGGCAAGAAGAACGCGGATAAAGAGGTGGCACGAGCAGCGGAGTGTTCAGAGAAGAGAAATTTCATTAAAAGTGGATTATCTAAGTACATTGAGTACTGGAGAACTGGCATGGCTCGGGATAAGAAATACGCACAAGACATGTTACCATATGTACAGTATTGGGAGCGAATTTCAAAGGAGGTCAACGAGCCACTACCCCCCAATTCTGCCACCTTACTGGAAGGATTTTGGCCTATCTCAAACTGGAAGCGCGACCACGTCACCACGTTCGATGGAGAGGACAAATATATACCGGATCCGGATATTCGTCCTGGTGACGAGGATGAGGTGGAGCCTTATCCTTTCTACGGTCCGAAAAACTCTAGGCCGACGTCTGTGTTTAACCCATATCGTGACGTGTTACGTGGCGATTGGGTATTCTGTCGTCCGAGAAAGGAAGACCACCTACCCATTTGGATGGGTAGGGCGATAGAGCTTGATATAACAGAGCCTGTTATAACAGAGCTAGTTATAACAGAGCCTCGTCCTAATTACGGTAAGTTCAAGGTTGAATGGTGGACTCCGATGAAGGGCAAGAAGGAAGGTAAGAAGAAAGTTACGAGAGAGTGCTGGACAAGACGGTGGGAAAGGGAGTTGACTCTTGCGGAGTGGGTGGAGTGTAAATCCGTTGTATACACTCATAGGACCAGGAAAACTACGCATGAGGGCCCCCCAAAGTCCCATCTAATACCCGAAGAGGTTGTGATTGCTGCCATGGCAAACTTCGAATCGCATGGAATCTCGATGAACTGGAATGACGAGGAAGAAGACTAGTCGGCTGCCCGCCGACGATTGTGATCTTAGCTGTAGAAGACGTAGCTTGTGATGGTTTCCTCTATCGACGTTATAGTTGAATATTGTAAACACTGTGATTTCTTCGAATAAGAATTGTATTTTACCATAGACCCAATATTAGTCATGTATTACGCTTTGTCTTCTATTTGTTGTTCTGATGCCTTATTTTTCCTTCTTCGGTGGTCGTCGGCTGTACGCCGATGCTTCTAACCATACTAGATAAGCATCATGATCGGTGACTTCGTGAGGCTGGTCTATATTGTATGGCCTGTGATTTTTACGGTGGACCCTGTTACACTAGTCGGCTGCCCGCCGACGCTTTCCACAACATTGGTAGAACCACTATGCGCTTGGAGAAAATGGGAAAAAATATTTATCCATTTCATTATATTCTTATCGGAGTACAACGGTAGTGTTCCGCCCTTTACATGTTACTTTGTATTGTGTATACATCAGAGATGTCACTACTCCTAAAGCCTAAGTAACAAATGCTAACCATGAATTCTACAGCTATCTGAGTGTGTGAAGCATCTCTATTGAAAACGAGCTGAACAATGTCAACACTCACTAATTCACCCGTAGCCTTTGTACATGGAGAAAAGCCGCATATGGTCGCCAACGGCCATGCAGCGACCAGTCCTTCGCAGTAGACTTCGCTCGGACAGCACTACACCTAGTATCGACAATTGGATGCACGGATCCAAACGACGAATACGTGGACTGCGGGCTTGCGTTCCCTCGGCACCACTGATCTTGGCTAGAGCACCGACTTCCAGCACCCTCCGAGATGTCGTATGCTTCGTCAACAAGGCGGAGCCACCCTGCAGTTGACATGGTTTGCGTTGACACTTCCCCTGTGTGGCTGAAGTGACGCTGCCAACACTCTCGGACTCCTCAGACTCCTCGGACTCCTCGAACGTCAGTAGGAAGGCGATGCCAAAAGCGTCACATATCTCCAGCAATTCTAAGGTGTGAGCAAGACTCCAATACCACTCCGCACCTGGCTGCAGAAGGCGTGTGATGTATTTGAAAGCAGGAATGGCGGTGTTGCGAGAACGGGCGACCACCGCCCTATACCATGGCCGTAGCTCCTCGGGGTCAGCCGGTGTCTCCTGATACTGCGGATACCCCACACTGCTACCGCGCCTCCCCATAACGACAAAATAATGGACAATATGCGACCAACTTCTACAGTATGCGACCTTCTTCTACAGTATCCGGCTGGAGTTCGTCTACCAAACTGGTACAATTTATCATATGACAACTTATCCCAATTTCTTATATCAGGACCAGGCATTGTCTCCTTTGAACGCTCTTTTAGGCGAACACCCTAAACCCTAAACCATATGGGTAGTTACTTTTCGTCCTGATGTATTTTTAATGCCGCATTATGTGACGGTTCTTCATCATTTTTATATGTATTTCAAATTCCACAGGTCGGTTCAGTAAGAAAGAGGTTGGCTCTCCTAGTCGGCGGCCAGCCGACTAGAAAGGACTTCGAACGTTGTGACCGTGAATACTGTTAATTCTGAACGACAACTCCGAAGTCCTCACAGACAGACACCTCAATGTGAGATGCCTCGCAGTCGTGCCCACTCAGCGGTTCGCCGACGATCTTCCCTTCACCCGCTTCACTTCACAGATCCACATTTTGCAGAGCATGTATTTATTTTTATTAGAAAAGATAGATTTCTAAGGATAGGGTTTCTAGGGTTTAGGGTTTTTTGTAAGCCACTTGCCGAGGGATTCGGCCATGACAGTGGGACTTGGATGTCCTCTTTTTTGCATTATATTAAAATTCACTCAAATGATTTTATCCCTTGTAAGCGGAATGCATTTTTTCATAAATATTTGACATCTTTGTCTTTAAATTTGAGGGATAACCAGGGTTGTTCAAATAGACGTCCGACCCGGCTCCGGACGTCAAGACGTCCGACCCGGACGTCCCCCGTCCCGGACGTGGCGTCCCGACGCTCGAGAATTACGCCGCGGTAATAATTTTGCGACCCCGGAGGGGTAAAAACATTCCCCAGCCGTCCAATCCGCCGATCCCGCCACCACGCCTCATCTCGGCCGTCCGTTCGCGGGGACGGCCGCGGGGACGGCCGCGGAGACGGCCGCGGGGTCGTTGCGGACGGCCGCACGTCGATCCGAAGGCCAAGATGCGGCCGTGCTGGCACATCGCGGGCCGTCGGATGTGGGCGGCCCTCCAGGGCCGTCGGATCCCACGGCCGTCGCCGCGGCCGACCGCGGGGACGGCCTCGGGGACGGCCGCGGGATCCGACGGCCCGGATCGATCCCGGCGCAGGCCATCGGGGACCGCTCGATCGGCGCGGCCGACCGCGGGCCGTCCGATCCCGCGGCCGTCCCCGTGGCCGTCCCCGCGGTCGGCAACGGCGACGGCCGCGCGATCGGACGGCCCGCGGCAGCCATGGTCGGCCTGGGTGGGCCGTTCGATCGGGCGGCCGTCTCCGCGGTCGGCCGCGGGGACGGCCACTGGATCGGACGGCCCTCCGCGGCCGACCATGGCCGCCGCGGAGGGCCGTCCGATCCCGCGGCCGTCCGCGTGGGCGACCGCGGGGAGACACGGCCGTCCGCGTGGCCGACCGCGTGCAGACGGGGCCGACCGCGGAGACGGCCGCGTCGGTGGGACGTCCACGCGGCGCCATCGCCCGACGCGGCTGTCCAATCGGACGGCCGGCGCCTTCGGGCGGAGTTGCGCCCGATCGGACGGCCGCGGGGGCGTAGATCGGACGGCCGTGGGGACGGCCGCGAGGTCGGCTTCCCCTATATAAGGGGAAGCCGCCTCTTCATTTTTTACCTTTTTCCTCCCTTTTCGAGTGAGGCTGATTGCTACTGGTGGGGGATTCGATCCTTCTTCGTTGGTCGTTCTCACCGGGAGGAAAGGGGTCCTTCATTCGGGGGGGGGGGGGGGGGGGGGGGGGGGGACTTTTCGAATTTTTTAACGGTTTTTTTCAAAACCCTTTGGATTTGTATTGCTCTTTTTAATCATTGTGGGAATTGAGGGTTTCTTTGGAGTTGCGGTTACGATTTCTTGAAGCCTTGAAGGCTTTCCACGATGCCGAAGAATAAGAAGCAGAAGAATGTGGGGGAATGGGCAAACAAATTGGATGACATGCCGTGCTTACGTTGCAAGGATTATATTGTGGCATTCATCGTGGAATTTTACTAGGAGATTACCCTTGTTTCATTGAATAGTCGTTACGTTCGGTATGAGGAAGATGGGCCCAGGAAATTCAAGTCAGAGATGGAGACAAAGATTAGGGATCGTTTGATGGATCCGTGCTGGCATTCGGATACACAGAAGCCCGGTTACGATCATTTCGTGTCACAACGTGCACACGATGCGTTATGGAATGCTAAAGAGGTTATTACTAAGTATGCAAAGGCGCAAAGGGGAGGAGTCCAGGCCTTCAAGGATACTATTGCAAAGGCAGATTGCTTCACGAGACTAATGGCGCCCCATAGCTCAAGAAAGCATCGACGGGCGTCTATTACTTGGTGGAATTCTCCGATTGGGATGGAGACGGCGGCTGACTTACGTAAACGGCATTTGACTATCTTGGCAGACTTTGCAATTTTCTATTACTTGGACAAGGAAGTCCAGAGAGGTGGTTATGCTACCATACGTAGGGTTCGTATCGAGGGAAACCCGGAAATCCCACCATTCTGGGAGTTTGCTGAGAAATGGCCGCTCAATTGGTCTATGAGGCCGGATTTGGCACGTGTGGACCACAACAATGAATCTCTGGCGATAAGGATTCCCCATCCTGGTGTCATCCGCTTCATGGCCATTCATCAGTTGGAACATGTGGGATTCATGTTCTGGTGGAACGGTGGGACCCTTCGAGCCATGCTACAGAGAGACAACGAGGCCCCGGGTGACCTCCCCATCGACTACATCTTCAGAGAGAATGCAGAGGACAGTCCGATTCTAGGGAAGCGTCTCCAACTTTTCAGAAGTAAGCGTACAGAGCTTGCTTGGGCATTGTGTAACATCATAGATGCTGTGCACAAATACGGTTACCTCCACAATGACTTGTCACCGGACAACATCCTACTTCACTTTCCGGAAGATGAGTCCAAGATCTACATCGGGGTTTGTGATTGGGGCTTGATGACGAAGACACTAGAGAACAGAAGGTCGCCTTGGGTTTTTGAGAGTGTCCATCAGAAGGAGGAGACTATGAGGAGGCGATATTGGGTGGATCCTCGCGTGGTATACGTACACAAGGAAAACCAAGATATTCAAATCATTCCAGATTTGACGGTTGCATCGGAGGATTTCGCAGCTGCGAAGATAGCGGCGAAGATCAACAGGGGCAACATGTGCACGGCATACCACGAAGCCGAGCCAGTAGAAACACGCCATTTCCAGAATATCGGAGAACTCGCAATGGTTTTCGAAGGTTACCTTGAGAGAGTTTGCCAAAACAACAGAGGAACGATTGGTGGACTCGGACATCTTATTAACCGTTTCAGAGATACACACAACTGGCCCACTCCCATCGAGCACTATCGCGAGGGTTACTGATATGGAGTTACATATCTACCTTTCCGTATTCCTATAAAAGCATAATGTTTTTTTTGTTACCGGACGGCGGGCATAGCTCTTAGTAGTGAATAGTCATATTTACACTCTGTATTATTATGAGATGTTGGAATCTCAATTTTTGTACATGGGTCAATATTTTGTTTATAAAGTTTACTTGCATTTGGTTCAAATATGGTCTCTGTACTAAGATTGGTCTATTTCTACCCCTTGTATTATGAGGAAAACGGATTGGCTCCACACATCTAGCTAAAAGTCGATACTCTCAATTCTAATTATGAAAATGATGCGATATGTGAATTGTAACCGTTATGCTTTGTAATTTTTATTCTTACAAATATTGGCAAGCGTATACTGAAGTTCTTTTCGTGAAGACGAAAGCGTAAGGGCTGCAAAACATGATTGCTCATAATCCTTTGTACTAACAAATACCTTAGATATAAATATGCATCCATCAAAAAATATCATTCACGATATTCTTATTAATTTAGCCAAAAAAATAATTGAAAATTATTTTGCATACTTCTCTTGAGATTCATTATATTCTAGTGCTCGTAAGTTGTAGACTCGTAACCCATGTCAATAGGAAGTTGTCATTTTAAAAATAGTGATATTGATAGTAATGTGCACTTAGAATAATGCTAGAAGAATATTAAAAAGGTAAATTCCTTTCAAATGTGAAGACAACTACAATATAAAAGACAACACAACTACACTCTAAAACACTAATTATATCTATTCTACTTGCAAAATGTGGCACGTGCCAGTATTCTTGAGTCCGTACATTTTAAACCTCCATCTACAAAACTGCAAACTACGTACATACTATGTTTGCATCTTTTACTTTCCGTTGTAAATTTGTAATATGCGAAGTCCACATTAAAGTCTCGGTACGCTCCGATGCTGTAGAAAGTACTACCATGCACCCCATTCTAATAGTCTCCCCTCCACCCTAACCCATTGTAGTCATATGGATGATAATAGTTCCCATCATTGGGGAGTTCGCTTGGACCTCCCCGATCGTACGTTTCTTGTGGCCCGTGCCTTGCAGAATTTGTGGAGGCTCTCAGAAGTCTCTCTCTCTCCTCCATCAATCTTCGATTATCCCGTCTAAGGTGAAACGCATGATTCTCCATCTGTAGTACGTAATTTTGCCTTGTTCGCTCCAACTCCAGTTCTTCCTCAAAATAGCTATCTCTTACAACTCGACCGGGAGGGTATCCAAAAGGAGGAGGTGGTACTCTGTTATCGGGATGACGTACGTTGGGGTTGTCCCCGCTATTGTGATCAGTACCGTTGGTGTGATAACCTAGAGGTGGAGGAAATATTCAAGGCGGAGTCCGCGAAGATGATCTGTAATCATCTTCTGCAAATAGGGCAGATGGGGTACCATGACCACCATATCCGCGGTATGGAGGGGGAGATGCGTAATCATCACGTCCGAGTCTCTGCGTATCTTCTTCGCGATCTGGGGAATAACCGTGAGGTACCTCTCTCGGAGGTGTTCGATGGCACGGACTAGCACTCCTTGGAGGACTCGGTATTTCCGACTAGCCGTCGTCATAGTTACTAAAGTATCTTGATCCCGTTGCATAATCTGGCCACGGTCATCCCCCATAGGGTCCATACACACCATCCGCAAAGTCAAAGGGTAAATCAGCTCCTTCCGGTTCCCCGTGGCCATAGCCTCGTTTGTGGGGTCCCATGTCTTGACGATCTAGCGAACGGTGTCCCCCGTGGGCAGAGCTTTGTCCATACTCCTCATGGTTGGTACGCGATGACTCTCTGGCACGATGCCCTCTGCGATTCCTGGGATTTTCGTTTGAGCGACGCCCTCGATAGTTGTCTTCATCATCATAGCTTAAACGACGTCTCTCCTGTTCCTCATCATTATATTCGATGGCTAGAGTTTGTATTCCTGCATCTTGTGCCGGTGGACTCCGACGGTTTGAAATATGTAATGGGGGACAATCGCTATGTCCACTCCAGTCTGTTACAAGATCCATGCTGTCTCTGTTCATTCTATCTGTCCTCAATCCCGAGACTGTGGTCCAGTCAACCCTCTTGAATAAGACTATCTCCGCGTACACCATTGCCATATTCGAATACAACATGATATGAGGTCGGGAGTTCTGGATTCGTGCTGCTCGAAAAACCTCGTTGTATCCAATTTTGAAATGATTACTTTCACAATTGTCGATCCTGATCTCTCCCCGTGTTGCCTGTTTCTCCGCAGCCTCGGTACGTAGATGTACTGGGATCAACTTCATGAGGTGCTTCATCTTGACATATTCCTTGCAAGTTACCATCCGCCATGGTGATGGTTCCCCCTCCCATCCAATCTCTGCTACACAATCAGGGTCATTCGTAGCGTATGGATCCAAGGGGTGTTTCCTTTTAAGAGTGGAGGGTCCTCCCCGGTCGTTACGAGGCATGGCGAAAGTCCGGTAAGCGAGTAGCTGTGAATACCGTGTATCGAACCAACCTCGTAACAATGCCTGTAACTTCTCCCCACCGTATAAAAGTTGATTTAATCTCGTATATATCTAGTGCATAAGGACTAAAACAAAACCCAGAACTCCTGCCAAAAAACCGTACGTATGAAGCACTATATTGTTGGTTTCATAATAACCAACAAACGGTGCTGACAACCCTAAACACAATCCCACGATAACCCGTGGGGAAGTAGTAAAAGCTTGGAGGAACGCAACTAAACTGAAGTAAATCCAGCACATGTAGCACGAGCACCCAAGTGAAGAAAAAGGAGGAAGGGCCAACCATTTATGCTGGCCCGAACCCCTAGGCAGCCAGTTAGGTCAAACGACGGCCCCCCTACGGCCGTTGGATCTTGGGGAATAGAGAATCCAATGGCCGTAACTGGTCCGTCGCGGGAGCGGTCGCGGCCGTCCACGATCGCGGCCGCGACCGGTCGTGCGGCCGCGACCGCTCCCCAAAGGCTGCGTCGGTGGACCGCCGCCCCACGGTCGGGACGGCCGACCACGTCGACGGGCGTCCCCGGGGTCGGCCGTGGCCACCGCGGGGACGGCCGTGCTCCACCCCGCGGTCGGAGGCTGCAGCGGCGTGGTCGGCCACGGCCGTCCACGCGGACGGCCCTTCCGACCGCGGGGTGGGCCGTGGCCGTCCCCGGGGACGGCCTTGTCGGACCCCGCGGGGACGGCCGCGGCCGACCCCGAGGTCGGGGGGGCTGCGACCGCGGTGTCGGCCGCGGCCGTCCACGCGTGGTCGGCCACGGCCGTCCCCGCGTGGACGGATGTCGTCCAGAGCCGTAGGATCTTCTCGGCGGAGAAGATCGGACGGCCCTGGGCGACGGCCGTTCATGCAGGGTCGGCCGTGGCCGTCCCCGGGGACGGCCGAGGGGGGGGGAGGGTCGAAGGAACTCCCCTCCCCTTGTGTTTTCTCTCCTCCCCTCCCCCCTCTCCTCCCCTACTCTCCCCCCTCCTTCTTGTCCCAAACAATCCCGCTTGGGATTGTTTGGACATTATATCTCCTACAAATGGAAATTTCAGACATATCCCGGATATTGTGGGGAATGTCCTGAAGATCCTGTGATCGGGGAGATGGGGTCGACGTTTGAAATTGGGATCCAATGAACTATGTGATATTTTGGTTCTTTGGAGGTGGATAACCCCCTAGGATCTACAAATAATGTGAACACGTTTATGAAGAAGAATATATATCCTATTGAATGGAAAGAACCGTAAACATTTTGGGTATACTAAAAGAGTTTTTACCAATTGTCATTTAAATAAACGAAGTTACTCATGTTTTAGCATACGGTAATGAATTAACATTTTATACTTACAAATCAAAAGAGTAAATGTCAACAAGGAGATGATAAGAGGAACATCGCGGAGAGAATGCACTAGAAGTAATTCAACGCATAAATTGATGTACACACTTGGTTTTTCATGCGGTGCACCTTACGTTTAAATGGTTAAGAGATTTGCATTTATATTTCACCGGTTTACGGTTTCATAAATCTCTTAGAAATATAGATCCAATTTCTTCTCGAATAGTGGTATACAATGAAAATATTTATATAGATTCTTTGACTCTAATTTTTAATGGAATGATTTACCCCAGTTTTATTTCTTTAATTTTACATACTCTCGTTCTTTAGTATTATGATAGAATCAAAAATAAAAACATAAATAGTAGTTTAGATTATGAGAGAAACTGGAGATAATAATAAAGTGAAAAAAACCAAAACAAACATTCAATTCTCTTGGGATTATGCAATTCATGGGAGGAATAAAACTCAAATCATTGTTTTCATAACAGATGGTTCAGTTCTAATTTCTCATGCCTGGTTTAGAGTTATATGAAATATAAAAACTCTCCTTGCACTTTAATGTCTTTTATTTTACACACTTCCATACCGTAGTACTGTGTTATCATTAAAAAAAAATAAAAAATCACTAGCTCACATTATGAGATGAGGAAGGGATAATAGTAAAAAACAAAACAAAAACAGAAAACATTCAATCGTCACTGAATAATGCCAATTTGTGAACGACTAAAATTGAAATCATTGTTTTTATAAACAATTCTAGTTTCCCACACCCAGAATTGAGTTGTAACTTATATGAAATAAAATAAATAAATTAGGTAACACATTTACATTATATACTATAGGAATATATGTTTATTCATATACACTTTAACGTAAATATAAATATGGAATTGGATTCTAACTTGTACAATGTATAGTACATACGTACAAAAGTAATCACTTACTAATGACACAATGAGAGAATTTAACAAGCACGATAATTCATAGAGACACATAGACTATACTGTACCAAGGAAAAATTAAAAAGTCACGACGTGAAATACTTGGAGCTACAAGTACGGAAATAAAATTATTACACGAAAACGTATATTGACGGGACATAATTTTAGAAATATATATACATATTATTGGAATACTAAAAATACTGATGAACGATGTTTGGTAGGGTGGTATTGTTTCGGAATAGTAATTAATTAAATTAATGAACAACACAAAGAACAAGAGGTTTGAGGACGGATATGAATATTAGAATTATAACGACGACGGGTGTAATATTAAGAAATAACGTATCGATACACTTGGGGAAAGCTGTGAAGTAGAAGTATATTCATAAGTAAACAAATGAGTGAACCATCAAAATAATAGACGAAAAAAGAATAGTTTGAGAGGGAAAGTATCGAAATTATAATTATTACAAGAAATAGAAGTCGGCCATGATGTAGTGATACATGGAGAGTTGAAAACGTATATATGAAAGAGGGGTACAGTACTCAATAAAAACTAAAGCAGTAGGGTACATCTAGTAGAATATAATTCAAAACTAAAGCAGTAGGGTAGAATTAGTAAAATGGTGGAATAGTGGTCGAATTAGTAAAATATACTTTAACATGGGTCATGGAGGAAATAAATTGAAATACGAACGTTCAAAACGATATGAAAGGAAGAAATTCACGAAATGACATTTATGGAGCTTCGAGGGTTGGAGTTCTAAATTAGACAAATTAGACGTTAAAAAAAGGGCATAAACTAGAGGGGAATAAACATAGAGGAAAATAAAGAAGAGGTAAATGAAAACAATATTCGAAAGTGGAAATTGTATAGAGGGAGGAACGTTAAAAGTACATAAAGAGATGGTAACTCGAATTAAATTGAGAATATGAAGCCGTTTAATGAAAGTATAATAGAAGCACTTATGTATTTAAAAAAACAAAAATTCAAAGCGGAGAATAAGAAGACGGAGAACTATTTAGATTACAATTTCTGAAACAAGTTTAGATGAGTTCGATTTCTGCAAGGAACTTCTGGAGTGCGATGATAGACCACCTTGAAATGCGTACGATAGAAACAACAGAAATAATGATTCGAATAAATGACACATACATTAACTTCAGTGGAGCGTACGGAATATTGACTCGTTGAAGAATTTAGATGCTTTGCATACCATGAAGTATTTTAATTCATGTTTACATTAACTGCTGTTCTCATTTTAATTGGTGAAAGAAATTAACAGGTTTAGTTTAATATGTGATCGGAAGATGTAGCATTATATGTTCTTTTCATTTGTATTTTAAAAAAGGGGGGGAGGGAAATTTCCCGCGGCCGCGACGGCCTCGTCCCCACAGTCGGGGGCCGTTTCCACGGCCGTGGGCCGTCTCCGCGAGGGCCCGTCCGCGGGGACGGCCCTTCGATCGCGGCCGTGATCGAACGGCCGTCGCCTTGGAGACGGCCCCGATCGGACGGCCGCAGGCTGTCGCCGACGGTGCCGTCCCCGCGGCCGTCCCCGCGCGGTCGGCCACCATCGGACGGCGACGGCCGCGGGGACGGCCGCGATCGGAGGGCCGCAAGCCGCCCCCTCGGGGGCCGTCTCCAAGGCCGTCCCCTCGGCGACGGCCTTCATCGGACGGCCGTCGCCGAGGACACGGCCCGATCGGACGGCCGCGGAGGCACGGGCCTCCGCGGCCGTCGCCGTGGCCCCCGACCCGACGTCCCCCAACGGCCGTCGTCAGGTTCGGGACGACGGCCATTGGCTGCGGCCGTAGGATCGGGGGGCGACGGCACTAGGCTCGGGGGGACGGCCGTAGGGTTGGGGGCCGTCGCCATATATGGCGACGGCCGTCCCCCACTTCCTCACTTCACTCTCCTCAATAGTCCCTCTCCTATTGCTACAGTTTCCCAATTCACTTGGGAGCTTGTTGGTACGTGGGGGTGAGGAGATGGGGGTCCCTTTTTATTGTGGGGGGGGGAGTTTTTGAATTTTCTGTATTCGTTATTTTGTAAACGTCATTTATCAACTCCTTGTTTTCTTTAAAACAAAACCATATCGTTTTTGTTTAAAACGAGGTTACTATGGCGAATCCGGAACATGATGAGATTGGAGGAACCGGGAAGAGGAACAGGCCGAAGGGAATGTGCCACAACGTTTCGTGGGAGATCCTAGACAACAAAAACATTGTAGCAGAAGAAGGCTGGGAATCTGTAGGGGAGATTTTCTGGACTTTCAAGGAGTGCAAGAAGTATGTGAAGATGTATCACATTGACAAGTTGTGGCCCCGAGAACAACACGAGATGAACACACGGACTTTTACTTGCAAGCCCCGGTCATGCATGGATGACCATTTCTTGCATCGGGCATATGAAGTCTGGACTACTATGTTTGGGCAACGGAAGCCCAGCAAAGGCCATTTCAATTATACCATTTGCAGTATGGTATATGCGGAGCTAATATTGAAGCGGAAGATTAGTTGGTGTACGTACCCCACTACGAAAGACAGGCCGTTGCAAATTGGATGGATGGTAAGAGACATTCCAGATTTATATCTGATCGATCCTTTGGAAGCAAAGAAGGTCGTAGCGGAGTTCCGAAAGCGGCAGTGGCCACATCTAAAGAGCTTTCCGAAGAATGAAGTAAAAAAATTACAGAATGAAACTCCGCATCATCCAGAGGAAAAGAAGCCCGTTGCCATTGCCAATGTGATCGCTACGATGTTCCCCGTTGCCACAGAAACTAATGTCCCTACTATTCCTAGAGCAGACCTGGGAATCACGGTGAAATCTTCCAACGATACAAAGGGCAAGGCAGCCGTAGATGAGGTGGAAGTGGAGGTGGACAATGACTGCTCAACACATCTTACGGCTGCGGAAGCCGGATGCTCCAAGCCTCGTTTAGTGGATGATGGTCCAAGTTCCTTGGCAATAGTACAAGTGCCTACCGAAGAGGATAGCACAAAGGATGCAGTTCATTCCATTTCGGAGATTATGGAGCTGGTGAAGTCGATGCCAAACAACGAATCATTGAAGGAGTTACTAGATTTTAGCATCAAATTGACGGAGGTGTCCTCTGATGAACAGCGTGGGGGCTTAGAGAATACCACAGAGGGAGACGCTGTAGGAAAAACCACGAAGGAAGTGCAACAAATTCATAATGTGTTGAAGATTGCACACACCCTGAAAGAAGGGGCTTCCGTATTAGGCGCCATGGCACCAGATCTTCTAAACATGGCTCATGCATTTGGAAGTATCACTTCGGGCATGATACACGGTGCCCTCAGCATTGAGACTTTGGTATCTTCCATTAAGCCTCTTCTGGAAGACCGTGTGCAATTAGGCGAAGAGAACGTGGCCCTGAGTAAGGATTTAATGGAGGCAACGCAACAAATCAAGAGTTTGACAAGAAGGTTGGACAATGTGAAGATGAATTTTTATGCATAATTGGAAGAGTGCAAAATCTACCACCCGGTAGATAAGGAGAAAAACAAAACAAAAGAAGTGAAGCCTGCGGTGAAGAAGGAAGTGGTGAAGGTGGAAGGAAAGGATCGTATCATTGAAGTACTGAGCGATGGTGAGGATTCCGATGACCTTGGCCTTTCTAAATTCTCAAATAAAAGTGGAGATGGGGCCACACAAGGGATGGCGTCTTAGAAGTCTAAAATGACATCTGGTCCAGTTCCATTGGACATTGGCTCTAGCCAAGCAACACCAGGACATGAGGATAGAGGAAAAGGGCCAATGGATGATTCAATAGAATTAGACATTCTTTTACGGGATTTGGAGGTGGCTAGAAGGGAAAGAGACGAGGCCCGTACGGAACTGGAAAGGCTGAAGACCACCATACAGATGGTAGATGATACACCATCTTCTATAAGGGCATTATCATGGCTTGGTTGGGTCCACAAACTACGAGATAAGGAGACAATAGTCTCTAGAGCACAACAGGATATGAAGAAATGTGCAATTACTTCTATGGATGTCGAAGAAGCTATCCAATCATCTTTACAGAAGTATAACGAGGCAGCAGCCAAGGGCGGCGAGGATGCTACAAAAATCACGATATGGCGCGATGTAGGAGAAATGATGGAGCGCACATTACATAGTTCCAAAAATAAAGAAGGGGTCATTGACTGGGCGCTAGAGGTCGAGGAGGGGTGGATGCCGTACGATGTACTATCATCTCATTTGGATGAATCGAAACGTGTGGTTATCCATACCCGCAAACCGTCGGAGGAATATTCAAAGGAAACGTGTCCCATCTGTCAACAATATTTTGGGCCGGAAGGGGCCTTTGAGATGGGGAATTGTAATCACAAGTTCCACATAACCTGCATCGCGAAGGCTGCTTTAAACAACAAACAGTGTGTTATGTGTCGCTCCCCAATTAGTTCACGTTTTTACGAGATGCTGGGACTACAACACGTGATGCCGCCTGGGCATGAGTTTGATCGGTGGAATTTACCACTAGACCAACTACCTAAGAAAGAGCTGAATTATTATGATTGGGGCAAATCACTGGCTTGGAACCCGGAGACAATGACTCACCAACTATCTACGGCTAACGATGCCGGAATGGACGATCTTTCATGGATGACACACGACTATGAGGTGGAGATGAGGGCACGTGAAATTCCGGATGCCAAGGACGGAGAATTTTTTTGTAGGAACTTCGGTGGACATTGGAGTATACATGGCAATCGCTTCTTCCGGTTTCCAAAACCGGAAGTTGTGGTAGATGCCGACGGTAAGAGAAGAGAAGTAGAACGGGACTATGGGCAACTTGATGAGTACAAGATGTATGACAGAACCCCGGTTGGGAGGGCACTTGTATTGGCCAAACTAGAAGAAGCCATTCAGCATCGTCGCACTTTTACAGAGGAATCCTTCAAATATTCGGACCTAGACTACTGGGTGATCACTAAGAAGTCTGACGATGCTCTTCAGAAAATAGTTTGCGACTAGAGAAGGGCACTTCGTGCGGAGGATAATTCCTCTCGTTGGTCACGCAATAGGATTGAGAAGATTGTGCAAGAAACAGTAGCCAAGATTGAAAAGGCAAAGGAGTTGTGGGACGGGAAGAATTCCAAGAAGCGCAATCGAGACAACCCTTATGAAGATGACCCCGAATGGGGGGAAGATAATCGTCGTTCGTTGGAACGCGTGGAAGAAGAATATCGATCGGGGGGTACAATTACACATCCAAGCCAGCGACGCCAAACTCGGAGGTCAAATGCAAACAATGGACGTTGAGTAGAGTATTTACGTTGGACATGGTACCCGCATTACTACGGTTAATGTGACAATACACTGGGTGATAGTCGTATTTAGAGCAGTATATATATATATTGGTTGCGGAGCCGGGTGTATGGACTTTACACTACTTCTATATGTACTTGCAAAAATTACCTCTGGTTTTAATACAATTTCATTTATGTTTTATCGGAGTTGCATTTGTGTTGAAAGAATTGTTAGTACTTAGATGCATCGAACTTCATATGTAGATTGTGTACATTCATTACGAGAAAGAAATTGCGAGAAGTACAATCAAAGTAAAAATAAGTACACAACGTGGAGGACAATATTGAAGAGGCAAGCACCACCGCTTAAATGAGATATAATATGATAATGGTTTCTAGAAATGGACATTCATAAAAGAGTGGCATTCTAGGGTGGTGCACTGGAAATGCCGCCTTCTAACTATCGTGCCCAATCAGGCCACATAATCGCTGTCGTCCTTCACTTCGGCCCCACTAGGACCGGAAGAATCGTATTCGTCATCGCCATCGCTCTCGCGTACCTTCTTCACCCTCGCCTTAGTCTTCTTCTTTGACTCGAATGGGTTCAGGAATTTCTTTGGGCCATTCGGGTCATCCAAAGGAGTTTTTGGCCTCCCAGGATTGAAAGCCAACACCTTCTGAGTCTTGTCTACAGCCTTTCGCTTGGACGTGGCTCTAGCAGGGGGTTTCTCAGGAAATATGTCCGGTTTTCCCAAAGCCAACTTCGGCCCAAAGAGATTCCCAATTGGAAGTCCGTCATCAGTAGAGAGGAGGCCCGGGTCCGCTTGTCGGGTTCGGACCAATCTCTTCCTACATTTCTCCGCTACTTCAGCAGCCTTAGCATCTGCCTTCATTTTTTTAGACAACTCAACCAACCTCGTGGACGATTCGAACCCACCAACTTGGACCCTAGTCTTTGCAGTTCCAAACAATGTGCGAGATGCACCCGATACGGGTACGGGCACATCCTCCTTTGTAGTGGGTGGAACCATATCGTCCTTCAGGCGGTTGAAGTTTGGAGAAACAACCTTAGAAGTATCAATGGTGGGGTCTCCCTCTTTCTTTGGTATGACCAAATCCACGGTAGTATGAGAGGATCCTCCCCGGAGAATCTTATCACTGTTTAATAAACCGTCTCCATTCAAAAAAGAGGAAAGATGAATCGTATCCTCCTCGTTGGTACCTTCTTCTTCGACATCATCATACTCGAAAGCACGCTCCATTGGCGCAGGAGAACAACGGGATTTTCCTTTTGGAGACACCTCGAGGTCGTCGACTGGGGCCTCGATGGGGGGGTCAATTGATAGATCATCGAAGGGTAGATCAACATCAGACTCACTAGAGTAGTCAACATCCTCGGTTTCCACGGCCTTCGGATCCTCCTTCCCCTCCAACTCCCCGTAGAACCTGCCTAAGGCACTCAACTTGGACTGGGAAATTATCTTGGAATTTGTATACACAAACACGAGGTCATTAGCCCTCTCCGGAAGTAAACGGTTTCGCTTCCTGTCGTGGACAAAGGAGTAGCTACTCCAATTCCGCTCGCATGAAGAAGAAGACAGGGGCTGAGCTAAAATCCTTTTTGCAATTGGGGAAATGAATTTACCAGCGGATCCGTATATATCCCACCAACCAGAAGGCGGCAGTTGTGACTTAGAGGATTCACGTACGTCACGAAACGGAGGATAAGCTTCACGAAATGCAAAGAACTCTTCTATGACCACTTCCTTCAGTGTCGGAGGAGCCATCGACAACAAGACCTCCTTCGCCGATGCCATTGCATCAGTATCATTGCGAAGGTCCTCATCGTCAATAAGATAAGGGTTTAGAAGCGCAGCAGCACACTGTAAGGGTGAATTAATCATGGCTTTACGCTCGTAAAATGAGTCCTCGCAGTAATCAGCATTGTCTGAGTCTAGTTTGAAGGGCTCATGGCGTAAAGAGAGAACATGCTTCTCAAGGTTGCGGAGAACGACGTAGGCTTTACCCAATGCCGATTCCTTCGCATCAAACTCTCGTAGGGCATATACAACGGGACTCGTCATCCACTTGAAGTTTGCACATTGCTCCCAGAAAACGTCATCCAAGACAACCCTCTTAACATCGCGTGAGATCTTCGCTTTGTCACGGGCAGATAAGGTCTTCTTCGTTTCGTAGTTTCTCCAGTCAGGATCCACAACGCTCTGCTCCAATGCTCCTCGAACCTTCAGAAGACGCGAAATCATAATGTAGTGCGATGCAAACCTAGTCTGACCAGGCATCAGCAAGCTAAGTTTTGCCTCGTGCTTTCGAAATACCGAGAGTGGCATTTGCCTTATCTTTATGAACTTAACCAAGTTCTTAGCCCGATCTAGGAGCTCCTTCACCCACTTCATCTTACTCCAATCCTCCAACAAAAGGTCCATCGCATGGGCAGCACATCCTTGGACAAATATGGATGGATAGAGAGCTTGGACCAACTTTCCGGCATTAAGCATCACCGGAGCATTATCGTAGCATACTTGAATGATGTTCTGTTCTCCAACTTGTTGGATAAACTTCTCAATGACGGTTGCTAAGAAAACAGCATCCTTCTCTTTCCCACTCGTGTCAATGGCTCCCAAGAATAACTCACCAGCAGGAGATACCAGCATTGCGTTTATTAGAGGGCGACTGCTTACAGAAGTCCACCCATCCAGGGCCAACGTTCCCCCGTACTTCCTAACACTTGAAAAAATCCTATCATTCAAGGAAGTCTCCAAATCAGTCCTTGCTTGGGCTAGTAAATTTGTT
The DNA here is from genome assembly GCA_014871385.1 of Ceratodon purpureus. Classification (NCBI taxonomy): domain Eukaryota; kingdom Viridiplantae; phylum Streptophyta; class Bryopsida; order Pseudoditrichales; family Ditrichaceae; genus Ceratodon; species Ceratodon purpureus. Next base: position 62,410,296 of record CM026426.1, on the reverse strand, counting down.
CGGAGATGGTGGTAAGATGGAGGTGTGTATGATATCTTCATGTTGGACGTCTTCAACACCGCGTCCTTGAAAGAGGCACTCTGAGCCACGTTAAACGAGATACTGTTCTCGTAAAAACATGTGGCCCATGCTTTGTCGCATTCCCGCCTCTGAGTCTCTTCGAAGCCCTCTTGAAGGGTAGATTGCCTCTTTGCCTTCAAAGGAACAAACGGTCCACTACCTTCCCCCGGAAGAGTGGAAATGAAAGGTACACCCTCACCAAATAAAACGGGTTCATTCTTCGGAGTAGAAACCCGGGATCCAGCGCATGAGTCCACATCCATGGGAGTGTTCACTCTGGGGATATATTGCCACGAGTCACCGGGGAAGTACTCTGCTCCGACATGAATATTCTGGAGTCGTTAGGGAATTTGCCACCGCAATTCTTGAACAAGGACAGTATAGCGGGTGACAAATTAGTGCAACGACCTACTCCACTAGTCCGTACCCCTAGAACTTTGTCATAGCCCAAATGACTGAGCATCCGCTCAATCCTCTTTGCGACAGTGTTCTTGCATAGCATACATTGAACCATCTCAGTCTTCTTCTTCTCCGCATCGATCATATGGACTTCCGTATACCATGGGGAGTAACTTTTAGACGCCATTGGTGCACTTGATAGATCGCCCGGAAAAACTTCAAAAAATCGGGGTACCACGTCCTCAAGAGAACTAGAGCCTCCGAAGAAGCTCCAATTCAACACACTTCTCAACGCCGCCGTTCACCATGCAACAGATACACACGTATATTAGTGCAACCAGTAGCACATGGAGTACAATTCAGAAGTGTAATGGCAACTTTCAGGAGGGGTCTTTTATACTCATTCCCTGAAATGCCAAGGGGTAAGCCCTAAAAATCAAGGGAGGACGGCCGTCGAGGCCGTAAGTCAAGCGAGGGGCCGTCCGATCATGGATTGTCACGGCCGTCGACGGGGTCGTCGCCGGGGACGGCCCCCCCCACTACGGCGACGGCAAGGGGCCGTCGCCGGGGACGGCCCCCCCCACCGCGGCAACGGCAAGGGGCCGTCGCCGGGGACGGCCCCCCCCACCGCGGCGACGGCAAGGGGCCGTCGCCGGGGACGGCCCCCTCCCACCGCGGTGACGGCAAGGGGCCGTCGCCGGGGACGGCCCCCCCCCCCCACCGCGGCGACGGCAAGGGGCCGTCGCCGGGGACGGCCCCCCCCCCACCGCGGGGACGGCAAGGGGCCGTCGCCGGGGACGCCCCCCCCACCGCGGCGACGGCAAGGGGCCGTGGCCGGGGACGGCCCCTTCCCGACGCGTCCGACGGCCCCCCCCGCTCCGCGGCGACGGCCGCACCCTCCCCCGCAACCCCTCCGCCGCGTAGAAGATGTGGTTTCACCCCGGGGTGAAACCTATGCGGGTGATTTTTTTTTTCTAAGTCACAGGACGTCCCCTGGCGCTTGCGGACGTCCGCGGAGGTCCCCACGTCCCGAGCGTCCCGGACGACCGTGACAACCCTGGGGATAACGCATGAATGGGACGTCTATTGATGATGCAAAGTAGTCCATAATTGAGCGTTTTGTCCATAATTACTTAAATACCCTTTGTATGTATACACTTTAATCCTTCAAATGGTCAATTTTATTATCAAGCTTACAATAACTTGTGTTCTACTTAAAAGGCCATAATATAGTTTTATTGATGCAGAAGAAACACTTTTCAAATTCAAATAAGTTTTAGATTAAAATGTTTCATTGAATAAATTAGCTTGTTAAAAAATAGAATTGGTCTAGATATCTAGATACATATATATATATATATATAAATATGTAAGAAATCACAATGTAATAGTATAATCATTGCACATCTTACTATATAGTTGAAACTTGAATTTTTGTGATAATTTTGGCATATAATAAATAAATAAAATATACGATAAAAAATACCAAATAAAAAAACTAATACACAAAATACACAAATGTAGACTACATGAATATATATAGTATTACTTATAAAATGTATGCAAATTTATAACAATGCACTTAATATATGTATGGACTACAAATCTTTTCATATTATAATTCTAAAATAGACATTAATCTTTAAACATTCCATATGGATCTTATATGTAATATGAGATTTGTGACCAACAAAAAACTCTAGATTACAATCTTAATAACTCAGTAGGACTATATTGATTTATACTTCAGCTTCTATTTCTACCTAAATCTATTAAAGATGTAAATCTATTACAAATACAACCAAACTATACTATATGCTGCTCTTTCTTATGGCATGCTCAAACATTTAGGAATTAAGCATAAAACACATTAGTACCAAACATTGTCAATATAAGTGATAAAATAAACATAGTAATTATGATATATAAATATACACATGCACTATTTGTAAATACTACATATAGTCATAATAAAGGACATAGTAAATATATACGACAAATAAAAAATATATACCACATATATATACTAAATATATATAATATATAAACTAAAAAACTGATAACCAATATAATTATAGAACTAATATAACGAATATGATGATATAACTAATATGATAATATAACTAATATAACAAATATAATTAAAATCTAATACAACTAAAATCTACTATAAGTAGAATCTAATAGAATTAAAATGTAATCGTAATCTAAATAGCCGCATCGATTTAAAAATGAAACTGCAATACATGTTCTACAAAAATGTAGAACGCTGTGCCTGGAGCATGCACAATCTTTTGCCGCCATATGACTTCGGCAAAGTAGCCATCATAATGGCCCTTTACCGTACCATATCGCGGCGAAAACTTCTTTACTGCACTCCAAGTTTTAAAAATGCCTCCCTGTTGCCAGGGACATACTTTACTTGAATATCGGGGTTGATTTGTTAAAGTTGTATAATAGAATTTGTTAATTCATACCTTAGGCAGGGTTGTCATAGTAGACAAACGGGGGGTTTGTTACGTTACGGACCTGACAGTCGCGTTTTTATCGGACAACCGGACATCCTTACCGGGCGAGCTACAATGTCGAGTAAAATTACACAATGAATTCACACCTCATAGTTTACTGCTGTTTACCATAGGATGGCGCCTGTCCCCTCGTACGCGCGCATATCTGCGCCTGCTCGCGCCTGTCCTCAGATTGATCGCGCCCGACATCTAGAATGATTGCGCCCGTACGATCTCGCCCGATCACGGTCGATTGCACCCGTTCGAGGGACCGCTCGCGCCCGATACCCTCGAGCGTCCGTAGATATACCCACTAAGTACCCAAACTACTTTATCCGCTTGCATGCATAGGGTAGCCGCACGCGCCCGCGAGTATATAAGGCCACCCCCTCCCCTCATTTTGCACCTCCCCACTCTGAGCATTTTTCCTTCAACAGCCCACATTAGCTAATTGCTTGGTTTTTGGGTGGGTTCCATTATAATTGCGTCAACCTCCAAAATGAATACCCACACATGCTATTGTAATCAAATCAAGTCGTACATGAGTTTAACGAATGGTACCATTCCACTGGGCATCGCTGGGTGTACGGACACAATCATTTGGGAAATGTTGGAGCGTCTACAAAAATTAATCGAGTTGTTTGAAGATTGGATTTCTTATCGAGAAAAATTGGTGGCATACGCAAAGAATGGACAACCACTGCCTCCAACTACTGAAAAGCACTTGGCAATCCAAACAACTCTTAAAGAACTTGACTGTGAGGTTGGAGATCACATCAACGATCTCAAGAAGGAGATGGCAATACTTTGTGTCCCCAATATTGCCTCCGCTGCTCAAAACCAATCATTTCAAGAGGCATTTGAAAGTTTTAAAGGAACGATATTTAGACTGCATGGCACTGTAATATGTTACAACAAATTGATATATTTACGAATTTAAAATGTAATTATTTGTTCTTTCAATTTGCGAGTTCTGCCTTTGCACTCTCCATCCGCTGCTATGATTTCCCTCACACTATTGGCACTATTTTCTCAACTTTGCAACTCTTGCACACTTCTACATTTGTCCACTTCCGGGCCCGGTTTCAAATTAGTTCCCGGACCGGATTCTTCACTCTAATTCTTCAAATTAGTTTCCGGACCGGATGATTAATAATCATCGACTCATCTGCCCTCTTAGCCTTGCTTGCATACTGTCTCCCAAACACGTCTATAAAATCATTCATTTAAACTCGCTTAGAAGAAGAGTTGTATGTCTCATTCCAACTAGAATTTCAAATAAAATTTGCCATTTAATGGTGTACTAGTATGTGGTGACGCCCGTTTCCGCTAGGGATCGCGCCCGTCAACCGCTAGTGCTCGCGCCCGCTAGGGCAGCGAGTCGATACCCGCCCGTGCGCGGCTAAATCTGCGCGCGCCCGACAGACACCCGCCGAGATCCGCTCTTGCCCGTTGCTACCCGCGCAAGCTCAGGTATACACCGCCAAGACTCTGGCTGCTCTACCCGCTCGCACGCGTAGAGTAGCTGCTCGCGCCTCTAGCAAAAATGCTCACGCCCATCCATTAGCGCTCGAGAGTATAAAAAGTCGCTCCCCCCCCTCATTCCGCACCACCCTACTTTGAGCATCTTGCCTTAAATAGCCTCCGGGTAGCTGATTGCTTAATACTCAAGTGGGTCCTAGCACATTCACACATCTTCATGCTTTCATTTTGACTTTTTGTAGTGGTGGTGTGGTAAATCTTATAATCTTGTATATGTTTATAAATTGTAAATGTGATTTAGGTATTGGGGGTAATCGTAGATTAGTCATTATTGCGCGATTTTAGGACCCTAACCAACGATCTACTCCAAGCTCAAATGGATCGGCAACGACAGAGTCCGCCAACGGCGGCCGAGGTCAAGAAGCGGGAAAATGATGCAGAGCGGGAAAGGCACGGGAACATACATCGTAAGAGGGTTCACATCCTAACAAATCCTGCAAACTTGTATTTCGAGGGTAGGAAGGCGCACCCAAACCTTGGACTTTAGCTACTTGTAAAGAGTTCATTGAATGGTGCCACATTGGCAAGAAATTCCGGCTACATCGCCATAAATCAAACCGTACTACAAACAAGGCAACCATGAGGTGCTGTTTGAGCCCATAGTTTGGTCAACGGTGTCTGGAGGTGTACCAGTTTCTATACTAGAGAGCAAAAAAAGGAAAGAAACAAGGTTCCCCTCTTTATTTGCAGAATGGTATATGCCAAACTTGTGCTTCATAAGGCGGTGGATTGGAGGACGATAAGGCGGACCTAGGGCATCAATGAAATTCCTCGAGAGGCATCTATACCTAGAGGTCTTTTAAAATTCCCAAGTTATAGGTGGCCATACTACGATGATCCCAACAAGTGAGGAACGGGAAGGGTTCAACTTGTGTGGAGCGACTCTGAAGAAGATAATGACTCCGACGCTGTTGCATTGCATACACGCTCAAAGACAAAAGCAGCAATGGAAGCTAAATTGGCACGGCTTTGTTAGAAAGATCGTGCACTGGCTGCGTGCTTGATGGCACGAAACCGTGCTTCGCCAGCAAATTCTAGCAGTCCGGATATTGGTGATCAGGCTCCTATTGCAGTTGTTGGGGGCCCAAGCAATGCTGATGTAGCTCGTCTTGCAGATATTGGGGGCCCGAGCAATGTAGGTGAAGGTGAGGACACTAGGTTTTCAAATGAGTTGGAAGTTACAATAATTGATGCTGATGCCCAACAACAAGAAGGCAATGCATTGCTGATTCAGCTCAACCAAAAAAATGCAATATTGCAAAGCTAGACAGCACAATTGTAAACATGCTCGATGAAGCAGAGAGGCTAAATGAGACTATTAAGAAGCTGAGGGAAGAGATTGAACAACTTACGGCTGCAAGAAATTCAAATACGGTAGAAGATGTTAGCCAAGTTCCTCTTCCTGGTAGTCGTGGAATGAATGAGGCTGAAGTGGATGCCATCATTGATACGGCCACGCACGGAGTCCTAGAAGCTATCCCCGTTTGTGCTACTCGTAGGCTAATTATTCCATTTGCATCAGCAAGCCAAGTGATGCATCCTCCCCCGCAGCAAGTACTGCCGATGGATTCTCAAGAAATGCAGGATTCATTGTTGTTTCCATCGTCAAGGATGCCTTTGAATTGCAGGCTACTAATGAATTCCTTAAGACATACCTCATCAAAATGAGCAAACAATACTACCAATGGAAGATTGCATGCATTATGTCTATGGACCGTCACAGATTGATGTACTATGAGTTCCTAAAGATTGACAATAACTGCACCAAGACGAATCAGAGGAGGTATTTTGGACTTACTTTATGAGCACATATGGATGATATGTTCACTTGACTCCTTAGCAATGCATGAAAAGAAGATAGATTGGATGAACGCGCGGTAGGAGTACAAGACCGCAACATCCAACAACAACGACGATGATAAGAGACTCCTCTGGCAAAATCCAACTCAATGTCCCATTTCTTGGAATGCATTTGGATCAGAGGGAGGTTGGTCACTGGGATCTTGTCAGTGCATGTATCATCCACAGTGCTTGACTTCCCATGCCTTGATACGTCGATACTATGCAATATGCAAGTCCCTCTTCCAAAGCGTCTTTACAAGGGAGACTTGTATGCGTGCAGAGACCGGAGAGCAAAGATTTGGAGAGCGGAGAGCAAAAAATAGGGTCTGAAATCTAAAACAATAATTTTTTACTAAAATCAGATACTAAAATTAGATAACTAGAATATTTTGAGAATATTCTGCAAATGTCACTTTTTTTAAAGGTGAATTTAGGACCTACGACCGTGGAATTTTTTCAAATATTCAGACTAGTATACGACATTTTGATCCTATTCCCGTTTTATTGTTTTTAATATTTTTGGTGGAAAATTAAATTGACGCATTTCTGTGAATTTTTGCTTGTTATTCATTCCATTCCGCCGGATGAATGTTGATGTGGGGTGCAAGGTCCGTGATCTAAGGGCGCCAAGCACATGCCTTAAGATATTCAAGTTCAAGGTGAGAAGAATGTCTTCTTCATTTTCGCCTCCCTTTTTATTTTGGGTAAAGGACACTTCCCTTTTATACCGATCTACGATTATGGAGGACGTCGAGGTGGTTGTTGTTTTGCTTGGTGATGTTGTTGGCCCGTTTCAACCTTACGTGGGGTTAAGGGAGAAGACGAGGTATTTGGATGCGGCGAAGCACTTACACTTCCGGTGGTCACAGATGTTGGAGTAAAGTTGGGAGGAGTCCCTTCAGTGTTACAAGATCCTAGGGAGATCATAGTAGTTGAGGACGAGGAGGAGAAGCCGTTGCCAGCTCATGCATACTCTAAGGTTGGAAAGATTCCACCGGAGACTTATTCTAGGGAAGCACTTAGAGGGTCAAGTGGGAGTAGTCCATTATTAAAACGTCCCTACCTAGGAGGATTGCCAAGAGTGGGATCCAAAATGGACGGAAATGTAGCTTCTCAAGTAATAGAGTCTGAGGTTGGTAGATATGCTGAGAATGCAAAGGGCAAAGCTAAACGCATTAAGTTCAGAGAATGAAATAGCTATTTGCAGCAGTTTCTTGGTTGATTTAAAGTGATACCCTACTATAATAATTCCGTGCTTAACGGGGTTTAGGGTATAAGTGGTCGAATGTAGTAATGTGACATGCATTGCATTATTAGTTGGACCAATTACTAGGCGTGGCAATCAATGTGAATAGTAAGACCCTATATATTAAAAAAAACAATACAAATATGTATTGCTGACTTAGTACATGGAATAATTCAAATAGCAACTACTGTGCAACCTAGTTGCCACCGTCCACGTGAAAGAACCTAGACTAAAAGTAGCTTGGCCCCTAATTTCTAGCTAAAAGATGTGTCAGGATTCCGCTTTCAAGAAGTATCTTGACCTTGTTGAAGCTATAGGTAGGCGCGTGGATGAAACGGTCGGCGTCGAGATCGCGGTTGCAAACCTTCAAAAGGATGAAGTAGACGTATTTGCAGTAGATGAATTGGACCTGCCCACGAAACTTAGTCATCGTCTTCCTAAATGCTGGGCAACTGCAACCGGGGTTGGAGCTGATGGTGATCTGGTAGTGCGTGACATTAGGTGGAATGCCGGAATACAGCCCTATGATGCAACCATGGCCTGGATGAGGTATCATGGTGACAGAACGGAGGCGAGCTTTTAGGGTGTCGGAGGAGCCCAGGAGAGTCGCTGCGGCGGATTATGGCGAGTGGCAGTGTGCTTCACCATCTTGCCGTCTCTCTTGCCTGAGTAGCGGTCAGCCTCTGCAGGAATCGACAAGGAACTTAGATTTGCAAGTGGCGGAGCGGAGGAGAAGAGGCGTCGTGGAGGGACCGGCTTCTTCTGCAGGAGCTGGAATCCAGCCGCCACTACTGCACAAATTTCTGTGATGTTCAAGTTTGTCCCGAGCTTTACTCGCCAAACGGCTGGAATTGGAGGCATCTCCTGGTTTGCATAGTACTTAGCAACCCACTTGCGTCTTGAGCCCTTCAGGCATCTCTCAATGTCGTCAGAACAGAAGAAGAATTCTGTCCTCTCCGAAGTGTTCCGGCAGATGTTGGTCCAAACTCCAGTGTAGGTTGGTGCAGCAGTAGCGTTCACGTTCCTCACAATTCTCTTCGTACATTTCTTCTTACTGACAGCTCTCTGGGCCCAGCAGCACTTTGCAGAAGTCCTCAACAATCTTGCAATGTGCCATTCCTTGACGTCAACCTTGGACTCCCATTAAGTGTAATTTGGGGTCATGAAAAGGCCGTGTAAGCCTGCCCTTTCTAGGTGAACTCCCTGCTGCCCCCCGCACTGTCGCTGGCAGCGGGTGCCAGAGTCGCTGCCCGCACAGAACTGCGTGGCGCACTGTGATTAACGGTTCTCGGAATAATTCTTGAGACATGAACGACTTGTCTCGGGGTTTGGTCCCAAGTGGGCAGGTGATGTCAGTCCGGCACTGTAGATTGTGCCCTCACACGCCTCGCTCGGAGGTCATTGGTTCGAGCCCCCCTGGCGGTTGCTGGCACCACGGTGGCACAGCCGGTGCCATGTCAAAAAGTACGCGGGCAGCGCCTGTTTTTTTCTCACGTGCCGCTTACACGGCCTTTTTGTGACCCGATTTTGCACCTAATGTGAACTGCATTCACCTGGCGGATCCCGATCTCGTTTCGTAGGGTCTCCGGGATTGTCACGGCAACCTCTGTAAGAGATTGGCCTTCGTCGACCTGTGTGTCATCTTCGGTGTCATCCTCAACAATGATGGGCATCTGGGAGGTGCGAGCCCTGACGTTACGTCCAGGTGCTTTTGGATAGGAGTAGTTTACCTTGTCCGGACGGTGAGATTCTTCCTCAGCTCCAAGGGGTAGGTCGGGCTTCTGCTTGATGGATCCGAAAACTTCCTCTCCAGCCAAGCGTGGCTAACGTGTACAGAACTCTTTTGCTCTAGACATCTCTGACATGGGGTCTTCAAGCACATGCGGTCTCCCTGTCAACTTCGCCCTGCGCTCTGCCACCCGCAGCTTCAGTTCCTTCTTGGATGGATCCGTCCCTTCAACGTCCCCTTTCAGAATCTCGTAGAAGTTGACAACTTGTAGAAATGCAAGAACATAGTCATCCACTGTAGCCACATAGAGGTCGCCGCACTTGTTACCAGAGGCTTGAAGCCACTTGATGTGAACGGTTTCAGCAAGGTTACACGTAGGCATTTCTGCAAGTTTTTCCTCGGTAAATTTCTGCATATAAAAGGGTTGTAGTGGTTAGATGTGGTTCGGCATTTAGTATGGTCGGATAAACTGCGAAATAGAAATAGGAGTGAATGAGTTAGGAAAAAAAACACATACCCCAGCCATGAAGCCGACCCACTGGCGATATCTGAAGTTCCAGAAAGCAAGCCAGAGGTCCAATCACGCTAGGGCCTTCTTTGTGATAGCTCCAGCTGAAACCCACCAAGCTTTAATCCCGAGGTACAGAGTATCCGCTTCCTCCATGGTTTTGGCTGTCCGGTATTGGTGGCACATTTTTTTGTGTTGCTCCCACAATTCCTCGGGGATGTACTTCTCTCTGTTGTTGACCATTGACTGCGTCCAATGAAATAGGCAGGTCCTCTCTCGATCCTCCATCGGTCTTTCTTCTTCCTTGTGGCGTATATGATCCGAACTGCATTCCAATTGGCCTGTGCGCTGTCTGCCATGAAGCCCTTGACGTTTGGCGCTGCAACGCCATTCCTCTCCATGACAACATTTAGATTTCTCCAAAAGAGGATCTGGGCGTCACAGTCCTGAGACTACATGTCACATGTAGCAATCGTCATGACCTGACAGTACGTTGAATCGTACACGTGGCATGCCATCGTGGTCCACTGGCGTACCCGCTTCACGTGGTTGAACATCACCCATGCGTTCTGGAGATTGCCGCCGGGCTGCATCCTTGACACGCGGTTGACACCACTTCTAGGCCCTACTTCCGACATCTTGAAGAGGAACACCTAGTCCAGATCAGCCCCTTAACCAGGGAACTTATTCTCTTGGACATATGCCCATAGACTGATTCCACGCAGCTTAGTAATGGCATCCATAACACCGTACATCCTCAAGATACGGAATGACATTACCTTGTTGCGAATGTTCGGTGAAGCCATGTCCTTGCATCTGTCTAGATGTGGAACAAGCTCCTCCACAGTAAGTTTCTTAGGGGGTGCATCCTCCGGTTGTAGCAAGTAATTCCCGATTAGAACCTTGCTCGCCTCCAGCACCACAGAGCTCTTCGTTGCTTGAGGTGTCTTTTCGACATGATCTTCGATCAAACTACTGATCTCAACCTTTGTATCTCTGTAGTCACCAACCTTAACTGGGTGATCGTGAGATCCAAGATGGATACACACCCTAGTTTGGTTGACTTTACTCGATACGTAATAAATTCTTGCACCACATGTAGCAATGCATACGGGGGGTTCTTTGCATACCTTGCATACAATTGTGGAATATTTGGTGGTGGCAGGTCGACTCTGAACGCTTGGAGTGTGCAGCCATCGAACTCAATCTCAAGCATTTCATGAATCCGGGGCCGGCGTTCTAGAAATGGGCAATCCTTGTTGTTGCAGCGCAACCATCCAACGCAGCTGGAGTACCGGAAAGACAGCCCTAAGTCATTGGTGATGTTGGTGGTGATGGTCTTAGTCCAGACATGGCCATCGTATCGTTTGTCCATTCCTTGCATGGACTTTGCTTGCGACCATCATGCTCCTTCTGCGGCCGGGGGCAACTCAAAGAGAACTGCTCTTTCAAAAACGGCAGGCAAATACTCTACCTTCTCGTGATTGATTTTTGAGTAATCTATTTTTTTCAAAACGTTCTTCTTACCAGGTATCTCGGCAAGTTTGCGAATTAAAGGCACTACACTGACAGTACCGTCTACTGAAATTTGAGAGGGAGTGGGAGACTTATAGGAGGGGGGACTGCGGGCCTAGACTTTGCAGCGTTCTTTGCGACAAGAGGGACGATGTAGCAAGACTAGTTTCCTCGTCTGAAGAGAGAGAGATGATTGGAGTTTGAAGAGGAGTATCTAGGCCAGGCTCTATTTTGACCTTCACGTCACGAGGAAACGGAGTCTAAACAGTGCAAGTAGAGTAACGAGGAGTAAAAATCTTAGTAGAAGTTTGCATCTGAGATACTGCAAGTCCATAAACTCTATATGTACCAGAATACAAGTGCCAATACAAGTTACCATCTCCTCTCCTCTCAGACACCTAACCAGGGTGTGAGTAACCTCTGTTGTTATCTTGTCAAAAATCTCCTCCTCTACACTGATTGTATCCTCTCTGATTGAATCTCATACTAAGGTGCTGGGAGGACACGCTTGCCATACCAAGGCCGGTGGTATGAAAAGAGAGAGGAATCCCGAAGCCATGGGCGTAGAAAACGACAGTGCCCTGGACTTCTTGAGGATCTGTGTACGCTATAAAAAATGTAGAGTGCGGGGATAGGACACTACTCAAGTGAAGAAGCACAAGAATGAGGAAATGATGAGGCTGATTACAATGATCTTATACAGTTCTGGATGCATCATAGAAAATGAATGTGAATTAGGAGTAACAGAAGTTAGTTAGACTCTAAGTAAGAGAGTTAGTTATCCCTTGCGTCGTAATGAGAAATTAAATCTTGTTATATAAACTCATTTCAGTAGCACTCATGATCGTGGTCTAAATTTTTATTCAGGAGAGCATGTCTAAGATTAGTTTTAGCCGCCTTTCATTCTAGAATTTTGGCCGAGTCCTCTGTGGTGGGTGACTCTTTATCATCAATTCTATTATAGTGGAGATTTTATTGATGTCTCAATCAATTTTAATTATATTTATTTGTACATCAACTTTAACTTGAAATTCATTTAATTTTGGTTGTACCTTACTTTAGGTTGCTTAAGGTACATGTTAGTGGTCATTATTATAATGTTAGGAGGAGTTGTTGAGCAGCGGTTGGAAATCTTCGGTATATAAGTTGAGTCGAAATCCTTTAGAGTCCTTTCTTGTTAGGGGGTTCTTCAAGTTACTTAGACATATGAAGGAGAGTGGAGGGTCTACTCCCTCCACTTATGTCACTCCTAAACGGAGAAGGAAACCGCATTCCACAGATTTTACGAATAGAAGAGCGAGAAAGAGGAGAGGATCACGGAAGAAGGTAGATTTGAAAGGTGATCATTTGAGTGCACCCGTGAAAGAGAGGGGAGCGGGACTGCCTGTAGCTTTGAAGTTTTGTAGCATTCGTAAACTCATTCTAGACTCTATAGTAGAGGTAAAGGAAGAGGTCTTGGATTACACCCTTGTCAAAAATCAGGAGCATGAGGTACTCTGCAATGGAGTATGTGAGGAGATGACGGAAGATTTAGACTTTAATTGTAGTCAAAGAGTAGAGTCACCGCAACCTTCTATCAGATTCAATGACTCTTCGACAAGGGGGCCGGATTCTCAATCGTATCTATATTTTAACTCCGTTGAAGTAAGTATGCCTAAACCGTTTTAATCTTGGAGTTCTGAATTATTTGTCTTGGTGTAGTATTATAATGTGATGAACCATTACTATTTAAAATAATGTATCTGTATGAGGTAAATTTCTTAAGGATCTGCTTCAATTCCATTAGGTGCCTTTGAACTAACGGTTGTAAATTTCATCCATTTTTGCATAGAGGAATAAATGGATAAGGGAGGTCAGAGGTGCAAGTAGAGACTCACTTGTTGGCAAGGATAACGAATTCGAGCATTTGCATGCCGTGGCGAGGCGGGCGAGGCGAGAGATCTTGGAAGCAAGTGAAGGGGGCTTGGCAATAGCCCAGACGCGAGGACGGTGCAGAGGCCGCGGGGTGAGGCGAGAGCAAGACGGTGTGGAGGTTGCGCGGCAGGGTCTTGCGGACATGGCCGTCAAGGGAGGGTTTGATGAACCCCAGGGGTGGGGGAGAGCTTGAGCCAAGGGCAGGACCCAAAAGTGGGGACCAAGAGACGACTGAAGGTGGGGATGTGGAGGAGGACCTGGTCGAGGACGACGAAGAGGAAGAGCAGGTACGAAACCCTCCACCATGTGTCTGCAGCTAGATTCCGTGAGGATGAAGCCGGGTGAGGGCATTTGATTTGAAAAAGATTCAAGATTCAAATATCGTTAGTACGGTATGGAGGTCGTGGGGTAATGAGTTGTGTAATAAAGTCGTACAGATGTACTAAGGATTCTTCTATAATGATTGTTTGATTGCAGGATCTAGGGAGTTGGGATTTCTTGTGAGGAAGTTTTGGGGTGTTTGATTTCGGAATCTCGGAGTTGGGGAGTCGGGATTTCATGTGAGGGAGTTTTAGAGTGTTTGGTTGCGGAATCTTTGAGCTGGGGAGTCGGGATTTCTTGAGAGGGAGTTTTGAGGAGGTCGGTGTTTGTTCATTTCTTCTTCTTCATGTGGGTTGGTCGGTTTGGGGATTGGAGGGGATTTGTGTGTGCGGACAAGGAGGATTATTACCGCCTGCGCACACCGCTACTTGTTGGTGTTGGGGTTCCCTTCTCTGCCGCTGCTGCCTTGGGCTGCTCTGCTTGCCTGCTTGCTTGCTCTTGGGATTACTGTGGGTGGGATCTCCTGATCCCACCGCCGCCCTTGAGTCTAGCCAGGCCAGAGAAGACCCTCTACTGAAGGAGAGAGGTAAGATCACCATTCTTATCCCCCTTCGAATGTTGGGTGCAGCGGTGAGGATATTGTGTTGTGTGTGCTTCACATTATGTGTGCTGTGTCCCGAGGACCGATTGTGTTGTGTTGTGTGGTGTGGTGGCCATTTAATTGTTGTTGGGTTTCAACCCCCTTTCGGAGCAGACACAAGTCTAGGGACTCGCAATCTGCCTTGGCGGCGGTGGCTTTGGCCTTCCATGAAGCGTGTGGGATTGTTTTTTTTTTTTTTGGCTATTTAAGCGAATTTGGCCCTATTTTTGTTTTTGAAATGATATGCCGTGGTTTGAATTTGGTGTCGGTCTATGTAGTTGTTTTTTATTATGTTTTAAATTTGAATTCCCTTTAGCGACTCTCCCTATTTGTCTCCCCCTACCTCTCCCTTGCATTCAGTCACAGTCCATCTTCCTATCCCTCTCCCTATCTTACTACCTATTCCTTTCCTTATCCCTCTCCCTATCCCTCTCCCTATCCATCTCCTTGTCCCTCTCCCTATCCCTCTCTCTATCATTGTCCCTATGTCTTTGTCCTTGTCCCTATGTCCCTGTCCATATCTTTCTCCCTCACCCTCTCGGTCACTCCCTTTCCCTCTCCCTATCCTTGTCTCTCTGCCACACCATCTCCTCTCCCTCATACTCTTGGTCACTACCATTCCCTCACCCTATCCATGTCTCTCTCCCACAGCATCTCCGATATTGATTTAAATTTTGGGCTCTTTTTTAATTATTTCTTTTTCATTTCAGATGGAATTGCAGGAAAACACGGTGACTGAGAGTGAAGGCAAGATTGCCAAAGAGACCAAGGTAGGTGGATTAAACCTTTATTTTGTACAGATTTGCCTCATCTTTTGACATGTTTTAGTTATGTGATACTTAAATGTTTTTAATTAGTTCAAAATTCCAACTGACATTTATTTCTTCTACTTGTAGGTAGGCTCTGATGCTCCCGACATGTCTGTTAATTCTCCAACCTCTGTTATCAACCTTTCAGACCTGTCAAACTCATTGGATGAGCATTTTTGTACCTATGATTTAGCCATTCCATTAGGTGTAGATACTGGACCTCTCGAGGTCCATTCTCCCTAATACATGCCTACATCGCCTGTTTATGAGCCCACCTCTCGAGTATACATGCCGAGGTCGCCTCGTCTTGGTACACCGCCTTCTTCGCCAAATCCTCTTGCTTCACCTTTGGTGTTGAGGAGGCCAGCGCATGTAGTCTTTGTCCTTCCGGCAATTCTGCCTAGCGCTACCTGTCAAACCAGGCGATTTTGGAGAAGGCGCCATCATTGGAATAGTAGAGAGGCTAGGGAGTACTATGGAAGGGCACCTCGTAGAGTGGCACGACGTTGATACTTGGTGCCTTAGATGAAATTTGAGTTGTGGTTCTACTCTTTCATTTATGATAAAATCTCTAATTGATTGACTAATTCTATTATTCAGTATCTGCAATGTTGAGTTTGATTGTTGATTTCCATGGCTTATGGCAGGTCACTCAGACATAGGATGCGTTGCCAACATCATCAAAGCCTTCGGATTTGAAAGATGCTGTTCAAGGGGAATCGCTACATCGAACACATCATAAGGTTGACTCGATCAATGTCATCAATAGTGTTCATATTCAACCCTTGTAGAAGTCTCGTCTGCTTGTCCCATTGTGTAGAATGATCGCAATGGCAAAAGTGAGACCAGTTGGCGAAATGGGCGTGCAACATCTGGAGAGGGAGTTCGTGAAGGGATACAGAGATGGGACCGCGTAATGTACATTTCCATGTACAACAATGAGGAGATGTCAATGGCAGCCACCGAGGAAGTGAAGGCCAAGTAGAGCCCATGCTGGAGAACGGCAAACGAAGCCTTTGAAGCCGAGCTCCAAGTAGACGATGTCCTCAAGCGACTCTGTGGAAAAAATTTCTTTGTATGGGAAGGTTATCATCGCCAATCAGCTTGGTTAAGGCTCATCAACAAACATCATGCCAACAATCCCGCATGGCACATCTCCGTGCATTGCATCATATTAGACCCACGTGGTCAAGTAGTCAATCTTCTTCATGCCATGCACGACATCAATTGGTAAGATTCTTCGTTGTTCAATTTCTCAAATTTGAATTTCGAGCATCCTTTTCTTGTCAAGTGTTTTCTGAATATGTACTTATTGTCGCAGGTCTACTGAAAATGACCATGTGAAGAGTAATCTCCCAGCAAAGCTATTCCGCATCTGCTCTTTTGGTGTGATGAAGTTAGAAGAATTCAAAGATCTTCTAAGTCCGGAAGAGTTTGAAATTTGTGTGCAAAACAAACACGCCATCGACCGCTGGTTTACCTTGACAACAAAGGTTTTCATTGCTTTCCTATACCGAGTAAGAATTCCTTCCATGACTCTGCGAGGAACTTCGTTGTATTCCTTTTTCTTACTACTGCATTTCAAGTAGTTGATACACTGATTTTAATACATTCTCTTTGTATAGAGGGAGATTGCGGTCGCTTCGGATCAGGCCGCTAGAGCCTACATAGAGAACACGCCAAAAGATGAACAATCTGGATTTGGAGTTTAGGATGCGATGACGACGGCATCAAACAACTTCGTTGATGCCATCAAAAAGAAGGACTTCACCAAATACTTGGCTATTGCGAATCCCAAAAATGGTGACGACTTCTTTGTGGAGGTGAGACCTTAACCACAAATACTTAAGATCTTTTGATCCAATTTCATACTTTCCACATTTACATAATTCTAATTGCTTAGTTCTCTTTGCAGATTAATCGGCATTTCAGCGATGTCTCTAAACAAGAATTGACATTGGATAAGCTTCAGAAGATTGTGCTGGCGGCAGTGGAACCCAAATACAAAGCTCGTTGGTTGAGGTGGTGGAATTCTTCTCCGACTTCAAGGCAGTCTTATAGATTCTTACCACCAGATTTCAAGGAAGCCAACCTCGACCGTTGGTTAAATAGGGCTTCATTCTAGGCAGGGGTATGCTTCCTCAATTCCAATCAATACTTGACATAGTCTTATTCCCACTTTCTTTATCGTAGTCTGATACTGTTGACTGTATCTTGTAGTTGGAGGAAGCAATCATCCATGAGTTCAAGGACATCTGTAAGGCAAAGGAGCTCACCATCAACTGGAAGGCATCCCCTAATGTCCAGCGACCAAGCAATTATGTGGAGAGTTGGCGAATTCTTTTGTGGGACAAAGCATGAACCCGGCGTTTATTGGTTCCAAGGCTCAAAAGACTTTTGATAAGAAGTCCATTTTCATAAAATTCCCTGGAACGGAAGAGGTTGTCAAGCAAGTTACCTACCGGTATGATTCTGTACTCAAAGATATATGCATTCCAAATCATGCCGTTTCTCTCTCCTAAATACTAACTCATCCGAAAGTTGCTTTCACTGGGTACTTCAAGAGAGAGCTTGTCCCAAAAGGCGCCATCACTGTCCAGCAACTCCTGAAGTACTTTGCCGCATGGATTCAGAGAGGCTCAGACCAGTGTATCTATTCACCTCAGCAGTTGAAGAGGTACAAAGCTCCCCACTTGGAAGCAGGATGTTGGTATCTAGATTGCGTTCGAGGTTTTACACTTGATTCTGAGGCTGATGAGAAATCATTACTTGATGACGGAGCAGCGGTGGTCGAAGACTCCACCGAAGCTTGAGAAGATGAGGAAGGACAGCAGGGTCAATCATTTGCACCTCCACCAAAGAGAGGGAGAGGCTGGCGACTGCGATACCTAAGTTCAAAATCCCAAATCTCACAAGAAACTGGTGCGGAGTCTTCCGCACCAGGGAAGGAGACACCCCACGCTTCTCCAACTACAGACGTCCCCAAGCCATCTTTGAACATTGCGAATGCGCCTTCATTGATAAGTGCTTCTAAGATCATCAGAAGTCTCATTGAGCAGAGGAAGGCCAAACAGTTCCCTTTAACCACCTCTTCCGCTGGAACTTCGCTTTCCACACATGTTTATGTCATGAACTCATCTGTGGATTTGATACTGGTTCGAAATAAGGCGCTCTCTGACGAGGATGGCGATCTAGAATGGAACAAGACTCAAGACTTCATTCGCAAGGTATGATCTGTTGCTTAGAAGTTTCTTGGATACATACAGTTCTATTAATATTATAGTACCTAACTCTGCTTTGTTGTTTCTTCAAGTTTGGAGCAGGCTGCCAAAACGAAGTTCCGGACCGATGCAAAGAAGAGAAGCATTTGGGAGTCGACTTGATCATTGTCGGCATCCCTGAGAATCTTCTTATTCCCTCGGTATCCGATCCTCCCGACGTCATTCCACCTTGGGACTCTCGTGATGTGGAGTATGTGTGGAACAAATTCGAATTTGCAAAACTTTACTTGCAGAATGATGGTGCTCTCTGCATCATTTACAACATTGGTCAAAGGGTGGCTGCGGAGATTCTCAAAGAAGCTAAGGCTAGTGGCTTTTTGCTTTACAAGGACAGGTGGGGCATAAATGTACTCGGCCTGCCTTCTCCTACGAACCTTGACAACTTGGTAATTTCATCGTAACCATTCCTTGTCTTTACGTAGTGATAACCTTTCTGCTTATTTACACTCACATGTTTTGCTTAAATGCCGACTATTCGGTTCTGGATTTGCGTCTTCGTTCGTGGTGGCCATCCGCCATCAAATTTCTCCTTCCAAATAAAGAAATCTGAGTTGATACATGGCGACCTCAACATTACCGAGAGTGATGCCGTGTTCAACCTCACAGATGTGAACTCGCAGCTCAAGAATGAGGAGGTTCCGTGGAGAGGACCAAGGGAGAAAGCCCCTTCATTCATGCAGGCCCTCATCAACGAGCTGACCAAGCTCGGCAACATAGTCTTCAACAGGAAGGCAGAAACAGGTAACCATTCATTACATGATTCTGCATTTCCATTCTTCTCATTTTTTCCACAGAGTCTCACTTCTTCGCTACGATTTGAGTTTCAAGGGCCTCCATCAAGGCTTGCCAGGATATTGGTTGTCATATTATAGCTTTTGAGGATGACGAAGCCATATTCGACGCCATTCTCAAACCGTATATGGCTTCAAAATCTTCCATGGGCCGTCCTAAACATCCTAGACCGGCAGCAGCTGAAGAAGCACCACCCAAGAAAGCAAGGCAATCTAAGTACTGTAAGTCTTACTCCAGATTTTCTAACTTTTGTGCTATTTATCTTAGCATTGCTTCTGATTGCAACTCTATCTACTCGATCTAATCACTATCCATTTTATGTTGCAGAGTAGTTGCGGCAACAGCGCAACGTAGGCCAGGACCCGTGTCCATTCCATCGTGGCGTTTGAATTCCAGTCCAATTCAGCCTTATATACTTCCGGAGTATGCAGAGAACACTTAGCACAAGCACTTCAATCTCGTGCCGTTAGATATGTTCCTAGTTGACCTACTAGTTGTGATCCGAGGGCCCTTGCATTCATCGATACAGAGGCTGTAGAAGGAGATTCAGAGTCATCAAGTTTTGAGAGTGGAAGTAGCGATTATAGCATATCGTGAGTTTGAAGGAGGCTTTGGTGTATCGTTGTTTTCATCTGATTTGATTTGATTTTATTGGAGTTGATTACATATTCCTTCATCTTATCTTTCGCAAACCACTTAAAGTTTTCTGGATTCACATTTCCATTTTATATTAGTGTATGTAAAGGACTACAGCTGCAAGACTTTTTGGCTCTCAATTCTTATGTGTTTAAACAAGATCATACATGTGACATGTATTTGGTTAATTTTGTTAACTACCTAAGTTGATGTATATGGTCTGCTTATGAAGGACATACAGAACATGTGCCAATGTAATTCTGAAAATACTTATTTCAAAATTACGTACTTCTAGAGCCCAAATAAGGGAAAACCACTTCAGTTATGAAGTTGTTTTTCTCAGATAATAATATCCAGAACACCAGAAAACAATAACGTGAACAATGAATTGTTACATATGAAATGTTCAAAATATATAGAAAATTATAAATATTTTCTTTATCAATCAATAACATTTCTCATTACTATACCCATGTTATCTATTTTTAGGAGAGATCCATATACCATCTCTCGGAGAAATTTTCTCTCCAGCCTGCACATCCAAGACCTGATTCCCATTGGCCCTTAGCAATGACCTCAACTGATCTAACTCAAGGCAACTAAGTTCTCCAAGGGACGTTGTATCTAACCTGTCGTTGTTAATTGGATTTGCAAGTGACCAAGAACTCCTAAAAACATTCCAGTTGATGTTGAACCGATTAGCTTCATATTCGTCCTTTGGAATCCAAAGGCGACCCCTGCACGAAAGTATATTCAAGACAATTGTTGATGTTGAGCAAACTTGTCTTGTCACTTTTAGAGTGAGTGATCCTAAGCGCATATTGCATTATCTTTGTGGTACTCTAAATGAGCGCAATGCGGTTCTGTAACTCAACCATCTGATTGTTAAGATGAGCAACAACATGGGAGTTGGAACTTGCACTTACTGGCTTTCTTGCGCACCTCTTTTTAAATTGTGGGTTTCATCACTCATTGTAATCCATTGCGTTTCTTCTTTGCTTTAGGTAGTGTTGTCAATGACGACATTCCTACAAGAAATTGTGTACTATGTGTTGTTTTAAATTAACCTTTGCAGGGTGGGTGCTGCACAAGAATTACACTTTCTTTCAACCGTGGCTGCCAGATCAAAAAATTTGTGGGCTTTAAAAGGAAACTGCATAGTATCTTCTGTGCTAGGCTTGCATCCCTATGAACATTAGCCATGCGTATATAGTCTGCAAATCTAACGTGGCCGCGGTTAGCGATGACGAGTTTTGGAACACAAAAACACCTAAATCTTTATTTAAAGAGTTTAAACTACCCATAACCCACCTTTTGGGTTGATTGGAATATTGTTCTAGGGATTAGTTAGTGTGAAATAAGGATTTTTGTCAAGTGACGTAATGCTTAGCTAACTTTATTCTCTCTCCCTCTCTTTGGTGACTATACCTTCCCCTTGTCTTGGGTATGTCCAGTGACAATATCCGGAACTGGCTTTATCTACCGGAAGTGACCAAGTCTTTTTACTCAAATCTCTCCTCGCCATTCTTCTCTTGTTCATCCAAGAATACTAACCCTACGCCTCCTTCTGAATGACAACAACCCCAACGTGTCTGGTTCAGAGCCATCTCACAACTAAGCTAGAACTTATCTATTTAGGGGGTCACACAGACAAATCCTATTTCCTTCACTGCGAACTACAACAATAAATCAATTTGAGTCTGTGACAGGTACCGGTTTTGATGTCAATTTAAAGACCCGCTCTAGTTCCTCAGCTATTCTTTTCATGTAGATCAAAACTTCATCAAAAGGTCGTGTAGGCTAGTCAAAGTACCTCTTTAGAATCTACTACAATCCTAGGAACGGCTATTCCGGATGGAAATCTTGAGGAACCTAAATAGTGAGGATTTAATCCCACTACACATTGGCTCTAGAACTTTCTCAATCTAGAGACTTGAAACAATCCAGGTTTGGTCCTACAATTTCGGCACCTACGCATCCGTAATACAATGGACTCTCATATTCATAGAGAAATAATTCAATAAATAAAGAAGTAAAAAAGATTGCAAGTTAGAAATTTTTTTACTAATAAGGAATATGGGAAGGAAATATGTAGAAAAAAGGATCCAAGCAAATCCGTCTACTCTGTTTAAATAAGTCAGAGGTTCTCCAAAAATTGGAAGCTCCAAAATGTTTATTCCAAAACTTAATTCCTACCAAAATTTCCAAATCCTTATCCTTGCGGATTTTTTGGATCTCAGATCCTATTTTTATAACTCCAAAAACGTTGATGGCGTTTACTCGCGTCCTGGACTCTATACGACCTTTGCAATATTCCCTCGGTCTAAAACAGTATCCGTTCCGGTTAACTGACCAAAGTTTTTGGATCCAGTTGTGTTGGAGTGATTGTGGTCTCATCAATCTACGCAAATACCATAGGAAGTAACCCAAGCGGAGTTGAATTGATCATTTGCATGTTCGACCCTATAGGTGGCAGCAGCTTCTTCATCTTTTGCAAAATCTCCTCCATTTCCAAATTGAACATTAATAGAATCAAAATTACCTTGGCTGATAACACGTGCCCATCTATCTTGATGTCGTTGTCAAATAACCGAACCTTGTTGAAAATGTCATTTGATTGTCCCATCAGGATCTAGATTAGTTTCAGCAATGTTTGCTGCTCCGCGTGAAGGTACTGGATCTACCCCTCTTTCTAAGCCAACTCCGTTGTCAAATCCACCACTTTGAGGATGAGCCAATCCCACTCCTTGTGCACATGAGGTTGTGATATAAGCTACTCTAACTTCCGGATCAAGTTTTTGGACTCACAATTATCCAACAACTTGTAGGAGCTCTGCTTCAGGTTCTCTAATCTCTCGTACTGATTTTGCAACTCCCAAACCCCCTCACTAATTACCCGGAACAAATTGTCCGGAAACACGTAGGATGATTTTGCCACCTCATAGTGGTGAATGGCTTGGATTCATGTTGATCCGTCACGGTAGACGACGGTGGTCTTTATCCAAGCTTTCCCGAGCGTGTGTTGCTGCAATTCCTAGATGTCAAGGTAACCAGCAACTCCTATTTTAGTTCCGCTTCCTAGGTGGCTCCTTGAGTCCCTTCTACTGGATCTACCCCAAAATGCAGCATATTCTTTGCGATCGTCAGCTCCTCCTGCTCCTGCCTAGTCAGTAAAGATATAACAGGTAGGGAAGGATGAGGGAAGACTTCTTCCCCATTTCGGTACTCAATTTTTTGACTATGTCTTGCAAGATCACTTTCCATTTCACCTCCCTCTTTTTTAACAGAGCTCCAACAATTGTATACACCATGGTAACCATTACTCGGCTAGTCCTCTCCGGGTATAGAATCGGAACTAGGAACTCTAATACCCTCTGCTATCTTGGATTGCAACGATCCACCACAAGAAATCAGTCCTTTGAATTGATCTGTTTTAAAACTTTGTTGAAGAGGAACTTGTTATGAAAGAACAAAGACCGCTAGATGGAAAAGTTGATAGAAGATGTTTTGAAATTTGTCAAAGATTTTTGAGACGAAGAGAAGTTCAGAATTTATCAAGATTGATGGAACCCAACGCGCTTGTGGGCATTGCGTGTGATTTGCGAGAGCTAAGGAAAGGGACGTTATGCATTTCTATACAAATGCAATTGTTTGAGTTGTCAATGGAATAAAGAAGCAAAGAATTATATCTTTGAATGCTAGAATTGTTTGAAAAAAGTATTATTTACAAAGAAGATGGTAGAGGGGGGATCCATAGAATATAGCGTTGGCAGCTCATTGGGATGGATGTCAATTGAATTAACTTTATTTTGACAGTTTCTATTATGAACTCCAAATTCACAAACCCAATTGAAATCATTCTTGTATCTTTTATTCCAACAACAGTTACTCCAAAAATAATAGGACAAGCACAATAGTGGACAAAAAAACTATATAGTCGATGGTTAAACTTTTAGAACCATTCATCAAGGAATAACGTGAAACTTATTATAACAATTTCACTGTAGGCTACTGGCATTTTCTCATGACTAAACATTTTTTAAATATAACAAGAGATTTGAACATAAGGGCAATGATGATGCTTGTTTAAGGAGACCACCTCGCTCAATGCAAAATGGCAATGTTAAAATAATTAAGAAAAGTTGCCTTTAAACAATGCATAATGAGTTCTGAATTGAAAGATTTTCTTTATGTATATGCCCATAATCATGAGCAAATTTTTATCCTTCTGAAAAACAAAGCGCTACACAATTATGGCAAGTTGCTTGTGGTTTGAAACAATTGCCTACCAATAAGAAAGCGTTTTCACAGTTCATGGACATGCAACTAGTATTTTTGGAAAGTCCCATTTGTATATGCTATATTACCTATACATATTTAATATTTCACTGGACCTTGTTTATGATGTAATGCACATCAGGGCTTGACTATTGTTAAGTCGTACATCAAAGATTTGCTCATGTGGATTGACATTATATTCAGTGGTGCAATCCACATGGTGTGCAATCATGTGGATTGCACACTTTATTTGTACATGTGGATTGCACACCATATTCAATGGGTGTTGCCAAGTGTACTATATGGACTCAGTAAGGATGAGGGTATGGATTTCAAAGTCTTAGAGCAAGGGTTGTGCCTTATTGATATTGCACACTACATTTTCAACAAGACTTACATCAAACAATGAACTTCAGCTGACCTATGTAATGTGAGGAGATTGTTTCAAATATGGCAAATTCTACCAAAAGATTTGTAGGGCCCAAAGGAAAGACCTTTAGGACATGTTGCGGGTGCAGCACACATCTTAGAGAATGTGTTGAGATTTGGACATTCACATGTGTATTGGTGATTTCCTTATGAAAGAAGAATTCAAAATTACAAAAACATACACTTCAATGATAAATTAGTTGAATAGATTTTTATTGGATTTTAATGTTGGAGGCAATTCCAAAATGTATAGACAAATGCATGTGTATAGAGCAATGAAGTGGATATGTCTAAAAGGGCACTTATTGTACTTCACAAGTATATGCAAATAAATGGTTATTTAATTGAGGAAAAAACTATGACACTTCTTCTTGTTTACCATGGCACAAGAAACACTTCCTTTCTTGTACCTCTACTAAAGTTCACACATATATCAACAAGTTGTTAAAGAATGCATTTGGAAGTGTATGTTCATATATAGTCACTTATAAAATGATTTCTATTTAAACAAAGATAGGTGCTAAGAGACTTTACCCCAAAGCTGCAAAGGCCGAGTTGCTTAATATTCTACAACAACATTTTGCAATAGAGGCTTTAAGGACATATGTGTACACACACATCATGAAGTGTATGCTACAAGGAGTGCTATACGAGGTTGAAGACAATGTTGTTGTTCAGCTGGACCACCTCAAACATGTACCCATGAAAAGTACTATATCTCATTTCATTTATGTATGGTCTAAAAAGAAATACATGTAATATTGGGTGCAACATATTACTACCTTTATCAAACAACAAAATCAAATAGCTAGAGGAAACGTTGCAAAACAATAATCCTAGAGAAGACGGATTTTTTTGGAACCAATTATAAAAAGGCATTTGATACACAGGGATCAAATGGCACCATTTGACGACAAATGTTTTAAGCCTTGAAGTTTTCTGCAACATAAGTTCATGTAGATCGGTCTTATCCACGACTGAAGTAGAAAAAAAGGATTGAGGATTGCTTATGAAATGTGTAATAGTACAAAACGTAAGGATGTAGTAGAAATACATAGTAGAGTGATTAAGCAATAGACTTATGTAATGAAGCAAGTTGCAACATTATTATGATTTATATGTTTGAACTAAAAACTCCATCAAAAGTATTTGATCCATATCGCCAATTTTTTTAATACTTGTTTATGTTGATTTATTCATTTTTCTTGTATAAAAACCAAAAACATGCTGTAAAAGAAACGCTTTGGCTTTACAGACATCAAAAGAATAACAGGTTTTGCAATTTGTAGAATTCATTTCAATACTGGAATTTTAAAGTGTTTTGGGACTAGCCAAAAGAATATTATGACCCGTGTTTGTAACCTTTTGGTATGTGAAATAATTTGTAGCATTTGAAGTAAGATCAAGATATTTACCACACAAAATGCCCTTAGTTAAAGAAGATACGATCTATTATAAATAATAAATTCTTGAATGTATTTTCAAGTTACATTTTCTTCTAATGCACCTCGTACAACATCTTCACAATTCTACCATATCTTGTTCATATTCAATCTATAAAAAATTTAAGACACTAAATTCTTCTTAGTATGCTAAACAACTTGGCACTTCAACTTTGCATAAATTAAAATGCTTCAAAATAAAATAGTTCTCTATGATGAAAAGTGAGTGCATCATAATCTATCAAAATATATGGCAAGTTGAAAACTAACATGGGTTTCAAAGTTTTTTCTAACCCATGACATACAAAGGAATTTGGAATGAACTTGATAACCTTCACTAAATGATCCTCTACAAATTACACTTAGTTATCCAAATAATTTTGAAAATGTCACTAATGGTAAGTTATCAACATTTTGGACTACTTTTAGAATATTTATAATAACATTTGGAAAATATTACTTTTAATTTAACTCTAAACTATCACTTTCTTTTTGAACTATTTAACGCTATAGCCGCTACAAAGGTATGGTACAAGACTTGATTCTAGTTCATTTATTGTAACATTTTGGACCATCATTTACAAATATTAACTTCACTTATAAATTATTTAAATGTGCCTCACAATTGAATAATTAGATCAGAAGTGTCTATTTCCAATAAATTGAAATACACGTATATATTATATAATTTTAATTATACTCCCAAATTTGATTTTAGGGCAACTACTCAAGTTTGGAAAAAGCCTTAAAAAGTAAGGTAGGAAAGAAAATGATGAAGATGAAAGGTTACAAAAATGGATGCATGATGTTGTGCATCTTCAAATTACAATGGAGGCGACTAGCTTCAGAAAGCTGCTCGCAGCACACGGAACGTGCTTGCTATGTTGGGCAGTGGTAGCAAAATAGAAGGTTGCGCAAGGCCATAGCAGGCTGAAGAGGCACAATGCTAAGGTGTTAAAGCAATGGTTTTACAAATTAAGTAACTAGAGGAAGGGGGTTGGCTCCTATGTGTAACCAAGCCAGCTTTCTACCTAGAGAGTCGCGGAGCAACGAGTAGGTAGGAAATTGGTCAAGTACACTCTAGAGCCGACCCTCTCCCTCTAGTTACTTCATGTGGCCACTAGGACAAGAATTTTTGGCGGAACTCATTCTGCGCTTTAGTATGTTGCGATCACGTAGTGGAAATTATTTTTGCTTGAACGGTGTGGACGGTTGCAATTTTCTCATGCACAATCGTGGTTTTTGTGGTTGTTGCAATACTCGCAAGTCCACTGCGCTTGTATTTTGCTTGCATATCAATTTGGTTTATATGGATTTTGCTTTAGTTATCCTTGATTTGCTTTGGATTTGCTTCATTCTCAATTTGTTTCTAATCATTTTTCCCTTCTCTCACTCCATTTATCTCCACTCTCCCTATTGCTCAATTATTCTTACCTTTTGGTCCATTTTTCTTTTTTTCATTGATATCCTTCTCCACTCTCGCTCCTTTTTAATCTTCGTCGCTTCATTGTGCTCCTTTGATGCTCCTTTTTGTTTTGCTTTTGCTCCATCTTGACTGCATCCTGCTCCATTGCCGCTCCATGTTGCTCCTCATGTTGCTCATGTGCTCGCACCATGGCACTCGCTTGCATGATTCAATTGTACTCGGCTTTCTCCCATCCATTCAGTTCTCCAAAATTATAATTGGTGTACTTACACTTGGTGGAATAATTGCGGTGATTGGCTTGTGGATTTAAGCATTGCGGTGTTGATGAGATACCTTTTATTTAAGTTCAAGTTATCTTGCATTTTGCATTTCATTTCAACTAGGTTTGTGTAAGGTAACTTACAATGATAGATGGATGAATGAAATCTTCTAATCACATTGGACAATATGTAAGCAGAGGATGAAAGGAGTTAGACAACTCCCAGTTGAGGATGGACGGACCGGAGTCAGACAACTCCAAATTGAGAACATGTGCACTGGAGTTAGACAGCTCTATATTTAGTGCATTGGAGTTAGACCACTCCAAGATTGAGAAGATGTGTACAAGAGTTAGACAACTCAAGATGAGGTACACTAGAATTAGACTACTGATAGTAGTGAATTATATTTACTCTAGATTTAGGAGTAAAGATAGTGGTGAATTATCTTTACTCTAGATATAGGAGTAAAGATCTAGAAGAGTCTCTGAGTTAAAAGGATAGAAGGATCTAGAATGATATATGGATTATCTTTACTCTAGTTATAGGAATAAAGAAGATGGAAAGATCTAGAAGAGTCTCTGAGTTGAAGAGATAGAAGAACCTAGAAGGATTCGTGGATTATCTTTACTCCAGATATAAGAGTAAAGGAGATAGAATGATCTATAAATAGACTAGACTCTGGGACATAGTCTGAGATAGACTCTAGTTCCTTTTGGGAAGGAACTAGTATATAAAGGCTTGGGGGTGAGAGGGAAAGACACTTCATCTGGTGATCGCTTCTCTATGGTTGGGTGGTGAGCCTCTGTCAATATATTTTGATCTTTATATTTTATTGGGTTTTATCTTTCCTTTGACTTATTTGTCTTTGTTTGAGAGTTAGTGGCAAACCTGTTGAGAGGTTTGTTACAGTTTGTTAGGTTTTTTAGGTTTTGTTGGTTTTGTTGGTTTTGTTGGTTTGATTTTGCTTATGGTTTTTATGTATGTAAAACCAAGGATGTGAACAAGGTTGTCATAGAGAGGCAAGGAGATACTCAATTAGAAATGGTACATAGAAACAAAGTGTTAAGATGTATGAGTTCCTGGCGTGAGACCTGAGACCAAGTAGAGAGGATAGATGTGGAGGCGGTTCTATTGTAGCTTAACCTCATGAGACCAATTATTTCCTAGCGACTTAGAGCTTTTGTTAAGAATTTGAGTAGTTTTTTGGAGTTATAGAGGCTTCTATCTAGACTTCGCAATGCATACAATATCTTTACAAAGGAGGCACAATTAGAGACAAAATACAAGGAATTACATAGAGTGAGCAAGGACATGAAATTATTATTGCACGTCTGTGAGGACTAATAGCGTCATAGCTTCCTTGGTATTCAATGTTTCACCAACGACATAGTGTTCTATAGATACAAAAAGGTGATAATCCCAAGATCAAGATGTAGTTCAATTTTCAATTTGATTGTTCATATTTCCTTAAAAAGTAATAATTATTTGACAGGAGTTTGTTTGAGCAAATTTGATTTGGTTGTTTGTTGGTTGGTGTTCATATTCGTGACTTTGTTGTTGTCGATTCAAGTGAATCCCCTATGTCTAGAAAGAAGAGGGAGAAGAGAGGAGAGTCCAGTAAAACAAACTCTGCTCAATCTATTGAAGTTGTCGTTGGTGAGGTTGTATCCGTTTCTGATGTTGTCAAATCATGTCTACTCGTTCCAAAGGTTGTGGAAGTTGTATCCGTTCTAGTTGAAGTATGTACTGAGCCAATCGAAGTATCTCAAGACATTCTTGTCGTTACATCTCATTTGGGAATTACAAGTAACTGTTCACTTTTGCCGTTTGTGTCTGTATCTTCTGATGTTTATTCTTTGAATTCGGATTTGCAATCTATTTCTTTTGTCATTCTTTATATGCCAAGTTTCGATTTGCTTGTTGTGTCTCAAGTTGGGTCTCAAATTGTGTCCAGTGATTGTGAAACGGATGAGTATAGTGATGATAATGGTCATCAAGATTTGGCTATGCCATCTGATGCAAGACTTTTCAATGCTAGACCATGCGTTGCTTGTCCAAGTAGTTGAACTTCACTATTTTTTTGCAATTGACCAATTGTTAGTTGAGAAGTGTAAGGATTTAAACAGAAGTAAAAGTCTAAGGAATGAGAACTATGCTAGAATTAGGCTCAATGCTTAGAAAGAGTTAGTGAATATGGAACTTATTCCAATTGAAAAAATGTCATTTTCAGATTTGGTTGAAGTTTTGCTAAAGTTTTTCTTACGTGTTTGTATGGAGAATGGTATATCTTTTGGTTCGATAAGGAACATGCATTGATCTTTTCACCGCATCACCTATAAGGTAAGACAAAGGGAATTGTTGAGACTAAGGTGAATGAAATTTCATTTGATATCATGGAGAATTTGTTCTTAAATCAACTAAATAATGTTGTTGTCTAAAGTATGGAGCTCTCCAAAAATGTCGGGGTCAACAAAGTTAGAAAAAAAGTCAAAGATGTTATCATTTATTGAAGGAGCATTGTTGTTGAGTCATGTGTCAATACAACTCACGTTTGAACGTGGAGTTCAAAAACGAATGTTGTGACTCTGTTCAGGTGGTTTTTATATTTGAGAATTTAATGATATGTATTATCTCAAATACAAGGACTTTACAAGAGGGGTGAATGACGCTTGCTTGCCATTTATTAAATGAGTATTTTATAGTTTATTTTATCCTTTATTTGTTTTTGATGTTTTTTGAATTTGCTTTATTCATTGTTGGTTTGCTTTATTGGTTATTAGTTTGAGTTGTTTTAATCTAATGTATGTTGTTTGTTGTTTTTTAATGTACAATACAAGGATGTTAAAGATTTATGGCGTGGCCTTAAATCGGAGTCAAAACAAGGATTTCCATGTGACAATCATTTATTACAATCCAGATGTGGTGAAGACGTGGCAAACATATGACAATCACTTGTGGGACGATATGAAGGACGGTTTTTTGTGGGTCACTCCTTTGGATGGTGCTTCAGAGAAGGTTTGGTTTAAACACTTGCGTTGTGGTCAGAACAAAATTAGCAAGTTATTGTTGTTGATGGCCAATGAATGTGGTATCAAAGGTAAAGCTACTAATGAATTTGGATGTAGGACTAGTATTTCCAGGATGTCCATTGCCGATGTTCTAAAGCCTATAATGTGCTCTATCACTAGACATAGGAGCAAAAGCTCTTTAGATCTATACAATGATAGCTTGGAGCTTCAAAAAGGAAGCATAAATGAGAGCTATGATGGCTCCTAGTATTGGTCGTCATGATGAGTTGAGTTATTCAGCTTTGACGAAACAAGTATTGTCGAAGCATGGATGCAATTAGTTGGAGGAGCTTGGACCGTCAATTTCTAATGCAAGTATTAGTGCATATCCAAAGGCAATGTTGAGTGGTACAAGAAAATTCTTGATGACCTCTCAGTTTGCTCTTATTCCTTTTCAATCTCCTAGTATTTGTCCACAAAATTCACAAATTTATGGTCTAAGTGGAGATTCTTCTCAAAATGTTGTTATTTTCTTGCTAGGTTCTGACATTCCTATAATATATGTATCGCGTGCTTTACCGCCCATTGGGAATCCTAGAGCTTCCATTTTGCATCTTGTAGCACCTATTACGCGTCTTAAAGTGTCTATTCCATGTGTAATGCCGCCTATTCTTTGATCTATTTCACCTTTGGTTTGCTAAATATAGTTCTAATCCTTTGTCTTACAACAACATTGATCCTAGCAAAGATGTTTTAATATGGCAAAGTAACAATGTACTTGTGTCTTTGAATGGCTCAATGTGTCCTTTTGGATGTAATGCATACTACTTTCCTTACCTTTCATCATATGAGATTTTGAGTTGTAAAGGAGGTTGTAGTGTTCATTGTTTATTAAGACATAGATGAGACAACTCTTGTCAATATGTTCAGGGCAATGCTTCTACTAAACCTCTATCCTTTATTCATACTTCAATTGGTCCGTTTCCTTTTCATTGTCCAATTTACAAAAGTGTTTCAGGAGTGAATTCCTCCACAATTTGTAAAGTCCCTTGACATATACTTCGTCAAGTGAATTTTATGCCAAGTGGTGTTAACCGCCTCCCTAAGTTTTTGACCTTTTGCTCCTATTATTGATTTAATAGCTTATTCCCATAGTATTGATTGTTCAAAGAGAAGTGGAAGTGCGACAACAGATGCTCCAATTGGTTCTTTATGTGATCCAATTTTGAATGCTACTTTTCTGGAGTTAGAATAAAAAGCTCTATAAAATAGCCAAATAGAAGAACTTGGAAGGAAATTAGAGAACATGTCTGAAGTGACATCGCAAAATGTCATTGCTGCCAAAGGTCGGCTGAAATTGGTTGTTGATGTAGCCAAGGATTGTGGAGCTGTTGCAAAAAGTACAGCTGCTGCAAGGAAAGAGCTTGCAGCTGGGAGTCGAGTTCAAGGTGCGCATCATCATCCGTTGAGTAAAAAACGACATTGGAAAATACTTTGTCTTTGAAACTTGAATCTGAGTGTATATATATTGAACTCGTAATTTTCCCGCATAATTATTTTATGTTTGAATTTGAAGTTAAATGATTCTCGTCATAATACGCATAGGTTACACAATTTCTATATAGAACTAGATTTTTTTTTTTAATTTATTTATTTTATTGCTTTTCATCCAAATAATGCATGTTTACATAGCTTTTCATTCATGTACAAATAGGTTATGGTGTTTTCCTACCTTCCTGAGAGGAGGAAGGTTTACACAGTGGGCATTACAGGTTGTAGGAAGTCGCACGTTACCGCTGGTATTTTACATGCTGCGGACAAACTAGAGACTGACACATGTACAAAAAATTAAGTCCCGGGTTACTGGGAAGTAAAATTTGCACTTCACTACCCAGTAAATCGGTCAAGGTTCCCTGTATGTTCACTGAGTTTAGAACAATTCAATGTGACACTTGGTCAGGAGCTTGAAGTGGAATTTGTAACCTACACGGCAATGCCGAGTCCTAAAGCAAGAGACGCACAAGCGGCTGACAGATATGAAAGTCTTGTTCGAAAGGTACTTTCCATGATTTTTGGGGTTTGACGAAGTGATATCAACAGGTTCAAGTAGTAATGCGCTTAACACGTCAAGCGTAAGGTTTCTTTGTTGCAACTATTATGCTCCTGCTCTTCTTCCTGCTGATGTAGCAATGACCTTGTCTGTTCAAGTATTTGGACACAAAGCACACATTCCCAGCTTTTGTTTCCTGCTAGGGTCGGTTATGAAGTTACATAGTTCTTCAATGCAGTGATGGAAGCTTCGCGCCATGGTTTCAATGAACGTAGCCAGGGCTTTCTTTCTCCTCTCTGTGGTCTATGCTATCATGTTTCTAATATGGTTCTTCTGCATTATTGGTTCCTCGGGCTTCTTTTGGAGACGTCAGTTTCCATCCCTTCGCACCCTGAATCTGTTACAATTCACACGTCAACGGATTTCCCCTCATCACTTTACATAGAAGTTTTTGGTAAGGCTTGAGTCAAGTCAAGTTTTTTATCCTTCAAGGATGTTGGAACTGGAGGTACAACTGCCGCGAGAGAGAAAGATTATAGAGTGGGACAAGGCATCACCTACCTTCTGCGAGGTTAAGGAGAGACTAGGTAATTGTGGCATCGCCAAGAATTGGTGTGTAGAGATTTTGCGAGGAGGTGAGTACGTCTCCCCAGACGATGATACCCAGCTCAGAGACTGCAAGAAGCTCACGGTGCGCGCTGCACCCATCTCGGACAAGATAACTCTTAAACCTGGGTCCTCATCTATAATTGGACCAGGTTCGTAACGAAGTGTCCGACCTATATGTTCAGCTGCAGTTTTTTCATTCTCTAAAACTGCAGCGCAGCCTTCTTTCCTCTATGAGTTTCACTACATTTCTGTTGATTAAACTGATCTATGACTTCGTCGTTTATTTTACAGCTAAACCGAAGATTCTAATCCAACAAAGAGAGAAACCAGACCTGGAAGAAATGATCGAGAACGTGATCTGCTTCATAGGCAGGATTTTCATCTGTGATAAGAAATGCTCCGATTCTAGCGCCACGGCGATGCGGAACTGCAGAGGGACCGTGGGACTTGTAGGGTCATCCGGCGAGACCATTGGATGCTGGCATACTATAGAAGATGCAGCAAGCAAGAGATCACTTCAAAGAATGTTCATCGAGTATCCCAATTACCCAAAACCTCTTCTTTTCGAAGCGCAGATTAAAGACAACCTCGTGAGCACCGACCTTGATCTCTTTGTGGCTGAGCCATGTGAGCCATTGCCAGAGGAGACCGCCCATCTCTCTTCTGCTCTGGATGTTTCCCTCGCTGACAATGTCCACTGCTTTGGCTTCCCGGAAATTGTTGATCACGAGCTCGTGGAGGGCTACAGCAGGAATAAGAGGGAGCAAGGCCAACGATGTAGCAAGAATGAGCTTCAGAGGAAACTCAGATTACCCACCGTCTTCAGCGGTCGCGTCTGCTTCAACGGATGGAAACAAGCCGTCGCCGACTACCTCTGTTTCCCCAACAGCTCCGGTGGCATTGTAGTGGACGATTACGGCTGTCTCAAGGGCGTACATGTGGCGGCATTTAGGGCTGGACGAACACTAGATCACCACAATCTGAGGATTGTGAAAGGCGAACACCAGCAGAGGCGATGCAAAGCCAAGTGCAGCAACGTCAACCTTCAATCCAGCTTAACAAAGCTTCATTTAAAGCTTACCAACTTCTGTCTTGAGACGGCCAAGTGCCTCAATTCGTGCAAGAGCGAGGTTGCTGCGTTTGTACCGGTACATATCATAGAAGAGCCGTTGCAATTGTCGCGGTTGCACTTAATCAGGTGGAAGCAACCACACCGCAATAAGAAAAGCCATGCTTGTGAACACTCCGCAAGACCTTGCCTCATTAGACCCACACGAACCTCGGCTCTTGCCAACACTGACCAAGAGGATGACAATGCACAGTTCAACTCCGTTCCACTTAGAAAGAAACTCAAGACCCAGCAAACCTTGAACCGAAACCCTCTTATCTGGTTCTCAACTTCTAAGAATTATAGTTTGTAATTATTTTCACAGGTAGCAACATTTTCCTCCCAAAAAGTTTCGAGCCACAGGAACAGCACCCTTATTACCTTTTTAGATACAGCACCAATCTTACCAGCAGAAATCGATTTCAACCATGACGCTTCGACTTCAATTTGAGCGACACTAATTAGACGATAAAGGTACTAGCATGATGTAGTCCTTGCTGGCCTTTACTCTAGTCCGTCCATTGCGAGATGCTTGATCTACAACACCCTGTACTATCACCCTGTACTATCATGACACAAGAGTATGGTGGGTTAGCTTTGGGCAGCTGTGACTATGAAAATATAAAAGACTATGCTCAGAAATTGATGCAAGTTTGAGGAAAATACTCTCTTTACATTAGGATTGGAAGCTATGCAAATTGAGCTTTGAACAAATGACGAAAGGGAAGAGCTTAGTAGCCAATTGTCATACTCTCGACGTCATGTAACCTCATCTTCCTCTACTAGGAACTACCAAATAAGCTGTATAATCAGTCAAAATGTGATTGGTGCTCTCTCCCACTTTGAAATGTAACACGTCAAACGTATCCATGCTCCAACGCAGTGCAGTAAGGACCCCCACGAAGTCAAAATTTGCCTCTATTTGGGCAGTTAAGGATTCCCCGCCAGCGTCCGGCTCTCACATGACCATCCCAGGTTGCAATGGGTCTTGGCATTCAGAAAGTGCACCCGTTATGCCAAGGCCAGCTGTCTTACCCTACCCCGCGTGGCTTTTGAATGAACTTTATTGCCATTTTGTTAGGCTATGTTATTTCAGCCATGCCCTCTCTTCCAGTGCGGTTCCACGAACGGGGGGTCCTAGAAGTTTCTTTGCTGCCAAATAATCTAGATCTGAAAATTTAGAACTGCACTTCAGATAACGGATAATTCTGACAACATTCTAATTATAGTAATATCTTGATCTAAAGGTCTTTCTCCATTATGCGGTGCACCTTATTTGTTGTTCTACCAGAACCCAGATTTTAGGGTTCTCTAGGTACTAGGTTTAGGGCTGATAAGGCTTAGGGTTTTGCTGAACCAAATACATGTTTTGCTTGAAGATGTATTTGTCTGTTGTACTACAACATCAGTGAACTTGATTGTGTTCAATGGGGTGTAATCAGAGAGAAACTGATGTGGTGTAATGTTTGTTTGTTTTGTGTGAGTAATTTTTGTTCGTCTTCCCTTTGGTCTGTCGTCCAACACTAGTCTTACTACATAGTTTTCAGAGTTGGTCCCAGCTGATGATTTGGCAAGTGATGACTCGGACTGTAGCATTGTTGCTAGGGATTTCTATGAAGTAATAAAGTTGGATTCAAATGCGACAGGAAGTCCATATGAACTTCGTGCCGCATTTGTTGACTTGACAATTGAGAAACATCATAATGAAATTGGATAAGTAGAGAGTAGAAAGTCTAGTGAGGATCTAATTGAGATTAGTAGGTCGTTGAGGAAAGGGGAAGTTGGTCCAGCATTTCTTGATTTATGTTCTGAGTACACTAGTGATTCCACCTTCAATTTGAATGATGTTGGATATCTGTCTTCCTTGAGCTCAGTAGAAGACCTCTGTGAGGGTCCATCTCAACCTTCTGTCTACGAGTGTCCTGTGTACATTGATGCCACTACGAGTAATAACAATTTGTCCTAGGATTTTCTAAATTTCTAGAAATCCTAGACCTCTACTAGTCATGGTATTTCAGTGGAGACTGAAGTCATCAGTGATGACTCCTCTTTGCTATCCTTTGGAACCAATGATGTTATTGAGAAACTTTGTTCTTTAAGTACTGGAATGAAAGAGAACTATGTACACTATGAAGTAAACTTGACAGAACATTCTTTTGCTTCTGAGACCTATACTGATGTAGAGGTGGGTAAAGGGAGTGCTAGGGGAGAATGTGGAAACTTGGGTGATGTCGTGTGTAATCAGCTTCCGACATTGAAGGCTCCAGACCGTAAGAATACGAAGGTCAATCAAGCTGAGATTCAAGGCCCTAGAAATTAGGCAGTTCCAGGGTGCCAAACCAAGTTCGAGAACACAAGAGAAGGTCTTCCTACTAATGGTGCTGCGAAGAAAGGTGTTGGTCTTCATGGTGCTCCAAAGACAAAAGCGGTTCTTGCACCATCACCAAAACGGCGATCTGCAAGGCCTGCACTTTGTAAGAGGAATTTCCGTGCATGCTCAACAATGACACACGAGTTGTACTTGTTAATGACTGTGACACCAAAGAGTTCCCTTATTAGGGACCAGAGCATGAGAAGGAGCTTCTGAAGAAATGGAAGGAAATGAAGCAAACTCCACCACCTGGACTGTACTGCAAAGACGACATCGTGTGGCTGCCTATTTGAACTCAAAGTGTAGGACAATACTTTTTACACGAGGTTGTTGTGATTCTATGGAGCAAATTGGAGGACTTCAGAATCAGAGAAGGTATGGATAAACATTTTCCGTGCAGATTCAGGAAGGAGACTCAGAGGAAGAGGCCACCAGACTCTCTGAATATCTACCGGGAAAATAGCGCGTCAAAGGTTATTAGGTAAGAGATCCCTGATGTCTATTTTATAAGACTTTGGGCACATTCTGATGTTTAAAATGTATGAGCACCTTCAGGCAAAGTTCCCTCACAGTCCCTTTTAACTCTAAATGTTGTTATGCAATACAAACACTTTGGTCCTGCTGACCACTCCTCTGTCAACATCAACGACCTAGAGGGTCTCCTATTAGCACATCTATTGAAGTAGAAGAAAATAATAGCCAGTGTATTACAGAAGTAGAAGGATGGGAAGAAGCCCATAGCAGATTACAAATGTGGAAAGATGAGAACATTAAACATGTCTTTTATTACCAGGAGCACAGCTTCATTGACATTAATGTCACTGAGCCGCACAAGAATCCTTTTGCCCTCGGATTTCAATTTGAATGGCACTTTGAAATGTTGCTAAAGTTTGGGAATAAAGGTCCTCTTGCAAACGATGCCACATTTGGCACAAGCCACTCAAAGATAAGACAGTGCTGATTTCATGTTGCTTTATTTGTACGAAATGTTTTAGATATGTTTTGATACAATGGTTTGCAGTACAAGTACAAGGCAGAATCCAATGCCATTTGTATTGGACGCAGTACAAGATATCTAGGGTTACTAACAGTGTCATGCATTTATGTTCTACAATATCTTCTTTACACCGTGATGGTGTTTGACAAATGGAGAAGTGGGATACGTGTAGCGTACTTCTTCTCTTCATCTACAAAAGAAGAACAACTAAAGCCTATTCTACAAGCCCTTAAGGACAGCCTCATCAAGAAAATACCTTCACGAGAGCCTTCTTCCATCATTGTTGACAACGCACAAGCGGAAATTAACGTGCTACAGTAAGTTGGCATAGGTGTTTCAGTTCTAAACCTAGAGGCACTTACATATCATGTAACTGGTTATCATAGCTTTGTCTTGCTATGTGATCCTGCAAGGGTTATTAATGCCTTGTCTTCCCAGAATTCAGATACCTATGGCGACAATCAAAGATCCTTCTTTGCTTCTGGCATGTAAAGAAGGCATGGGCCGAGAATGCTAGAAGAAAGATAAGTCGCAAAGAGGACAGGGTGAATACACTGAAGGAAGTTGGAGACATCATGTACAAGAAGGGGTTTGTCCATGGGAATGACCCTATTGCCAGGGCCAACGCGGAGCTTGACAAGATTCGATTGCTTCACCCATTTGGTTCATGAAATACATCAACAAATACTAGATGGTGAGACTGCAATGTGGTGCATCTCAAATCGGAATATTCCTCATGCACGACAGAACACGAACACTGCCATAGAGTCATACCATGCCAATCTGAAGTGCATCATGTACCTTGAGAAGCAACGGTTCATAGGGCGCCGGATTGATTGGACTGCTGACGATATGTAGTGTGTAGTGAGTGCGCAGTTGTAGTACTTCAGGGCGTTAAAAAGTAGTATGATTTCATTCGCAATAGAAAGCACGAGAATATCATATGTAGTGCCATACTTGTTGCCCAAGAAATCCCTGATGACTATGTCAGCTCGAATCTAGAGGGCGAGGATATTGCCTTTGTTGTCTCAGTGAACAATTACCCCCCGGTACAAACGGTTTATAGACCTAATACTGGATGGGTTTAGTGTGATTGTATTCTAGGAGAATAGAGCACAATGTGCAAGCATGTCATGAAGTGTTTTGTCATGAAACACCTAGACATTGAGGAGGGCCTTATTCTTCAGGAGGCACATCAAGGTGTGGAGTACAGAGGACAATACCATTAGCGCAATGTTTTGAAGCTGTGCCCCGGAAAGAGGATGAGGAGGTGAACCACTTCAACAAATCCAGCCTAATGTGACTAGGTTTTATGACTCAAATAGGGCTAACCAAAATGAGACTAGCATTGTTTGTAGTCATTTCGACGTCGCTTTGGACAATCTGACTAGCAGGCATATTGGACATTTTTTGTTGCGGATACTGCGTTCCCATAGTGTTTTGGGACCTCATATAGGGACCTGCTCTCGGACTTTGGGAAATATGACTCTATAGAGTCATATATTGTTGACTATACTTAGTCACCAATGTGGTATAGGTGACTAAGTATAGTCAACCAGATATGACTCTACAAAGTCACCAATACAAAAATATCTTTTGATTGGCATGACTAATTCTAGTGATGTATCAGTCAACACATGAATGGTTTTATCATTACGCATAGTAGTGTGATGGTTAGTTTAGGTATTAGTGATGTGACTGATGATTTTATCACTACGCATGGTGATGTGATTGTATAATGCGACTTTGTAGAGTCATATATACTTCACCACACATAGTCATCTATATCATCTAATGACTATGTAGAGTCCTTATATATTTTGTTTCTTTCTCTACCGAGAGTCAAATTTCAATCTTAAATCAGTGTTTCTATGACTAGAACTTGACTATTTGTACTCTAATTTAAACATTTGCCACTCACTTGAATATGCCATTCTTACTATGCGTAATCACAGATTCTAACTTTACATTAGGTTGATAATGAGATATGGTGACTAAAACAAGTCAAAAGTGCGGTTGTGAGCACCATGTCAGGTCATGCAAATGATATTCGAACATTTCACTGAAAGAGAAAATTCATGTTCAAACAAGATGCACTGCAATGGTAACTCAATCAGTCTTAACTACTTGGGAGAAGAACATATCAATGTCCATGAACTCTGTGGGCCACAATACAAAGTGCCGAGATCCTTCCTCCAGCTCGTAAATTCGAGACCCTTTCTCCTTTAACAACCTTGAAAAATCCCAACTTTGGGAGGCAATATCTCACTCCCTATAACTCGGAATTGGACGTGCTTACTACCATTGGAAAGCCCTACAAGAGATCTACAGCCATCTTAAATCTCACTTAACTTGGACATGAAACAAGAGACAAATAGGGAAAAGAATGGGAGACACTCCATGGAGTAGGAAGAACACACAAAAAGCTTGAAAACAAGCTCTCAAATATAAGATTAGAAGCCGCCGAAGTGGCGGCTCACCCTAACTCTAATAAGGCTCAAAGCCCTAATCTAAGGATGAACGTTGCCACCAATGAACAAAAAATGGATGAATGAACGTCACCATGTTAAACACCAGTAATCAAATACCAATACCATATGACTATGTTAGTATGACTCCATATAGTAAGCACTCAAAGCATCACTATAGGAACAGCGCAGGGGAACATATAGCCCAAATCCAAAGAAGTTCCCACCCAGGTCCTCAAAAAATGACTACGTATATGACTAGTCCATGACAAGACCCTGTTATGACTGATTTTTGACCAAACTCATGACTGATGTGACTACGCAGTCGCATGGTCCGGTTTACACCTAGTTACATTGGGCTGGATCTGTTGTAGTGAACGGTGCAGAATCAGACAATAGTTCCAGTGCTTCATCTGTCATAGGACCAACTATTGGTATTGCAAAGAATCCTATTATTCTAAGGAGAAGTTCAAGACTGCACCCGTGATATCGAGGGTACTTGAAGAGAACATGTGTGACCAAGGCAATGTAGAGCCTGGATTATGTAGTGCGTTATATCAGCTGTATTTCAGTATACTTTGATGAATTCTATTGCCTAATAGGCATATCTTGTCTTTGGATTTGTCCCAAAACAATGATATATAAACACTAGAGTACACTTAACAACCATTTGCAAATTAAACAATATGACATGTACTTTGTTGTTGCACTGTGATTGCACCAGGGATCAAGGAGTTTTGTAGTGATAAATACACACTTTAACCAATGAAGTAGTACATAAATTGAACCAAATAAATTAATCTTTATTAAAGATGTATATCACCACCTCATGTGTTGTGGGTACATGACACTACAGAGGTGCACCCACAATGCTTCTGTAGTGTTGAATCTACTGTATTCTTCCATCTAGAATACCCTTCCAATAGTTTTTACGTAAGTGCTGCTCGCTTTAAGACATCTAAACTGTTCTTGTTTTGAAAAAGGCACTACTTTCAAAGATGCTCCGCCATGTCTCGCACCAGTATGTCTTGCACCACGCACTACTAAGAGCGCTTTCAATATGCGCTGCTCCGACGATTATTCTAGGCAAATACGATGGGGCGTTGGTACTAGTCTCAGTGTTAGAGGTCGGTCCGAACGATCTTGCTCTTCTTGCTTGTCGACGGAGGGAGGACAAGCAATGTTTGCCATGGCCACCAGTACATCCAATACTTCTAACTCTAGCCTCTCCATTACCAAGCGGTAGACTAAAAGATGTACACAAGATTAGAAGAGAGTAGGGGTCTCAGATAAACGGTCCTAAGCAAGGGCAAGAAAAGAGATGGATTATACCATACAAGTGAGACCTTATATACTTAGCTCGTTCAGCCCCAAGGTGGGGCTAGACTCTTGGTGCCTCTAGAAGAGAAGTCTGCCCATCTGGATAGTACTATAAATATCTATCCTTAGCCACAATTCTGAGATAAATGTACTCATCGTTAATTAGAGCATAACATAGGCAAATACTTTAATTAGAAATACGTAAAACTACTACTAAATGGAACGAGTCTTTGATTTGTTCAATCTACTGCGCCTACATCCATGTAGCTGCGGTTTTCTCCCTAATTCACCCTTACTGTCGCGTTGGAGACAAGTTCTTTTTCTTCCCTCTAATTGCGCCCGCTACTTTGCAGAAGTTTGATTCATGAAAGCCCACGCTAAACTTACATTCCGAATCATCCACCAGCCTTCTTTTGTTTGCACTCAAGATTGCAGTCTTCAAATCGGCTTTGATCTCTAGTACTTTCTTCTTTCCAGATATGTAAGACATTTGGATTTTAGAAGAGGTCATATGAGTCTTTAAGGAAAACCATTTGTTTACAAAACAAGAGACCAATCCATAGGTTGGCAGCGGTGCGGGACAACCCACTTCTTAGCCGCAGTCGACAAACCTCTTGTCCGACCAGTATGCTACATATATGACAATGTAGCACATCATGTATTATCCACAAGATCCATCATTAAATTGCTCGGGACATTTCACATGGATCCAAGAGTTTATGTTGGTGGCATTCATCTACATCGGCGATCCTTCATCGTGTCCGAGAGCCATGCACCACAACTGCCCCAGCAACCGCTCTAATTTGTAGAGCCATGGAATGATTCTTTAGCGTTGTATTCAAACTTAAGAAGATGTTGCCCAGAGAGAACCGCTAAACTCCAATGCTCTCCATGTACAATAGGTACCATGATAGTGTTGCCCTTCACATGCCTGAACCCAAAGCTCATATGAAAGTATTAGGGTAGTGCCTTCACACATTAGGGGAACCATGCCTTGTTTTTCTCAGTCCAGTCGGAGTAAGAAATCAGGCCAGTGGCAACCTATCAAGTGAAAAAAGAATCCTACGAAGTTCTCTCGTGGATATTTGGAAAATCCAAATTTCCATCTGTGATTGCAGCACAGTCCAGTGGCGAGAAACTCACGGTCCCTGAAGTTGGAGAATTCCATGTGGAGTGGCATCTCGCTGCGGACATGAAGACAATCAAGTGTATGTACGGGCTTTAGTCGGGGCCGTCGTGTGCAATGAACTGCATATACTGCGAGTAGAAGAGGGCTAAGCCTACCGTAGGGACAGCAAGCCAGTGCTGCCATCAGAAAACGTGGGAAACCGAACTGGGTGGGGGGACTGTTTACCAACTCTGTGGAGCTAGAACCGTGTGACATGCGTGCACATACAAGGTGGAGGCCTATCTTGCCAATTCCGTTGCACAGAGTGCACATCTGTACACTCCATGCTCTAGTTTGCTTGGCGGAGAAGATTGTGCATCAACACATCATTTATGTCTGGAACATACAAGATCAAAGACTGAGGGCTACAGCAATAGAGCAAATGGATAAGTGCTTGTCAGCTATCGGGGCTCATGGTGGCAACGTGGAGATTAGAAAGGATCCAAAACTGAGTGGCAGCACAGGGAATGTGCCACAAAAACCAACTTTCAGTGTGGTTGTTGCCAGCAGAGTATTTAGACCAAGCGTTTGGTCTGGAAACGACAAGGCCTGGAAAGACATATGTCAAGCAGAGAGCAATAATAGTGGCGGCGGTGCACATTGTAGGGCGAGGGCTGCTATGTGGCACGCCTTTGAAGAGGTTCTACCAT
Source organism: Ceratodon purpureus (assembly GCA_014871385.1). NCBI lineage: Eukaryota > Viridiplantae > Streptophyta > Bryopsida > Pseudoditrichales > Ditrichaceae > Ceratodon > Ceratodon purpureus. The sequence continues at coordinate 62,366,971 of CM026426.1, read as the reverse complement.
ATTTCAGCGGCTTGGTGCTGAGAGCAGAACAACGACTCTAGTTCAAAGGGGAGATAGAAACGTGGGGGAGAACATTTTTGGAGGTCTTTGGAGAGGAGGATGTTTTGCAGTACATTATGAGTGATATACACGAAGTTTTGGATGAATTAGGGGTTGATGGCTGACCTTACTTTCGTCAATTCTCAATCCAGGACTAACCATGGAGTGGCTGTTGACAACATGTAATTTTCAAGCATGGCAGCTGGTTTGTAGAGGAATACGGTAGTCTGGCCGTATAGAGTTGCCAGGGTATGGAGAAATCCCATCATCAAGCGAAGGCAGCGAATCAAGCGCATACAGCTCACGGTGGTGGCAAAGAGCGCATCAGTGTTATTTTGCAACAATTCCAGCATTGGTACCGAAATATACAGCATCGGTATAACAAGAAATTAGAGTGCACGAGGGTTCTCAATACCCCGGTTGATGAGGCAAGATTGGAGGCTACGCGTAGAAGGCGAGAACAGTGGCATCGATCAAATGCTGCTAGGGCTTTGGAGAATTGGCGGTCAAGGCGACGGCGTGTTGGCAGAGCTTTGGTGTGTGATAACACCATTGGAGGTGGTGGAGCCAACAATGCTCAAGCAAGAGGATCTGCCAACGAAGATGACCCCGGTGAGGATGGCAACAATGTGGATCCTGAGGAAGGTCGCAACTCCACCAACGGTGAGGACGTTGGCAACAACGTGGGCGGTGGTGACGCTAGCAACGACCGAGTGAATTGAGTGCAATCCATTGTAAACTCAATGTATGGACATATAGATTGTGGCTGCCAACAATGTTTTCATTTAGTTGGGGTGGACCATGCTTATCCCCTAGACATGTTTGATGGGTTTATTCTACACTAGCCATCTACGAATAGATTGACTAAATTTTTGTAATTTTTTGGGTGTCAACAATGTTATCATTTGGATAGGCTACACCATGCTTCACTCATAAACATATTTTCTGGTTATTTCACTAGAAAGACCAATCCAAGGGATTATTACTCTTCATAATGATGAATTCAATGAATGTGTCTTAGTAATCATACATGTTACTCACCCTTAAATTTTAATTTTAATTTCTATGCCGGTTTTTCTTTAATCCACAACAAATGGGGAAGTGAGGTGCAAGGCCGTGGCAATGATTGGTAATTAAGGTCAATGTGAGGTTCCAACCAACTCTTGTTAACATCCCTTCAATAAATGAAGCCTAAGAGTCTCAACCCCCCCTTAAACCTGGGCTATTGATTTGGCTGGCGGTTGACTCTTGTAAGCGCACACCGGGCTTTGGCCTTGCTATATGTCGTTGACTCCAGCGCGGTTCTCTTCCTCTCTTCTTCCGCTTTCCTCTTGCTTCTAGCAAGCGCCCTTGCGGTTGCACTGACACCCAAGTTCCGTGGGCTCCATGGAGATCCTCAGGAGCACGCACCCCCTTCGAGCCGTTGAGAGTCGCAAGAATGTGCTGAGGCCGTGCAACATCATCATCTTGAGGTGTGTGCGGGCCGTGGGGGTTTTTGGGCGCGAGAAGCTGCAGCGTGAGGAGCGGGCCGTGGAGGAGGGGGCGTGGTGACTTTCTAGCGGAAGGAGCTTCGGCACAAGGAAAAGGTCAGGAGGTGCGGCGAAGGGGAGCGGGGTGCATTGTGTGAAGCGGGGAGGAGCTGTCAGAAGCGGGGAGGAGCTGTGAGGAGTGGGGGAAGGGGCAGTACCTCTGAGGAGCGGGGACCGGGGTGCGTTGCGAGGAGCAGAGGAAGGGGCAGTACCTGTGACGGACAGGTTGCGCTACGAGGAGTGGAGGAAGGCGCAGTAGCTGTGAGGAGTGGGGAGCGCTGCAAGGACCGGAGGAAGGGCAGCGGCTGTGAGGAGCGGGGAGCGCTGCGAGGAGCGGAGGAAGGAGCTGCAGCGTCGGCAACAGGGCGGAGCAGCGGCGGAAGGAGCTGCGAGAGAAGGAGCGGGGGCGCAAAGAGCTCGGGCACATTCAGGAGCTGTGACAGAAGGAGCTGCGGGACAAGGAGGTTAGGGGAAGGGGGCGAGCTGCACGTCTTCACGCGCGGACAGTGAGGAAATTCAAGGTAAGTTGCCCATCCATTGCTAAGTTGTTCTCTTCTGATTGTCTATTTCTTGTAGAGCTCGAGTAAATTGGCCATGGCAAAGTTGAGAGGGGTTGTTCAGCTATGGCCGCGATGGTCCTCCAAGCTGTGAGGATTTCTGGGTAAGAACTAAACTACAATAATCCGCAAGAATAATCCTCATTGCTTGTGGTCTTCCCTTTTTCAGCTGCCATGCGCGATTCCTCTTTCGTAAAACGTGTTGTTTTTGCACAACCAGCGCCAGGGATGTCAAGCCGTAGGAAGGGAAAGGAGGCCGTCGTGAAGAAGGAGGTCGTCGAGCTTGCTGACAGCAAGGAGGATGGCAACGATGTTGAGACGCCGTGGGATGATGCCTTTGACTTGGAGGGCTTACCCCCTGCACTTCATGGACAGCTCCACCACCTCGCTCCATTTCTGCTGGGTAGGCAAGCTGCGGATTATGATGAGGACTTCTTCCACCGCACCTTGCAGCTCTCCAACAAGGGGCTCAAGTTCAGTGACCTCAGCGGCGACAAGCATTGCAAGAAGGCCGACTTCATCGACAGATGGCCAGAGCGTTCTTCTGGGCGGCACAACGTTGCTGACTGTGAGGATCTGGAGGCCCAGAGGAAATACTTGGAGATGTTTAAGTGGACTTATGGAAGTGACCCCGACAATTGGGCATTTGGGACCTCCTTTCTTCATGCTTGCCACCTCTACTTTGAGGAGGGCGTAGATGTCTACTTCGCCTAGAAGGCGGATGCAATTGTGAAGGGGCGTGAGAAGCTGCCAGGGCAAAAGTTGACACCCCCGGCCTTGAGGGAGCAGATTGAAGCCATTATCGACTTCCTTGCTGGCCACATCCCCGGTGCTGGCAGCAAGGGCAAGGGAGGAGGGGCGGAGGCGAGCGGAGGAGCCAAGGCAGTTGGAGCCACATCCAAGGCTTTGATCACAGCCGCGAAGGCAAAGAAGGTCAGGGGACCTAGATCCCTGCCCCCTCCTGCCAAGGCCGTGGCTGAGAAGAAGTCCGTGAAGGCCCTTGCTGCCGTTGCCATCAAGGTGCAGCCCTTGGTGGCAACGGATCCGAAGCAGGTCCTGGAGCAGCAGCGCCTCAAGAAGAAGTCCTTGGAGGCGGCACTTTTGAAGGTAAAGGCTAGCCGGGACCGCGTGAAGGTCGACCTTGCAACCCAGCGGGACTACATCAAGGCCAAGGAGGCCGAGGAGTTCAAGCTCTATGACGACATCTTCTCCGCCTGCGAGGCCTCCAAGAAGGCCGCGGCTGATGGCAACGACCAAGAGAAGAGGCGCTTTGATCACGCGGCCCGCTTAGGCCAAGACAAGCTGGGGCTTGCAAGCAAGGCACTCCTTGAGGCCCAGGCCCGCATCGACAGGGTCTACAAGAAGTTGGAGGAGAAGGAAGCCGATGAGCAGAGACGCCACGCCGAGGTCTCCGCGCTGACAGCGGAGATCTCGGCCTTGGAGTTGGCATCAGCTTTCTTGCGCCTGAAGAAGGTGCTGGCTCGTTATCCATTGGAGTTCTTGGTGTTGCCAATAGCCCTGAACGACCCATGAACCTTCTGCGAGCGTTACTTCGTTGACACCTGCTGCGTACCTTTGTTCTGCGGCTGCTTGGCACATCACCATTGTATGTTTGAGGCAGTCTTCTCCCAAGACGCCCGATGCCGTCGATGCGAGCAGGGGATGACTAGAAGATGGCTTGGGCAGTGGAGCTTCGACCTCGACTCCAAGGCCGCGGAGGAGTTACGTCTGACAGAGGAGATCTTCCTGGCCGAGCCCGCCTCACCACGTGCTGGCAGCAAGAGGCCCGCTGCCCCCTCTGTGGCCGCGCTTCCATGGAAGAAGGCCAAGGGCGACCAAGGTTAGTTGCCCCTGAACCTATCTGCCCATTGCTTGTTGCTTGCCTCGTTCTTACATCCGAATAATTCTTATTTTCTAATTCTTGTTTGTTGGCAGCAACTACAGAGGATGCTCTTCCCGACTCAGACTCCTTGGCGTTCGATCCCACGCAACGCTCTCCTCATGAGACCCAAGCAGCCCTATCTAGAGAAGGGAACAAAGACTCATCTGCCACCACGCAAGGACCAGGTGCAGTTGAGAAGAACAAGGACGACACCAACATGGAGGGACTGTCGAGCCTTGTTGAGGCAATTGCCACAAATGCAGCCGTGGAGTAGATTCCCACCTTGGATAGTTCCGTAGGCTGGGTTAGGGGTTTGCTGGCAGCGACTGTAGGTCCGGACTTTTATGGGCCACATTTGATTAAACTTTTCCGAACTTGAAAACAATTTGCCTCTAGACTGCCATGTCTCTTTGAAAGAAATGGCATTCTTGTAACCCTTCTTTTTTATTCGCAACTGTATTTCTTCTTTATTGTGGACTGCCGATAGCAAGGGCTTCACTTTAGCCACCATGTTATCCTTTGAGCTGTTGTTCTCTTCAAGCCCGCGCTGTCTGAGATCCATGGCCGTCATCGAAGTTCTTTCCTTTGTATTTCCCTTCTTAGAGTGCACCATTCCACCATTTTTTTTTTCCAAGCTTTTATGTTATTTTTTATTTCTTTTTTCATTATTCGCAACCATAATTCCTTTTGATGTTGGCATTTGCTATTACTTTCCATGTGCGACCTACTTCATCTCTTATGTACAACTGTTTTTTATTTCTATCTTATTCTTTTGGAATCAACCGTGGTCCTTTTTTTATTTCCAACCTTCCTTTCTTTCCTTGTTGCTGGCTGCAAGGGCTGCATTGTACTCGCCACTGCCAGTTCAGAGCACTAGGCTCACGAAGGAGCCAACCTCTACGACTGAAGTGACAAACTTTACATTCCTTCCTAATTACAATTTTATATTTGTTAAGTGCCAAACTCCATTTTGTGCCTTTGAAGGTCATGTGGTCTGTTGTTTGGAGTTGTTTTTCTTTTTTTATTTTGCGCTGGCAGCAAGTTCCACCGTCAATGACGTCACCACAAGTTCTAGGCAATTTTCCGATTCAGACCCAGGCTCTTTAAAAGTCCGGGCATTCTTTAGACTTCTTGTATTTTATTTTATTTTTCATTTGCACCCTATGATCTATTTCTTAATCGCAACTGTTTTTCTTTTTTATTTCCGCTGGCAACACGTAGATCGAGGGTACTTCGAATTTGCCATTTGTAACACGTTAATAGAGGAAGTCCCACAAGAAGTCCTGAATAGTAAGCAAAACCACTACCTAAACTCACTAACGACTTGGCGAAGAACCTAATGACATCCCACATACTGTGACTACCCATCCCCGAAATCACTTTTCCTACAGCTCCACAATCTTGATCCTATTCGGAATCGTGACATCCGCAGCTGTAAGGTGTCTCTCATGGCGCTGGTTGATCTGCACCCAACAAATCCTGTCATTTTTGTTTGCTGGCAGCAAGGAGCTCCGAACAGCCAATTCCCAACACATGTAAACGACTAGATGAATTCGGCTAGACTTGTACCTTTTTCTCACGAACTCCGTTGGCCTCTATCAAAACCACGTTGTACTGCCCAGGTACGTCATCTCCAAGCGCCATTGCAATTTCGTGCCGCAGGTGGGATATTGGCCAACCCTTGACAACTTCAAATGTTGGCAGCAGGTTCCCCCTAAACATACAAGACACTTCCACCATCACCTCCTCTGGTAGGTGATCCATCGCTTTCCACTTATTGTTGGCAGCCCCCCTATACCTTGTATACATGAACCTGGTGTATAATGTTTGTCTTCCCACGTGATAGTAGAAAACAATGCTGGTCCTGTTGGCAACGCACTTGATGACATCTTGGCCAATGTGGAACTTCTTGTTCTACCCTGGGTTCATCAGACTGCTCAGCAGAGCCTCGGATGGACTACTCAAAACAAACAGTGTAGGTGTCCGCCTAATGCTGTCAGCAGCTACCGCAATCAGATCAACCATAACATGGATTGGCATAAACCATTGGTGGTGGACGAAGCTGCTACCAGTTGTTGCTTTCATAGCATTTGCAAAATCGAGAGTGAACTTTGTTCTAAACGCCTCAAATGTGTGCATGTCAGGCAAAGGCTACTCCACATCGTTGAACCCTGGAAACGAGAGTGCTTCAATCTTCCCGTATAGCGGGTCACCTGTTGGAGGCAAATACAGACCACCAAGGAAGAATGTACCTATGTCCAGCAACTCCGCGTGGCTCTGTTGATTCTGTGTTGCCTCCCCAATCTCAACATGGAGCACAAGAATGGGACCAAGGATAGATGCGGGATGTACCCAATCTTCCAAAAGCGACGCGTACAGGTAGTTTGCCATACCCAAATTGGTTGCTGCCTCCGCAGGATCGAAGCGCAGATGCCTTGGCTGATATGCATGCTGCACAAGCACCTTATCGAGGTCGCATGCTCCATGCTCCGTGGAGATCCAGGAGTAATCTCTGATCGCGCTTTGAAGGCCCCCCGAAAATTTTCTCCACCATGCCGCCTTGCCTCTCTACCCCAAGGCCCATCCGACGCTGGTTGCAGCATAACCCATGAATCACGATCCACCCTCATGGGGATCCAGTTGCCCTCCAAGTCTTGAGTATTATGCAGGATGACACTCTGTACGAGGGAGTTCGGCCGTGTAGCCATACCACTAGAATGCATGAAATTTTCGACTGTGAACTCAAAAACTTACAAGTGATGTCGTCGCTGTCATCAACCGCCACAACTACACGCTGTCAACACACCCTCCGCCATCACGAACGGCTAAAACCTGCGTCCATGGCCTCCCAACCAAGGTACGACCTACCCTAAACCTCATCCCGAAACCCCAATTCTCAACTCAGGTACTCTCTCCAACCTATGCGGAATGCAGACCGCTGGCATCGTTTGGGAGACCACTACAGCTAAACCCTAAATCTCTATTGCACAATGCGTGACCACCCACAACCCAAATCGTACAACTTCGCCCAGCCTTTGGAGGCTTCCATCGCTCCATCTTGGTTGACAACGCAACGGCGACAACTCTCTCACGGGAACGCATGAGGTTTGGAATGACCGTTGGCAGCATTTCGACATCAACACCTTGTGCATGTTGCATCTCAAAGGGGGAGCGGCAACTCGATTTCGACAGGTGGCCTATGGAGTCAGTTTTGCAGGAGTTCATAAAGCCCACCACCGCTGACACCCTTCTGCAATGCTCGGATTCCGTGCGCAAAGAGGCTCCGTTCTCGACCTGCGGGACTACACGCGCGGGGGAGCGGAGCCTTCCTGCGCGGCTATTGGCTGGACCCCCCCATTCACGATTTGGCTTGCTTTTGTCGACCTGCTGGCACCATTGGTGCCAGCAGGTAAAGTGCACGGGCATTCCAAAAATTTCAGGCACAGATTCCGACCAAAGGCCTCCTAGAGACCCCAATCTTTCCCTAATGTCTATTTTCTTCAGAGTTAATTTGTACAATCTTGTAGCCGGTAGTGAATTACAAAGGAGAATTGGCTCCGGCATGCAATCCTGATATGAAGCACATAAGAAGTCCATGAAGGAGGAATTGACTCTATGTTAGCCGGAATTCGTTTATGGAGAGATTTGAGCCAGAAAGAGGGACGTGTACCTTGAGGAGAGGTCTAGGTGCTGGATATGGTAAGTAATGGGTATGGCCGGAGATACCCGGAGTTAGCTTAGGCGGGTATCAGGTGAGTTGGACAGCCAACCGCTTAGGGTTAGCCTGTCGAGGAGTCAGGACGATCACAGAGTCCTTGGACCTTGGTGAGGCAGAGTGGTGAAGAAGACTTAGAACCCTTGGTGTCCAAGGCATTCAGTGTGGGCAACAATTTTAGACGAGGAAGAAGTTCAGCAAGGGCATAGAGGGGTGAGTTAGGAAGAAGACGCAGGCAAGGAACAGTAGAAGAATTAAAGAATTCACAGAGAGGAAAGAGAGCAAGCAAATTACAACATAGCGTGTTTCTTATCAAGTCATAGTCTTTTCATTATAGGTCGTCCAAGAGGAGTAGAGTTCAGGAATACAAAATAGAACCAGCTCACGACCGAGGCGTGAGAGTGGGGTCAAAAACCTAACTCACGGTTCAGCGTCTGATTGAGAGAGCTTTGGCGACTAAAACCTAGACTTTTATACTAGAGCTGCCGTCTTTGGAGACCGTAGGAACTAGGAGTCTTGGGCCGATGATGCCGTCCCTCACTTCAGTGCTGGCCGCAACTTGTGTGGTAACATTTTCCCATCCTTGTGAGAGTGCAATCTGAACCTAGATTGCCGGTAGTCTTCAAGCTCTGGATCTACGATGTGCAGGTCTTCTGTTGGAGCGTGTAGTTTCTCTAGGAAGCTATGCCTGGCGCCGAGGAGGGGCTTAACCTCCGTAAAGGTTGGCTATAGCTGCAGCCACACCTGGATGGATTAGATTGTGCTTTGCTCGGGAAGTCACGGAGTATTGATATACATTGAAAACTGTTTTCCCTAAGACCTTGTTACAGGCAGGGCATTCAACATGATCAGCCTCAGGGTCTGCGTAGTAGGAGGCTAAGTCTGAATTCTCCTGGAAGTACTTCTTCTTCTGAGCTACTGTTGTTTCCAATTCTCCCTCAGCCTCACATTCATTGCTAGCTGGTTCCTCTAGGTCATATTCAGTTTCTATACGTTTCAATGCTTCTTTGTGAATTCTAATAGGTTGGGATTGGGAATTTACCGAGGTTGTGTGCAGGTTAGCTTGACCCAGGGGCGATGCATGGGGGCGTGGCAAAAGCTGGGAAGTCTCCTCAATGTCTGTGAGGTGCTCTAGGATGTCAACATGCTCGGCAGGGTCGTGAGGAAGGACTGTGGCTGCTGTGAGGGACGATGAGCCTGATCCTTGTCCAAGCTCTGATGGCAACGAGAATTCCATCCGTGGTGGAGACTGATATTCCCCTTTCCCCTTCTCCATGCCCATTACAGATGGAGGACTTTTGATGCTCTCCAGCTCCATACTCTCCCATTCATTATCTGATTGCTCCAATTCAAGGGCAGCCATGGCGTCATCAATGCATACGTTGAGAAATTCTGCCAGAGGATGTTCTTCTGTTGGAGGCTGTGCTCGTAACATCCGGTAGGCAATGGAGGCTATGGTGTGCGTGGCGGTGTGGATCCATCCCACCTTGTTGACTTCGAAGTTTTCTCTAGCCTGGTCAACCGCGAGTTGCCCCAGGCGCAATTTTGTACTCAGCACGTGTGGGCTGGTTTGTGGGTGGAGCCTACTCAGTTGTCAAGGACTTACACCGTGCCAAGTACTCCTTGTTAAGCTGCTCCAGCCTCTGAGCCTAATCTTCTGCGTGTGTCTTCTCCCTGGCTAATAAATCCACCTGCTCGTGTGTGTTACCCACCTCCAGCTCCAGGTTCGTGACACGATTTTGGAGATTGGTGAGTGTGGCTTGGGCTTCCTCCAACTACAGGCGATACTCTGTTTTCGTGGACTCCAAGACCTTGTCTGCTTGTGCCTAGGCATTTTGAAGAGCTTGGGCCGTCCTTCTCTTGGTGCGTTCCTCCTGTTCCCTGTGTGTTGTGTTTAGTTTGCCCTTCTGCTACTCTGTTTTCTGTGTGAATTGCAGAAGGCCGTCCACCATGCTTGCCAGTGCCTTGGTGCGCGGTTCCCATGCTGTGTCTTGTGCTATTGCCCCCTCGTTTTCTAGCTCTGCAACGCGTTGGCGCTTGTGGCTCGGGCCCGGTGGAGGAAGCGCAAGTGTGGCAGGAGGAGCGGCTGCCAGGTCTTGTTGGACATTCAAGAATGTCCCCACAACTAGAGCACGGTTGTGGCATCGATGGTAAGACATGTAATGCTGGATGTAAGCAGTAAGGAATGGACCTATTGGGCTCTCATAATCCGGCGCTTGGCGATGACCACGCAGTAGGACTCTGAAGTTCTCGTCCACGAGGGGTCCCCAGTTTACCTTCTCTCCAATGTTGGCCATGAAGAGCTGCGCGAGCTGCTCCGGGGTTATGACATTGCAGTTGTTTTTAAAAAACACCTGGCTCAAGATGCCACAGATCCACAAGACCCATGGCCCCGGGAGGACCTTGCCTAGGACGAAAACATCGTAGACATTATTAGCACAAAGGAGAGTATTGTGTACTAGGGCTTGGAGATTGGGTTGCTGATGAAAGCACGCTGGACTCCACTCAATGACGCCCGTGCCGTCCTAGCCGAAAAATGCATGGAGGTAGAGACTTAAATACCGAACCAGGATGCCGTTAACATATCCCGAAGGGTAAGGCTCGTCTTTGCTCCTCTCTCGCATGAAGTGGACGAACTCCTTGCACAGCGCCATGTCTGTCTTCCCCACCATAAGAGTCCACTACTTCACCAGACCCCTCTTTGTTGTTCACACCATATCAGCCCAACGCTTCCAGTCAAGGATCTGCTGTGGTACAGCATAAGGAGGGGCTGGTTTCTGAGGTTTTGGAGCCATGGAATGTCCTTGGTGTGCGGCAAGATAGAAAGCTGAAGGCAAGAGGGGGAGACAGGAGGGGGTGAGGAGTAGAATGCGCAATGAGGAAGGCTTTTGGTGGAGAAGGCCCTGGCAGCAGGGTGGCGTGGGGGTTGAAGTGATGGGAGGGGTTGAGATGTTCCATGGAGGTGACGGATTGCCTTTGGAGGTGACGAGCAGATAAGTGTTTGCGGCGGGGGTCGACATGGATGGGATGGAGAGACCAGCGAGGATGGTGGTGGCAAGGACCGATCAAGGCGGCGTGTAATGTGATGTGATGCTGTCTTGTCACCATGATGGCCCTGAGATCCTTGGGGCCTCCTAGGCTATAGATGCAATGGAAAAATTTGGGTTAGATTGACACTTACCTCTGGGCAACTGTTCTGAGGATCCATAGGAAGTTGGATGTCCGGGTCGTCATGGTTATTGAGACTGGTGTCCATGGTGTCATGCTGGTCAAATGTATCCCATTCTTCCTTTTGGCTGTTGCCGGCGTCCAAGAAGTTAGAGATTTCACCCAGACTTAATGTTGGTGCGGGTCGTGAAAGTGTGGTGTGGTAATGCTTGAGCTTTGTGGCATTGAAAGTGGTGGCCTGTGGATCGAAATATGCATTATTGACAAGGAACATTGTATTGTTAGGCAGTACCAATTGAACACGGTAAGGACCGTGCCAAATGGAATTGAATTTCATTTTGCGCAGTTTCAGGTCTCAAGGACACCACAGAACATAATCTCCTTTCTGACATAGACGAGAAGGTTTAGACGCCTGGAAGTGTTGGGCGCTCAGTTGTTGTTTTTTGATGATGTTGTGTAGTGCTAATCTGCGTAGCTCCTCTAGGTGATGGATGTCTTGGAACCAGGCGGCCAAGACTCGGAGTGGCGTATAGTCCCGCGGCAATAAGGTTTTGAAGGTGGGAGCGATGTATTCCGTTGGTAGTAATAGCTGGGTGCCATAGACTAACTTGAAAGGGCTGGCCTGGGTGGCAGTTTTGGCAGCCACTCTGTAAGCCCACAAAGCCGCAGGGAGATAGGTGTATCAGTCCATTTTGTGGGGAAAGTTCGTATGTGTGCGGAGAGCGTAGAGCGTAGAGCGGAGAGCGGAGAGCATAGAATGGAGAGCACAGAAATGACAAGTAGCCAAATTTTCAAAAGCAAAGTAGACCCTATAACCGTGGAAAATTACTAAATTAAGGCTTGATTTTGACACTTTTTTTAGGAAAAGAGTATATTACCGAGGATATCAGGGTTATCTCTGGTAAGAATTTATTACGTTTGTTCTCTAAGATACAAATTAGGGCTGATGTCATGATGACATCATGCATACATTCCTTTAGATTTGGTCCCTTATTGGATCTAGATACGAGTATTCCAGCATGATGTTTTTAGATAATATAGATAATTCTAGGAATAAGAGAACTCGAAACCACCAAAAAGAAATGGTCTTAAAAGTTCGTGGAATATTTCAGAGTTCGTGTACAATAATGGAGTAGCAGAAACCAAGATGTACACCAAGTCTGACTGCTTGTCTTCGTCGAAAAATTCTCCGTCTTTAGATAAGAGCATTCCTAGCTTAAGTGTCAAGCAAGAATCTATATAAGCCTTAGCAGACGTCTTTAAAGTTGTATAAGCTCAATCATTTCTGTAGAACTTAAGCGTGTACTTGCTAGGGAGTTGTTTGAAGGTATAGGCGATTCATTTGAGGTCGTTGCCTGTGAAACGGTTTTACAGGATTTGCATAAGCGGATGGCGGATGGGCCTAACCCCTGGGATCATATAGGTAGTAGTGCAACGCAGGGTTGGACTCCCCCGACGGTAATCACGTTTGAAGACGTCGAGAACGCTCGTGCTGTGTCGAAGAGTTGGAAGCGTGAGATTGACAACAGTCTTGAATACGCATGCCTTCGGCTAGCGAGGTGGGATTCCTTTTCGTACGAGGGTCGCCATTGCAGTCCGAAGGACAAATACGAAGTTAATCGGCTCAACATCAACTGGAGTGTTTTTAGGAGTTCTTGGACACTTGCAAATCCAATTAACAACGAGAGGTTGGAGACATCGTCCCTTGGAGAACTTAGTTGCATTGAGTTAGATCAGTTGAGGTCATTACTATCTGCCAATGGGAATGAGGTCTTGGATGTGCCGGAAGGAGAGAAAATTTCTCCGAGAGATGGTATCTGGATCTCTCCCAAGAATAGGTAACATAGCTATGGAAATGTGGGATTTTGAATGATCAAGATATAAATTACAGCGCAATATAAATTTTGAGCATTTCTTTTGTAACATTTCATTCTTCATATCATATTTTGAGCATTACAGTTGTGACATTTCATCCTTTACATACACGGAGACGAATTGGAAATGAGAATCATAACAAGTTTAGGATGTTAGCAGTAGAGTAGACAAAGGATTACGCAATGAACTCCAATTAAATCAAATCAAATCAAATGAAAACAATAAAAGACCGAAGCCTCCTTCAAACTCAGAACATGCTACAGTCGCTACTTCCACTCTCAGAACTAGATGACTCTGAATCTCCTTCTACAGCCTCTTCATCGACGAATAGAAGGGCCCTGAGATCAAAAGTAGTTGGCCGAATAGGAACATATGTGAGGGCTCCAGATTGAAACGCCTGTGCTAAGTCCTCTGCGTAGTCCGGAAGTATAAAAGGCTGTATCGGGCTGCAATGAAGACGCCACGATGGACTGGACACTGAAGTTGGCCCACGTGGCGGTGTTGCCGAAACTACTGTGCAATAGAAAACCGATTGTGGTTAGATTGAGTACGTAGAGGTGCAAAGAGAAGCAGTGCTTGGATAATTTGAACAAAGAATAGAAGACTTAGACCACTTCTCAGGTCTTACTCTCTTTGAAGGCGCTTCGTCTGCTGCTGCCGGCCTAGGATGTTTAGGAGGGCCTATGTCGGATGGTCTAGCCATGTACGGTTTGAGAAGGGCGTTGAAGATGGCTTCGTCATCTTCAAAAGCTACAATGTGACGACCAATAGCCTAGCAAGCCTTGATGGAGGCCCCTGTAACTCGGAGAGTAACAAAGAATTTAGAAACTGTTGAAGAAACGAGAGGAAAATGAAACAGACATATGTATGGATAGTTACCTGTACCGGCATTCCAGTCGAGGACTATGTCTCCGGGCTTCGAAAGCTCTCCAATTATGCTCTGCATCATCTCATGGGTTTTCTCCCTTGGCCCTCTCCACGGAATGTCCCCATTCATCTGTTGCGACTCCGCATCGGTCCAATTAAAAATGGCATCTCTCTCGGTAATGTTGAGATCCCCATGTATCAACTGTGATTTCTTTGTCTGGAAAGAGAAATTACTGCCACGACGAACGTAGACGCGAATCCAGAACCGCATAGTCTGCACTCAAGCAAAACTAGTGAGTATAAATAAGGAGAACGGCAATCACTAAGTAAAGAGAAGGAAATGTTCTGATGGAATTACCAAGTTCTCGGGGTTCGTAGGAGAAGTCAGGCCGAGAACATTGACGCCCCACCAGTCCTTGTAAAGCACGAAGTCATTACCCTCAGCTTCTTCCTCAATATCCTTAGCCAACTTCTGATCACTATTGTAGATGAGGCTGAGGGCACCATCTGTCTGCAGGTATTGATCTGCAAAATGGAAGATGTCGTACACATAATCCTTGTAGCGAGAGTTCCAAGGCGGAATACTCGTGGGGCGGTCAGAAACGGAAGGGACTGGAAGATCCTCAGGGATGTCGGCAATGATCAAGTCGACTCCCTGATAGTTCTCTTGTTTGCACTGGTCCGGAACTCTGTTTTCGCGGCCTGCTCCGAACTTGACGAAACAAGAAAGCAGAGTTAGAAACTAAAAAATGAATAGAAGTAGATGTATGCAAGAAATGTCTGAAGAACAAAACATACCTTGCGAATGAAGTCTTGAGTCTTGATCCAATCTGGGTCGCCGCCACCTTTTCTCTCCTGTCTCTTATTTCGCCGCAACATTGAATCCACAGATGAGTTGAAGACGGAAACATATGTGGAATTCGAAGCTCCAGCGGAAGAAGTGATATGGGGAAAGAGTTTGGCCTTCCTCTGCTTAATGAGACTTCTGGAGATCTCAGAAGCACTAATGGATGATGGAGCATTCGCAGTGGTCGAAGTTGGCACTAAGACGTCTGCGGTTGGAGAAGCGTTGGGTGTCTCCTTTCCTGGTGCGGAAGACTCCGCACCAGTATCCTGTGAGCCCAAGGACTTCGATCCTAGCTTTCGCAGTCGCCGCGCCCGCCCTTTCTTTGGTGGAGGTGCAGATGAATGATCCCGAAGGCCTTCGGCCTCATCAGAACCGTCTCCAGAATCATCGACGGCTATTGATCCCACGTCAAGCTCAGCTTTGAGCTCCGCTTTAGACTCAATAACGAAACCTCGAATGCAGTCGAGATACCAACAATCAGCGGCTAGGTGCGGCGAGCTGTACCTCTTCAACTGGAGAGAAGTATAGATACACTGATCAGAGCCTCTCTGAATCCACGAGGCAAAGTATCGAGGGAACTTCTCAGGGTCAATTGCACCTTTCGGAAGCAGCTCTCTCTTGAAGTACCTAATGAAACTCAACTGCCATAAATCAGAATCATAATATTGACACTGAATAAAAGCGAAAAGGAAAAAACATACGAAGTCATGGTTCATAAATGTCATACCGGTATGTCACACGCTTGACAACATTTGCTGCTCCCGGAAAAGTGGAAAAATCTGACTTCTTATCGAAAGCCTTCTCTGCGCGGGTACTAAGAAATGAGGGGAAAGCCTTTTCCCAAAGGAGAATACGCCAACTCTTCACATATGCGTCTGGCCGCAACAGTCCCGGGAAGGACTTCCTCTTGATGACAAGGTTCTCGGTCTTACAGATGTCATCAAACTCCCGAGTAACAGCATCCTCCAGCTGCTACAGAAAGGTAATGTCGTTGAGGTAAACATGGACATCAATCAAAGAAGAAGTGGTTTTAGTGATTGTTACGAAGTTTGAAGAACTGTACTGAAGCCCAGAATGTGGCCTTGTTCAACCAGGGGTCCAAGTCGGCCTCCTTAAATTCTTGGGGCAAAAATCTGTAAGATTGTCGTGCACTTGGTGAAGAGTTCCACCACCTTAGCCAATGGGCTTTAAATTTGGCATCAACAGCTGCGGGAACAATCTTCTGAAGCTTATCCATTGTCATCTTGGGCTTGGAAAAATCACTGTAATGCCGATTGATCTGGGAAGTGATCATTACATGAACGGGAAGATTAGAGTTTAAACTACTTATTGAAAACTAAAGTCAAGAAACTCACCTCCGCAAGGAAGTCATCACCGTTTTTGGGATTGGCAATGGCCAGGTACTTGGTGAAGTCCTTCTTCTTAATGTAGTCGACCATGCTGGTCGAAGCGGCAGACATGGCATCCCAAACACCTGCCGCCGTTTGCTCTGTTATGGGTGTTTTCCCCTTGTAGGTCCTGGCAGCTTCGTCACAAGCTGCCACGATTTCTCTCTGGAAAATAAAATTATCAACTTCTGAGTATACAGAGCACAGCAACTTATGACATTTAAAAGCGTGAGGGGGGGGGGGGGGGGGGGGAGAAGTGCTTACACGATAAAGAAATGCGATGAAGATTTTGGTTGGCAAAGTAAACCATCCAGGAATCGATGGTTTGTGATTCAAACATAATTGATACTCCTCTGGTGTAAGCAGATCCTTGAATTCCTCCAATTTCATCACACCAAAAGAGCGAATACGAAAGAGTTTTGCAGGAAGATTACTCTTCACATGATCATTTTCTGTAGACCTGCTCGAAGATATGGTAGTTAGTAAAAGCCGTGTAGTGCAAGTTCAAGCAGCTTTCAAGAAGTGGGGACAAGAAGTAGGGAAAAAATTCTTACCAGTTGATGTCGTGCATGGCATGAAGAAGGTTTCCCACATGACCGCGTGGGTCAAGAACAATGCAATGCACGGAGATGTGCCAAGCTGGATCTTCATGGTAATGGTTTTTGATATGTCTGTACCATGCGGCAAGGCGATGGTTACCTTCCCAGACATAGAACATCTTCCCGGAGAACTCCTTCCAGTCCGGATCGGCCAAGAGCTCATCCTCGAAAGCATCATTGACTTTTTGCCAACAAGGGCTCCAGTCAGCCTTGATCTCCAAAGTGACGTTGGCTGTCTTCTCTTCATGGTTGTACATGGAAATGTACATGACCCGGTCTCCATCTCTATATCCATTGACAAACTCTCGCTCCAAATGTTGAACTCCCATTTCTCCTACAGGTCGCACTCTTGCCATTGATTGCATCCTGCAAAGGGGAACAAGGATACGGGACTTCGTCTTCAGGAGTATTCGGAGATCGTTGATGACGGCTATAGAGTCCACTTTGTACTGTTTTCTGTGTTCCAATTCACTGTCCACTGCATTCGTCAAATCTGTAGGACAAGATGGCGCTGGCAACTGATCCTGTGTTTGAGTTACCTGTCAAAGGTCATACGTATTTAGACTTGATTCAAAGACAAGGATCGTAAGCAAATCAAATAGTATAAAGAATAATAAAAGAATAGCTTCTTAGACTGGTACATCTCTTTTGAGAACCAAATCATTAGCAGTAGTAATTAGTAGAACAGAGGCCACTATGTGCGTGGTGCACGACTATAATACTCCCTAGCATGTCTACAGTTCCAGTGACGGTGCCTCTTCCAAAATCGCCTCGTCTGCTGGACAGAGCATGGCAATATCGCTGGGAGGGCGAAGACAACATGGGCTGGCCTCCTCACTCTAATAGGGGAGGAAGGAGAAGGTGGAGACAATGGCGGGGTACCAAGTCGTGGAGAAGTAGGCATATAGCCCGGGGATGTAGGCTCGTAGACAGGGGACGTAGGCATGTACTGAGGAGAGTGGACCTCGAGAGGTCCACTACCTAAACCTACAGGGTTGCCTAAATCACACCTACAGTAGGGCTGATCAAATGAATCCGAGAGGTCGGAAACATTGATCATTGAGATCGGGGAACTGATGGACAAGGGTGCATCTGAGAATACCTAGAGAAGAGGATCAAAGAAAGTGTCAGTTTCCCAACTAAGGTATTGGAACAAAATTAAAAAGGATTATGGAAGTTCAATAGACTTTGCTATGTTCAATTGAGAAGGCAAATCAAATTAAATCACCTTAGTTTCTGCTGGAGTTGGGCCATCAAAGTCACTTGCGGTGAATTGCTCTATGAGCTCCTACAACACAAAGGATATACAGATCATAAGAATTCAACAGAAAACATCAAACAACAAGAAAAACGCGAAACTTACAAATAATATATTTCCCCAAGCATACGAATTCTTCTTATTTGTAAAATCATCTCATCCTCCCCCACTTCCTCCCCCACCTCAAGGGGGAGTGTCGGCTCCGAATGCGCCTTGGCGGGGGTGGCTTCCCCCGGGACTGCACCTCCAATGCGGCTCTCCATGCCTCCACCTCCGACCTTCCTTGCCGCGGCCATGGATTATGCAAGGGTCCACTGTAATGCATCCCCCCCTTCCCCCACTTCCTCCCCCTCCTCCTCCTCAATCTCTTCCGCGGCCACTAAGTCTACTTCACTCGCGGCTTGAACCCTCTCTTAGTGATCACCCACAAACACAACCCCAACAAATCTCAACACCCAGAATTCATAAAGACTCAAAACCCGAACTGAAATCCTCACCTCCTCGGTAGCAGGGCCGTGGTTCGATCCGCCTTGCTCACTCGCAATGTCCTCCTCCAGACGCTCCTCTCAATGCTCCTCTCCACGCTCCGCCATCTCCTTAGCTGTCCCCTCCTCTACCGTTGCCGCGGGTGTTTGTTGCAATGGGGCTTGCAAAGAGGCCTTCCCTCTCCCACCTCGACCCTTACCCCTCCCTCGACCCCCCACCTCGGCCCCTCGACCTCTCCCTCGGGCCAACCCCTCATCCATATCCTCTTCTCCTGGGCCTACCGCAATGTCGAGCGAATCAACATCCTCCCCACTAGTTTCAGTAGGACTTCCAGGGTGCCCTTGCCCCACCTTCGCCCGCCTCCATAATTTGGCGTCTCGCTCTCCTAGCAATTTTTCTCAACGTCTCAGGATCTGACTCCTCGCCTCTATCCACTTCTGGCGTCTTCTCCTCTACAACCTCTTGCTCAATCCTAAACCAGTTGACAATTTGCGCAAATGTTCAAGATTAAGATGAGAATTACTACTCGACTCTTATTTTGAACAACCTTTAAGTTTATTGCGGCATCACAATTCTAAACAGTAAAAAAATGAACCCGCAGCAAAGACAATACTTCTAACATAATATAACTCTACAAAAATAAATAATTTACATTTAGCATTTTTTAATTTATGGATTATGAAACTTACCACATCCGTGTTAGAATGGTCGCCCGACTGAGAATCTGTCCCTCTTGTTGAACACTCCATGAATCCGAAAGAAGGTTGTGGTGTCCCCAAAGTTGGACTGGAATTGAACCCTAGCTCTTCCGTCATCTCCAGGTGTTTCTCTCCGCTACTTATTACCTCATGCTCCTCATGCTCAACTGCGGTATCCTCTATAACCTCATCTTTCACCTCTACTATGGACTCTAGAATGAGTTTACGGATGCTACAAAATTTAATTGCCACAGGCAGCCCAGCTCCTCGAACCTTCAGAGGTGCACTCAAGAGGTTACCTTTCGCCTTTCTACGTGATTCTCTCCTCTTCCTCGCTCTCTTGTTCGTAAAATCTGTACCATATGCCTTTCTTTTAGGTTTAGGAGTGACATAAGTGGAGGGAGCTGACCCTCCACTCTCCTTCATGTGTCTAACTAACGAGAGAACTCTCCTCACAATAAAGCTCTCCTTCTAATTTCCCTTCCTCTTATATATCCCAAACCTTCAACTCCCTTGACTCAGCCCTAAATACTTACCTTATTCTAAACCTACTTAAATTAATGAAAACTATAAATAATTGCATTTTGAATTAAAGCTGATGAGATCAATCTATATTGGAAGAAATAAACCAAGCCCACAAAATATTAAAAGATTTGAATTAAGCACTGGAACACTTGTATTAAATATGGATGCAACTGACGGCTCACTCTAATCTCACCAAACTTCACATCAAATAGAATCGGTTCCACGATTCAAATATTAAATGCGTTGTTCTAAAAACTCCTACCCTGTAAACTTGGGCCTGCAAAAAGCAACATTCTAATTAGTTAGCGCCGTCTCTCTTTAATCATACATTTGTTAGATAACAGAATGATTCATTACCTAGTCGTCCACATGGACATTCCAACTCGAATAAAATGATCAACAACGATGCATCTTTCCTCTCACTTTGCTCTCGCGATACTGCTTCGCTAGTACTCTCACTGTCCTCCCTTCTTCCACTAGTATCACTGAGTTGCCTGCGAACATGGGGATGGTCTGTCTGTACGCCAAGGCATGGGCATCCCTCTTAGGTTTTGCGTAGATGACGATGGTCTAGCTACAGTTTCCTCTCTTCGCCTGAGTCTCAGATTCCATTTCCGTGAGGATTCTATCAGTATAGAGGAGGAAATCTTTGATGACGTTACTGCCGAGGTTACCCACACCCTCGGGCAACTTTCTATGAGAGATGAGAACAATATTTTGCAGTGGAGACTCTTCCCTGGATCCTATAGAGTCTATGGTCTTACTGATTCTCTGATGGCTGCATCCACTGAGATCCTCACCCCCCGTCGCTCTTCTACTTGCACAATTCAAACTCCCTTACCTCGTGATGTCAAGGTCAAAGTCGAGCCTGGTATTGAAACTTCAAACGTAGAGAAACCTCCTCCCCCAACAGTCATTTCTCTCTCTTCTGATGACGAAGTCAGTCCCGTCAAGTTGGTGCCTAAGGTCCACGCAGATGCTCCTCCTTCCAATGTCTCTCCTCCATTGTTTCAGGTCACAGTTAGCATTGTTCCTCTCCTTCAACAGCTTGCAAAGGCGCGTGGATCAAAAAACATTCTAAAGAAGATAGACTATTCCACTATTAGACACGAGAGAGTAGAGTACTTGCCTGCGAAGTTTGATGGTCCGGTTCTTTTTGAATTGCCCCCAACTGCTGCAGGATCCTCTAAGCTCGCCGCCAAGTCAATGCAGGGAATGGAAAAACGATACGACGGACACTTGTGGACCAAGACCATCACAACAAACATCAAAAACGACTTCGGACTGTCTTTCCGAAGTTCCGGGAAATGCTATTCTGCGAGCACTGAGCGGTGAGCGGAGAGCGGTGAGCGGTAACTTTGCGGAAATTTTGACGTTTTTTGTGAAGTTTTTCACACCCTAAAGCTGCAGCATGTTGGATTTATTCTAAATTTTTTCTTCAAAAAGTATGACCCAAAAAACATCTATGACCGTGCGTACCTATTCCCGTGCATGCTTATATCCTTGTTGAGATGTGTTTTATAGCCATCATTGAAGACTAGGGATGTTAGTATTTTGACTTTTCATCTTTCCACGTACGAAGTTCAGAAGAAGTGAATGGGTTAAGTTTATTTTGGGGTGGATACAGCTTAGAGTAATGAAGACTATTGGATCATTTAGAAATTTTCTATGAATACAATATTATCCTTTATTTAGTTCCTAAGTCTATTATCAATATAAAGCATAGCCAAATAAGAGAGATAAAGGATAACTGAAAAATAAAACTGGAATGGAAAAAACATAAGAGAAAGATAATGAGAATTAAAATGAGAATGCTAATGAGAATGATAATGAGAATTAAAATGAGAATGAACAGTGGAAGTCGAATGGATAAATGAATCGACATGGGTGTCACAAAGATCCGTCATGTCAACGGCGTCATTGGAAGTCATAGTTCGAAGTACTCCATTGTCAATAGGGAGATACTTCAATACCACCTGTGCGAGGGTACCCACCTCGTCTTCATAGAAGTTCAAAGTAGGAGCCCCTCCACAAAGCTATGAGCCATTGCTCGTAGTAAGAGTTGATTCGTTTGACACCGTCACCTGGTGGAAAGAATTAACTGCATTCTCACAACTTCCACAGCTAACATCAATGAGGACACCTCCAGCAACTGGCTTGAAATAGTCTTGTGCCATCTTAAACTACAAATTTCAACAATATAGGGTGCCCTTAGAAGGGCCACCAATATAATATAGTGTTGCTTAGCAGAAGTGAAATTGAAATGCATGAGCAACTACTGTATACACTAGAAGTCTGCAACTGGTTTTTACAAGTAGGGTCTTCGTGCTGATATGTTATATCTCTGCTCTGCGACTAATGTGCACAGTTGAATGTATATACTCATGTAGCATAATCTAAAGCAACAAAGTGTTTGCAAAGCTGAGACTAATTACCTCCTCATCAGGACCTCGAAAATTGGCCCAGAAAAAGCTATTTTGCACTAGAAGAAAATGTGTCGTTTTTTATTTGAAAAAGCAATCAAACTGCGCCACTCTGACATAAAGCACTCGAATCGGTCACAACAGACAATTTTTCGTCTAACAGCATTTCATACAGTAGTATGCCTGCATCAAGACAAAGGGGTTACCAGAATATAATATTAGCTTGTGATGTTGCCCAACAAATATTCTATACCCTTGCTTCAGTTGAATATTCAAGTGAGTTTCAACATGTAAACCTTTTGAAGGTTAGCAAAAAGTCTCACCTAAGACCCACCAATCCACGGCACTGCTGTGCCCTTGTCCAGCAATGACCTCCTGCATTGAAAATAATCCACGATTATTTCAGCAATGTTCAAGAAATCAGAGTCTAATTTTTGTGTGGCTTGGAATCTGATACTGATGCATTATCATTCTACTAGCTTCTGGGATAAAGAGAATTGCCAGGGAACAATAAAAAATGGAGAACATAGAGTAAGTGCCATCCTTACAGGGGCTATATACTCTTCTGTCCCCACAAAATAGTTAGATGGTATCACTGGCTCCGCAAGGAACACAGGACGAACTATGTCCTTCAATTTCTTCACTTTCTTTTTGGGCTTCTCTATAGGAATTACGTGGATGGGGGGGGAAGCACAATAAAGTGTACCAAAAAGTGCAAAATGTGACCACTAGGAAGTGAATATGAAGTGTGCTGTTTTTTATTACTCAAAGCTGATTTTGAGCATTTTGGTGTAGTTTTTGAGCATTTTAGTCACTTTTTTAGGTGTCACAAGGTATCTTACAGGCATCTTTATAAAAAAAACATCTTCAATTGAAACTTAATTTGACCGCTAGTTCTAAAACATGAAAATGAACTTTTCCAAAGTCTTAATTTCTTCATTTGGGGCCGTCTATTGTATTTAGAGGATGTTTTTCCCAATTTAAAAAACAATGTTCGGTGGAAAAAACCTCACAAAAAGTTTCGTGGAAAAGAGGTCCCCGAAAACATCGGAACGAAACTTTTCGCCCGTACAAACTTCTGAACTAACTGCTCAGGCCCATTTCATAAATCGCAGCTAACAATCGGGGGGTACAGTGCAGTCAAAAGTGATTTCTGACATCCGGGCACTGTTTTCTGTCCACTTCTTCAAATCATACCATTTCACTTTGTCGCACTTTCTGTGGCTCGTAAGGCATTGTAGAAGCCACGCATCGGTTCCAAAATTTTGTAGACTCAAGATGAGCAAGTCTATTTTGTATACCCAAAGCCCCTTCCAACATCTCATCAAATTATATGTCACTTTTCTTAGTGTTTACAACAATGGCTGAAATTGGCAATGAGCTAGGCACTTTTGTGGTACACTTTATTGTGCTTCCCTCCATGGCAGATTTCAAATCTTGTCTTAGTCCAACTGAAAAGAGTGACTTGTCCACGAATTGTGGTCGTTGCATTCACTGACAAATTGGTGTTAAACTTCACAAGAAATGCATTCGAACTGGTTCAGGTTAAGAAATTGGAACAAATTTGCACTTTAGGCGCGGATATGAATGAAAGATCAAAATCAGTCAGTTGCTCATGCCCACTCTCAGTGACCAGGATATTCTCTGGTTTCAAGTCTCTGTATTCCACACCTGAAATTGAAAAAATTAGAACAACGGGAATTAGAAACTAAACACTGATCACCCACTTTAACGAGTCTCGACACCAAATAGCTCCAATCGCTGAAATTGGTTCTAAAGCAGTCTAAGCACGTACACTTCAAGCGTAACAAGACAGAAATTAGGACCTTCAATTTGCTGGTAGGGTTTCGATACTCGAAACAAAGATGCCGTTCTAAGTCTTAAAATCTCCTCAACGAGATTGAACCCTGGCAATGAATCATTGCGATCCGGTTGAGAATACAATGTGCAAGAAAGACGATGAAGAATATCTCACTCACCCTTGCAAATTGAATGCAGGTACTCCTATGCAAGCACCACCTCAGCAGCGTAGAACCTATCATCAAACGGAGGTCCAACGATTGATAAACCGGTTTGGATTCAAGCCATCACATACTACAAACACAAGTGCAGATGCAACAACACGTCATAGCAATACCTACTAGCAGAATCTTCACGGAAATGTTTCTTGAGCTATCTCTTAAGCACCAAGAATAGCTCCCCGCCTGGACAGAAGTCTGTAAGCAAACACACATGTGTCAGATCCTGCATATTTCAGTTTCAACACTGGCCTCAGTCCATTTATGCTACTTCCAACTTGACGATATGAAATCATCACCACAGCTAGCTGGATGCGGAGGACAGTTGCCTAGGTACGACAAAGTTTAGGTGATATAAGTAAGGTGTAAGAACCTGAAATGACGCGTACAGAGTAGGTAGAAAAGGGTGATCCAAGAGATCCAAGATCTGCCTCTCAGCGCAAGCTCTGTGCACCTTGTTGCGATCCAGCATCACCATCTTGTCCATGGCCTTCATAGCATATACCATGTTAGTCACCCGCAACTCAACCAGATGAACACTTCCCGTGTCACCGCATCCCAGAGGCTTGACGGGCTTGAAGTGCTTCAACCCCAGCTTCTGTCCTGAAGTTCTAACGTGCTTACAAAAGAACCACATCAAGCTCATCAGTCAAGTGCATGTCGTCTCACTTCTCTGCAGTAAATGAGCGTCAAGAAGCTTAAAAACTTACAATCACAACAATGTGGCTTGAGTCTAACCTTTATCATGGCTTGCACACCTTGCACCGGTGTACCAAGCATGTGCGGCTTAGGGCGAACAATCCTTATATGGAACACCCACAAGTCATCCGGTGCCTACAAATTTGTCAATATACTTTCAATTCAGAACATTTCACAACCATGGAATATTTCAGAGTCAAGAATTGGCATTAAGCTTTTGCGCCACCTTAGCCAAAGATGTAGGTCACAAACTCACCGTATTCGAGTTTGGTAGCTCACGAACTGCGACGTCAATGTTCCTCGCAGTCTCTCGCACCTGAAGTGATCATCACCAGCCAGATATTGAAATCCAACCATTGTCAATTAAAATTGACCGTGGATATGTATAAATATACAAGAAGTTCTTAAAGTTTCCTTCGCATGAATGGATAGTATGCTCACTAGCTTGGGACTTTTCTGCTCGGTGTTATTAGAAAGTCGATGACGCACCGGCTCCATGTATTCGCTCCCGTCGAGCTGCACTCCAATGAAGTACTGCAGCTCACCTTTCTGATCACCCATATCTTGCAAATGAAATAGGTTCCAGAACGGCTTGCAGAAGGTTCAAACGCGGTCGTGATAAGTCTGCTCGGAGCCGAGCAGACTTGAACGTGTTCAAGTATGCTTTGCAACGAAGTCTACGCTTCAACGAAGTCTGCCCCGCAACGAAGTCTGCCGAGCAACGAAGTCTGCGTTGCAATGAAGTCTGCCCCGCAACGAACGGACTTGATCACCTTCAAGTCTACTCAGCACTGAGGAGACTTGAACACAGGGAATGGTCATTGAGAAGCCAGCTGCCATTTTGGATATTCATACCATTTCTAACTTTTATAGCTGATAATGAAAGGGAAATATAAAAGAAGAAATGAAAATGATTTTGAAAAGGAACATGAAGATGGAAGAGAAAGGTAGAGGATAAAATCAAAAAACTAAGGGTTAGCATAAAAATTAAAATGAAAGGGATAAATGAAAATGATAGGAAAAAATGACAATGACAGGAAAAGATGGAAATGAAAGGGAAGAATGAGAAGGAGAGAAAGAATGAAAAAAAGGTAAAAATTAGAATAAAAGTGAAAAATGATAATAAAAAAGAAATATAAACGAAGAAATGAAGCTGAAGATGAAAAAGAACATGAACATGGAAGAGAAAGATGGGCAATAAAACCATAAATAAATGAGTTAACAAAAAAATAAAAAAGGATTCACATAACAAGGAAATGAGGGGAACAAAAGAAAATGAAAAAGAGTAATGAAAATGGAATTCAATACTGCTAGAAAAAAGAGAATGACAATAGAAATGTTGGGAACAAAAGGAAGGGAAAAATCAGAAATAGGAGACGAAATTGCAGAGGAAAGTGGACGTGGAAAAAAAAAGATATCATTGAAATGGAAATATAGCAAGACTTATCAAGAAAATTCATCCTATATTCTGAGTAATTGTAGCTTTCACAAAAGATTATGGATTGTGGAACTTAGTTTTGACACCAAGGAGGCAATGTAAGAGCAAGATCTTTGATCGCAACCTCACGTCATTCTACTTAAAAATTAAAAATTTTAAAAAAATTGGATAACGCCATTTAATGTTTTGAGCCCCAAACAACATGAAAATGCTCCAAAAATAACTAATTATTAAATATTATCATTGTAGGACAGCCATTATATATGATTTGGGCCTAAATTCTCTATTAAACACATTGCTCGGTAATGTCTTAAAAACAATGTGATTAACAAAAATCTACTTTCTTTAAAGATTGAAGTGTTCAGGTGAGGGTCTTTACGACCACTTTCATCAAATAAGGTGCCTAAATAAAGGTGTTTAAGGCCCAATACAATTTCTTGTGGACCAAAATTCCATCAAGATCAGCGACGGTAGAATAGAAATAACTACCAAAACCAAAATATTCAAAAAAATAAAATCTTCATGGGATGGTTTTTGGAATCATTGCTTGGGGTGTGGGGACCCTTTGAAGTGTGTTTGGCACCGAGCACACTTATTGAAGCCTTAGAATTGCATCAAGATGAGCGACCGGTAAAATAGAAATCACCACCAAAACCAAAATTTTCAAAAAAATAAAATCTTCATGGGATGGTTTTTGGAATCATTGCTTGGGG
Source organism: Ceratodon purpureus (assembly GCA_014871385.1). Lineage (NCBI taxonomy): Eukaryota > Viridiplantae > Streptophyta > Bryopsida > Pseudoditrichales > Ditrichaceae > Ceratodon > Ceratodon purpureus. The sequence continues at coordinate 62,340,247 of CM026426.1, read as the reverse complement.
TGTGGGGACCCTTTGAAGTGTGTTTGGCACCGAGCACACTTATTGAAGCCTTAGAATTGCATCAAGATGAGCGACCGGTAGAATAGAAATCACAACCAAAACTAAAATTTTCAAAAAAATAAAATCTTCATGGGATGGTTTTTGGAATCATTGCTTGGGGTGTGGGGACCCTTTGAAGTGTGTTTGGCACCGAGCACACTTATTGAAGCCTTAGAATTGCATCAAGATGAGCGACCGGTAGAATAGAAATCACAACCAAAACTAAAATTTTCAAAAAAATAAAATCTTCATGGGATGGTTTTTGGAATCATTGCTTGGGGTGTGGGGACCCTTTGAAGTGTGTTTGGCACCGAGCACACTTATTGAAGCCTTGGAATTGCATCAAGATGAGCGACCAATCGAAAAGAAATCACCACCAAAACCAAAATTTTCAAAAAAATAAAGTCTTCATGGGATGTTCTTTGGGATCATTGCTTGGGGTGTGGGGACCCTTTGAAGTGTGTTTGGCACCGAGCACACTTATTGAAGCCTTGGAATTGCATCAAGATAAGCGACCAATCGAAAAGAAATCACCACCAAAACCAAAATTTTCAAAAAAATAAAGTCTTCATGGGATGGTTTTTGGGATCATTGCTTGGGGTGTGGGGGGTCTACATCAATTTTGGTTTTGGTTGTGATTTCTATTCTACCGGTCGATCATCTTGATGCAATTCCAAGGCTTCAATAAGTGTGCTTGGTGCCAAACACACTTCAAAGGCTCCCTACACCCCAAGCAATGATCCCAAAGACCATCCCATGAAGATTTTATTTTTTTGAAAATTTTGGTTTTGGTGGTGATTTCTTTTCGATTGGTCGCTCATCTTGATGCAATTCCAAGGCTTCAATAAGTGTGCTCGGTGCCAAACACACTTCAAAGCGTCCCCACACCCCAAGCAATGATTCCAAAAACCATCCCATGAAGATTTTATTTTTTTGAAAATTTTGGTTTTGGTTGTGATTTCTATTCTACCGGTCGCTCATCTGGATGCAATTCCAAGGCTTCAATAAGTGTGCTCGGTGCCAAACACACTTCAAAGTGTCCCCACACCCCAAGCAATGATTCCAAAAACCATCCCATGAAGATTTTATTTGTTTGAAAATTTTGGTTTTGGTGGTGATTTCTTATCGATTGGTCGCTCATCTTGATGCAATTCCAAGGCTTCAATAAGTGTGCTCGGTGCCAAACACACTTCAAAGGGTCCCCACACCCCAAGCAATGATTCCAAAAACCATCTAATGAAGATTTTATTTTTTTGAAAATTTTAGTTTTGGTTGTGATTTCTATTCTACCGGTCGCTCATCTTGATGCAATTCCAAGGCTTCAATAAGTCTGCTCGGTGCCAAACACACTTCAAAGGGTCCCCACACCCCAAGCAATGATTCCAAAAACCATCCCATGAAGATTTTATTTGTTTGAAAATTTTGGTTTTGGTGGTGATTTCTTATCGATTGGTCGCTCATCTTGATGCAATTCCAAGGCTTCAATAAGTGTGCTCGGTGCCAAACACACTTCAAAGGGTCCCCACACCCCAAGCAATGATCCCAAAAACCATCCCATGAAGATTTTATTTTTTTGAAAATTTTGGTTTTGGTGGTGATTTCTTATCGATTGGTCGCTCATCTTGATGCAATTCCAAGGCTTCAATAAGTGTGCTCGGTGCCAAACACTTCAAAGGCTCCCCTCACCCCAAGCAATGATCCCAAAAACCATCCCATGAAGATTTTATTTTTTTGAAAATTTTGGTTTTGGTTGTGATTTCTATTGTACCGGTCGCTCATCTTGATGCAATTCTAAGGCTTCAATAAGTATGCTCGGTGCCAAACACACTTCAAAGGGTCCCCACACCCCAAGCAATGATCCCAAAAACCATCCCATGAAGATTTTATTTTTTTGAAAATTTTGGTTTTGGTGGTGATTTCTATTCTACCAATCGCTCATCTTGATGCAGTTCCAAGGCTTCAATAAGTGTGCTCGGTGCCAAACACACTTCAAAGGGTCCCCACACCCCAAGCAATGATCCCAAAAACCATCCCATGAAGATTTTTTTTTTTTGAAAATTTTGGTTTTGGTTGTGATTTCTATTGTACCGGTCGCTCACTGGATGCAATTCCAAGGCTTCAATAAGTGTGCTCGGTGCGAAACACACTTCAAAGGGTCCCCACACCCCAAGCAATGATCCCAAAAACCATCCCATGAAGATTTTATTTTTTTGAAAATTTTGGTTTTGGTGGTGATTTCTATTCTACCAATCGCTCATCTTGATGCAGTTCCAAGGCTTCAATAAGTGTGCTCGGTGCCAAACACACTTCAAAGGGTCCCCACACCCCAAGCAATGATCCCAAAACCCATCCCATGAAGATTTTATTTTTTTGAAAATTTTGGTTTTGGTTGTGATTTCTATTGTACCGGTCGCTCATCTGGATGCAATTCCAAGGCTTCAATAAGTGTGCTTGGTGCCAAACACACTTCAAAGGCTCCCTACACCCCAAGCAATGATCCCAAAGACCATCCCATGAAGATTTTATTTTTTTGAAAATTTTGGTTTTGGTGGTGATTTCTTTTCGATTGGTCGCTCATCTTGATGCAATTCCAAGGCTTCAATAAGTGTGCTCGGTGCCAAACACACTTCAAAGGGTCCCCACACCCCAAGCAATGATCCCAAAAACCATCCCATGAAGATTTTATTTTTTTGAAAATTTTGGTTTTGGTGGTGATTTCTTATCGATTGGTCGCTCATCTTGATGCAATTCCAAGGCTTCAATAAGTGTGCTCGGTGCCAAACACACTTCAAAGGGTCCCCACACCCCAAGCAATGATTCCAAAAACCATCTAATGAAGATTTTATTTTTTTGAAAATTTTAGTTTTGGTTGTGATTTCTATTCTACCGGTCGCTCATCTTGATGCAATTCTAAGGCTTCAATAAGTCTGCTCGGTGCCAAACACACTTCAAAGGGTCCCCACACCCCAAGCAATGATTCCAAAAACCATCCCATGAAGATTTTATTTGTTTGAAAATTTTGGTTTTGGTGGTGATTTCTTATCGATTGGTCGCTCATCTTGATGCAATTCCAAGGCTTCAATAAGTGTGCTCGGTGCCAAACACACTTCAAAGGGTCCCCACACCCCAAGCAATGATCCCAAAAACCATCCCATGAAGATTTTATTTTTTTGAAAATTTTGGTTTTGGTGGTGATTTCTTATCGATTGGTCGCTCATCTTGATGCAATTCCAAGGCTTCAATAAGTGTGCTCGGTGCCAAACACTTCAAAGGCTCCCCTCACCCCAAGCAATGATCCCAAAAACCATCCCATGAAGATTTTATTTTTTTGAAAATTTTGGTTTTGGTTGTGATTTCTATTGTACCGGTCGCTCATCTTGATGCAATTCTAAGGCTTCAATAAGTATGCTCGGTGCCAAACACACTTCAAAGGGTCCCCACACCCCAAGCAATGATCCCAAAAACCATCCCATGAAGATTTTATTTTTTTGAAAATTTTGGTTTTGGTGGTGATTTCTATTCTACCAATCGCTCATCTTGATGCAGTTCCAAGGCTTCAATAAGTGTGCTCGGTGCCAAACACACTTCAAAGGGTCCCCACACCCCAAGCAATGATCCCAAAAACCATCCCATGAAGATTTTATTTTTTTGAAAATTTTGGTTTTGGTTGTGATTTCTATTGTACCGGTCGCTCACTGGATGCAATTCCAAGGCTTCAATAAGTGTGCTCGGTGCGAAACACACTTCAAAGGGTCCCCACACCCCAAGCAATGATCCCAAAAACCATCCCATGAAGATTTTATTTTTTTGAAAATTTTGGTTTTGGTGGTGATTTCTATTCTACCAATCGCTCATCTTGATGCAGTTCCAAGGCTTCAATAAGTGTGCTCGGTGCCAAACACACTTCAAAGGGTCCCCACACCCCAAGCAATGATCCCAAAAACCATCCCATGAAGATTTTATTTTTTTGAAAATTTTGGTTTTGGTTGTGATTTCTATTGTACCGGTCGCTCATCTGGATGCAATTCCAAGGCTTCAATAAGTGTGCTCGGTGCCAAACACACTTCAAAGGGTCCCCACACCCCAAGCAATGATCCCAAAAACCATCCCATGAAGATTTTATTTTTTTGAAAATTTTGGTTTTGGTGGTGATTTCTATTCTACCAGTCGCTCATCTCGATGCAATTCCAAGGCTTCAATAAGTGTGCTCGGTGCCAAACACACTTCAAAGGGTCCCCACACCCCAAGCAATGATCCCAAAAACCATCCCATGAAGATTTTATTTTTTTGAATATTTTGGTTTTGGTTGTGATTTCTATTTTCTAGGTCGCTGATCGTGATGGAATTTTGGTCCACAAGAAATTGTATTGGGCCTAAAACACCTCTGTTGAGGCACCTTATTTCATGAAAGTGGTCGTTATGACCCTCACATGAACACTTCAATCTTTAAAGAAAGTAGATTTTTGTTAATCACATTGTTTTTAAGACATTACCGAGCAATGTGTTTAATAGAGAATTTAGGCCCAAATCATATATAATGGCTCTCACACAATGATAATATCTAATAAGTAGTTATTTTTGGAGCATTTTCATGTTGTTTGGGGCCCAAAACATTAAATGGCGTTATCCAATTTTTTTAAATGTTATAATTTTTAAGTAGAATGACGTGAGGTTGCGATTAAACATCTTGCTCTTACATTGCCTCCTTGGTGTCAAAACTAAGTTCCACAATCCATAATCTTTTGTGAAAGCTAAAATCACTTCGAATAGAGGATGAATTTTGTTGATAGGTCGTTTCCTCTTGCGGCATCGAGCGAGTTGATACTATCATATCAATGGTAATACGGTCTTGACGCACGATCTCTTCAAAGGCTGTCGTGGCTTGATCTGATAGCTGTCAAATTTGTATAGAAATTGTAAGCTAGGGCTGCACTCACCTCTATGGAAGTCATAAACAACTTGGCTATGCATCTCAATACAAATTCGTCTTCGTGGGTCCGTGAACAACGAGGAGGTTTTCTGGTCAAAATGATACCTTTGCGCAAAATGTGGCTTTGTGGAGCCAAAGAGCAAGCTTCTCTTTGTTGATAGGCTTTGGAGGGATCTTCCGGGCCTCACGAGTAGCAGCAGAGGAATGAAAGAATTTGAGCCACATGATCTTAGCTGCTGCTAAGGCCTTCCTAATCTCAATGAGCTGCAGCTTTTCCATAGTCAAGTCCGGGTTGCTGGAGTTGAAAGAGTAATGTCGCTCGACCTGCAAAAGAAAGAGTGGCATGATGATTCATAAAATCTGAAGAGAAGTAACTGCAAAAAGTATGAGCTGCCTAGCCTACGTTACGCCGTCGACGTCCTGGCACAAACCTCGTCTAACTCAAACTAAACATGAAGATATGAGTGTGCTCGGTGCCAAGCAGAGATGCACGTACGATGCTGAACAGAGTTGTAGGACGTAGAAAATAACTCATCACCGATGTGGTAGTAAGGCGATGAGGTGTTGGTCGCCACCAAATTTGCTAGGTGCCGAGCACACTTGCTTTGGCAGACTCAGTCACACTACACCCCAACGAACAGAGTTGTAGGACGAACACAGTAACTGGTGACGGCAGTCGCGGTAAGACGAAGCGGTGTTGGTCGCCACTAACTCTGATTGGGGCCGAACACACTTGCTTAGACAGTCCAAGTTACACTCCACCCCAACAAACGGAGTTGCAAGACGAAAAGAATAAGCAATGACGGAAGTCGTTAACGACGACCATGGTAGTTCTTCACCAACTCTGATCGGAGCCGAACACACTTGCTTAGGCAGTCCAAGGTATAATCCACCACACAAACCAAATTCGGATGACTTCCACACTGTAGGACTATGTCAGATCCTACTGCGCTCGGTACTAAGCAGTTCGTCCAAAGCTGAGTGCCTCGCATTCAAAATAATACTTAAAAGTATGCATTTTTCAAGCAAGTGCATTAAATCATATATTTATAAAGTGTTGCATTAATACCAGGTACAGTCTCACGCACATTAGATTATCGAAGAGGCCAAACATTATTTACCTCACGTAACCAAGCTGGTGTCACCTCGCCACATTGACAAATTTATTCATCTTTTGTCGAAGTTTATCTGTTACCTTCTTCACGGCTGCTTTGATGGCAATCAATTTTTTTGCTTTGGTGACGTCACCATCGTTTTGCTCCAAGAAACCTTTTAGACCATCGTCGGCCGCAACGTAGTATAGGCTAAAACATAGACAGTTCAGGTACAAGAGAACACGTCAACTGCGCTTGTTCAAGTTAATGTGGCAAGAACGTGGGGACCCATCGCCATAGATTCCCTGGCAGAAATCGAATGGAAATGAAAACGAACGAACAACCTTGCCTTATAGCCACCCAGAGAATCAACTTGTTACAAATCAATCTTTGAATTGATTCCTGATTTAACATTGCAGCTCAGACTATAATGCAACGGAACTAGGCATAAGCCCGCTATGATTTGCTTTATTGTAAACATACCTGGAAGATGAAACTTGTAAACACTTTAATCGGCAGAGTCTGCCATGTATTGTGCTTTGTGTTCTTGCATCTTCTCAAATCAGAGTCCGACAAGATATCCTTGAATTGTTCCAAAGGCATGAAGCCATATTTTTGAAACCTAAAGAGGGTATGAACTGGATTGGTTTTAACATGAGAGTCCTCCGTGTGCCTATCACATGAGACATTATTAAAAAAACTCATATAGCAAGAAATACCCAAAATCACTTGCTTAGGAAACTAATGGAACAATATCCTACTTGCTTGAAATGATCTCTCACTGAAAGGCAATACTTGCTTGTTGATATTATGCATCAACTGCATGACTACACCAATTCTCCCCTTGGTGTCTAGGAGAATGGAGTCAACCAAGTAATGCCAGGACTCCTCCATCTTGTGCAATCGATCAATATGGTTCATCTAGGCTTGGTATCAATGGTTTCAATCACACACGAAAAACATCATGTTTGTAAAGGAAGCTAACTCTGGAATTGAAAGAAGGAAGTTATTAAATTCCTTGTTTTTTTTAGTCCAAATTGCCAATTGGTCCCCACTTTGCCTTGTAAACCTCAGTAACCTCTCTGGTCTTGCCGTCCTTGTTGGTAGTTGACACATAGAATACTGATGCACCCTCGCGATATCCGTGAACAAACTCCTACTGGAGTTCTGAAAGATCACTCTGTAAGGTTGGGGAAAGATCACTCTGTAAGGTTTGGCAAAGATCACTTTGTTGATAGTCGTGCAAGAGGGCGAGTGGTGCACCAAAGATCTACATCTCGGAGGTATTTTTTTCTCTAGAATGCAAACCTAATATTGCTTTTGGAGATGAGCGTGGGTCTCACAGGACGGATAAAATCAGTATTAAGACCTCATGTCTAGACTAGATGTGCACATAGAGAGAGCAAGAATCATGCAATAGTGGTGATAGTCGACCCTATTACAACCAACAAAGAGGAGGAACCCAACCTTTCTCCACAGCAATCTCCACAGCAAGTGGACCGCTACCACATCACTACTGTTGAAAAGACCGCCCGCAACCGTTCTCAGTAGCACGTGTCTCCAAGACACTTGCCAAAGCCTGCTTTGCTCAACAAGCTGTCACAAAAATAAAGTGTGGCATCGATTGTGCAAGATGGGAAGAACACCCTAGCTCCCACCTACACTGGCCCTATGAAAAACTACCGAAGAATAGAATTATTAGAAACTATGTACTTCTTTCTTTGTAATGACAACATTAATAGGTACATAAAGGAGACTGGGTTCTATCAGTGCCAGAGGTTTGTGAAGTATGGCCCGAGAAGTTGTGGACACACTTGACCCCTAAAGAGATCCTCTCGCTCAAGAAGGCAGGCTTTAAGCTTCCACAGCAGAAGGAGACATCACCAAAGAGAATCTTTCAAGACCAGCCATTTGCACCAAACTTATGAGCTTACCCAACGCCAACATATCTAGATGAATTTCCCACTCGCCGTTCAGGGAAGAATATCCGACGCAACAAGAAAGCCCCGTTGATCAAGCATTCCAATAATTGTGTTTTGGCCCTTTCATTGAACGACAAGGTGCGCAAGTTGTGCATGCTTCCAGCCTTAGCCCTGGGATGCATTGTATCATTGGATTAAGAAAAGCCTCCAAAGGTGCAGGAGTATCACTTGACTATTTCGCACTTTCCATCATGCACTTGCCCAAATTTCAGGGAGATGGCAACAAAGGCACTTGGAAAGCAGGGTCAATGGACCAATTGCAAGCACTTGTACTATTTGTTCACAGTGGATTCTGGTTTGGACTCAGATTCAGATACATTTATTCATGCAGCTAGTTTTAGCTTTAACAAAGTAAAGCGAGTCTTGGAGAGTGGCATACAGAAGTACCTTGACAACTAGTGATTTTTGTTTCTTCAATGAAACATATGTATCCCGAATTTAAGTTAATGGTGAAGTAGAGAGACTAAAAGTGCCACTACCAAAAATTTGAAGTAGCACTGGTTTCTATCTCCTCTATTTGGTGTGATTTAAACTCTAAGTATACTAATCTTTTAATTTGGTTTTTTGAGTCTATCTAACTTTAGGACCATAAATATGATTATCCCGGGATCAGTGTTTTGAATATGATTTCTCTTCCCTTCTCAATTCACTCTCTACAAAGTATAATATAAATCCTTACAAGAATCAATGTTGTGCAATGTTTCTGTTCATTTGGATAATGTTGTGTCACGTAGATGCTCAATGACCGAATTCATATAGTCCCCGTGAGATTTACAACACATCTCTTTATCAAGTTATAGTTACTTGCACGCCACAAAGAAAGCCATGAATGGAGAGGTGAAAATGGAATATACTTTTTCCAAATATCTTCGTTCAAATTCGTAGGCTCTACTTGGTAATTTATGACACCATTCCACGGCCGTAGACCTATAATGGGTTCTAAGATTTCCACGGCCAGAGATCCAACTTCTCCACTTATTTCACTGAAATTGTCCACGGTCATAGGTCTCATTAGAAACTATATTTAGAAATAAATAAAAACTTAAATTTTGTTAGTCCATAAAATACCGTAATCTTACCGCTCTGAATCATATTTTCATCAAAATATCCGAAAAGTTACCGCTCACCGCTCTCCGCTCACGGCTCACCGCTCACCGCTCGCACTTTAGCGACGTCCCCGAAGTTCCACCTTCGTCGGATGGCTGCGCTGCAGCAACAAGGACTGTGACTTCCTGAAGCGTGTTCCCAAGATCTTCGAGGTTAACGAGACTGAGTTCGAAGGGTTTACCCTCCAAGCTTTTGTCATAGTTCAGCCTCCTCCATCTGAATCTACGCTGGTGTGCAAGGTATGTAAAGAACCTCCACCATGTTTAGCTACATGCGAGGCTAAGATTTATTTCGTTGTGGGCAAACCGAATCAGACTAGAGCTTGTATTCACATAGGATTACATGATCATCCAGTGAAAGTTGGAGACTACAGAGACTCTAAAGCAGAGATTAGTAGCTTAATAGAAGAGCAGGTAGAGATGAACAACAAAGCAACAAAGAGCGCCGTTGTCTTAGGGGCGAGCAAACTCCTCATCGGGAGCTACCTTCTACAGCCCGAGGATGCACCACCAAGGAAGCTGACGATGGAGGAGCTAGTTCCTGTTCTGGATCGATGCAAAGACATGGCGTCACCAAACATCCGCAACAAAGTCGCGACCTTCAAACAATACAGAAGATACGTAGTCATGGACGGTATCACCAAGCTCCGTGGAAACAGTCTGTGGGCGTATGTCCGAGAGAATAGGTTTCCTGGTCATGGATCTATGCGTGACAAAGTCTTCGTCTTCAAGATGTCAGAGGTCGGGCCGGGAAGTGGTGTCGACTTGGTCAGCAAAATGCAACCTAGCAGAGATTTGGAGAATGCTTGGATCATGTTCGACCATGTGCAACGCGTGAAAGAGTGGTCGAGGATGGCCTGGCATGGGTGATGACAATCGCCACTTGCGACATGCAGTCCGAGGACACGGAGGCCCAGCTCGTCTTCTGGAAAAACCTGAACTTGGTCATGGAGATCAATGGCGTTGCAGCGCCAAACTTCAAGGGGTTCATGGCGGATAACGCACAGGTGAATTGGAATGCAATGCGAATCCTTTACGGCAATGGCAACAAAGAGGACCCAATGGAGGACCGGGAGAGGTCGTGCTTGTTCCACTGAACTCAGAACATGGTGGCGTATACGCAGAAGCACTTCCCCGAAGAACTCTGGGAACAGCACAAGAAGATGTGTACTCAGTACAAGAATGCGACCAGCATGGCTGAGGCGGAAACTCTGTACCACGCGTTGCGAGCATGGTGGGCATCCACCGGGGTTGTTGGCGAGAGCGGGCTCATCAAACTCGATCAGTGGCTGTCATTCTGGCACCACCGCTTCCGCCAGTGGGGGGGGGTTCATGACCACGGTATGAATTCTGCACTCTGATTTGATGTTTTTGATACTGGTTTCCTAGCCCTAACCTACAAAACTCTAATCGGTGAATCTAACGTCACCTACTGTCTAAACTGCAGAAATTCACGGAAGAAGAACTCACAGAGATGCCCAGCTGTAACCTCGCCGAAACAATTCACAACAAGTGGCTCCAAGCTTCAGGAAACAACGGGAACGACCTGTACGTTGCTACCGTGGACGATTTCGTTCAGGCTTTTCTACAGGTTGTTAACTACTACCAGTTCCTCAAAGGTAACGTCGGCGGAACAGGACCATTGAAGAAGGAACTGAGGCTCCGGATGGCGGAACGCAACGCGAAGAGATGGAGAAATCCTACACTGCTCGAAGACCCCATGCTCGATATGCCAGGAGCGGATGAGTTTTGCACCCGTCAGCCTAACATGCCTGGAGCGGAAGTGTTTGGTTCACAGAAGCGAAAAGCCGACGTCCCCATCGGAGCTGACGAGGAGTCTCATCGCCCGGACAAGACAAACTTCTCACGCCCAAGAGGCCCAAGACGTGCCGTCAGGGCTCGCCCTATGCAGATGCCCGTCATTGTGGAAGACGACTCCGAACACGACACCGAGGTAGAGGGTACCCAATCTCCTGCCCAGGAAGTTGATTCCCCTTTATCTACACGTGTGAACAAGGGCGGCAATCGCCATGTCAACGCGGTTGAAGAAACCAAGGTCGACGTGAAGGAGTGGCACATCTCAAGACTTCACAAACTTTCTGCAAAGTGCTGCTGGGCTCAAAGAGGTGAAACGAAAAAGAAGTGCACTGAGAGAATTGTCAGAGGGCCCCATTGCACAGCTGCACCGACCTACACTGGGCTTTGGACTAACTATCGCAGGAACACAGTTGAGAAGATAGAGTTCTTCTTCTGCTCCAATGATATTGAGCGTTGCGTGAAAGGCTCTAAGCGCAAGTGGGTAGCACACTACTCAAAGGACCAGGAATTCCCCTCCATTCCAGAGGTCTGGCTAGTGAAACTCATTGAGATTCTTGCCCTCGAAGCAGCAGATTTTCAACCTCCGCCGAAGAAGCCGGTCTCCCCAAGACGCCTCTTTTCCTCTGCCCCGCCCCCTGCAAATCTCAGCTCAGTGCCAGTCATTGCAGACGCTGATCGCTACCCAGGCAAGAGAGACGGCAAGATGGTGAAGCGCACTGCCACTCGTCCCAATCCGGCGCAGCAACTCTCCATGGGCTCCTCCGACTTTCTCAAAGCGCGCCTCCGTTCCGTCACCATGATACCTAAGCCGGGCCACGGTTGCATCATTGGGCTGGATTCGGGCATCGCTCCACACATCACTCGGTACCAGATTACCATCAGTTCTTACCCTCGTTGCACTTGCCCAGCATTCAAGAAGACGATGACTACGTTCCGTGGCAAGACTCAGTTCACATATTGTAAGCACCTTTACTACATACTCTTGAAGGTCTGCAACCGTGATCCCGAAGCGGAGCTTTTCATCCATGCGCCTACCTTCAGCTTCAACGAGGTCAAGCTACTCTTAGAGAGTGGAATCTTGCGTCACCCCTTGGCGGAGAAGTAGGTAGCCCTCCTTCTTTAGAACTGCCATTTCCACAATGGCCATTTGTCACGTAGTGAATGATTTTAGTAATATCCCATGTACTAAGTCAGCAATACAGAAGCTATATTGACTTTTTCATTATAAAGGCTTTGTCGTTCACATTGATTGCACTCTATTTCAATTCATTCTATCTTGAACAAGTGCACTATATACTTCGTATCCCCTGACATGTACCCTTTATTACAGCAAACATATACTTGTTATTAGATGTCTTAATCTTCGAACCTAACACGTTTAGGGTTGCCCACTACACTATCAGCAGGACTGCCAGCTGCTGACTGTACTACTTGACAATCTACATTCGCGTTCGCTCTCGGTCCCACACTTCGCAAGTGTTCTTGGTATGAACGTTTGAGCAATGGCCCACCTCCCGCCTCCGATTCACTGATTCCCTGGAATAGGTTCCCCTTAGGATCTTTCCAACCTTGGAGTATGCATGAGGTTGCAAAGGTTCATCTGCGTCCTCCTCTAGCACTATGATATCATCCGATTTTTCTGAACATAGAGGATCAGCTCTTACATCCGGTTGTACGTCAACATCCGTTGTCAAAGGACGCCCTTGGCTGTTGGCCATCACCTCTTCTTCGTCCTCCACCTCAACATATGGTTGAAATGGACAAACATCGTCAGCAAGTGAAACAACAATATATCTGACGTCCTCCATAACTGTTGTCCCGTACTACGGAAAAGAGCTTCACAAAACACCAACACGAAAGAGGAAGAGACATTCCCTACTCTTATCTTAAATATCCCTGAAGAAGATGCTTGGCGCCCTTGAAAATCGGCTTTTCATTCGTTTAAAAGTTCTCATCCTCCTAAACTTAATGAAAAAGGAAGCGGGTTGTGCAGAAGTCATTTAGCATTTAAAAATTAAAATATTAAAAAAAAATTAAAAAAATGAAATTATAAAAAAAATTAAAAAATAAAAATAAAAATAAATACATTTATAAAAAATGAAATTAAAAAGATTGAAGTAAACAAAAGCAATATTTAATATGGAGGTTGAAAATAATATGAAGGAGATTATCAAATTGAATGTGAAAATAAAATGAATTTGAAAATAAAATGAAGGAGAAAATGAAATGAAAGGAGGCTTTTGACACCTCTAACAAGATAGATAGAATAAAGAAAGTTAATAAAAAATACAAGACAATTATAAAAAAAATAAAAATAAAAAAAAAGAAGGAGAAAGGCATGTAGACTATGGTGGATGAATTATAGCAATGTTAAGAAAATGTTACGATATTACATGTTACTTGATCCCTCTTAAGAGGTTCAATACCAATACATTTTAAGTAGTAATTTGCATATAAATGTGAGGGGATAAGGGGAATTAATGTATGCCTGATCCAGTTAGAAGGAGCTGGAGCATAGTAATTGGTGCTCGTCAAAAAATTAATCACCAAGAAAAGAGAAAACAAACTACAAATTCAATGAAAATACTGTAATTAGTCCACGGTTATAGGGTCAATAAAATTACTAAAATAAGATTATTTCTAAAAATATACTGAGAATATTTGAATCTTCAATTTTATATTATAATTTTAGTAAAAAAATTGCTATTTTTAGGTTCTGTCCCCCTTTCTGTGCTCTCCGCTCTCCAAATCTCCGCTCACCGCTCTCCGCTCTCCGCTCAGGTACAAGCGACCTCCTCCATTTTGTTAGCATGAATGAAATGGCGCATCATATTGATCAGAGTTTTGTTAGTTGACTCTGCCTGCCCATTTCCTTGGGCATAATAAATTATACTAGTTTGGTATTTTATAATGTGGTTGTCCATGAGTACTTCAATGACGGCGTTGACGAAATGGCTGCCCTGATCGGACATGATCTCCAAGGGGCAGCCGAACCTGATTATTATATGTTCATAGATAAAGTTGGCCGTAATCACGGGAGTGTTGGTGCAAAGAGGTTTTGCCTCAACCTACTTGGTGGTGTAGTCCGTGGCGACTAAAATATAGCGAAATCCATGCTTGGTGATTGGTCTGATTGGGCTTATGAAATCTAGGCCACAGCGTAAAAACGGACCCAATGGTGGAATTGATTTCAGGGGTACTTTTCCTTGGTACTGGAAGTTGGTCGTTGAGACTTGGCATGCGTGGTGCTGTTTGATATATTGATAGACATCCTTATGTAGTATAGGCCACCATTACTTAGCCATGAGAATCTTTTTAATGGTTGTATCGGGGCCTTGGTGTCCCCCGGCTGGACCATCGTGGAGATGAGCCATGATCTCACCTTGTCTGTCTTTGGCTATGCAGATTCGGGTCTCAACATTAGGGCCTTGGCGGTATAGCTGACCTTGGACGATAGTGTAAGGTAAGGTGCTTCTAACAAAACTGATTCTGCGGATGCCTATGACATTTGCTCGTAACGTACTTGTAGTCAGATATTGTATGTATGGGTAGCGCCAGTCCATGGCGTCCTCGTTTGTTAACATGGCCGATTGAATATATGAATCATTAAAAGAATCATCTATGCCGTCGTCGGTGGCAGTGGTATCCCTGGAGAGATAATCGGTGACAATATGTCGTTTGCCAGATACGTAGACCACCTCAAAATCATAACCAAGCAGGTTCATAATCCAGCGGGCGATGCGCCCCGTAATTAAGGGTTGGTTAACTAAATAGGATAAACTGTGGTGGTCTACAATAAATCAAAACCGATTGCCTAGAAGATAATGTTTGAATTTCTTTACGGCATAAATCATGGCCAGGGCTTCCCTTTCGATTGTTGAGTAGTTCCTTTCTGCTGGATTTAATAACCGACTGGCGTAGGCAACAGGTTGATCATGTTTGCCATTGAGTCGTTGGGCGAGCATTACGCCAATGTCAATGTTTGATGCGTCGGTATGGACGTGAAATGGCTTGGTCCTGTTTGGCGCAATTAGAATTGGTGCATTAGAATATGTTAATTTAATTTTGTTGAGTGCTTCTTGGGCGGCAGGGGTCCAGGCTTGTCGGTAAGAGTAACGGGCGTGCTTGAGGGCCGTTATTGGTGTTGTGATATGTGCCAACTTCTCGATGTAGATCCTGTTGAACTGGGATAGTCCTAGTAGTCGCTGAACTCCCTTTTGGTTGATCGGTGGCGTCATGTTCATATGCCATATTTAACTATTTTTGGACTGTCCAAAGTCCAGAATTAAGTAATCACCCGATAATAGACCTGATAAAGTTAGAGCATAAATGTAACAATGTATGGGAAGAACCAACGTGGACGGGCTCAGAAGTATTCATCACGGGATCTCTCGACACCGAACTTGACCAAGATATAAGTAAATTGCGAGCGAGATATAAAAGAACGGAGGACATTTGGGCTCCAGAGTATGTGTCACGAGATCCCCCGATAGCAAACCTGACCCAGATAATTATACGTACATTGCGAGCAAGGAACAGAAAACAGAAGAGATTTCGGCTCTACAATAATCATCACGGGATCCCCAGCAGCCAACTTGGCCGAGATATACGTACATTGGGATTAGGATATTACAAATGAATAGAAGAGATGGGGGCATATAGGATCTCCGATCAAAAAACTTATCTCCGATCAGAAGGAAGAGAATCAACTCAGGAAGAGAATTAACTTAGACGGACTCGTCGTGGGATCTACCGATGTCGTACCTAAACAGCACATAGGGTCTCCGATCAAAAACATAGTCTCCCTATACATTTGCTAACGCAGATTCCATGGCTATCTTGGGAATGATTCTACTGGTCGGATCCATGATCCACGACGAAGTTGCATACACCACTGCATCAATAGTGACCCACAGAAGAGAGGAAGAGATGTAGGCTCGGAAGTACTCTACCATTCATCGGGGGATCTCGCGATGTCAAAGTAGAACCATGGATATCACATGGCAAACATACAATCAAGTACAAGGCCTGCGGGCTCAGAAGTATTTTTCACGCAATACCCCAATATCAAACATGACCGACATATTATACTGTGAAGCAGATTTGAAACTATTCTAGATTTGCTACTACTAAATTTATTCTAAACCATTGAAATATTAGAATACGAAATATACAAATATGAAAGCATCAAATGAAACTCTGTTTTTTATTCAAAGCAACTGTGTTTTGAAGGCATTCCATTCAAAAAATAGTTCACAACCCACACGGGGGACACCTTCGGCAAGAGTTACAAAAAGATGAAAGTGATCTGTTTTTAAATCTATGGTTACCAAACATCGTAGGATATAACGGTCTTGCTAACTACTTGCTAAAGTCCCCTTCTGATATCTGAGCTGATTAGCAGCAAGAAGTTAAACATGTGGAGTATATGGAAGATGCCACAAGTTCAGAAGCAAAGAGAAAAAGAGGATTAGATGGTATGAAGTTTAGGGTTTAAAACCGACAAGTGCAGGTCTAAAGCACGGACTCATCCTCTTGACACTCACCACGAACTCAACATCAGCCAATGAAATTCTGCGCAATACATACAGCAAACGTAATCTATTACTATGAAAACATCAAACTAAAGGCAAGGTTAAGGGTTTTGAGGAGATAACATTTCACCCTACTCACTCATGTGGTGGGCTCCTCAAATTCTCTCTCCCCTCCTCATTAGAATCAGCCATTAGAATCAAACCTCCCCGGAGGTGAGGGGAAAATTGATGTTGGAAGCGTTCATAATCTCCACTTGCTCTAGAGTATGTGCAAGAGTCCAATCCCACTCCACACCAGGCTGCATTAGGCGTCCAATGAGGTTCCACGGGGGAATGGCTACGCCGCGACCACGGGCGCGTTCCATCGCCATAAACTAGGGACGAAGCTCCTCCACTCCTTGTGGGTAAACAACCACCTCCCACTCTTCTGGCGTGTAACTTGACACCCTAAAACTACCGCCCGCCCTCCTCATCACGGCAAATGAACTAGAAGCAGATGAAACAGAAGGGAAACTGAAGTTGGAACAACTATATCGTCACGGTAAGGAACTTATGCTTATGAGGGGGCGTATTATACTGTGAAGCAAAAATGAAACTCATACAGAAATTAACATCATTGACACCAGGAAGGGTCTACGGTTTCCCGGGGATGAGAAACGATCAAGCAGTGATGAGGAGGGCGTTCTTTAATAGAGATTGAAGAAGACAGGTGACTCAGACGTAATCATCGAGGGATCTCCCAATGTCGTACCTAAACAATATATAGGATCTCCGATCAAAAAACTTATCTCCGATCAGAAGGAAGAGAATTAACTCAGGAAGAGAATTAACTCAGACGGACTCGTCGTGGGATCTCCCGATGTCGTACCTAAACAGCACATAGGATCTCCGATCAAAAAACTTTAAACAGTTTTGGTGTGCGACGTTATTTTCTGTGCGATGTTAGTTTGTGTTTTTTGAGAAATTAATTTATTTTAATTTTGCAATCGGTCTATTACGTCCTGCCGATCCAGTGCATTACGATATTCACACATTCAAACCTATTTAACAAATTCAAGTAACCGTGCTCATACAACCACCATTACAGATTGAGAATTTACAATTACGAGAACTTCATGTCATCTATTCAAAATTCTAAACCGGGCTCAATGGCAACTAAAGTCTGTGAAAGTACTTAAACATAATTGTCCAGAGAACGAGAACAGTAGGAATGTTTTTACAGAAAATCTACTACATGTCCGCTGAAACATAGAACTACAAAAGCTGCCTCAATGGCACCCGAAGTCTCTGACTACAACATATCCGCTACATCAGAAGTAAAATCCTCCTCGTAAAATCCACCACACTTAGAAGTCCTTGCGGTTTTCTTCCATTTTGTTGATGGCTGCTTGATATTTGGCGAAAGAATATCCAGTCACTTTCGGAGTTGCCACTGTCGGAGCTGGCACTGTTGGAGCTGGAGCTGGCTCTGTCTCCATCGTCTCCATGAGGTGGTTCTTGATAGAAATGACCTGATTCTTGATGTAAGTGAGTTGATTCTTCTTGTTCCTTGGAGGGTGCATCACCCCAGTTGCATTTGCAACGGCCACAAATTGCCTCAAAGCTATGTCGTTCCAAGTTCCATCCCATCCTTCAGAAACCATCCCCAAAACTTTGTCGAATTCAGGTACTTCATACTTTGTTGTCTCCTGAAACTTGGCCACATCCTTCAGCCAATGTGGTAGGCATGGCAGCTTCACAGGTGCATCTTTCATGAATTGAAACTCATTTCCTCTCCTTGCTGCTGAATCTTTCCAGACTGGAAGCTCTGGTTGCTCGCAATCTCCATTGAAGACCAACTCAGGTTCCTTCTGGGAGGTTGAACCATCCTCAATCTTCATCTTCCCCTTCTTGAGAATCGGATCCTGTTCCATAGTACCTGTAACCTGTAGAAAAAAAATTCAAGAAAAAAATATTAGAAAATTCTAGACCCACATGAAGTTCATAAAACCAGATCCGAAAGAACCAATAACCACAACACACTTCAAAGAAACTAAAAAATTGATGACAAGATATGTTATCTCAAATCCTTCAACTGAAACACATGATGTATATGAATGTAAATCCACCTCCACACCCCTAAACCCTACACCCTAAACACTAAACCCTTCAACTACAAGTTCATCGCAGCACTTAGCCAAATTTCCACCTAAACAAAAGTATTCGATCGACATGTGTTATCCGTATTACCCCTCAAACAAACAACCAATTCGTTAACAAGTAGCCCAACAAATGTCTCGAGTACACTTTAATCAACTGCGTCTTTACCTCAACAAATGAAACCCGCTCAACTCGTCACGATAATAGTGATAAAGCTTAGACAGAAATGCAACAACATACAGTGGGATCAGGCTGTCGACATTGTATGTCCATATGTATTAGGAAAACGACGACTCCAGTGGACCAAAACCTAATTACATGCCAACCATATCTGCTGAAACTAATACACCAGCTAATCTCACCTGATACACAACGTCTCAATGACTCGTGTTGCTAATTGCTCAAGAACCCAACAGTCTCGATACGCAACACAACCACAAACGCAACGATCAGAATTTCAACTAAAAACTCAAGTCGATTGGCCATGGCCCCTGTATGTGTGCATTGCTCTCACCTGCTCCGGAACTTGTGTTGCTGGCGATGCCGCTGCCAAAGTCGCTGCTGAACAGAACGTCCAAGTTGAAGTTTATCGACACTAAATGAACTGGGCGTATGAATCTGCAGTTTTTCTCCTTCCCCCCTTGTTCTGAAAGCTTCTACTTGCTTCCTCCAGTTTCCCACTACTCCAACTGCTTCCACAACCAGTCTCCACGTTGCGCAGTCATGATCGTGTTGGTTCTTAAAGTGTCACAAATCTCAGAAACAAACATCATTGACACGAGGAAGGATGATATTACACGGGGATGAGAAACGGTCAAGCAGTGATGACTCTTATTTCTTTAATAGAGAATGAGGAAGACAGATGACTCAGATGTAATCATCGAGGGATGACCCTCTGTCGTTCCTAAGTGGCATAGAGGATCATGGATCAACTACGTTAGTTCTCTCTAAGTTTGCTAAAGCAGCCTCCATAGCTTTCTTAGGAATGGTTCTAGTGGACGGGTCCTTGATTTTTGACCAATTTTGAAACAAAGCTGCACCAACAGAGACCCACTCCGGAGCACGCGTCTCTACTACCCACTTAGCAGACCAACAGTTACGATATTTCAATGCAAGGTCTGTTTCCGCGCTACGAGGTTCCCAAAACTGAATTAAAAATTTCCCATGGTTTACATGGCCTTCTTCTCTGCATACAACAGTCGCTGCTCTTCCCTGCCATACAGGACAAATGAGTGGATCTTCAGGTCTCAAAAGAACCCAGCTGCCAGGCCGAATATCACGCCACGGATTGAAAGGACTCTGCGGAGCTTGGTTTGCTGGGCCACAATACGCTTTTGGTTCCCCATCCTCAGGAGTCACATCCTCAAGTAAAAATTGTATAAATCTTGGGCGCGGTACTCCGTTGGTTACGTCCTTCCAGTCATGGCTTGGCCAGAAACCCTCTAACAATTCAAGATTTGTCACTGGCAAAGGCTTATCAAGCTCAGACAACAAACGAGTCCACTAGTCAACATAAGGCCCAAAAGCTGCTGCAAATCCCTCGCATTTTGCCATTCCATTTTTCCAGTACTCAATGTACTTTTGGAGTCCGCACTTCATGAATTTCTTGTTCTCAGTAGCTTTGGCTGCGTTATCTCTCGCCTTCACCTGATTCCCAGTAGATTTAGGAACCTCGCTTCCCCACATAGGTTTGAACGGAACCGGCTTTGGTGAGCCGTGAGGAAGTTTTGGGCCGCCATCCATGTTTTCATTCCACAATCGAATAGGGGGTCTGTTGAGGGGTAGCCATTGTGGGTCGACGGCTGATTTCTTGTACCTCATAACCGGCCAACCATCATCGTCCACATAGAACTTGAAAAGGTGCATCTCTCCAAGTCCAATAAGGCGTGCTGCACCACTACTTTGATAGCCTTTGATGAAAGACTTGAAGTCTACAACCTCTTGAATGAACTCCGGCATGAATGACAACTCCTGGGACTGCATGAAGGCCTTCATTAGATCCGCTAGAACAAACGTATTCTTGCTTTTTAATGCCTTCGACAAATGGCTAAAATAGGCGTCAATATCTTCGTGCGTATGACCCACTAGTAGAAATCCAGCCTGAATTTCCTTGAAAACACCCCGTGCAGTCAGCAGGGAGAGAAACGCCATGAGATATTGGTTCTTGTTATCTTTGGCGGAGTTATCCAGCTGAAGTTATAACTTCCTCCGTAGAGGTTTCGACCCTGGGACATCGGGGGATCCCTCGATACGCGGTAAAATGTCGAGGCACCTAGACTTCCCCCTCAACAATGTCTCGAACATTGAGTTTTGCGGGGGGTACTCAAATAGTTTCCCAGACTCCCGAAATGAGGGGCCTTCCAGTCGACGGAACAGCCTCGCCAGCGACGATATTGTGGCGTTAGAATCTCCTGGCCAACACTGAGGACAGTAATGTGCATAGGCGCCATCCCCGTGCCCATGTGAAACCATACCAGTGATGTTCATAGGAAGTTGGCCCAAACCTTGAGTAGCCTTTGTTGTAACCCGCATCCAGGGAAGGGCGGTTTTTGCAGTATCCATCTTGTCATGAATGATGCACAGAATCTCACTGGGATTGCGCTTTGATTCTTCGCGCCATGCACCATACAGACGACAAAAAGAGGCTTGGTGAGCAAGATGCTCCTCCCGTTGCTTCACGAAGTCAACATATTCTGGACTTCCGTTGGCTGACTTCAGAATGAATTCTTGAAGTTGGTCACATGTCGAGCATTTCGCAAAAGAACTTCCAACCGGTTTGATTGCAATATTGTTGAAGAGTGAACTTCTAATTCTACTAATTGTAGACCTGGCTCACTGTAGGCAGACCTAATGAAACATTTGTCTGCAAAGCACCGGTACGCTCAAATGGCTGGTGAGGAAAAAAAAGAGACGAACGCAAGCAAACAAGCTCAAAGTATTACACGACAAATTAAGACAAATCACGGAAGACGGGAAAAAGAGTTATATATTGCATGACGTAGGTAGAGTGCAACGATACTATAAGACAGAGAACGGACTGTCAATACGAAAGTAACCTCTATCGGGAGATCTCCCAATGCAAAGACACTAGAAGAAACGCGAAGCAAAGACTCGTACCTCATTGGCGTCAGCCATCACTCGCTTCGAGTTGTTGCCTGCTGGAAGATATTTCAGAGTGTCCACTCGTCCATTTCCGATTCCTCGCATTTGATGGGGCATCTGATCTGCATTCTCGTCTACAATAGCAGCAATAGTACCCATGACTTGAACTGTTCCGATCCTTGGTTGCTTGTAGCCCTTGTTTCCATGCGCTGTTGAGAGAACCTCTTCGTTGTATCTTTGGACATAGCTATGAAAAGTTGACTAGGGAACTCCGTGAATAAGATACCACGCAATTGCGCAAACTTCCAAACCATGCAGCGTCAAGTACTTCCTCCTACAGTCACCGTCGACTGAATGCATCTGTCCACCCGCCGCAATCCCGTATTCCCGTCTTCCCTGAAAGGATTTCGAATAGAATTTCTTACGCACTATTAGTGTGAGCTCCTGGGGAAATGACTGACAGCAATGCTTTGAGCAGCATCGTTCGGAGCTAACCTTCCTCACTTTAGCATCCGCTGTCTTCGTATTGTACAACAAACGTTTTTCATGCGTTTAAGCTTTCCGCACTATAAACCGGTAAGGTGCCTTCCGTCTGCCTCCAAGGTGCTCTGGTGGATCTACCTCCATTGGGATTCGGGAGAAGTGCTCGAAACACCATATTCGTTATTTTGGGAGATATTCTTGAATTTGGGAAATCAGCGTGTAGAGAAATGGCCACATTCGTCCCCTCCCATTTACTTCAATCTTGCGGAAATCAATATTGAATCATTAAAAACACCTTAAAGGAACAATGAGGCCCATGTCATTTAGGTCGAGTGGACCTAAATGCACGAACATACAGGTGAAAACTTAGTAATGTTCATTGATTCATTAAAAACATGTTTAAAGAGAGATGATGATTAAGTCATTTAGGTCGATCACACCTAAACGCAATATAAACAAGGAAAAAGAATATACCACGTCCCCTGTATTTTTAGTAGTAACTATTCGTTACCTTTTCTAAACCAAGGTTTCAATTAAAGGCAATGTCCAATCACATAAATTACATTCGGAAATTTGAATAACACAAAAAGTGTGCAAGACAATGAGGCAAAAATAGCAGACGAGAAAATTTGACAAACAGATCAATCGTATTATTCAAAACATAATTACATTGAAATAACATTGAGGACTCTTATAATCGTCTATATTGTTTGCGCCATTGCTATACAGTACATAGTATCCTCTATATCGTTATGGAGTCCCTCCGTAAGCCTCAATTCTTGACTTGACAAATTCCCGTTGGCGCTGACGTGTCCACGACATTCCCTCAACCTGCATCATTGGACTATCAAGAAGACGTTGCAACTTTTGCCTACGCCTGTCACCGATGCTTGACTCTGGCAGAGAGAGGCGACGGGTACTGGATGGTTTAGAGTGGGAGTCGGCGGACTTCCTTGCCCTGGATCCAGTAGTTGTTGATCGTAGCCTCGGCATCTGCAAAGGGGATAAATTAGCATTGGGAAGAGATTTCGGTTTAGGTCGAATCGACCTAAACTGCTGAGTGCAAGTGTAAAGGTCGAACGGACCTTGAACGAGGAGGCCTACATAAGCTAGAACCAGACCTAGATGAAATTATAAAAAGATCAATCATTTTAGGTGGCCTCGAGCTAAAATAAGGACATCAGAATGAAACATCATGAAAGAAACTTACAGGAATCAAACATCAGAAAGGAATGAAAAGCGAATACTGAGGAATGAAAACCAACCTTTGCCGGTGGTGGTGACGGCATGTCCTCCACATTGTTATAAAGAGCACGCTTTGTAGGGGTAGAACTCTGTCGTTTCGGAGATAGAACCTGCAGTACGGTCCGTGGCCACATAGGAGAAGGGGATTTCAGGGTCTTGGGAACAGACAGGTTAACCGGGCTGTCCACAACCCCTTCGTCGACAGCCATAGTTGAGTAGTCCATCGTGGACTGCGCTATTGCAACGGATTGCAACAGAAGCCCTCTGCTACGTAGAGAGGGCCCGCAGCCATAAGCATAATTCAAAGAATCCACAGAGGCTCGACATGCATTATCCTGCAATACATAAAGCGAAGAGAAACATACATCCACCAATAATTCAGCAATGGATAAGGGTTCGTCGCAAGGGGCAGAGTAGATCAAGAAAGAAATATGAACTTCGTATTTCAAAAGGAGTAGTCTGGATACAAAGATTATGCAAGTGGTTAAGATGTACAACATACTAATCGCTGCGCGGTAGTTATGAAATGTCTATTAACAAAGTAGAGAACCGAAACCATGCCAAATTATGGTCTACGACTAATTGCCTCATTAATCTTAGCGTATTGTTCACAGGTAGAACGGTCATCATAATACATTTTCTTCCGCATCGGACGCTCGGCCCTGAATCTAGCGATTGTCCCCACAAAGTGGTGTAGGTCTACAAGATATGGCAAAAGTTTCGACAACAAGAAACGATCATCTACGGCATCGGCATTCTGGTTGTTCCAAGTGGAGAGTAAAAGAACATTGTAAGAATTATTCTGACAGTGCTTGATCGGGCTGTCGTGGATAAAAATGGTGTTGGCTTCGGATTATAGGCCACCAAATTTACGAAAGAGACCATCAGACATCGGCTTAAGGAAGATGTCCTTCTGAGTCCCGGGTTCCTTCATAGATATCGGACGACCTCCAAAATCTACGCCCATAGGAACTCTCTGACAGTCCTCTTGACCTAGAATTTTGAGCGGATAGACAAGACGAATCGGACCGAACAGATAGTCGCAGATCATTTTTGTCGTCGAAGTCTTCATCGAACTCTAGACGGTTATGGTTGCGAACGTTGACAACTGACGAAGGAAATCAGCGCAATTGGGCCTGACACAAACAAGCTTGGGGCCCACGACTGCTGGCTTGGACGCTCAGTGGATGCTAAGGCCATGGCTAACGAATGATTTTCTAGGCCAATTAGGAGTACTGGAGCAGAGTATTCCATTGAGGTCGAGGACAACGTTCAACCAACCACTCTGAGGTCGCGTCGGGACAGGACTCAATTCTTCACTAGAACTTACGTCACATCCAGATGCCTCGCGCACATGGAGAGGAAATACCGATGACAGATGGACATTACTATATTATACTTGGACGGGGCTATACGAATGAGACAATGAGGACAGTCGCAAGGCAAGTCATTACCCAAGGAAACAGTGCAACGAGATATAATGATGGATGAAATACCTGAACATCCTCGGCTTGACCTTCAACAACATCCCAATCCTCCACAGGACCCATCGATCCTAATGAATCCTGAGGTTGATCGTCAGGAATGACCTCTACGCACGTTGGCAAGGTCAAAGCACACTGGGCCGTGACATCTAAATCCATATTCGTGCGTACAGGCTCATCCGCAGTTTGGGCCATGACAACATCATCCACGATCCGAAGATCGTCCACTTCCTCATGCACTTCGTGACCTGGGCATTGCAAGAGAACTATTGAATCATCAGAGAGTGATCAATGAAGCTGACATAGAAGGGATTGGTAAAAAGTTGAACGGTTTAGCTCGGGTCGAGCTAAACAGCCCATTTGTATTAATTACAATCGTTTTGGTACAAAATGCACATTTCAGTGAACTACTTCGGTATTAACACCTCATCTACAAAATTCCGAGTTCAAAAAATCTAAGTTTGGGAGGGACCTGAAGATGTCTCGGGAGCATCTCCCCGAGTCTGATTGTGGGAGGGAGAACGTGGTGGGCTGGGACTAGGGTCACGCATGAACTGGTCGGTGCAATGATGGCTTGGCTCAGGCACTGATGCGGGACTCGGATCCGACATTGGCAATTTTGCACCACTGGTAGGGGATCTCAAAATCTCAAGTACTCGCGGAGAAGGTGGGGCGCTACCTATCGGCTGGACGTTGGGCAGAACTGGACCCGCATTCGGGAAAATAGGGACGTTACTGATGCCTCGCAGAGCCGCCTGCCTTGTCGCCTGCACAGTCTTCTCTATATCCATTTTCTGCTGTGCCATCTGATCTTGTAATGCTTTATTCCTATCCTTGGACGCCTGTAATTCTGCGAGAAGAGCTTGAACATCCGGAGAGGGAGCGGCTCTCCCCAACGGGGATGCTTGCCGAGTTGTAGGGTTGGGCTTCTTCATCTTCTGTGCCGGCTTTCCAGTACTTCGCGCACCGCCAGTCTTTCTTCCACTTCCGGATCCCAGCTCCGGTGCAGAACCCGGTCTCTCATCGTCCGTACGTGTTATGTCGACGTCAGGAAAATCGAGTCTTCTCCCCACTCCACCCTCAGATGCGGTCTGACTTACCGGATCAGAAGGCGGAGCATCGCTCTCATTGCTAATGTCCGCAGCACTGGAGGAGGGGGTCTGTTCCTCGGTGGGGGCATCCTCCTCCAGATCAACATCGTCACCCTCCTCCACAGCACTGCCTTTCCCCTTCCGCACGGCTCTGCCATATTCCGGAAAGCGTTCCTTATCGATAAAATATGCGTCGACACTAAAATCGGTTGGGTCCAGAGTTAATCCAAGTGACTGAGCTTCGATCATATGAGACGAGTCACTATCATCCGCGACCACGAAAGACGAGATCGAGAGCATCTGAAAAAAACAAAGGCAAGGTAAACGAGGTTTAGCTCAACTCGAGCTAAAGTGTGGAAGTGTGTGCATACATGGTGCATAAGAACAAAATAGTGGAACAATTTAACTCGACTCGAGCTAAAGTGTGGAAACACTTACCGCGGCGGCCATGAGGGACTTCGTTCGAGCATAGAGCTGATAAACCGCCCCCCCCAGTACTGCAGAAAGTGTCGTGGACCTGCAGGTAGAACTCCATCCTTAACTCGGATGGATACATTGCGTACCTCCTTTCGTTAAACTTCCTTTTGTCCGTGTACAGTGGGTGGACCAGAGTTGTGTACTTGCTCAGAGGTTCTGGCGTCGACCCATCGTTCTCAAGTACATTATCATCAAGGAGAAACAGGAGTTTGACGGGTTCCATCGCGATTCTGCTCTTTGGGGGGTGTCCGCCGAGTCGCTCGTTAGGAGCGGGTAAATACTCAGAAGGGAATCTTCTACGACCACTCAAGGTGTTTCGCTCCACCCAAGTGAGCACCTCGGCGAAGTCCTCATCGTCTCCGCAAATGAGAAGCCAGTGCCGAACATCGTTAAATTGGGGCTGCCCATACTCATCGATCATATTGAAAAACTCCATGAAGAAGGGGTTCTCCAAAGTGTAGTTATGCCTCGTCTTGTAGGTTGGGAGGAACCGGAAGTCGATGATTCCGAATGTGACTGCGTCGCCCGCCAACCTCCATATATCGGAGGGCCAAGATCCAAAGGAGAGTCGAGGCTCCCTGATAAATGGTAGGAACCACATCTCAGCTGAAGGACACTGAAATGCATGTCGAACCTTCAGGAAGGTTTTGAAGAACTCAACCGCATATGGGGAGAGATCCTTGGCCGACTTGTTGCGGAACTGTGTAGCTCTGGAGTTAGTCCAGTACGAGTCTGGAATACCCCAATCAAGCAGAACGTGCCTCGACTCCTTGGAGACATAGTAAGTCTTCTTGAAATGCTTCCAAGCGGGTACATCAAGGCCGTCTCTCTTGAATAAATGGAGCATTGGATTAATGTTGTTGAACTCCGCTTGAGCTACAGCCTTACGTTTTCTCCGCTCCGCCCACTCCTTGACCGAGTAGCAGTCCTCCAATACACTCGTATTCTGCTTGATGGTAACCTTCGGATATGTGTACTTCCGATTTGGCCCAGACTTATGCAGGATGTGCTTACACATCTTCTGGTGATCTGCCTCTGTCAAGTTCCCCAGCCATTTGAAGAACTCCCTCCGAAGCGTTCCATCATTGTCCGTAACGAACCCCTTCTTCTCATAGAATTTCTTATGAGGAGCTTCGGTGTCGGGATCAATGAGTCCACCACATGCCGCAGAGGCGATCACCTCCTTCCACAGGTCCCATGTTTCATCACTGGATGTGATGATAAACAGCTCATTTGTTAGGGAGATAGTGTTCTTCCCTCCCTTCTTCGCCACCATGGCTTGATGCTTCGCCACATCGATCATAGCGAAGCGCTCCCTAATTGCATTCACAAAGTTCTGCATATGCACAGGAAGAAACCTTAGATGATGCTGTCTCGGAACTACTCTTTAGCTCGACTCGAGCTAAATTGATCGAGATACACCAGAATATTGAAAACAAAGAAGATTATCAATATGTAGCTCGAGTCGAGCTAAACTGCTAATGCTAATGAATCTGTGAACTTACGTCGTACGTCTTCGACGCTGGATTACTTTTTGGACCTGTACTCCTGCGCTCGGCAGCACCAGCGGCAGCATGTTTCTTTTGGGGCTTACCATACTTCACCCACACTTTTCTAGAGGCAAGTATATTGCTCGCCCAAGTTGGCTTAAAGGGTGCGAGATGGTTCACCCGATTATAGAATGCTGAGATCTTTCGCAGCTTATCTATATCATGCGTCCAAACAATGTACGCATCCCACCTCCTGAAGTCCCTCAACAACTCCTCACTTGCGTTATCCTCGATGAGAGATTTGGACGCCGCCACGCTGTGTTGCCCGTTTATTTTGTGGAATGTACAGCCTTTCAGATCCTCTTCTTGTTGAGGTCGTGCCTTCGTGTCTGGCATCAGACACACGGTTTGCTTCTGTGTCCTATCCGGCATGCTGACCAAGTAATTCTTCATCTCCTCCATGCCCCGCTTCTCATATGCACGGATAGTCCATGCGGCCGGTGCGGGCTTGCACCGCGTCACGTCCACACTGAACTTCTTTGGTTGTCCATTCGTTTTGAAGACGAACTCGGCCAGGCAATCAGAAAAGAAATTCTGGTAAATGCGATTGGCGTTATCGAAGTCCAGGATCTCTCCAACCTTGTTTACCTTGGGGAGTTCCCCGAGAACAGAGTTCAAACTTGTTGCCAAGTCCTCCGCAGATAAGAGCAAGTTCTTCTTGGGCTTTGGCTTGTCAGTTTTCTTCTCGAGGCCTTTCTTCTTCAATGGTGAGAGGGGTGTGGGAGTTGCAGAAGCGCCTCGGCTTTGGGATGGAACTATTGCTCTCCCCCTACTGCGTCCTGTCTATTGGCTCCCCATTTGACTCCCGGTTGCTGTCACTCCAGAAACGTCAACATGAGATTTTTCGAGGTTTTGCTTCACCTTTGCCTCCGTTGCGCGGAGAGCAAGGGTGCAGACAACATTCCTCAGTTTCCACGCTAGGGATTTTGCCGGAAGAGTTCGTCCATCCTTGGTTGCCCATTTCCTGTCCAGTACTTCTTGTCTCATCGTGGACACTATCTCGTCGTAAGGTGAATTGGACAGACTTTCCATTAAGGAAATGGAGTCGAAGAGGTTCTCCGCTACGTCTACTACTATGGAGAAGAGGTATGGATGAGCCCCCATAGATGAGCAGAGGATCTTTATATGCTCTTTCCCCTTATGGTCAAACTCGGTGACCTTTGTATCCATGTCGATGACGTGGGGATCATCGACTTCACCCTTGAAAATGGTTGCGAACGTTAGATATGATGTGTGTGCAACCCATCGCAGAGTCCAATTTTTGACCTTTGAGGGGTCTTTGAAGGTCCACGGCTCAAATGTGTTTGAGTCATCCCCGTCATCGTCATCTGAATCAGAGATATGAACAAGCTTGAAGAAATGTTGTAGCGCCTCAACTACCCTTGCTTTCTCCTCACTGCAAGGAGGAGACATTTACCATTAGAGAAATTTGAAGCCATTTAGCTCGATTCGAGCTAAATGTTGGTACTATTAAAAAAATAACACATGACATCCCAGAAGTTTAGCTCAAGTCGAGCTAAACTGCAAGGGCCCATGGAGGGCGTCCCAGCAGTTTAGCTCGAGTCGAGCTAAACTGCAAGGGCCCATGGGGGGCGTCCCAGTAGTTTAGCTTGACTCGAGCTAAACTGCAAGGGCCCATGGAGGGCGTCCCAGCAGTTTAGCTCGAGTCGAGCTAAACTGCAAGGGCCCATGGGGGGCGTCCCAGTAGTTTAGCTTGACTCGAGCTAAACTGCAAGGGACCATGGGGGGCGTCCCAGTTGTTTAGCTCGAGTCGAGCTAAACTGCTAAGGCTTCAGGAAGAAGTACTCCCAGTTTAGCTCGAGTCGAGCTAAACTGTAGGTGGATCTCCCGGCTAGGTTTTGGAAGGATTACCTACACTTTAGCTCGACTCGAGCTAAACTGCGAGTGTTTTCATCTGAAGTCTTAGCAGTTTAGCTCGAGTCGAGCTAAACTGTAGTTAGATACCATACTTAAATTTCAGTTTAGCTCGACTCGAGCTAAACTGCAGGATAGACAGTAGTATTTGACTACAGTTTAGCTCGAGTCGAGCTAAACTAAAGCAAATTATTCGTGAAATTTGAAGTACTTCAAGAGTTTTAATCATCATATTTTTCACTGTGTATGTGAGTTTAGCTCGAGTCGAGCTACACTGTCGAGAGATAGTTGTCTTTCGCTAGTAGTTTAGCTCGACTCGAGCTAAACTGTTCTTGATTTTTCTAGGATTTTCAACACAATTTCCACACTTTGAAGTACCTGTCGGCCATTTTATTGTTTTTTCTTCAGATTCTGCCGTTGTATAGCTGATATAACTTGTTCTGCCTGCAGACAGGAAGGATTTATAAAGGTCAGAAAACGATTCGAGAATGACACAAATGTGTGACATCCTATTACCGTATTTCCGAGAAATGCGGTAGTATTTCCAGATTATAAGGCGACAGTAACAAGATTGATATCCAAATAAACATAAATAGGAACTTCAAAGGCAATGCATATGAAGTTGAAATCTAAAACAGAAGACACCGAATATGTTGCTGCAAGCATATATTGATTCACACATACACAGACACAGTTATCAAAAAACAGACATTAATTCAGACACGAAAAAGAAACACCGTTCATAATGAGTTTCAAGTAGACAATAATATAGGAACATGCACATACACACAGATTCCATCCAGACTACAACTTCGATACAAAACAAAACCAACACAATAAACCCAATCACAGACAGTGGCACGGAGTGACACAATCACACAGAATGAGACAGAAACAGACACACGAAGCCTTACACAGATGCAATTCGGACAATAAATGGAATAAACAAGATAAGTATCACAGGCTGCGTGCAACTATACACATGTATCTGCAGAATTTGTCTTAAAAAAATAAAATGCTAATCCTAATCTGTTGATAACAGTCCAAAGATTTAGACTAGAGAGAATGGAAAACGAGCAACCTTAATTGAGGAGACCCTAAACCCCTAAAATCAGAAGAACTGAATTGAATGAAACAATTTGGGTTTCGATACACACTTGATAACTCCTGTGCTGCGTGCTCCTCGTCTCCTCAATTTCGAAGCCGAATTGCACGCCTCGAGCAACCACCGAGGAAGTCCTTATAGGAACAAACTAGCACAGATACACAGAAACCCTAAATACCCACGAACAACCCAACGAAGAATGCACAAAACGGAGCGCCGAATACCTTGAACTCCGTCCGCGCACAAAACGCAGCGCCGAACACCGTGAACTCCCTCCGCGCACAAAACTTCAAACCATCAAGAAAACACCTAAACCCTAAACCAGAACTACAGCAATCAAACAGGCGCACACCCTCCAGAATAAACAAATGATACAAGGCGCACACCCTCTGGAGTATACCCCGGGAACTTGAGCAAATGGACGGTCTCTGAGGTACACTCAACTCTCACGAAATTGATTCCCGCCACCACCAAAACTAGCGCGACAACAACACACACACACGCAGAAGAAGGGAAAAACACCTGTGTGGACCAAGTCGAGGTGGGGAAGTGATCCTCGCCCTCGCGGGGACCAGTGACCGCGCCGCCAAAAAATGGAGCCCCGTCACCACGGGGTTCAATCCCCCGTCCCCGTGGGATAAAATGAATTTCTTTTTTATATATACCTAGAAATTTAAACCTCTACCCTAACCAATACTTTTTCGAATTGTTCAAATTCTAAAACGGAACTTAATTTTTTCACTCTTTTATATAATTCCAAAAATACAATCCTCATTTTATGGATTCAAATTAATCCTCTTACATCTATGATCATCATTGTTGTAGTATTAACATATGATAATGTGTAATGGTCTAGACACTTGTGCAAGCATACAATCTAAGTACTAGGAAAATTATTAACAATTTCTAGGGAATTGAAATTTCTATATTTATTCATGAGAAGCAAATAATTAAAATTTTGTACGAATTTATTACTTCCTAATAAGGTGCAAATATACAACTTTCGTTAAATATTCATGAGAAGCAAATATTTTTGTACAAATTTGCTTCTAATTTGAAACTTATTAATTTGTATTTTTATTATATATTCATATGAAGCAAATATTTTACTTTTATTAAATATACATGCGAAGCAAATATTTGTACAAATTTATTACTTTATAACAAGAAAGTATAATATTTGGTTTCAGCATCTCTTTTAAAAAATTAATATTAATTGAATATGAGACGTCTACAAATTAAATTAACATAATAATCCTAATTAACATAATAATCCTTTCAGATATATGAAATTAATATTTGTTCAAAGAAAAATTTAATTTTAATACACAATATTGGAGTTTAAATAATAGTTTGCAATTATATTGCGAAAGCATCAAATATGAATACACTATAAGCAATGAAAATTAATTTACTATACTCTAATTGAGAACATATTTACGCAAATGTTATCATCATATTATTCTTCTGCAGCATGTCAGTATAATTATGAATTAGAGTTCTATTCCAAATAAATTCCATGCCATTTCAAAGATTTTGATAATTCAGAATTCATATACAAGCATGTACATAGATACTGCAATTCAAAAATTTTATTTTCATTACGGAATAATAATTTTAGTTTTATCAGAATCAGTAAATGGTATTATTAATATTTGTAAGAATTGCGAGTTAAATATTACTGTCCCTTTCTTGATTTTATTTTTATGAACCTACTTCGGGTAGTGAGAAAGTGAAAATAACTTTTTATAGGAATTTACTTTAAAGATAGATAGTGCGCTTCAGTCTCCAAATTGTTAACCCCATATGGTTAGGTAAACCTGCTCTTTCTTACCTTAAGAAGAATTCACCATGATGGCTCCAATAACTCACATGGGATTGGAGAACCATGACCCTTAATGTGTACTGTGAATAGGGTTGAGGTTACCAACCCAGTGTGAGTTTCAATGAAACCTAAACAGGATAGGGAACTTGTTTTTTCAGGGTTTTGATGAAATGTATTGGTAATATTTTACAATGCTTCACAACATGCTTGCATTATGTGAAGTTGGTTTAGGGTTTTGATTGTATTTGCATTTATATACATTTCTGAATCTACATTAGATTTTGGTTTTTGATTTTTTTGAATTAACTAAATTTTAATCAATTCAATAATGCTTCTTCCAATTTTGTAATAATAATTTGTAGTTATTTGCCTAAGCATCAAATTCAAATACACTATTTGCAATGATAATGAATTTCATATACGCAAATTGGAAACATATTTACCTAAATATAATCATCATATTCCTAAAGTACATGTTAGGAACATAATTTAATTATAATATAATAATATGGTATACTATACTAAGGTACTAATATATTCATTTACAAATTTATTTTTAGTTATTGATTATGAAACGAGAATAATAATCTCTATTCAAGTATACACAAATCTAAAAATGATATACAAATATATTCAAGTATATATACGCAGTACATTGTTAAAAAAAAAGTATTAAATTATAGAATTCAATTCATTTATTATGGCAAATTCTTTATATTTTTTAAAAGGTTTATGGTTCTTTATATTTATTCATGAGAAGCGAATATTTAAACCATGGTATGCCTTCTATGATTGGCATTAAATTACAAAAATCGTAATCAATTCATTAACGTTGTATCTTGACTAATATTCTTACAATTTAGATACATTCTAATAAGAAAGTGGAATGCTTGCTTCATTTGCATAATTTTAAAATACAAAATTCATAATTCATAGATTCAAACAAAATTTACTACTACATTTACTAGTTAGCATGGACATATTAGAATACGAAATATACAAATATGAAAGCATCAGATGAAACACTGGTTTTCGTCTAGAAGAACCCTGTTTTGAAGGCATTCCATTCCAAAAATAGTTTACAATCCACACGGGGAATACCATCAGCAAAAGTTACCAAAAGATGAAAGTCATCTCTTTTCACATCTATGGTTTCCAAATATTGTATAATCTAACGGTCCTGCTAACTACTCCTGAAGTCCCCATTCCATATCTGAGGTGTTTAGCAGCAAAAAGTAAAATCGTAGAAGTATATCGAAGATGCCTGCAAGTTCTGGAGCAAAGAGAAAAAGAGGATCAGATGGTATGATGTTTAGGGTCTAAAACGGAAAAGTGCATGTCAAAAGCAAGGACTCATCCTCCTGACAATCAGAACGAACTCAGCATGAGCCATTAAAATTCTGCGCAATACATACAGCAAACGCAATCTATTATTATGAAAACATCAAACTGAGGACAAGGTTAAGGGTTCTGAGGAGATATCAATTCACCTACTCACTCATGTGGTGGGCTCCCCAAATCCACGCTCCCCTCCTCATTAGAATCAGGCATAGAGAAGCCCTCGCCGGAGGTGAGGGGAAACTTGATGTTGGAAGCGTTCATAATCTCCAGTTGCTCTAGACCATGTGCAATAGTCCAATCCCACTCCACACCAGGCTGCATTAGGCGTGCAATGAGGTTCCACGGGGGAATCTCTACGCCGCGACCACGGGCGCGTTCCACCGCCATAAACCAGGGACGAAGCTCCTCCACTCCTTGTGGGGAAACAACCACCTCCCACTCGTCTGGCGGGTAACTTGACACCCTAAAACCACCGCCCGACCTCCTCATCACAGCAAATGAACTACAAGTAGATGAAACAGAAGGGAACTAAGAATGAAACAACTGTTTCGTCGCCCAAAAGAACTTATGCTTATGAAGCGGCATGGGCGAGAAGCCGAATGTTCCAGCGTAACGAAGGGGACTTTGACCAGAGTCGGTAACGGGACTTTGACCGATGAGGGCTTCGAAAGTCCGGATTTACTTAAATGTGTCATTTTAATTTATTATTTAAGAATTGATTAATGGGATTGTATGCTTAGACAAGAATCTAGAGCCTTTCCCGATATTATATATTAATACTACAATTATAATTATGATCATTGGTTTAATACGTTTCATTTGAATCCATAATTTATGAGTTTTCTTAAAAAAACGAATGAACCAAACTTTCCACTTTCTTATTAGAATGTAATAAAATTGTACAAATAGAAGTCAAGGTAGAACATTAATGAATTGATTAAGGTTTGTGTAATTTCCATGCCAATCATACAAGGCATACCATGGTTTAAATATTGGCTTCTCATGAATAAATATAAAAAACCATAAACCTTTTAAAAAATATAAAGAATCTGCCATAATAAATGAATTGATTTCTATAATTTAATACTTTTATTTTTAACAATGTACTTCGTATATATACTTGAATATATTTGTATATCATTATTAAATTTTGTATATACTTGAATATAGATTATTATTCTCGTATTATAATCAATAATTAAATATAAAATTGTAAATGAATATATTAGAGCCTTGGTATACTATACTATATTATTATATTATAATTAAATTATGATACTATCATATACTTTAAGAATATTAGGCTTACATTTAGGTCAACGTACTTTAACCCCATGCCAATCATACAAGGCATACCATGGTTTAAATATTTGCTTCTCATGATTAAATATAAAAAATTCAATCTTCTAAAAAACGTATATAATTTGCCATGAGATTTGTATACATTAGATTTTAGTTAATTATTCTTGTACTATTCTTAACTGGACATTGAATTGTTAATGAATATATTAGTACCTACTTGTAAATGAATATATAAATATATTATACATATTATAATCCTAACATGTATATTAAAAATATACATGTTAAGATGTAGAGTTCCAGAAACGAAAGAACAAATCTACACCATTCACGGCGTGTAGAACACATTATGAAATAAATAGAGACATAAATAAAAGCACATGAATATATATATATATGATAATTATATCTGACTAAATTTGTAGAATAAATAAATAATTCTAAATTTAAAAACACATCTACCAAGGTCTATCAAGAACTATTCATGAACTCACATATAATGATTTGATTTCATATATTATATATAATAATGAAATTGAGCAAAAATACATATTTAGTAAATGGAGGTATGAATATTTGCAACGATATACTTCCCTGTATCAACCTGACTCACGAAATTCAAATAGGTTCAAACAATTTTCGATTTAATTTTATTCCATGTACGACATATTTAATGTCACTAGAAATGCCTTAACCCTAAACCCTAAACCCTTAACCCTGGACCTAAGACCCTAAACCCTTAACCCTGAACCCTATATCCTAAACCCTGAACCCTGATTGACGAGGAAAAGTTCGCGGCCAAAAGTCAACACTCTGTCTGGCGCTATAGGGACTTCCAACCCATCCCATTTGATTTAATGCACCAAATATTTCGCATCTGCATCTATCTAAAGGGCCGAGAAGTATGGAAAGTGGTAATTCCCGCGCACTCTCACACCCCGAAATGTGGAGGGACGAATGGTCATGCATGATTCCCGACTATTTTCAAAACTCAAGCGGCATGTAAACGGTCACAC
This sequence comes from Ceratodon purpureus, assembly GCA_014871385.1. Lineage (NCBI taxonomy): Eukaryota > Viridiplantae > Streptophyta > Bryopsida > Pseudoditrichales > Ditrichaceae > Ceratodon > Ceratodon purpureus. Next base: position 62,303,709 of record CM026426.1, on the reverse strand, counting down.
GTTAGAGAATGACCTCTGGAATCGTCCCCGCTTGAAGTCTTTTCTCTACTCACTTGCTTCTCTCGCTTGTAGGAGCTCTCGGCGCTCACTTGGAGGTGGTTGTTTTCTGGGCGGAAGCTGTATTGCGCCGTTTCTCTTGTACGTCTTCTCTTTAGTTTTCTTCGATCATCAGTACACTTCATTGATTTCTGGTTGTTGTATGCTTTCCATTCTTTCAAGTTATAGTGTATTTGCAGTGTCTCTCTTTACTTCTTACAGACGTTTTAGAGCGGACACCGTAAGCGTACTCTGAGTCTGCGACTCAGAATTCCGAAGATGCAAGCACCTATTAAAGCGCCGCTTTTTGCGGACGGCAGTTTAGCTCGACTCGAGCTAAACATCTGTATCCAAAGGGCAGCATGAGTTTAGCTCGAGTCGAGCTAAAATTCTGCATCTAAAGGGCAGCAGCAGTTTAGCTCGACTTGAGCTAAACTCATGCTTCCCATAGTCCAGGAACAGTTTAGCTCGACTCGAGCTAAACTGCGCCTGGGATAAGTTCTCAAATTTAGACATTGATTCTCTATAAGGAGTATAATATGTTCTCACAAAATTGGGTCTGTTGCATTCCAGGTACAATGGACTATGTCTCAGATGACGAGGTACGCGTTGAAGTGCCCGTAAACCCAGACCTTCCAGACTTCGTGGTTGTACCCTCAAGACAATGGCAGAACAAGACTGTAACAATATACAGTGACGACAATATCCCGTTAGCAGAGGGTTTGATCCGGAACCCACGCTCCAGCTTGGTATCTGACACAATTGGTCCCCTTGGTGATTCCGTCGTCGTCGTCCAGGTATCACGTTCTTTGGTCGAAGAAGAGTCAGAGGATGATTGGAGGTACTCCTTCGAAACGTGGCCTATCAGCCACGTCTATCTGGATGGAGTTAGCCTAGAGCACCATAGTGAACGTGATGTGTATAACCGTCGGGTTGCGGAGCGTAACCGATCCCTGGGAGATCGTACCCGATCGTATGATAACTCCTCTAGGAATACCCCCCCACCTATATCACGTCACGCTGAATTTCTGATGACCCAGCCATCTATCAACTCTGTAGCGGCAAACACGTGCTGCGCTCACCTATGCGTCCAACACTATCCCAGAGATAAAATCTCTACTCTACGGTCGCGTATGTACGACAAGACCACAGTGCAGTTCGTAACCACATAAAACTCGACGTGCATAGACAGATCCACAAGAATTCAGCGGGGAGGAGTGTGGTGACTCTGGAGGGCATAGATGTTTGCCCCTTCGCCTGGATGAAGATTATGGGAGTGAACTCCAGTACATTCTATAGAAATGCCAAGTATGCTGCTGCTGGTTTCGAGGCTCAATTTCACGGTAATACTGGTTTACGTAAACCTCGAAATCACACAGTGGTAGCAACTGCCGTCCTAGGGGCCATCCTTGACAGGCATGCCGACCACATGCCCCACAAGAGTCGTGTTCTGCCTTCAGGGGAGACAGTTGTAGCTAAAGTTCTGCCTTCCAGTTTCAAATGGAAGGAACAGATTCCCATCCTCGATGAGCATTTAGCGGACTGCGGATTGCCTCCTATGTCCGCTTCTAACTTGAGCAAGATCAGGAGGCTTAGCTATCCAGAATATTACGCCAAACGAGCAGGAGACAACTTCGCTCGTTGCTCAAAATGTGATGAGTTTCACTCCCAGATGAAGTTGACGGTTACAGGATCTCAGGCGTCCCTGTTGTGGTCTAAGAAAATGAGGCTGTACAATGACTCTGCAATGGCGCATAGAGACTTGTACTACCTAAATCGATTCATGTCGAAGGCTACTCCGCATGAAGTTCTTAAATCATGCATGACAAGATGGACCACTCGAAGACGGCGTCGCCGGCCTTATCCCACAAGGTCAAACACTTAGACGGTCTCATGAAGCTTCCTCTCGCTGTCACGGGAATGCTTGCTCATGGGCATGTGGACCAACGTTACGCCCATTATGGCCTTGACATTTACTCACACGACGCTAATTACACGGTTGGATCGTTTGCGAAGCTCCTTCAGGACCTTGAGTCACCCCCTAAATCCACCTCTAGGGAACTCTTTCAAGAGAATCCTTCCCACCCATTGTATGTCGCGCTTTTGCATGGTTCAAAGATGTGTTTGGATCCTCTTGGCCCTCCTCCTGAGGTTCGTGTTGCTGCTAAACCCTTGCCTCCCATTCTTAACGTCCAAATGGATAACGCTGTCAGTGATAACAAGAATAGGTTTGTATTTTCATTCTGGTCCCTATTAGTCGCGAAGCGGGTGTTTCGCGAAGTGTACGTGAATTTCATGCTGGTCGGCCATACTTATGACGATATTGATGCCCTTTTCGGGCGATGGAGCATGGCTTTGCAGAGGGAGGACTTCCCCACAGTACCTCTCCTCATGAAGTCCTTCATGAAACATGAAGCAGTACCAACAATTCCGCATCTTATTCAGGAGGTCCCAGATTTCAAGAAATTCATCGCGGAGTGGATGCTTGATGGCGACGATACGTTAATGGGTCACACTAAAGCTCATCAGTTCAAATTCTATGTAGATTCTTCAGGATGCCCAGTCATGAAGTATAAAATCTTCTGTCATGACGACGACTGGTTGCCAAAAGGAGATGGTTGTGGCATCAAGTTGTGGAAGGAGGATTCAGAAGGTCGATCTTTATGGCCCCGTGGTGTTCCTGGTGCCGTGGCGCCTCGCGAGATGCGGCACCTGCCTGATGTGATTAAGGGCTTGTCGGGTTTTGTAGATCATTGGGAGAGGCTATCTTCGGATTCAGTGGAGTCCAGAAGAATCTATGAGCCACTCTCATACTATTGGAACGATGTTAAAGAGGCTCTTTCCATCCCCTTTGATGCTGTCCCCGCCTTGGAGCATGGTTTTTGGCCATCCACGCGGCTCGCTCACTCCGTCGAAGACGAGTTTCAGGAAGATGGAACTTTGCGCGAGGAGTTCGCAGAGGATGATCACTTTGTTGGTCACAAACGAGGTGCTCAGGACCGTCGTTCTGGGTTGCGCGAGACCTTTTTGCAGGGTACTTCTTGGCGCTTCGACCTTGCGATGAAGACGATCGTCCTTTCCGGCTTGCGAGGGCCTTGACTGACCCTAATTCGAACCCTGACCTCCCGAACACGCTCCAAGTAGAGTTCTACCGCCCAATTTCCCGAGATGAAAATGTTTTGAAATTCTATACCGGCTGGGATGTGGATGGGAGACTTCGTTGGACAGTTGAGAAGGATGTACCCGAGTCGTGGCAGAGTACTGATGCAGTTATAACAGCTTGGAAATCCAAAGTTAAAAAAAATGTCAACGACCGGGGCGTTGGCAAGGATCCAACGCTGAAGATCCCACTGAAACAACTGGACATTATAAAGGCCTCCTTGGAGAGATTTGTGTCTCCGGATTCTGAATAAACATGTAGCTTTGAAGTTGGTGGTCTTGAAGTTCTGAATTTAGTCAGATCGCTTATATTCGTTTGAAGACGACTGAACTGAATACCGTTCGTCCCTTCATCCAACATTATGTTTTCAAGACAAAGGTAGATGTTTAGCTTGAGTCGACCTAATCAGTTATAGCGTATTAGTTCTAGCGTATTTATGTTTTGAATACTAGCTAATTACATATATTTAATTAAAGGGAACACTACTTAAGTGTTTCAGTCCATTCCTTATGTATCATGTGTACCACATTATACATTGCAGTTTAGGTCGAGGCGACATTAACTGCATTTGGCGTTGAAGTTCGTACTTTACGAGTGCGGGATACCAACAGGTCACCTATAGTTCTTAGTCTAGATTTTTACTTAGTACCCTAAAGCGTTGATTCTATATCATATGTACTGCCACATAACAGCCATTTAGGTCGAGGCGACCTAAACGACATCTACCGTTGAAGTTCCTAGTTTGGATCTCTGAAGTAGAGCCGATAACATACATTTGTTGGCATGGGACTATACTGAAGTCCGTATGTTCTTGGATTGCATATCATATTCTGGAAACTGTAGGCAGCTATGTTAGTCGAACATCTTGATTGTTTGTACAGGTCTGAAAGAGCCTGTCACGGATTCAACATTTAAGGAGTGTCGACCTAATTTGTATTTCCACACATATATATAATATAAGATTTCCCAGCATATCCGTTGTGTCCATTTCTTGTTATTTGTTTGATGTTCAATTAGGGTGGTTCGACCTACCTTGTATTTTTTCAAATATTTCTAGTAAACCACTACCTTCTTTCATATCCCATTAGTACTCTGTGATCATGTCCCAAATTAATGGAAATTGCTTATAAGCTTTTCCTTGCCAAGTATGGGACCATTGTGCCCATTTTAACTCGACCTGACCTAATGCATTATTTTGGGAGATGATAAATCTCCCAAAATAACGAATATGGTGTTTCGACTGTTGACCGAAGAGAAGGGCCGTTCGGGAATTTGCATTCAGATATCATCCAACGCTCATTACTCATTATGGCATCAGTGTCCCCGACAAAGACGTCGAGGATTGTCACTCCAATGTATATCTCGCCCAATCTTCCGTCTCGAAATTACTCCCCCGGTTCTGAGCAGATCACTCTACCAGAGGCTGTAACCGCACCCGCGAGGTGCAATTTCTGAACTTCCAGACCAATCCAGGATTGTTGACGAACGTACTCAACATCGTTCATGGGAGGATCCTGCAACAATGCAATCGCATCACCAGCCCTCGAGAGGACTGTTCGATTCATAGCATCCCTCAAAACGATGCAGCCTCTCTGGCGTGGTTCGAGGAAGAGGTCCTCTGCGTCCGACATGATGCTTCATGGTCGCACAAGAATAAATTCTGAAGAGCCAGGTGGAATGCAAACCCCAAGCCACTGCCCAGAAGGATTAACGTCGACAACAGATCCGATTCCAACATCTCCGAAACGGGGGACGACAAGCTTCATAGACTGACCGGGTCGAAGCTCATCTGAGCGAGCAGTTGATTCCTGAGAGAAGTCGTAACGGGAAGGTCCCACAAACGGCATCTGAGGACCGTCACTGTCACTGTCAGAGTCCATTCTCACGAGAGCCAAAGAAGTATCGGGGGATCTTTCGATCAGGGTCTAACTTCTATAGGATCGGGGGGTCTCCCGATGAGGATCTCCAACGAAGTATTGGGGGATCTCTCGATGAGGGTCTAAATTCTATAGGATCGGGGGATCTCCCGATGGAGGTCTCTCGATTAGGGTCTCCAAAGAAGTATGGGGGGATCTCTCGATGAGGGTCTAAATTCTATAGGATCAGGAGATCTCCCGATGAGGGTCTCTCGATGAGGATCTCCAAAGCAGCATCGAGGGATCTTTCGATGAGTGTAGTTGGGTCCACTAAGAAGCAGCCTCCACCTCGCCACCCCCTGTCTGTACAGTGAGATTCCTGTCCGTACAGAATAATTTCTACAACAACACGGAAATCACATAAGTGCAGTTCATTCCACCAATATGCAACATTCAAGGGTTAATCTTAACTAGAAATTCCCGGATAACTTTGCAAATTCTACATAATCCGCGGAGAACTACATGAACAATTCTACTTATAATAGGGGATTCCGCGATGGATCACATGATCAGCACATGAAACGTGTACAGGAGATAGAACTCACCATTCAAGAGCAATAAAATAAACCCGATTGACAAAAGATCTTCCAAGGAAAGACCGAGATACTTGAGCTCCCTACGAATGTAATCGGCCGCTCTAAACACCCGAGCAGGTGCTCCCTCCGCCTCCTCGAATGATTCTCCGGCACCTCAATCCCATCCTCGGTCCTTTGCAAACCTTCAATCTCAGGTTCTACCACCCCTCTAAGGTTCTACAACCCCTCTACGACATGCAATGTTGTAGGAAACTTGTACTCTGAAACGCGCTAATGAAACAACTCTGAGGAGACTGCTCTGAATTCATGTGAATGAATCAGGAGATGGCGGTCCAGCAGAGAATTCAAATGGAGAATCCCCGCCAATTCAGAAGGGGGAAACAAGATCAAGCCCTTCAGGTTTGAATTCGAAGGTAACATACATGTCATGATGCATAAAGCATCTAGCAGTACTTTTGTGAGGGTGGTTTCCATTTCATGATGCAGCGCCACTCGATCTGTCCCCCCTACTTCTGTAGGAGTGTCCATATCATCACCTGGTCCACTATTGTACGATAGTCGCTCTCTACGAAGGACCAAGATGTATTTATATGTCAAGATTTGTTACGTAAATAGCCACACCAGGGCATGATTTATTAGAGTGACGTACCACGTCCTTTAAGCAACATATACAATATTTACATACAGGGTTCAGGGTTTAAGGGTTAGGGTTTAGGGTTTAGGGTTTATCTATTTTAGAATTTTTGAGGTCACATAAAACTTTGGAGGGACTATCTAATTTACACACCATTCAAACGTTTTTTTTTTTTTTTTTTGAAGTCACATAAATCTCGTGGGGGTCAATTTAATTTATGGTGTCTTGAAGTAAATGACAAGCAACACCAAATGCCCCCATTTTGCATTTACACACCATTTAAACGTTTTTTTTTTTTTTTTTTTTTTTTTTTGTAGTTACATAAATCTCGTGGGGGTCAATTTAATTTATGGTGTCTTGAAGTAAATGACAAGCAACACCAAATGCCCCCATTTTGCATTTATACACCATTCAAACGTTTTTTTTTTTTTTTTTTTGTGAAATCACATAAATCTCGTAAGGGTCAATTTAATTTATGGTGTCTTGAAGTAAATGACAAGCAACACCAAATGCCCCCATTTTGCATTTATACACCATTCAAACGTTTTTTTTTTTTTTTTTTTGTGAAATCACATAAATCTCGTAAGGGTCAATTTAATTTATGGTGTCTTGAAGTAAATGACAAGCAACACCAAATGCCCCCATTTTGCATTTACACACCATTTAAACGTTTTTTTTTTTTTTTTTTTTTTTTTTTGTAGTCACATAAATCTCGTGGGGGTCAATTTAATTTATGGTGTCTTGAAGTAAATGACAAGCAACACCAAATGCCCCCATTTTGCATTTACACACCATTTAAACGTTTTTTTTTTTTTTTTTTTTTTTTTTTTGTAGTTACATAAATCTCGTGGGGGTCAATTTAATTTATGGTGTCTTGAAGTAAATGACAAGCAACACCAAATGCCCCCATTTTGCATTTATACACCATTCAAACGTTTTTTTTTTTTTTTTTTTGTGAAATCACATAAATCTCGTAAGGGTCAATTTAATTTATGGTGTCTTGAAGTAAATGACAAGCAACACCAAATGCCCCCATTTTGCATTTACACACCATTTAAACGTTTTTTTTTTTTTTTTTTTTTTTTTTTGTAGTCACATAAATCTCGTGGGGGTCAATTTAATTTATGGTGTCTTGAAGTAAATGACAAGCAACACCAAATGCCCCCATTTTGCATTTACACACCATTTAAACGTTTTTTTTTTTTTTTTTTTTTTTTTTTTTTTGTAGTTACATAAATCTCGTGGGGGTCAATTTAATTTATGGTGTCTTGAAGTAAATGACAAGCAACACCAAATGCCCCCATTTTGCATTTATACACCATTCAAACGTTTTTTTTTTTTTTTTTTTGTGAAATCACATAAATCTCGTAAGGGTCAATTTAATTTATGGTGTCTTGAAGTAAATGACAAGCAACACCAAATGCCCCCATTTTGCATTTACACACCATTTAAACGTTTTTTTTTTTTTTTTTTTTTTTTTTTGTAGTCACATAAATCTCGTGGGGGTCAATTTAATTTATGGTGTCTTGAAGTAAATGACAAGCAACACCAAATGCCCCCATTTTGCATTTATACACCATTCAAACGTTTTTTTTTTTTTTTTTTTTTTTTTTTTTGTAGTTACATAAATCTCGTGGGGGTCAATTTAATTTATGGTGTCTTGAAGTAAATGACAAGCAACACCAAATGCCCCCATTTTGCATTTATACACCATTCAAACGTTTTTTTTTTTTTTTTTTTGTGAAATCACATAAATCTCGTAAGGGTCAATTTAATTTATGGTGTCTTGAAGTAAATGACAAGCAACACCAAATGCCCCCATTTTGCATTTACACACCATTTAAACGTTTTTTTTTGTTTTTTTTTTTTGGTAGTCACATAAATCTCGTGGGGGTCAATTTAATTTATGGTGTCTTGAAGTAAATGACAAGCAACACCAAATGCCCCATTTTGCATTTACACACCATTCAAATGTTTTTTTTTTTTTTTTTTTTTTTTTTGAAGTCACATAAATCTTTGGTAGTCAATTTAATTTATGGTGTCCCGAATTTAACGTGCTAAATAGTTGTTCAATAACATATGTATTTTTATGGCAGTATCAAATCTAAAACACCTTTCATTTTATTTTTTGGATGATGGTTGTACATCGCATTGTTACTTTTTTATATTCATTCATGTGACCTTTCACGTTCTGAAAATGAGTGACTCTTCAAAACGTGACTCTTCAAAACGTGAATATTTTATCGTGCCTCTTTGTAATTTTCTAGGGATTTAATGTACTTCCATTTAAAATATGGTGCGTCACAAAGTAAAAATTGAATTCAATCTGAATTATGATGTGAATGCTTTATGTATTTAAGTCACACACGTAAGTAATTTCTTTAAAAAGCGTCGAATTAACATTGTATAAAAATTCTAAATTTTAATTAAGGTATTTCTATATGGGTGGAAGCACACTATGCCTAGGTAAAAAGTATGTCAGAAAAGTACTTTTCAGAAATTACCCGGTAGAAAGTACTTTGTTTCCCTAGGAAAAATCTATGCAAATGCGTTTCCCATTACAGAACATGATTGGCACATTTCCTAGCATTGTTGTTGAAATCCCAAGATCAGAATAAGAGTCGTATGGAGCTTCAAAAGTAGTACTTTTCCCTAATTTAAAAGTATGTCAGATTGTCAAAAATTCCACAAAGTACAGGTTTTCTAATATTTAGATGTTATATTTTGCTGTAATATTGTAACAGGGTATGGGACTCATAAAAGGCTACGGATCCCACTTGAAAACTCTGGAAGAAGTTGAAGATCCATGGAAATATTCGCTGTCTTTTGCCTTTTTTTTTCGCAGCCTAGAATTCCTAAAATATAAGCATCTTTCGCGATTTTCCTAGGTAGAAGGCTTTCTGGACGTGTGCCCCATGTTGGCTAACGGCCATTTCATTCTTATCAATTGTTTTATTAGACATTCAGAATTTATGCGGCCGCCATTAAGAGTAGTTGAAAATGTACTTCCAAAATGAGAAGTACTCAGAGTACTTTTCTGCGGAATTTTGGACCGTCGGTTTACATTGGGCTCAGATCTCAGCCGTACGCGTTGTTGATAAGGTCCGATATAAGGGGATCTAGCCGGTTTCGAATGCAGGTGGATCTTCTGTTAGTTAATGGATGGATGTATTTTACTTGAATCTGTCCATCCCAAGTTCGTTTCTCTTGCATGCGCCTACAGTGCATGCAAGGGTTGTGGACGTCGACCGAAGTTGTTTTTTGGAGTTGCAAAGAGGCTTAGCTGCGGCGCAGCCATCGCGAGGGTTTGCCAAACAAATGTCTGGGGAAGGGCATCTTCCGAGCTCCACACTAGTCCAGTCCCTCATAACTTCTTACTACGTAGTGCGAGATCCTCCGCATCTTGTTCAGCAGCGAATAACCCATTACTACCCTGTCTGCGACTTCGTCGACGAAGGGATTGAGAGTGTAGGACAGCATTTCACCACCCATTCATGTGATAGTCCCTCAGATGATGTGTCTAGCAGTACCCACGTATCTCGGTTTAGATACCCTAAACCCTAAACCTAGGTCCAGGACAACGTTCTTCCAACCTCTATTTTCCAGAATGTGATCTACCTTCTCTAACCGCGTAGTCTCTTCTGTGGGTTCACGGCTCTCATCACTTGTAGCATGGGGGACCAAGCCCGGAGACAGAGGTCCAGGCCGCGACGTGCTGGTCTTGCGGAGAGGGCGTCAGAAATGGAAACTGTAGAGGCTGCACGGTTAGAGAAGGCAGAGCGCGATCGGCTGTACCAGGAACGCCGTCGCAGGAGAATTTCAATGGACTCGGAAGGAGGAGAGACGTCTACGATGAACACAGCGCTTGAGAATTCAGATGTCATTTCTACACGAGATGCATCTAGGGTTGCTCAAAACATTGTGAACAGCATGTGTGATGAGCTCAACCTAGTTCCTGGTCCCCATTGTCGTCAGATTGTGTTTGAGAAGGTTCTTCGACACAGTCTTGTTTGGCCTTTATTACCTTACTATTATCCATGGCATTTAGAAGCTAAGAGTATTCATTATTTTATTCAAAGTTATAGAGCCGAATCAGAGTCTGTGTCCATTCCGTTCTCAAATAACATGCTGTCTAGAATAGGAGCACTTCTGGATGCTGCTGTGAGTGGGAATGTTGGGGGTGTTAGGGCTCTTTCACGTGTTTTGGGAACCAAGCCATGAAATATTCAAGCCGCCTTGGAAAGGAGAATGGAATACGAGGAGGGAGCTTCTCGATTTGCACCACTTTGCAAGCAGAAAAGAACAGACGGATCATCACAATACACTCTTGCTACAGTGCAAGCCTGGTGGCACAGTCAAACTAGAGTTTCGCCAAACAGGAAGGACGTCGTCAACAAGGACGGTGGGCTGAAAAGAGGTGGAGAGACACATGCGAAGCACTTTTTGACAGTCACTCAGGTATGTTCGAGTTACTTTGCATGAAAATTGTGTTGGACCGCGTGTACTACTGAAATCTAATGTACAATGTGGTTGTTCGTTGATGTAATTTGACTCCGTTTGTAAGCCAGCCTAAATACAGTGAAGTACTAGTAGAGTCGCAGATGTCCCCTTACAATACTTTTTGGATTTCAAAGTTCAAAAAGTATCACCCTTGATATAAACAACTTCGGTACTTGTAATACTGCCTGTACTAGCTATCGTATAGGTGTAGTATGATAAGTACTTTTAGGGCATTGGATACATGTACTTCGTATTTCTAGTACACTAAGGTTTTATGGACATGTACTTTTCAAATTAGATGTTGTACTTTATGTTGGTTGTGGTGTTCATCATACTACTTTAAGCTCAGTATGTACGTTTAATTAGTACTTGCTTCTGAAAGGGTACTTGTGGTGACTATATGAGTACTGTAGATGTATTTTGGAGTGATATGCCTTGCTTACTATTTGTACCTTGTAACTGTACTGTTTTACAATGCGGTAGTACTAATACAATGCGGTAGTACTAATAATACTATGAGGTAGTACTAACTATACAATGCGGTAGTACTAATAATACTTGTATGTTGGTTGCAGACAACATTCTTTCTGCAATTCAAGGAGGCTCACCCAAAGTGTAAAATTGGCCAACGAAGGTTTGAGAACCTGAAGCCATGGTATATGAAACCTTTGAGGGACCGTAATGTTTGCTGTTGTATTTACCATGTAGAAATGGATCTCATGAGGGTAGGACTGAACACTCTCAGGGAGGAGAAGAGGGGACTGCATGCACAGCAAGATTGTTCCTGTGACTGTGATGTTTGTTCTACTTTTGTGGAGGCTGCAACGGGTGAGGGTATAGGCTGTGATGCTCATCACAGAGTATACAAGAGGATCACTCAATTGTGGGAAGCTTGTCTTTGCTCAAAGCCAGAGTTTGATGAATGGCACAAGCTCGATTGTCTAATGGGTGACTGTCTAGAGTGTGGCGTAGATACTCTAGGTTTTTGCCCACAGGAGATGTCTTCACTAGAGGAACCAAAACTAAGGTGGAAGCATTTCTCGTATGGTACGATTGGCACTGATCGTGAGACAGGGAAGGCAAAGAAAAGGCTGCAGGAGGTATATCAAGAGACTAATCCGTTGGAGTTTGTTACGTACCTGAAATCCAAAGCATGTATTATATGTCTGAGTATGTGTCCCTATTGGTCCACATCACTTTGCAGAGAGTTCGTGATGTGAGTTGTGATTTGATCACCATAAAACATACACACTACTACATTTCAGACGATAAGAAACATGATAGCTTGTTTGTTCAGCATTGTCTCATGCTTCACTGGAGGTGGTTGATTGCTAACGGGGAAAAACCGAGGGAGCATTGGGTATTCTCTGATGGCTGCGCAGGTCAGTTTAAAGGAGCTACTGCAATGTATTTTGTTGCTAGATATCCTAGTCTCACTGGAGGCTGTTCCATGACCTGGAACTATTTCGCAACTGGACACGGGAAAGGTACTTGTTCATCTGTACCTTTGTACTTATGTGAGTGGATTTTCTGTACTCTTTGTACTTTTGAAGTACACATTATGTACTCTATGTACATCTGCAACTGGAGCATACTGTGTATTATGTAGGGGATTTAGAATGATGTGCTATGTTGTGCAATATGGATTAACGAAACAATTCTGGATGCAAATGCAGGGGAATGGGATGGCGCAGGGGCAATTGTAAAGCGTGCATTACGCATTGAACAAATTCGGAACCCTCACTGGTAGTTGCAGAACGCACTCCAATGTGTTGAGTTTCTCCAGCAAGGTTTCTCTACTAGGGTCCCTTCTTCGTATGTTGGGACCAGAAGCAGAGATATTCACCGTATCTTTTGGCAGGTTGGTGAAAACGAGATCTGTAGGGATTCACTGATGTCGTGCCACACTATTTCTGGTTCGAGATCTCTTCATTCAAATATGGGGAACTCTACCACAAATAATACATGCTTACTAGTTAGACCACTGTCATGCTTCTGTGTATCATGCATACAGAAGGATTGGGAGAATTGTGAGCAATCCTCCCATGTTCCTCCATGGCGTGCAGTACAGCTGCATCCTAAATCCCCAACAGAAGCGCTTGACTCCCTCGACGACGATGCTGTGGAATAGGTATTGCCATATCCGTGTATTTTTCTTGTAAAATTCTATTTTGCTTCCTCTTAAAAGTCTATAACGTTAACTAGATGGCTGCAGTAATGTAGGATGATTTTCTAATGTCTGTCTACTTCATGTTTCTAGGTTCAGCAGGGTGAGAGGCTAGACGACGTCATTGACATTGGTGACAATTTTGTGGTTCCCGCGGAACAACCAAATGAAGAGGTTGTTGACTTCTATATACTGCAATGCCAACGACAAAAGTATAAACTACGGGCTTCTCTTGCGTGTCCTTGGGGGGCCGCATTTGAGGCGGGGGATTTTGTCATTGCCGGCACTTATTACAAAAAGTCTGGCCGGGGTGATTACACTTACACATATCTTGAAAAGTCAGTCGTAGCACATGTTTCATTGCACCTGGTTATAGCCTGTAAGTTTCGAATGAAACTCGCCCCATACTGCCTTAAAGGTGGAGACCATGTCTACAAGATATCTTCTGAGGTGGTCGAAGTTGTGAGGCATGCTTTAGCTCAAGTATGGGAAAATAGTGACGACGAATAGTTCACATCCATAACGTATCCCTTGAGAGAGAGAAGACTAGACCCATCTTAATAATATACTACAAGTTATATCATTTTCTTAGTGAGTGAATGTGTTATGCATCGTATGAATTTTTATCTACTGTGTCCGGAATATGCCTTGTTGTTGTGTAGGCCTCATGTCTTTTCCTGCTTGTCGGTTTGTCGCATCCCATTACAACCCTAGTGCCCAAGTATTTGAAAAGGTATGACTGAACATAGTTTAAGCAGAACAACTAAATATAGCTAGAAAAGATTGATTCGTATAAATGCATCTTTTTTTTTTTTTTGGAAGCAAAATTCATTACAAAAAATAAAATACAAGCCCTCATTGGGGAAACCCAGGGCCCAGGGTTGTCACGGTCATCCGGGACGCTCGGCACGTGGGGACGTCCGCGGACGTCCGCCAGCGCCAAAGGACGTCCTGTGACTTAGAAAAAAAAAATCACCCGCATAGGTTTCACCCCCGGGTTAAACCACACCTTCTACGCGGGTGAGGGGTTGCGGGGGAGGGTGCGGCCGTCGCCGCGGAGCGGGGGGGGGGCCGTCGGACGCGTCGGGAAGGGGCCGTCCCCGGCAATGGCCCCTTGCCGTCGCCGCGGAGGGGGTGGCCGTCCCCGGCGACGGCCCCTTGCCGTCGCCGTAGTGGGGGGGGCCGTCCCCGGCGACGACCCCGTCGACGGCCGTGACAATCCATGATCGGACGGCCCCTCGCTTGACTTACGGCCTCGACGGCCGTCCTCCCTTGATTTTTAGGGCTTACCCCTTGGCATTTCATGGGATGAGTATAAAAGACCCCTCCTGAAAGTTGGCATTACACTTCTGAATTGTACTCCATGTGCTACTAGTTGCACTAATATACGTGTGTATCTGTTGCATGGTGAACGGCGGCGTTCAGAAGTGTGTTGAATTGGAGCTTCTTCGGAGGCTCTAGTTCTCTTGAGGACGTGGTACCCCGATTTTTTGAAGTTTTTTCGGGCGATCTATCAAGTGTACCAATGGCGTCTAAAAGTTACCCCCCATGGTATACCGAAGTCCATATGATCGATGCGGAGAAGAAGAAGACTGAGATGGTTCAATGTATGCTATGCAAGAACACTTTCGCAAAGAGGATTGAGCGGATGCTCAGTCATTTGGGCTATGACAAAGTTCTAGGGGTACGGACTAGTGGAGTAGGTCGTTGCACTAATTTGTCACCCGCTATACTGTCCTTGTTCAAGAATTGCGGTGGCAAATTCCCCAACGACTCCAGAATATTCATGTCGGAGCAGAGTACTTCCCCTGTGACTCGTGGCAATATATCCCCGAGAGTGAACACTCCCATGGATGTGGACTCATGTTCAGGATCCCGGGTTTCAACTCCAAAGAATGAACCCGTTTTTTTTGGTGAGGGTGTACCTTTCATTTCCACTCTTCCGGGGGAAGGTAGTGGACCGTTTGTTCCTTTGAAGGCAAAGAGGCAATCTACCCTTCAAGAGGGCTTCGAAGAGACTCAGAGGCGGGAATGCGACAGAGCATGGGCCACATGTTTTTACGAGAACAGTATCTCGTTTAACGTGGCTCAGAGTGCCTCTTTCAAGGACGCGGTGTTGAAGACGTCCAACATGAAGAGATCATACACACCTCCATCTTTCCACCATCTCCGAACAAATTTACTAGCCCAAGCAAGGACGGATTTGGAGACTTCCTTGAATGATAGGATTTTTTCAAGTGTTAGGAAGTACGGGGGAACGTTGGCCCTGGATGGGTGGACTTCTGTAAGCAGCCGCCCTCTAATAAACGCAATGCTGGTATCTCCTGCTGGTGAGTTATTCTTGGGAGCCATTGACACGAGTGGGAAAGAGAAGGATGCCGTTTTCGTAGCGACCGTCATTGAGAAGTTTATCCAACAAGTTGGAGAACAGAACATCATTCAAGTATGCTACGATAATGCTCTGGTGATGCTTAATGCCGGAAAGTTGGTCCAAGCACTCTATCCATCCATATTTGTCCAAGGATGTGCTGCCCATGCGATGGACCTTTTGTTGGAGGATTGGAGTAAGATGAAGTGGGTGAAGGAGCTCCTAGATCGGGCTAAGAACTTGGTTAAGTTCATAAAGATAAGGCAAATGCCACTCTCGGTATTTCGAAAGCACGAGGCAAAACTTAGCTTGCTGATGCCTGGTCAGACTAGGTTTGCATCGCACTACATTATGATTTCGCGTCTATTGAAGGTTCGAGGAGCATTGGAGCAGAGCGTTGTGGATCCTGAGTGGAGAAACTACGAAACAAAGAAGACCTTATCTGCCCGTGACAAAGCGAAGATCTCACGCGATGTTAAGAGGGTTGTCTTGGATGACGTTTTCTGGGAGCAATGTGCAAACTTCAAGTGGATGACGAGTCCCATTGTATATGCCCTACGAGAGTTTGATGCGAAGGAATGGGCATTGGGTAAAGCCTACGTCGTTCTCCGCAACCTTGAGAAGCATGTCCTCTCTTTACGCCATGAGCTCTTCAAACTAGACTCTGACAATGTTGATTTCTGCGAGGACTCATTTTATGAGCGTAAAGCCATGATTAAATCACCCTTACAGTGTGCTGCTGCGCTTCTAAACCCTTATCTTATTGACGATGAGGACCTCCACAATGACACTGATGCGATGGCATCGGCGAAGGAGGTCTTGTTGTCGATGGCTCCTCCGACACTGAAGGAAGTGGTCATAGAAGAGTTCTTTGCATTTCGTGAAGCTTATCCTCCGTTTCGTGACGTACGTGAATCCTCTAAGTCACAACTACCGCCTTCTGGTTGGTGGGATATATACGGATCCGCTGGTAAATTCATTTCCCCAATTGCAAAAAGGATTTTAGCTCAGCCCCTGTCTTCTTCTTCATGCGAGCCGAATTGGAGTAGCTACTCCTTTGTCCACGACAGGAAGCGAAACCGTTTACTTCCGGAGAGGGCTAATGACCTCGTGTTTGTGTATACAAATTCCAAGATAATTTCCCAGTCCAAATTGAGTGCCTTAGGCAGGTTCTACGGGGAGTTGGAGGGGAAGGAGGATCCGAAGGCCGTGGAAACCGAGGACGTTGACTACTCTAGTGAGTCTGATGTTGATCTACCCTTCGACGATCTATCAATTGACCCCCCCATTGAAGCCCCACTCGACGACCTCGAGGTGTCTCCGAAAGGAAAATCCCGTTGTTCTCCTGCGCCGATGGAGCGTGCTTTCGAGTATGATGATGTCGAAGAAGAAGGTACCAACGAGGAGGATACGATTCCTCTTGCCTCTTTTCTGAATGGAGACGGTTTATTAAACAGTGATAAGATTCTCCAGGGAGGATCGTCTCATACTACCGTGGATTTGGTCGTACCAAAGAAAGACGGAGACCCCACCATTGATACTTCTAAGGTTGTTTCTCCAAACTTCAACCGCCTGAAGGACGATATGGTTCCACCCACTACAAAGGAGGATGTGCCCGTACCCGTATCGGGTGCATCTCGCACATTGTTTGGAACTGCAAAGACTAGGGTCCAAGTTGGTGGGTTCGAATCGTCCACGAGGTTGGTTGAGTTGTCTAAAAAAATGGAGGCAGATGCTAAGGCTGCTGAAGTAGCGGAGAAATGTAGGAAGAGATTGGTCCGAACCCGAGAAGCAGACCCGGGCCTCCTTTCTACTGATGACGGACTTCCAATTGGGCATCTCTTTGGGCCGAAGTTGGCTTTGGGAAAACCGGACATATTTCCTGAGAAACCCCCTGCTAGAGCCACGTCCAAGCGAAAGGCTGTAGACAAGACTCAAAAGGTGTTGGCTTTCAATCCTGGGAGGCCAAAAACTCCTTTGGATGACCCGAATGGCCCAAAGAAATTCCTGAACCCATTCGAGTCAAAGAAGAAGACTAAGGCGAGGGTGAAGAAGGTACGCGAGAGCGATGGCGATGACGAATACGATTCTTCCGGTCCTAGTGGGGCCGAAGTGAAGGACGACAGCGATTATGTGGCCTGATTGGGCACGATAGTTAGAAGGCGGCATTTCCAGTGCACCACCCTAGAATGCCACTCTTTTATGAATGTCCATTTCTAGAAACCATTATCATATTATATCTCATTTAAGCGGTGGTGCTTGCCTCTTCAATATTGTCCTCCACGTTGTGTACTTATTTTTACTTTGATTGTACTTCTCGCAATTTCTTTCTCGTAATGAATGTACACAATCTACATATGAAGTTCGATGCATCTAAGTACTAACAATTCTTTCAACACAAATGCAACTCCGATAAAACATAAATGAAATTGTATTAAAACCAGAGGTAATTTTTGCAAGTACATATAGAAGTAGTGTAAAGTCCATACACCCGGCTCCGCAACCAATATATATATATACTGCTCTAAATACGACTATCACCCAGTGTATTGTCACATTAACCGTAGTAATGCGGGTACCATGTCCAACGTAAATACTCTACTCAACGTCCATTGTTTGCATTTGACCTCCGAGTTTGGCGTCGCTGGCTTGGATGTGTAATTGTACCCCCCGATCGATATTCTTCTTCCACGCGTTCACGAACGACGATTATCTTCCCCCCATTCACGGTCATCTTCATAAGGGCCGTCCTGATTGCGCTTCTTGGAATTCTTCCCGTCCCACAACTCCTTTGCCTTTTCAATCTTGGCTACTGTTTCTTGCACAATCTTCTCAATCCTATTGCGTGACCAACGAGAGGAATTATCCTCCGCACGAAGTGCCCTTCTCTAGTCGCAAACTATTTTCTGAAGAGCATCGTCAGACTTCTTAATGATCACCCAGTAGTCTAGGTCCAAATATTTGAAGGATTCCTCTGTAATAGTGCGACGATGCTGAATGGCTTCTTCTAGTTTGCTCAATACAAGTGCCCTCCCAACCGGGGTTCTGTCGTACATCTTCTACTCATCAAGTTGCCCATAGTCCCGTTCTACTTCTCTTCTTTTACCGTCAGCATCTACCACAACTTCTGGTTTTGGAAACCGGAAGAAGCAATTGCCATGTACATTCCAATGTCCACCGAAGTTCCTACAAAAAAATTCTCGCTCCTTACCATCCGGAATTTCACGTGCCATCATCTCCATCTCATAGTCGTGTGTCATCCATGAAAGATCGTCCAATTCGACATTGCCCGTCGTGGAGAGTTGGTGAGTCATTGTCTCCGGGTTCCAAGCAAGTGATTTGCCCCAATCAAAATAATTCACCTCTTTCTTAGGTAGTTGGTCTAGTGGTAAATTCCACCGATCAAACTCATGCCCAGGCGGCATTACGTGTTGTAGTCACAGCATCTCGTAAAAACGTGAACTAATTGGGGAGTGGCACATAACACACTGTTTGTTGATTAAAGCAGCCTTCGCGATGCAGGTTATGTGGAACTTGTGATTACAATGTCCCATCTCAAAGGCCCCCTCCGGCCCAAAATATTGTTGACAGATGGGACACGTCTCCTTCGAATATTCCTCAGACGGTTTGCAAGTATGGATAACCACACGTTTCGATTCATCCAAATGGGATGATAGTACATCGTACGGCATCCACCCCTCCTCAACCTCTAGTGCCCAGTCAATGACCCCTCCCCTATTTTTTGAACTATGTAATGTGCGCTCCATCATTTCTCCTACATCGCGCCATATCGTGATTTTTGTAGCATCCTCGCCGCCCTTGGCTGCTGCCTCGTTATAATTATGTAAAGATGATTGGATAGCTTCTTCATTATTCAGAGAAGTAATTGCACATTTCTTCATGTCCTGTTGTGCTCTAGAGACTATTGTCTCCTTATCTCGCAGTTTGTGGACCCAACCAAGCCATGATAATGCCCTTATGGAAGATGGTGTATCATCTACCATCTGTATGGTGGTCTTCAGCCTTTCTAGTTCCGTACGGGCCTCGTCTCTTTCCCTTCTAGCCACCTCCAAATCCCGTAAAAGAATGTCTAATTCCTTTAAATCATCCATTGGCCCTTTTCCTCTATCCTCATGTCTTGGTGTTGCTTGGCTAGAGCCAATGTCCAATGGAACTGGACTAGATGTCATTTTAGACTTCTGAGACGCCATCCCTTGTGTGGCCCCATCTCCACTTTTATTTGAGAATTTAGAAAGGCCAAGGTCATCGGAATCCTCACCATCGCTCAGTACTTCAATGATACGATCCTTTCCTTCCACCTTCACCACTTCCTTCTTCACCGCAGGCTTCACTTCTTTTGTTTTGTTTTTCTCCTTATCTACCGGGTGGTAGATTTTGCACTCTTCCAATTATGCATAAAAATTCATCTTCACATTGTCCAACCTTCTTGTCAAACTCTTGATTTGTTGCGTTGCCTCCATTAAATCCTTACTCAGGGCCACGTTCTCTTCGCCTAATTTCACACGGTCTTCCAGAAGAGGCTTAATGGAAGATGCCAAAGTGTCAAAGCCAAGGGCACCCTGTACCATGCCCGGAGTGATACTTCCAAATGCATGAGCCATATTTATGAGATCTCGTGCCATAGCGCCTAATACGGAAGCCCCTTCTTTCAGGGTGTGTGCAATCTTCAACACATTATGAATTTGTTGCACTTCCTCCGTGGTTTTTCCTGCAGCGTCTCCCTCCGTGGTATTCTCTAAGCCCCCACGCTGTTCATCAGAGGACACCTCCGTCAATTTGATGCTAAAATCTAGTAACTCCTTCAAAAATTCGTTGTTTGGCATCGACTTCACCAGCTCCATAATCTCCGAAATGGAAGGAACTGCATCCTTTGTGCTATCCTCTTCGGTACGCACTTGTACTATTGCCAAGGAAATTGGACCATCATCCACTGAACGAGGCTTGGAGCATCCGGCTTCCGCAGCCGTAAGATGTGTTGAACAGTCATTGTCCACCTCCACTTCCACCTCATCTACGGCTGCCTTGCCCTTTGTATCGTTGGAAGATTTCACCGTGATTCCCAGGTCTGCTCTAGGAATAGTAGGGACATTAGTTTCTGTGGCAACAGGGAACATCGTAGCGATCACATTGGCAATGGCAACGGGCTTCTTTTCCTCTGGACGATGCGGAGTTTCATTCTGTAATTTTTTTACTTCATTCTTCGGAAAGCTCTTTAGATGTGGCCACTGCCGCTTTCGGAACTCCACTACAACCTTCTTTGCTTCCAAAGGATCGATCAGATATAAATCCGGAATGTCTCTTACCATCCATCCAATTTGCAACGGCCTGTCTTTCATAGTGGGGTACGTACACCAACTAATCTTCCGCTTCAATATTAGCTCCGCATATACCATACTGCAAATGGTATAATTGAAATGGCCTTTGCTGGGCTTCCGTTGCCCAAACATAGTAGTCCAGACTTCATATGCCCGATGCAAGAAATGGTCATCCATGCATGACCGGGGCTTGCAAGTAAAAGTCCGTGTGTTCATCTCGTGTTGTTCTCGGGGCCACAACTTGTCAATGTGATACATCTTCACATACTTCTTGCACTCCTTGAAAGTCCAGAAAATCTCCCCTACAGATTCCCAGCCTTCTTCTGCTACAATGTTTTTGTTGTCTAGGATCTCCCACGAAAAGTTGTGGCACAATTCCTTCGGCCTGTTCTTCTTCTCGGTTCCACCAATCTTATCATGTTGGGGATCCGCAATAATAACCTCATTTTAAACAAAAACGTTATGGTTTTGTTTTAAAGAAAACAAGGAGTTGATAAATGACGGTTTACAAAATAACGAATACAGAAAATTCAAAAACTCCCCCCCCCACAATAAAAAGGGACCCCCATCTCCTCACCCCCACGTACCAACAAGCTCCCAAGTGAATTGGGAAACTGTAGCAATAGGAGAGGGACTATTGAGGAGAGTGAAGTGAGAAAGTGGGGAACGGCCGTCGCCATATATGGCGACGGCCCCCAACCCTACGGCCGTCCCCCCGAGCCTAGGGCCGTCGCCCCCCGATCCTACGGCCGCAGCCAATGGCCGTCGTCCCGAACCTGACGACGGCCGTTGGGGACCGTCGGGTCGGGGGCCACGGTGACGGCCGCGGAGGCCCGTGCCTCCGCGGCCGTCCGATCGGGCCGTGTCCTCGGCGACGGCCGTCCGATGAAGGCCGTCGCCGAGGGGACGGCCTTGGAGACGGCCCCCGAGGGGGCGGCTTGCGGCCCTCCGATCGCGGCCGTCTCCGCGGCCGTCGCCGTCCGATGGCGGCCGACCGCGCGGGGACGGCCGCGGAGACGGCCTTGGAGACGGCCCCGTCGGCGACAGCCCGCGGCCGTCCGATCGGGGCCGTCTCCAAGGCGACGGCCGTTCGATCACGGCCGCGGTCGAAGGGCCGTCCTCGCGGACGGCCCCTCGCAGAGACGGCCCACGGCCGTGGAGACGGCCCCCGACCGTGGGGACGAGGCCGTCGCGGCCGCGGGAAATTTCCCTCCCCCCCTTTTTTTAAATACAAATGATAAAAACATATAATGCTACATCTTCCGACCACATATTAAACTAAACCTGTTAATTTCTTTCACCAATTAAAATGAGAACAGCAGTCAATGTAAACATGAATTAAAATACTTCATGGTAATATGCAAAGCATCTAAATTCTTCAACGAGTCATTATTCCGTACGCCCCACCGAAGTTAATGTATGTGTCATTTATTCGAATCATTATTTCTGTTGTTTCTATCGTACGCATTTCATGCTGTCTACCATCGCACTCCAGAAGTTCCTTGCAGAAATCGAACTCATCTAAACTTGTTTCAGAAATTGTAATCTAAATAGTTCTCCGTCTTCTTATTCTCCGCTTTGAATTTTTGTTTTTTTAAATACATAAGTGCTTCTATTATACTTTCATTAAACGGCTTCATATTCTCAATTTAATTCGAGTTACCATCTCTTTATGTACTTTTAACGTTCCTCCCTCTATACAATTTCCACTTTCGAATATTGTTTTCATTTACCTCTTCTTTATTTTCCTCTATGTTTATTCCCCTCTAGTTTATGCCCTTTTTTTAACGTCTAATTTGTCTAATTTAGAACTCCAACCCTCGAAGCTCCATAAATGTCATTTCGTGAATTTCTTCCTTTCATATCGTTTCGAACGTTCGTATTTCAATTTATTTCCTCCATGACCCATGTTAAAGTATATTTTACTAATTCGACCACTATTCCACCATTTTACTAATTCTACCCTACTGCTTTAGTTTTGAATTATATTCTACTAGATGTACCCTACTGCTTTAGTTTTTATTGAGTACTGTACCCCTCTTTCATATGTACGTTTTGAACTCTCCATGTATCACTACATCATGGCCAACTTCTATTTCTTCTAATAATTATAATTTCGATACTTTCCCTCTCAAACTATTCTTTATTCGTCTATTATTTTGATGGTTCACTCATCTGTTTACTTATGAATATACTTCTACTTCACAGCTTTCCCCAAGTGTATCGATACGTTATTTCTTAATATTACACCCGTCGTCGTTATAGTTCTAATATTCATATCCGTCCTCAAACCTCTTGTTCTTTGTGTTGTTCATTAATTTAATTAATTACTATTCCGAAACAATACCACCCTACCAAACATCGTTCATCAGTATTTTTAGTATTCCAATAATATGTATATATATTTCTAAAATTATGTCCCGTCAATATACGTTTTCGTGTAATAATTTTATTTCCGTACTTGTAGCTCCAAGTATTTCACGTCGTGACTTTTTAATTTTTCCTTGGTACAGTATAGTCTATGTGTCTCTATGAATTATCGTGCTTGTTAAATTCTCTCATTGTGTCATTAGTAAGTGATTACTTTTGTACGTATGTACTATACATTGTACAAGTTAGAATCCAATTCCATATTTATATTTACGTTAAAGTGTATATGAATAAACATATATTTGTATAGTGTATAATGTAAATGTGTTACCTAATTTATTTATTTTATTTCATATAAGTTGCAAGGTACAACTCAATTCTGGGTGTGGGAAACTAGAATTGTTTATAAAAACAATGATTTCAATTTTAGTCGTTCACAAATTGGCATTATTCAGTGACGGTTGAATGTTTTCTGTTTTAATTTTGTTTTTTACTATTATCCCTTCCTCATCTCATAATGTGAGCTAGTGATTTTTTTTTTTTTTTAATGATAACACAGTACTACGGTATGGAAGTTTGTAAAATAAAAGACATTAAAGAGCAAGGAGAGTTTTTATATTTCATATAACTCTAAACCAGGCATGAGAAATTAGAATTGGACCATTTGTTATGAAAACAATGATTTGAGTTTTATTCCTCCCATGAATTGCATAATCCCAAGAGAATTGAATGTTTGTTTTGGTTTTTTTCACTTTATTATTATCTCCAGTTTCTCTCATAATCTAAACTACTATTTATGTTTTTATTTTTGATTCTACCATAATACTAAAGAACGAGAGTATGTAAAATTAAAGAAATAAAACTGGGGTAAATCATTCCATTAAAAATTAGAGTCAAAGAATCTATATAAATATTTTCATTGTATACCACTATTCGAGAAGAAATTGGATCTATATTTCTAAGAGATTTATGAAACCGTAAACCGGTGAAATATAAATGCAAATCTCTTAACCATTTAAACGTAAGGTGCACCGCATGAAAAACCAAGTGTGTACATCAATTTATGCGTTGAATTACTCCTAGTGCATTCTCTCCGTGATGTTCCTCTTATCATCTCCTTGTTGACATTTACTCTTTTGATTTGTTAGTATAAAATGTTAATTCATTACCGTATGCTAAAACATGAGTAACTTCGTTTATTTAAATGACAATTGGTAAAAACTCTTTTAGTATACCCAAAATGTTTACGGTTCTTTCCATTCAATAGGATATATATTCTTCTTCATAAACGTGTTCACATTATTTGTAGATCCTAGGGGGTTATCCACCCCCAAAGAACCAAAATATCACATAGTTCATTGGATCCCAATTTCAAACGTCGACCCCATCTCCCCGATCACAGGATCTTCAGGACATTCCCCACAATATCCGGGATATGTCTGAAATTTCCATTTGTAGGAGATATAATGTCCAAACAATCCCAAGCGGGATTGTTTGGGACAAGAAGGAGGGGGGAGAGTAGGGGAGGAGAGGGGGGAGGGGAGGAGAGAAAACACAAGGGGAGGGGAGTTCCTTCGACCCTCCCCCCCCCTCGGCCGTCCCCGGGGACGGCCACGGCCGACCCTGCATGAACGGCCGTCGCCCAGGGCCGTCCGATCTTCTCCGCCGAGAAGATCCTACGGCTCTGGACGACATCCGTCCACGCGGGGACGGCCGTGGCCGACCCCGCGTGGACGGCCGCGGCCGACACCGCGGTCGCAGCCCCCCGACCTCGGGGTCGGCCGCGGCCGTCCCCGCGGGGTCCGACAAGGCCGTCCCCGGGGACGGCCACGGCCCACCCCGCGGTCGGAAGGGCCGTCCGCGTGGACGGCCATGGCCGACCACGCCGCTGCAGCCTTCGACCGCGCGGTGCAGCACGGCCGTCCCGACCGCGGGGCGGCGGTCCACCGACGCACCCTTTGGGCAGCGGTTGCGGCCGCACGACTGGTCGCGGCCGCGATCCTGGACGGACGCGACCGCTCCCGCGACGGACCAGTTACGGCCATTGGATTCTCCATTCCCCAAGATCCAACGGCCGTAGGGGGGCCGTCGTTTGACCTAACTGGCTGTCTAGGGGTTCGGGCCAGCATAAAAGGCTGGCCCTTCCTCCTTTTTCTTCACTTGGGTGCCCGTGCTACATGTGCTGGATTTACTTCAGCTCAGTTGCGTTGCTCCAAGCTTTTTCTACTTCCCCACGGGTTATCGTGGGATTGTGTTTAGGGTTGTCAGCACTGTATGTTGGTTATTATGAAACCAACTATATAGTGCTTCATACGTACGGTTTTTTGGCAGGAGTTCTGGGTTTTGTTTTAGTCCTTATGCACTAGATATATACGAGATTAAATCAACTTTTATACGGTGGGGAGAAGTTACAGGCATTGTTACGAGGTTGGTTCGATACACGGTATTCACAGCTACTCGCTTACCGGACTTTCGCCATGCCTCGTAACGACCGGGGAGGACCCTCCACTCTTAAAAGGAAACACCCCTTGGATCCATACGCTACGAATGACCCTGATTGTGTAGCAGAGATTGGATGGGAGGGGGAACCATCACCATGGCGGATGGTAACTTGCAAGGAATATGTCAAGATGAAGCACCTCATGAAGTTGATCCCAGTACATCTACGTACCGAGGCTGCGGAGAAACAGGCAACACGGGGAGAGATCAGGATCGACAATTGTGAAAGTAATCATTTCAAAATTGGATACAACGAGGTTTTTCGAGCAGCACGAATCCAGAACTCCCGACCTCATATCATGTTGTATTCGAATATGGCAATGGTGTACGCGGAGATAGTCTTATTCAAGAGGGTTGACTGGACCACAGTCTCGGGATTGAGGACAGATAGAATGAACAGAGACAGCATGGATCTTGTAACAGACTGGAGTGGACATAGCGATTGTCCCCCATTACATATTTCAAACCGTCGGAGTCCACCGGCACAAGATGCAGGAATACAAACTCTAGCCATCGAATATAATGATGAGGAACAGGAGAGACGTCGTTTAAGCTATGATGATGAAGACAACTATCGAGGGCGTCGCTCAAACGAAAATCCCAGGAATCGCAGAGGGCATCGTGCCAGAGAGTCATCGCGTACCAACCATGAGGAGTATGGACAAAGCTCTGCCCACGGGGGACACCGTTCGCTAGATCGTCAAGACATGGGACCCCACAAACGAGGCTATGGCCACGGGGAACCGGAAGGAGCTGATTTACCCTTTGACTTTGCGGATGGTGTGTATGGACCCTATGGGGGATGACCGTGGCCAGATTATGCAACGGGATCAAGATACTTTAGTAACTATGACGACGGCTAGTCGGAAATACCGAGTCCTCCAAGGAGTGCTAGTCCGTGCCATCGAACACCTCCGAGAGAGGTACCTCACGGTTATTCCCCAGATCGCGAAGAAGATACGCAGAGACTCGGACGTGATGATTACGCATCTCCCCCTCCATACCGCGGATATGGTGGTCATGGTACCCCATCTGCCCTATTTGCAGAAGATGATTACAGATCATCTTCGCGGACTCCGCCTTGAATATTTCCTCCACCTCTAGGTTATCACACCAACGGTACTGATCACAATAGCGGGGACAACCCCAACGTACGTCATCCCGATAACAGAGTACCACCTCCTCCTTTTGGATACCCTCCCGGTCGAGTTGTAAGAGATAGCTATTTTGAGGAAGAACTGGAGTTGGAGCGAACAAGGCAAAATTACGTACTACAGATGGAGAATCATGCGTTTCACCTTAGACGGGATAATCGAAGATTGATGGAGGAGAGAGAGAGACTTCTGAGAGCCTCCACAAATTCTGCAAGGCACGGGCCACAAGAAACGTACGATCGGGGAGGTCCAAGCGAACTCCCCAATGATGGGAACTATTATCATCCATATGACTACAATGGATTAGGGTGGAGGGGAGACTATTAGAATGGGGTGCATGGTAGTACTTTCTATAGCATCGGAGCGTACTGAGTCTTTAACGTGGACCTCGCATATTACAAATTTACAACGGAAAGTAAAAGATGCAAGCATAGTATGTACGTAGTTTGCAGTTTTGTAGATGGAGGTTTAAAATGTACGGACTCAAGAATATTGGCACGTGCCACGTTTTGCAAGTAGAATAGATATAATTAGTGTTTTAGAGTGTAGTTGTGTTGTCTTTTATATTGTAGTTGTCTTCACATTTGAAAGGAATTTACCTTTTTAATATTCTTCTAGCATTATTCTAAGTGCACATTACTATCAATATCACTATTTTTAAAATGACAACTTCCTATTGACATGGGTTACGAGTCTACAACTTACGAGCACTAGAATATAATGAATCTCAAGAGAAGTATGCAAAATAATTTTCAATTATTTTTTTGGCTAAATTAATAAGAATATCGTGAATGATATTTTTTGATGGATGCATATTTATATCTAAGGTATTTGTTTGTACAGGGGATTATGAGCAATCATGTTTTGCGGCCCTTACGCTTTCGTCTTCACGAAAAGAACTTGAGTATACGCTTGCCAATATTTGTAAGAATAAAAATTACAAAGCATAACGGTTACAATTCACATATCGCATCATTTTCATAATTAGAATTGAGAGTATCGACTTTTAGCTGGATGTGTGGAGCCAATCCGTTTTCCTCATAATACAAGGGGTAGAAATAGACCAATCTTAGTACAGAGACCATATTTGAACCAAATGCAAGTAAACTTTATAAACAAAATATTGACCCATGTACAAAAATTGAGATTCCAACATCTCATAATAATACAGAGTGTAAATATGACTATTCACTACTAAGAGCTATGCCCGCCGTCCGGTAACAAAAAAAACATTATGCTTTTATAGGAATACGGAAAGGTAGATATGTAACTCCATATCAGTAACCCTCGCGATAGTGCTCGATGGGAGTGGGCCAGTTGTGTGTATCTCTGAAACGGTTAATAAGATGTCCGAGTCCACCAATCGTTCCTCTGTTGTTTTGGCAAACTCTCTCAAGGTAACCTTCGAAAACCATTGCGAGTTCTCCGATATTCTGGAAATGGCGTGTTTCTACTGGCTCGGCTTCGTGGTATGCCGTGCACATGTTGCCCCTGTTGATCTTCGCCGCTATCTTCGCAGCTGCGAAATCCTCCGATGCAACCGTCAAATCTGGAATGATTTGAATATCTTGGTTTTCCTTGTGTACGTATACCACGCGAGGATCCACCCAATATCGCCTCCTCATAGTCTCCTCCTTCTGATGGACACTCTCAAAAACCCAAGGCGACCTTCTGTTCTCTAGTGTCTTCGTCATCAAGCCCCAATCACAAACCCCGATGTAGATCTTGGACTCATCTTCCGGAAAGTGAAGTAGGATGTTGTCCGGTGACAAGTCATTGTGGAGGTAACCGTATTTGTGCACAGCATCTATGATGTTACACAATGCCCAAGCAAGCTCTGTACGCTTACTTCTGAAAAGTTGGAGACGCTTCCCTAGAATCGGACTGTCCTCTGCATTCTCTCTGAAGATGTAGTCGATGGGGAGGTCACCCGGGGCCTCGTTGTCTCTCTGTAGCATGGCTCGAAGGGTCCCACCGTTCCACCAGAACATGAATCCCACATGTTCCAACTGATGAATGGCCATGAAGCGGATGACACCAGGATGGGGAATCCTTATCGCCAGAGATTCATTGTTGTGGTCCACACGTGCCAAATCCGGCCTCATAGACCAATTGAGCGGCCATTTCTCAGCAAACTCCCAGAATGGTGGGATTTCCGGGTTTCCCTCGATACGAACCCTACGTATGGTAGCATAACCACCTCTCTGGACTTCCTTGTCCAAGTAATAGAAAATTGCAAAGTCTGCCAAGATAGTCAAATGCCGTTTACGTAAGTCAGCCGCCGTCTCCATCCCAATCGGAGAATTCCACCAAGTAATAGACGCCCGTCGATGCTTTCTTGAGCTATGGGGCGCCATTAGTCTCGTGAAGCAATCTGCCTTTGCAATAGTATCCTTGAAGGCCTGGACTCCTCCCCTTTGCGCCTTTGCATACTTAGTAATAACCTCTTTAGCATTCCATAACGCATCGTGTGCACGTTGTGACACGAAATGATCGTAACCGGGCTTCTCTGTATCCGAATGCCAGCACGGATCCATCAAACGATCCCTAATCTTTGTCTCCATCTCTGACTTGAATTTCCTGGGCCCATCTTCCCCATACCGAACGTAACGACTATTCAATGAAACAAGGGTATTCTCCTGGTAAAATTCCACGATGAATGCCACAATATAATCCCTGCAACGTAAGCTCGGCATGTCATCGAATTTGTTCGCCCATTCCCCCACATTCTTCTGCTTCTTGTTCTTCGGCATCGTGGAAAGCCTTCAAGGCTTCAAGAAATCGTAACCGCAACTCCAAAGAAACCCTCAATTCCCACAATGATTAAAAAGAGCAATACAAATCCAAAGGGTTTTGAAAAAAACCGTTAAAAAATTTGAAAAGTCCCCCCCCCCCCCTCCCCCCCGAATGAAGGACCCCTTTCCTCCCGGTGAGAACGACCAACGGAGAAGGATCGAATCCCCCACCAGTAGCAATCAGCCTCACTCGAAAAGGGAGAAAAAAGGTAAAAAATGAAGAGGCGGCTTCCCCTTATATAGGGGAAGCCGACCTCGCGGCCGTCCCCACGGCCATCCGATCTACGCCCCCGCGGCCGTCCAATCGGGCGCAACTCCGCCCGAAGGCGCCGGCCGTCCGATTGGACAGCCGCGTCGGGCGATGGCGCCGCGTGGCCGTCCGACCGACGCGGCCGTCTCCGCGGTCGGCCCGGTCTGCACGCGGTCGGCCACGCGGACGGCCGTGTCTCCCCGCGGTCGCCCACGCGGACGGCCGCGGGATCGGACGGCCCTCCGCGGCGGCCATGGTCGGCCGCGGAGGGCCGTCCGATCCAGTGGCCGTCCCCGCGGCCGACCGCGGAGACGGCCGCCCGATCGAACGGCCCACCCATGCCGACCATGGCTGCCGCGGGCCGTCCGATCGCGCGGCCGTCGCCGTTGTCAACCGCGGGGACAGCCACGGGGACGGCCGCGGGATCGGACGGCCCGCGGTCGGCCGCGCCGATCGAGCGGTCCCCGATGGCCTGCGTCGGGGTCGATCCGGGCCGTCGGATCCCGCGGCCGTCCCCGAGGCCGTCCCCGCGGTCGGCCACGGCGACGGCCGTGGGATCCGACGGCCTAGTAGGGCCGCCCGCATCCGACGGCCCGCGATGTGCCAGCACGGCCGCATCTTGGCCGTCGGATCGACGTGCGGCCGTCCCCAACGACCCCGCGGCCGTCTCCGCGGCCGTCCCCGCGAACGGACGGCCGAGATGGGGTGTGGTGGCGGGATCGGCGGATCGGACGGCTGGGGAATGTTTTTACCCCTCCGGGGTCGCAAAATTATTACCGCGACGTAATTCTCGAGCGTCGGGGACGCCACGTCCGGGACGGGGGACGTCCGGGTCGGACGTCTTGACGTCCGGAGCCGGGTCAGATGTCTATTTGAACAACCCTGCCAGGGCTGGAAAAGTCACCAAAAGATTAAATGCACATTTCGCTTCAGGATTGACATCGACTTTGTTAATGGCAAAAGGACTGCTTCAAAGTTCCCGCACGGTTGTCCAAACTCCAGACACAGTTATCAACAATTGTAGTACCTTAATAAAGAACTGTCGCGTGCTGTTGTTTTGTTGCGGGTATAATAACATTAATCCCCCTTTATTTTGGACCTGGTACAGACAATCCCCTTTTGCAAATTTTGATATCACCGTTCGCTTTCTCCAACTCGAGTAACGACAAAAGATAAAAATATCAAAATCAACGATGTTTAGGATCTCCGCTTGTTCTCTGCTTAGGATTCTTCCTCAGCAGCCTATATAGTGGATCAGTAAATACATATAAGACCTTGTTGATAAACACATGAAGCTACATCCTGCAAAGCGAGGTTTTCTAAGAAATATGTAAGTCTTCACTTAAAATATGTTTAATATTCTAAGATAAGAAAAAAATAACATTGGGAATGGAAAAAATTCAAATATTTAAAAAAATAAAAAATAAAATTAAAAATTAAAAAAATAAATTACCAAGACTATTCAATTACAATCTCATATAAATTACGGACACTATTAAATAACGATCACATATAGTTCTTCAATGAATTTGGTACACATGCATTTATATATGTGTGAACGATAATAGGCTAATGTCATATGTCAATTCAAGTGAACGCCAAATGTCCAATTATTAGGCAATACTGAAACAGATAATGGCATACTCTTTATTTTCCCAATATTCTTTCTTTCCTCCACATTTATTATTTATTTATTAGTTTATTTAATTTGTTTTCCGTCACTTTCTTCTTACTTTTGAATTTCTATTTTCTATTTCATTCACATTCTTCTATTTTTTCCATCCCAACCTCCATCTATTCTATCTTCCACTATATCGTCTTGATTTCTTATTCTTCCAATCTCCTTCCATTCTATCTTCTTTCATTTTTTAAAATTTTAATATTTCATATCTTGTTCTTCTATTTGTTTTTAATTTTTTAATTCCTCTTTAACATCCCATCTTCTTGATTATTAATTCTTCCAATCTCTTTCCAAAATGTCTTCTTGACTTTTTATTTTTCCATTCTTCTCTCACTATTATTATTATTATTTTATTCTTCAACTCGTTTCCCATTCTATCCCTTTTTTTCCCCTCTATTCTACTATATACATACATACATATATATATATATATACATATATATATATATATATATATATATATATATATATATATATATATATATATATATATATATATATATATATTTTATTTTTTTCAACCATTATGTACGTTTTTGATTTTTTATTCTTCCATCATTTTTCCATTTTTATTAGTATGGTATTTTAATTCTACAACTTCTTTCCCATTCCGTCACCATATTCTCTTTTGGCATGGTTTTTAATTCTTCCAATCTCTCTCCAAAATATCTTTTTGATTTTTTATTCCTCCATTCTTCTTCCATGATTAATATTGATATTTTTTTATCCTTCAACTAGTTTTCGTTTGTATCACCTTCCACTCCCCCCCCCCCCATTCTCCACATTTGTTTTATTATTATTTTATCCTCCATCCATTATGCCATTTTGATTTGTTATCCTTCCAATCTCTTCTATTATTATCATTTTTTTTTTTTTTTAAATTCTTCCACATGGTTCACCTTCCGATCGTCTCTTCACTTTTACTTGTTCCATTATACTTATTGTTTTTTTTTTAAAAATTTTTTTTTTTCACTATTTTCTTCCATATTGTCTTTGATTCTTTTTCTTTTATTAATTTTTATTCAGTTGTTGCTTCCATTTTTTTTCCATTCTATTTATTTTTTTATTTTTGAAATTGGTTTTGTTTTTTTTTGTTTTTTTAGTTTAATTTCTTCCCATTATCTTTTGGCATCATTTTTTTCTATTATCTAACATTTATTTCGAAGTCCGACTTTTATATTTTGGTCAACATTATCAACCTTTTTTTTTGGGGGGGGGGGGGGTTGATATTGAAGAGGAGTTGAAAGAGCTAAAACCTACATGAATAGGGGATCTCTAACGGCTCACTAAGGCGGGAGAAGCTAAAGCGGGAAGGATTGTGATTGGAGAGAAGGATTTCGAATGGAGGGAAGGATTTTGAGTGGAGGGAAGGATTTTGAAGTCCGAGAGGGACGGGGCCAAAGGAGAACTAGTTCCCTCCCAACTGAGTCCGTTTAGAAACATATGGTCAGTGGAGGGTCGTTCAGGGCATGCCATTGCGTTTGAGTCTCTTTCTAGTCACGTAGCTTTCATGGCAACATTCCAGCCCAGTGGCATGAGTTACCTGCTCTTGGCATGTGTTTCAGTACCTTCTTTCTTCGACCGTCTTTCTATGGCGTAGGTCATCATCGTCTTGATAGTGCGTCACTTGCACGACTGATTAAGCTTTTTGACGCATCTATTACAGTTATCCATGTCAAAAGAGAGCGGTGTCTCTTCTAGAACGAAAGCTCTGTCGCTGTGCAGGTTGAAGACTTAGCAAGTAGTGGCCAGTTGGTTCTGTTCATTGCAGTAGTGTGAAGTTCCTCCATTCCGAGAGTTGTGTCGTTAGTTCATTCTAATGATTTTGTTTGCACCGTAGGTGTTAAGTGAATTAGAGGAGCAGTGTGCTTGTTGTTTTTTTACTAAACTTTGTGCTACAGCCTACAAGGAGGTTTCTAGTCTAGAACCGACATTCTGGAATACGCTCTTTAAGGTAGGCAAGCATACTTAGTGTAAATTCAGTGTAAGCACAATCTAGAACTGAAGCCGCACTGGTTTCAATTCTTACTTAAAGGTTTTGAATTTACATAGAGTTCTCTTCTCTATGCTCCATATATTCTTTGTATGATCCTACAGAATAGTGAAACTATTTTACTTGCGCCTCTTCAGAGTGTGTTTAGATGAGGAAGGATGCATTTTCAGTTGTGTACTGCTTCTCAACGACCTAGCTGGTTTCTCCTTGTTTGTGTTAAGTTTCCTGCCCCGTGACGACCTCAAAGGCTTTTTCCGGCCCGACCGACCTCTCATGTCCCGACAGTGTTAACTCCCACACTGACATTTGAACCCGGGGACATCCTGGTTATCAGACTAGAAGTCCTCTCCGTAGTCCTGCCATGTCCATTAGCACTGTGTTAGGGGAGAGGGGTCTATGAGGGGAGAGGTGCTCAAAGGAGCAGATTATTTTTAAATTTACCACTTATTAACAAGTCAATGATGAATCACGATGAACTTACCCACGTCAACTCTTCTCCTGGGTTGATATCTCTTAAGGCAAAGAATGCTACATGGTACATACGGTCTTCTCCTGAGTCAACTTGTGCCGGCATATCCACCACGTTGGCCCCTTCACACTTGAAACACCGCAAGTACTTAGTTCGAGTCTACGGTTTACTCTTTTTTACTATACTGATAGATCATGGACATTGAGCTGAAGTGGTCCATGCCTGTGATTCAGAAATCGTGCAACATTGCCATAATGAGTGGCATCGATACACAAGGAGTTCCTGTCTTTGGCCATTACTTCGGAGCGCCAGCAAGCATCGAGCTGTAAAGTGTACGTTTGATGAAACCCGAGCAGTTTGTGGACGAGGTGATTTCGCTCGTTGAGTTCATTATTAGAAACTATCTCCCCAGCAAGCTCAAATAAGAACTTACCCGCTTCAATGTGCTCCACTGTCCGGACACCCCAGCCTTGAGCAGAAGTCCTGAAAATGTGCCAAGCATAACGTAAAGGTAAATTACTCATTGGAATTATTAAAAAAAATAAAATTACGATGTACATGCACCGTCTATCTTACCTGGACTTTCACTGCCATGCCATGTTGTATCACACGGTTGCCACATTTGGAATGACAAGCACACATAGAGTTGCATTCAGTGATAAAAGTCCTTGGCTGGTGGCCTTGACAAAATCCATCTTCATCAGTGGTACTGTCTTCATACGGGAGATTTGCACAATAGCAACCTGACCCTTTGTTACAAAATTCCAAAGGTAAGTCGTCATCCAGTTGCTTTATGACGTCAGCCTGAAGGAGCCCTGTTTTGGTGTAGGCAAAAGTCCCGGATAATAAGGCGCACTTGCACCCAAAAGGATTATCCCTTATACAATTTTTCCCACAACCAGTACACCCTGGTCTGGGGCGGAATGCTTTTCCCACCGTAGTCCATAATTCAGTAGGCTCTTCGACTAGCACCATATTCTCTTTTGTGTACCAAAACCGAGGAGGGGAGATTGGAGATTGACTTGGAACAACCACTGGCACAGGATGCCGCTCCTGGCCATACGAAAGATCCTTAAGTAACACATATTCCTATTTTGTCAAGTAGATAAATTCACAATTTAAAAATGGGACACGTGTCTACAGTCTGAATTGCTTGATTGCAAGACAGAAAACATATAGAATGTATTGTGGCAAAAAAAAACCACAAACCCGAATAAGCTCCAGGTATGTACATTACATGGCACAAAACAAGGTCAAAGCATATTTTGCTACCACTAAAATCCGGGCATCACAATTCTATTGCATCGTACACAATTCTACTGCATCGATTAGTTAGAGGCTTCCAAAACAGACTTAACCGGCTTAAGTTTGTTTCCGCTTTGGCTGTCTACTGGACTTGCAAAGTTGGGGCCACTGCGCAGACTTGGGCTTTCTTTTGACTTCCTTTTGCCACTTGACTTTGATGCCAGTTTTTCCACCTCCCTCTTCTTTGGTTTCCTGTTTTTGGCCCTTCGTTGGCCCTCACCTTCGCCTTCAGCTTGAGTCCCGTCGTCTTCTCCGCCCAGCGATCTCCTACTCGCCTGAGTTCTTTGGGCTGGCCCTGTATCCGCGACACTTAGTCTTCCAGCCATCCTTTGGCCTTCCAACTCCTCCTGCAGCCGCCTTCCCTCCTCCGATTTCCTCTTCCCCTTCACTTGTTTCCCGACTACAGGAACTTCCACCACTTCATCTCCCTCGGATCTCTTCACACCTGGGATGACTTCAATCTCTCCCCGATTACGGTGTCCGTCTGATGGAATTGACAGTTCCATGCAATCATCGAGATTGGTGGTTTCAGTCACTGCCGCCATGGTCTGCACCATCGAAGACCACGGCCTACCCCATATCTCCAGACTGTCTTGATTCAATACACCTTCCTGCTTGTCATCTAGACCCTGAGACTCCACTACCCCCATTCCCTTCCCCTTCGTTTCGCCTTCACCCTCCACTATTATCTGCCGTTCCACATCAATCTCCATGTCAGAGGTTGGCTCGCCATTACCTTTGATCTCAACGACCTCGGCCGTAGGGGTTTCTTCATGCAGCGTCGCCCCAGCCTGGTCCGCACCTACAACACATTGATCTCCGTGGTTAGTTTTGTCCACCTCAGTAGACAGAAGGTCGGTGTTCTCTATCTCCATATTTTCTGGTTCAGATCCCTCTCCATCTTCTTCATGATGGCTGCGTCTATGCCCACTTTTTCCCTCCTCTGAGTCAGCATCACTATCTTCGTCTCATCTGCCGCATACAGTAGTCCTAGAGCTCGACTGCAAGTCGGGATCATGACCTGTCAAAAACAGCACTTCAACAAGTATTAATTCAGCAAGGTTCATGTGAGACCATTCACTATGGTCAATAGCACCCCAAAATATACAAACATACACTGCCTATCACATTGTTATAGTCGGCAATTACAATGAGGGAATGACATACCTTCACTTTCGGAGTCTTCCTCATCTGATTCCTCTTCTAATTTGGTCTCCTTCACTATTGATCCCTTACGTGAATCCTTCTGAAGGCATTCAAATACCATCTGTGGGGCTACCTGCGACCCACCCTGACGTTTGCGTCCCCCAGATTTTCCCGACGACGTGCCCGGCTTCGAGGCTACTGGGTGCACCCTTCGTGGACTACCAAATCTCTGACCTCTGTCATCCTCCCGAATTTGCATGAGACTGCTAGTGATAGTGTCTCCAGCCGCTGAGTCCCTAAATTTTGTTGAGCAAACGGCTTGACTTTGCTCTCCTAAACTAGCAACGCCGTGAGAGAGACCCGACATCGGCTTCAATGACGAGTCTGTCATTACAACAACAGAAATGAATTAGTCAGATGATCATGAGTACATTAGGTACTTAGAAGTACGTCTAGTTATAAAGAACATACTATTAGTACATGCGGTCTAAAAGTACTATGTGAGTGGCTACAACAATCTGCTACTGATACACCCTAAACCCAATACTGTACTTTATTGTTGCCAAAGTACTTTCACTTCTATTAGAACTACATAAGAGAACTACATTTACAGAATGTACTACCCTTCACGTATTTTAAAGATTAAGGTAAGTACTGTATGTACATCATCCATACCGTATCAATGTACATTCAAATTCATCTGAGATACTTGACATACACATTGTACAATGTAAAAGGACAAACATATACACGACAGTACGCAGAAATTCCAAAGTATAAAACAAGTATTAAACACAGAGTAACAGAACACGACTCGAGTTACTAAAAGTATAAACAGTGAGGGAGAATGTATTCTTCCTTGAGCCTCTGCAATACAAGTACTATTGATCAGTGACTCCATAATACAGTGGAAAAGGAGAAACACCACAAAGTACTTATGTTCTGAAACAAGGCCTAAATAAACGCAGAGAAGTAGTGTAAGCCAAGGTATATGAAAAGCCCAAGTACTTTTTGGAGATGATTCAAGTACTGACCTGTGTTTGGACATCGTAGACGAGCTCGTTCAGCTCGACCAGCAAGTAAGCGGGCCACTTCCACATCGCATACGGTCATCTGAGCAGCAACATCCTCGACGACAACTGTCCCTGGACCTCCCCATCCGAAACTACGATGCCAATCTGGGTCCACTAACTTATCACTACAGTTTGCGGCTGCACACTTGTAACCATTCTTGTAGGTCACTTTTGCACAGAATGGATGGTACATGTGCTTGCAGCTAGCAATAACGATATCACTCTTAGGAAATCCAAATCCACAAAGGGCACACGTGGTGATTTTTAGGAACCTTCGCTCAGGAGACGCATCCTCTCCAAATGCGCTGTCCGAGTAGACTAGTGGTACTGGATTCAGGCTTGCCGAGTGCCTCCCATACTTAATACGTTCGCATTCGGTCTTCACACCTTCACACATACGGATCTTCTGCTCCAGCAGCCTTCTACACTCCACTACCCCTAAGTCCTTCAGTAGAGTCACACTCTGCTTTGTTGCAAGCGACTGCTTCTGCTCCTCCAGAAGCTCCACCAAAGCACCCCGCTTCCTCTCTAAACCAGGATTTCCCCCTTCGCCCCTTGGTATTGAAGCGAGGTTAGCTTGATAGGACTCTACCATCAAGAGCGCAAGACGCGTGGCCTGTGAAGCTAACTCCTTTGCCTTCAACGCCAAGTCCTCGTCGAGCTTCAACCCCTCTATCTCCATCAGCAGGATCGTGTGCATCGTCTGGAAATATACGAGCTTCGACATAGATGCTATCGTCCGGTCCTCTACCTTCACCGATTGGTTGACACAATCTGCATTTGTTCCCACCTTCCAAGTCGTCGGTACATTGCTCGGCACAGGTACTGACCTACGCTGCTAACACAAAGAAGGTAAGTTTCACATGTTAGAAAACAGATGAATTTCAAAGACTTAGCCAATGGAAACAATGCAAGTTAGAAGCAACATAACAACTTATAGCAAAGGACATGTTGTACAATTTAGCAAAGAGATACAATATGACCCTGAACTGGAGAAAGACTGATTACGCCAAGATGATGCAACTCCAAGCCTAAACGAATTTTCTATGTGTCATTAAAAGAAACTATTGAATCCTAAATTCTCAATACAGTCAGGAGCAAAACATTTTCTATAGTATACAAGCACCATTTATACCCAAATCGCATCCTAAATCCTAATCACAAACTGAACCTGAATCACAACCTGACCCTGAATCACAACCTAAATCTGAATCCTAATCACAACCTAAACCTGAATCCTAATCACAACCGGAACCTGACCCTGCATCAATTAACCTGAACTTCCCAATCAAAAGAACCGCAAAAACATACCTTTGTGGGCGTTGAAGAATCTCCCCCGACCATGAGCTCCAACTTCACCGCTGAGTTGACCTTCAAACCCCTCCATGTCCGTTTCGTCACCTTCGCCCCGGTGTTGATGGCGTACTGGAGCTTTCCTAGATCTTGCTCGAATTTTCTTCTCTGGCTATGGTTCGTCTCCTGACCATACAAAGCCCAGTTTACTAGATTCTTTTGGTATTCTAGAACTACGCCCACAGCAAACTGCTTGGTGATACACCGGGGTATCTCATCTAGACCATGCTGATACACTATAGGATGCAAGTACCTGATGCGATTGACAATATCCCTATTGTTGCAATCTGGCCAAGAGTATCCAGCGCGACCTCTAACACCCTCCGGCCTCAACCCGAAATCCTGCATTGTCTTGTCCGAAATCTCCTTGTCCTTCCGGCATCGATGCGGGTTGATAGAATTAGGCCCACACTCCAAGTTGTATCTATCCCGAAAGTCCTCCCAGGTTAACAAATCTGGAGGGGACTTCAAGCTAGAAATGAGCTCCTGTAAATCCTCGACGTCTAGGACATGGTCGTCTTCTTGCTTCACACCTACCCCAACTACATCACTTCCTCCCGACTTGGTCTTCCCGACTTTCACTCCCACAGCAGATCCTACATTTCCTTTGGACCTACTCTTCCTTCCCTTCGAACTAGTCCGAGCACCGTCTCCACCCACAGACTTCGACCTTGACGACATTGCACAATGCCCACGACAAACGAATACCCTAAACCCTAGACAGTTGTTGTCTAATAATCCTCCCCTAACACAGAAAGTAACAAAACCTCAACCCTAACTCGCACTCTACACAACACTCACGGTCTACAGAACTACAAAGACACTAACAAGACATGTAACCCCGACACCCCATCAATACTACCGCAACAACAATGATATTCCCTAAAAAACTACAAGGCGTAGAAGATAACCCAAAACCAGGAACTTTGAAAACGTAATTTACTCTAACCCTGAATACCCATCTCAGCAAGCACACTCTAAAGCGAAACTCCTTCCCAAAAGACTAAGACGTAAACAATGGCGCAAAAACACCTGAAACTCCGACAATAAACAACACCCTAAGCACAACACAAGCATCTCACAGAAACTCTCACCCTCAATATCTCTAACCTCCGATTCCTCTACTCTCCCAATCCCTCTATCCCTAATCCCTCTAACCCTCCATCTGAACAAACAACAAAACAAATGAACCTCTTCTCATAAACTCCCAAGTTTTCAGCAAATTGCTAAACCAAAAAACACTACCAAGACAACATTGACACCAGCAACACCAACGAGACCAGAGTGACTAGGAGGTGCGAGACGGTGACTACGGGCTACAACAAGTATAACCAAATCTGGTCACCTAGAACCACCGGTCAAGTGCTTCCTGATAGGTCGATCTGAGCATGGGCGCAGGTGGATCGCGGTGATGATATCGACGGCTAGGATTATCCCAAAAAAGTACCACACTTACATACTACTAGAAAAGTACTCCAGAAGTACTTCCAAAATCTGCCCAAAGTGTACCCGATGTAGTGTGCTTCCACCCATATGACCTAACCTTTGTTATCAATGATTTTAATTTATAACGAGAAATTTTCTGATAACATGGTACTCTAATTTATGACGGGAAATTTTAAGAAGATAATATAAGGGTAAAATGAATGACTTAACAGTTCGCGTGAAACTAATTTCAAAGAAAAATGACTTGCACCATTTTCTTTTTAAAAATAATGATTTCATAATGAATCTTGTTGGATCTACTATGAGTCTGATTTATCAAGTATGAAAACGTGAGGATGATTTATATCTTGCAATAAATCAATAGTGGTTGCCACTATTTAAGGTATTCAAATGAAAATTATATATATAAAAAAAGTTAATGGTGGATTCTTGAGAATGGTAGAGTTATAATCCATGCGCGGTACCATGTGGATGACGGTAGGACAACTTATAAGGGGAATTCCATATTAGTTCTTGGAGCTCCAGGTTTATTTATCTGAGAGTATCTATTATTGCATCTTCTAGTATGTGACATAAATCGATTGAGGATCTATCTAATTCATGAAATCTCGAAAGGCAATAGTCCATATTAGTTGTTTCTAAATTCATTTCTCTTTTATATTTCATTCCGGTCTCTTTTAACATGCCATTCTCTTTTCCACCATATTGCATTCCCTTCTCTTTAATTTTTCATTCACTTCTCTTTTATCTATCATTTATTTATCTTTTATTTTTAAATGTGCGTTTTCTTTTATGCCCGTGATATTATTATTTTCTATTATGAGTTTTGTTTTAATTCTTATTCAATGTAATTCTCCTCTCTTTTATATTTCATGCGGTCTCTTTTATATTTGATTTTTGATTTTTAATTTTTAGATTTCATAATTTTTAATTCCCACTTACTTTTAAAAGTAATCCCATAAAACTCTTTTTATTCACTTCATTCTATTTTATATATATATATTTCGTTATTCTGAATATCCAATTTAATTTTCTATTTTCTTTGTTCATTTCCCATCGTTCATTAATATCCAATTAATATCAAGGGGTCACTTCAATTGACTGCATGCACTCATGAGCTAGTGATTGGTGCCCCTTAATGTACGTCGTTCTCCTCCAAGTACCTGCTAACCCGTTTTCTTTTTTATTATGGTACCAAGATTCGACTGTACAATGCAAAGAGGGCTCCCCATTATCATCGTGAGGGTCGCTCACTTGCTCCTTCGCTATACCTCGCTTTCGCGCCACCTTGCTGTAGGTCGCTCCTCTCCCGCCTTAGTCCGCTTGCGGTAGCTTCCGTATCGAGAGTCTTAGGTCGTCGTGGGAATTCGCAAGCTTCTGTGTCGAGTTGCGAGGGAGGTTTAGGGCGATTGAGAGGTGTTTGGCAGGTTTAGGGCGATTAATTCGTGTTCCGGAGGTTTAGGGCGATTGAGAGGTGTTTGGGAGGCGAGTGAGAGGTGTCTTTTTTCGCATTTGAGAGGTGTTTGGGAGGTGCACTAAGCCGAGATCGAGACAGATCTTTTGGATCGGGGGGCGGACAATGAAATGAGATCGTCGGAGCGTGCTTTGAGGAGGAAGACGAAGCAGCGGACGAGGGATTTTCCACCTGCGAGTGCATTCACAGGTACTTCTTGCGTACATTCTTGGGTGAATCGGGTCTGTTTCCCGTTGCTGTCTCCTCTTTTGTGTTTGCAGTTGCCAATTCCTCCAACATTGCTCGAGTCTTATGCGTTGGTATTGTTACTTGCATTATCGAAACGAGTAGAGGGAGATGAACTTAAAATTTGTCACAATGTTTGCTCCTCTAAACTGTTCTTTTATTTCTCATTCTCATTTTTTGTTTGCAATTTCTCGTGCATCGTGCCATCGCTGTGCAGAGTTTGCATGCAGCTATCGCAGGGAGTTCATCTAGAGGGCCAGGGACCACAAAAATCTGGGAGGACCCGTAAGTTTTTTCTTAATCTCGAATTCTATGCTTAGTGACAATTTTCTTTTATCACATTTGGAAATGCAGTAGTCCCAGTCCGTCTTATAATGAAGAGCAACATTAATAGAGGTTCTGTGAGGAGCATTCTCTTGGTATTGTAATTAGTTTCCGTAGAGTATCCCACTATAAGAATCCCGCGTTTTAGGTGACGTTCTCCAAAAACATGGTCGTGTTTTTTTCATGTCTCTGTGTTAGTCATTCATGTCTTGAGGAACGTGAAGATGTTCACTTGTTTTTTGAGATAAACTGGGCTTATCGTCACCAGACACGAGCGCGCTATCCTAAAAACGCAAAGACGTTTGGAAAAACGTCCGCGTCTATGGGGACGTGGCAGAGGACATCCTTGTCGACACGTAATTGCCACGTCAACAACGGCCTCGTTTTGACGGACGGTAAAATGGGCGCGAAGTTACGGGGCTGCAAGGTAACTTTCTGCCCACAGTGAAAAAAACCACAAGAAGGGCAGGGTCAGCAAAGGGAGCAAAAAAAGGCCGAGAGGGATTGAAGAACCTTTTTTTATTTTTTCTTTATAAATGAAATTTACAATATCAAAGTTCTTCTCTCTTTCTTTTTTGGAGATGTCCGCCTGTCTCGAAAGATGTCGACAAAGACATCTGTCGAGACATGGTGATGTTCAATAATCCATTTTTCATTCATTGGTGGCAACATTCATCCATCAAGGCTTTAGGTTAGGGTTTTCAGCCTTGGTAGGGTTAGGGTGAGCCGCCACTTCGGCGGCTTCTCACCTTGTATTTGAGAGCTTGTTTTCAAGCTTTTGGTGTTTTCTTCCTCCTCCATGGACTGTCTCCCATTGTTTTCCCTATCAGTCCCTTGTTTCTTCTCCAAGTAGAGTGAGATTCACCATAGTTGTAGATCTCTTGTAGGGCTTTCCAATGGTAGTTAGCACGTCCAATTC
The DNA here is from genome assembly GCA_014871385.1 of Ceratodon purpureus. Lineage (NCBI taxonomy): Eukaryota > Viridiplantae > Streptophyta > Bryopsida > Pseudoditrichales > Ditrichaceae > Ceratodon > Ceratodon purpureus. The sequence continues at coordinate 62,260,580 of CM026426.1, read as the reverse complement.
CGAGTTACAGGTAGTGAGATATTGCCTCCCAAAGTTGGGGTTGTCAAAGGAGTGCGGCTGGAGGAGGGGTCTCGGATTTTTAGCAATCAGTCTGAGGATTTTGATCCTATGCTTTTGAGATTTTGAGGGTAGATGCACAATCAATTTAGCTTTCCAAAAAGCTAAGGCACGCCTCAATCCAAGCTAGAATGGAGAGATGGCGACCTAAAAACTGAAAGGTACTTCAAAGAAATCCGGGGGGGGGGGGGGGGGGGGTTCTCCTAACTTCATTCTTGTTCTCCATCTTCTTCTTGTCTCCTTTCCTCCCTTGTTCCTTTCTTCATGTGATCTTCTTTCCTTAGTTTTCTTGTGATCAAATGCCACCATCATGGCTATCGAAACACCTTTGTGGCTGCAAAGACACCTTCATGTCTGCAAAAACACTCGCATGTCTACAAAAAACACCCTCATGTCTACAAAACACCTTCATGTCTACAAAAACACATTCATCTTTGCAAAAATACCCTTCCACACATCACGTACACATCGACATGGCCATGTCAAGCATGGCAAATTCTACAGCATGGGGATGTCCACTATAACAAATGTCGGACACAATTCACGTCCGCACAGTCATCGACGTGGACATCACGTTGTCACCACATAGACGTCTCAAAAATCACGGTGATGTCCTCGATGACGTCTACAGGAACGCAGTTCTAACTCAAAAATCACCGGAAACTATGCTTACGTGGCAAACCACTTTACTCCTTCGCGGCTGACACGTCAGAATTTCGCGCCGCCACGTCAAAAAATGGCGGGTCCACGTGGTCCGCTACGTCACCATGGCAGCGATGACATCCTCCTCCCATGTGGCACTGCCCGGAAAAACTTTGCTGATGTGTCGTCGACGTGAGGTCCACGTTGCATACTTCACTGCCCCTCAAAATCACCCGGAGACGCGCGTGCTACGGAGATGTCTGCATGTTTTTTAGGATGTCTGCATTTGTTTTTGCTGCGTCTTAGATGTTCTCATGTCTGCACAACATCCTTTACAACGTCCACTTGTTTTTTTAGACATGATTCGGGATGTCACCTAAAACGCGGGATTCTTATAGTGTCCACATCCATATAAACCCAGCTCCAGCTCTTATTTACTTTAAACCCTAAGGTTTGAACATAAACTGTACGGCCCAGAGAACCTCTTCCAACACATTACACTGTACGGACAATGTAACAAACTTCAGTGATATCCGTTGATGCATAAAAAAATGTCCTTGGCCCATCGGGGGATCTCTCGATGCGTCAGTATCCCCTTTCCATTCTTTTGGAACGGCATGCTATCGGGGGATCTCCCGATGACCTTTTCACTTGAAATCACCATTGATGCGTCAGTATCCCCTTCCCATTCTGTGGGAACGGCAAGCCATCGGGGGATCTCCTAATGACCACTCTGCACATGTCCCTGGTCCATCGGGGGATCCCTTGATGTCTTGGTATCCCCTTCCCATCCTGAAGGTATGGCAGAACATTGAAGGATCTCTCGATGACCCACTCACTAGAAACCATATTTATAAAACATAAACTTATAACCAGGTAACCTCACCTTGGACAATAAACTGTATGGACAGTGCTATATTGCTTAGGTATCATATCCTTGGTCCATCGGGGGATCCCTCGATGTGTTGGTATCCCCTTTCCATCCTGTGGGTATGGTAGAATATTGGCGGATCTCTCGATGACCTCAGTGCCCTTTCGTGCCTCTGCTTTTTTCTATGGTACTCTAAGATAGTTGTTGTCCTGTAAGTAATGCGCATAGCCCTCCATGCGTGTGTATGAATCGAAGTCATCGAGACATCCCCCGATGATCCGATTTTCAAAACTGTTAATTGATTTGGAGCAGGAATTTGACCAACAGTGATGTATGTCTGTTCTACAGGAATCAACAAATAATGGAACCACCATTGGACCACAAGCCCGTGAAGCTGTTCCCCTTTGTCAATCACTGGATCCATGGCTACAATTTCGAGGGTGAATCAAATCCCAGCACAGTCTACTGCTGCGATAAGAACGTCACCGCATGGGCCATGTTGTGGAAGGATACGGCAGGAGGCTTGGCCGTCATTGTCCCCATCTCACCTGTGATTCGCGGATCCATTCCCCGATTGGATTAAACGTTCTCAAACTGAAAGGCCTTGATGCGGAGACAGCTATCATGGTGGTGGAGGAGAAGATGCCGAAGTCCGATCGGACTGTAATTTATGGACTAATCCTCGACCTTGGCAAGCTCAGCCTGAATCAGTGTGCATCCCTCACTGCCAAAGGGTTCATGTACCTGCCGGAGGATAAGGCGAAGTGGACTCTGGCACAAATTGAAAATCAGTGGAACCTAATTGACGAGGCGCAAAGTGAGTTTGCAGCTGCTGCTCCTGTTCCATCGCAGACTCCGACTGCGTCTACTCCTACCAAGACGCGGGGCACAAAAAGGAAATCTTCCTTGATCAATGACGGAGAAACTGCGGTGCCGGACATAGGGAAGGGCAAGAAGGGAAAGGGTGATGACAAGCTCACTCTCCAGCAGTGTGTGACAATGTCAGCTTCGGATATTGAGAAGCTGGACAAGACCAAGCAGACGGAGATGAAGAACCTGTACAGCGAGGCGTTTGAACCATTGTACAAGTGGGGCCACGAGAGGCTCAAGGATGAGAACGATGCGCCAATAACTGTGCATTTCTCAAAGCTGCACAGGGCCCCTCCAGGTTCAATCGTCTACCGAGGACTTGTTCCAGACAGGTTAAAAGCCTTGACGAACCAGGCGCGCATCGCTCCGAGGTACAGTGGAACAGATAGAGAAATCACTGTACTTCCACTGAAGAAGGGACCGTATGGACCGGATAAAAGCGTAGAGTTTTTTCAAAAAACCTCCGAAGAAGAATCAGATGAAGAGCTCCACGAACTTCTTCATCATTGGGGGCCAGCATACGGTTCAGTGTTAACGAGATCTCGTCGAGAGTGGGGAAATTGCTGGGGCTGACAAAGACAAGGCGTCAAAGTTCTCAATCATCCCAGTGTGGGCGCCCAAGCTTGAGCACATCAAGCTCATGCTCCTCTCACGTGTCCTAAACCAGGATATGGCAGGCCCACAGAAGGAGCACACATTCATGATGCAGGTGCTCCATGTCAGAATCAAGTGGAAAGAGTTGAAGTGCGCGATGCCAGCTTTACAGGGACGGCAGCACCCTATAGAGTTTCTGGTAAGTCTGTATCCCCCCCCCTCATCGAGAGATCCCCCGATGATCCGAGTTGTATATCTGTATATATGTATCAAAGTCATCGAGAGATCCCGCGATGATCCGAGTTAAAGAAATGTATATGGCCTCTTAGAGTATTCCTCGTACTTACCATCATCGGGGGATCCCCCGATGGCAACTTCCTTTGTCGGAGAGCTCTACTAACCCCTCCCCCGACGTGTGGTATGCAGCAATTTACTCAAACTCTCGCATCGATCTTCACAAACGTGAAGGAATCAGAGCTAAGGGACTGCAAGATATCGCTACTGTTTCTTGAAGAAGACACGGCCGATGACCGATGGGTGGAGATTGAGAAACAGTACATGAAGGGGAAGCTACCAAATGCGCAAGGGAATGTGCAGACTAACTATGACCTCAAGCGGAAGCCCTTTGTCCAGAACGATTTAAAACCACTATACGGCCTGCGCTCAGAGGATATCCATCACCTTGCTGACCTTGTGGAGAAGAAACAAATATCTGTGAAGGGATCGAAGGCCACCAAAGGTGATAAAGTGGCGAGATTACCGTCCCTTCAAACAGCAGCGGATAGGGAAAGACTGATCAGATGTATGAAGAACGAGTTGATGAACAACTATATTGGTTTTGAGCTTCCAAGCCGTAAGAGCACATACGTAATGTATCCTGCTGCAGAATGGGACGAGTTAGCCGATTCGAAGGGCAACGGTCGCGCGGAGCTGGAGAGCTGGCTGGATAAGGCGTATGCAACGGCTGCGGGGAAGAAGTGGTTGTACGACCGAAACAAGAACCTCAACAAGACGTCTGATCCTGCGGATGTTCCTGACTTTGTTAAGGTGATGTAGGACGCACACAACATGGTACAAGAGCAAGCAAGTCACTTATCGCACATCCAGAGGGGGTTCAATCAGAAGTACAAGTGCGTGCTTACGGAGAGGAGTAGGCCCGAGATTTCTGTCATTCTAGGAAGTGAAGAAGTGTATCGTTGGAGAGGAGGGGGAAAAGTACACATATTCATGTACTTCCTGTTTGATGCGATCGCTGACATGCCAGTGAAAGCTCAGGTGCTGGCCGAGAACACGCTGACTCGGATATTCGATCCTCTAGAAGGCCAGGAACTAAACAACACGCAGGTCTTTGCACGCTGAGGAGCAGTTCTCTTCACAGATGCGGCGGGATTCCATGCGACACTATTGCACATTGAAACGCGCACGAGGACAGCAAAGAGGAGGTTGTGGAACTGGCATGTGATCCTCTACGTCCCTTCCCGCAAGGATGGATTTCCCGAGCCGGAGCTGGGTTCTTCGAATGTTGTGTACATGATTTTCTGCTTCACTTATTCGCCAACGCAATCTCCGAAGGAATGCTTCGGGGATTTCTTTGCGGGGAAGAGGCCATTCGACGCAGTGTACCTGGCCAAGGACATTACGGAAACCATCCAGCAATGGAAACGACCTGGTCGACCAACGATTAAGCTGGCCGCACTTTCTAGACTCTTTCAACAGCACATCAAAGATAACATGGTACTCGTAAATGTCAACGGCGGGGCTCACTTCACCCTCCTTGGACTTGTAAGTACTCTGTCTGCACCCTTCGAATGCTAAAGTCATATTAGAAATTTCTCTTTCAGTGACTCGAATGCTTCCACTTTATTTCATACTTGTGCGAATAGGCTGTTTTTCTTGAGGCTTATTATGCAGATGTTCTCCATTTATAGTACTCGCGATATATGCACTTGTTCACTCACGTATATAGAATCTAAGTCAAAGGTCCTTCTCTGTTCTCAGCCTCAGTGTTTCCTCATATGTCTTCACGGATGCAAGATTTATCGGGAGATCCCTCGATGGACGGTTCACGTCTAGAATGACGATATAGGGGTTCTCAAATCATCGAGGGATCCCCCGATAAAACATGCACTTCTGTCCACATTTCCCGGCACTTCTGAACCCTTCCGCAATGAAATTGAACGTGACATTTGGTTAGAGTGTGCTGTTCGCATTTCATACATGTTCTTATCGCCTGCATGTCTACAGGAAAATGAAGCCATGGTCCTCGAAGTTGTCTTCTGTGTCGATGATGAGGAACACGCTCAGAAGACGTCGAAGCAGATATGGGACATACTTTACAAGGACGCAGTTGACCCAGATAAATTGGTAACCAATGATGGTGGTGACGATGGTGATGATGAGGCAGGCGGTGGAGAGGGTGATGATGAAGATGGTGTGGCTGCTGATGAAGTTGGCCGCGGACAAGCTCCGCCTGATGATTCTGAATCCAACTCTGACGACGAGGAGACGGCTTGCACCACGGTAGGTTTTCAACCTTAGGCAAGCCTACCCAATTTGGGATACCATGTTGTTTTCTAGAGTAGCGAAATCTAGCATGATCACTATCCTCGTATAGATGTTCTGTAAGAAACTGTACCATTCTGTAAGTATCATAAATTGCATACCATTGTGGAAAATGAAGTATTTTATCTTTTGAATAACGCTATTCATCTCCTAACCAATTATTTCATTCCCAAGGATTGTTTCAAGCTTCCTTAACTTAGCTATTCCATGTAACATCCCCCTCACAACTAAATTCCCTATTCTTGTGAGCAAGGCACCTCTCTTTTGTTTGCTTAGCACTGCACCTCGGGTTAACTTCCAAGGCATTGTAGTATTCATGTACCATATACTCGAACCCAATTTGTACTCCACTGCAGCTTTTCTTACCGCTAATGATGTCCTGCGCTCATATTGCAGGGACTGCTGAACTCCGCGCGCGTTTACGGTGGAGCTGCGTCAAGGGATCACACCGTTGACGATTCTCACGTGGGGGAGTCCTTGACGCCACGAAGCGATCCTGCCACCGTGTAGGGCAACACAAAGGACGTAGCTCGGTCGCTGCTGGATATGGAGACATTACCGGTGGATCACCAGACTCAGACTACGGAACCTGAAGGTGGCGCAGGAGACGTGGGAGAGGGTGCTGAGGGGCTGGATGACTTGGACTCTAATGTCCAGAACTTCGCTGCGGTTTCGCGAATGAATGAATTTGCACCAGCAGGAGAGGAGGACGTGGGAGTTGACAGGGATAGGGAGGGGACAGATAGGGATGCTGTGGACCCGGAATGGATTTCTCCTCTTCAAGCGCAGGAGACTAAGGGAGGAGTAGCTGGTACTCAGCATGAACCGTGCATCCCACCATCGGGAGATATCCCGATGACAAAAGGCACTGCACCTGATCCAAGCCATCACCCCCCCGTAGCTGAGGAGTGCAGTCCTCAGAGTTCGCAGTCCGTCACTCCTTCTGTGTTCCCATGCAGCCCCTCGCCTCCTCTCCACAGATTACATCTTCCGGGGAGACCCATCAGTCTCCGCCCGTGGCTCCTGACATGAACAAAGATGTTGTTGACGACACTCTGAAGGATTTAGACGCGTTCAGCCCGGAGAAGACGTCGTGCAACGCCGTGCGACGCGGAAGCCCCGGTGTGCGACGATGTGATGGCATGTGACGAGGTCAAAGACAAAGACGCGGAAGAGGAGGAGCTAAACTCGGATTTATATGAAGGGCTCCCAGACAAGGCACTGACGGAGGTATCCACCGAGCGAGATGTAGTCGTGGTGGAGAAATCTAAGGACACAGATCGTGAATGTCGCTCACTTGTGCTGGAGAAGCATTCGCAACGATCCCTTCCGCCAAAACTTCCAATGGGAACAACATCCGGCCCCCCGGCCACACGAGGCAAGGATAAGACTGGGCCTAGCACCGGAACGGGAGTCAAGGGGAAGGGAAAAGGCACCGGCGCTGAGAGAGAGCCTAAGGGAAAAAGCACTCTAGCAGGAGTTCGTGCTAGTCTGGACAAACAGGTAAGGCAGCACATATCCCAGCGAGGGAATTACACCCCACCCTCTCGCAGCGCTAAGCATCTTGAAGCAAATAGACAGGCTCAGGACTTCGTTTACAAGGACTATAATGATAAAATCCCATTTAATAATAATTTTGAAAAAAAACCTTCACCAGATTCCGACGTCTAAGACGGTGGGCATTTCATCGGAAGGACAAGATCCGAATTCGGACGACAGTGCGAAAGGTATCTAGTTGGACTCTAATTGTAGGACTGATAATTTTACTGTCCTCAGATTGGACATGTGTAGATCGTGTAGTGTCTCCCGTAGATGCTTGAGGAATTTAGTAAACATCTGCATCGAGGCATCTCCCGATGCTGAATTCTGATGAGACATTTTTCCAGTGGACATCTATATCGAGGGATCTCCCGATGCTGAATTCTGATGAGACCTTTTTCTGTTGCATTTTCTAGGGCCCCCTCTCCCATCCTCCGTTCTAGCAAAGGTGATCGGAAAGGTACCCGGTCGAAGGTATTCGGTTGTACTAGACTTAAACGGGGTTCTCGTTCACCGTGGGAATTTTGTCAAGGGAAAAAAGCGCCCTATAATGATCAGACCTGGCTGCCAGGAATTCCTGAACTGGCTTCATAATCAGGCAATGGTAGCCTTTTGGACCAGCATCGCACCTAGGAATATACCTCAAACTCTTCCTGTTGTTCTTCAGGGCACCTCCTTACAGCTGCCAGATGTGCAGGTTCTTAGCCAGAACGATTGCATACGTTCGTCATACGAGGAGTCGTCAAAACCAGACAAGCCGTTCTTTCTAAAGGATCTCCGTGTCTTTGCTAAGTTGTTGGTATTGGAGTCCGTTGAGGAAGTCCTACTTGTGGATGATAGTCCACAGAAGAACCTTCTCAACGATCCTCATAACGCTGTCCACCCCCCAACCAGGTCCGGGGATGGTGATGATAGGTTTCTTACGATGACACTGAAACCGTGGCTGGAGGGTCTATTCAGATCAGGGGAAGCTGTCACAGAGTATGTGAAACGGGCCCCGCTTTCGTTTGGTCACTTCCCCATCGACCGGTCGTCGGACTTGGCACTGAAGATATTGAGGGGCGCTGTAGCTTAGTACAAATGACTTTGGATTTTGGAACACTCATTTTATTCACGGTTCTTTATTGTCAATACTTACATTCTCTCACATGACCATTTAATGAAGCGAAGATTGTAGTTTAGTGCAAATGACTTTGGATTATGGAACACTCATTTTATTCAGAGTTCTTCATTGTCAACACATACATTCTCTCACATGACCATGTAATGAAGCTGTAGCTCCCTCATGTTTGACAGCAAAATGAAACAAACCAAGTTCCTGAAAATTTGCATTTGTCTTCCTGAATGCAATGGAGTTCTGGAATTTTGAATTTGTTTTGTTTTAAAATCGCTTTGCTGTGGTAATACTCTTTCAAGGCATGGTCTGACCACCTTTGTGTGCCATGGCGTTGGGACGCGCCATCGAGATATCCCCCAATGAACTATGTTAGCGAATTCGTCATTTACAAACATCGGAAGATCCCCCGATGTTTAGTCTCAAAAGTAGAAATGTCCTGATATTTTTATTTCAACTGTGGAGAAGGCGATAGTTCTCTCGGTTAATGGCGCCCTGTGCTTCGAGGATTATAAAGGATTCAGCCCGCCGTTGCTGGACTTAGGGAATGTCATTTGCCGTCCTGGAATTCGACCGTTCTTTCGAAAGCTTCTTGAAGATTTCCATGTCGGAATATGGTCATGTATGCCCCCATCCCGCTTGGACCTTGTCTTAGCGCATCTGCTTCCACTGGAGCTTAGATCGCAGTTAATTTTTGTGTATGGTCAAGACAAGTGTGTTCGACAGAAGCCTTATCCATTCTTCCAGAAGTTCCTGCAACGACTTCGTATGGATAAAAAAACTCGCAGGTTTTGCAAACCGGGTAAGGTTCTCATGGTAGATGACTGTGAATGGAAGAATGTAATGAATGGAAATCATTCCTGCTATTTCCCGACTCCTTGGAAGGGTGAAATGCACCTACCTAATCCGCGAAACGTCATACCAGACGTCGGCACAGCCTTACTTCCATTCATTATGGATTTGGTTCATTATGACTCCGTTACTGAGTTCCTTCAGAAAAGTCCCATGGATGGGGAATTATGTAGGAGATCACTTAGGCAATGGTACACCAGGAGAGTAGAACAGTAGACAATACATACAATGAATTGCTTACAATCACGTGTCCCTATGTATCACAATGTATTAGTGGTAATAATATGGCACTGTTCATTCGAATGACTTTCAAGACAATACCTCATATTTATGTAACCCGTTTTTGTAATGTAAATGACTATCTCACCATCATCGGTCTATGTGTATTATTTGTAATGTTATATTACTTAGTTTGTCCATACCATTTCACTCGTGCAATTGTGAGATGGCTGTTGTTCTTCCGGAAGACACCTATAACGGGAAATCTCCTGATCCATGGTTTTGCAAAACACACATTATTCATTACATTACTTTGTCCATACATTTGTTCTTCCGGAACGGCACTATATCGGAAGATCTCCTGATCCATGGACTTGCAAATCATACAATGTTCTATACATTACTTAGTCCACACATTTCCCCCGTCTTGGAACAACTCTATATCGGAAGATCTCCTGATCCAATCATTCAAACAATACACTATTCATAACAATGGGGGAAGGTTTTATTAAGCCCCTTTCATTTTCCTTTGCTTTTTCTGGACGATCCGTAGTCCATAATTCAATGAATAGTCCACAATTAGTTAAATATAGCGTTTTTCTTGTTGAGTGGGGTTTAAGATTTTTTTACAATATGGGACATAGTTATTTTTACAATATGACCCATAGTAAATTACAAAGTATTGGGGTGAGAGCTCGAAGTCGGTCATGGAAAGGTGGTTTAGGAGCTCGTACCGCGGAAGATAATTTTGGAAGAACTACATCTCGTAAAGAGAAGTAGACTAAAGGTGAAGTTGAAGCTTGTTGCACAAATATGAACACAATTATGTTGAATCGAAGAGACCTACACATGGCAAATTGCAGCGGGAGTTTTGAGCAAAGGAGGTGAATAAGAGACCTCGGAGGCAGAAGAATGCATTTCTTCGAGATGCTAAACAATGCAAAACCAAGATGGATACACTACAATATCAATACACGAATAAGAAGCTTAAAGAGGAGAAGAGTGGGTCAGGTTCTGTTGATTGGAAGGATTCTTTGATGCAACTTGACAAGATCTTGGACAGCAACCCTAATACCGTGGGTCTTGATGGAGCTCTTAATGCAGGCAAGAAAGCTTCGAAATTGGACCAAGATTTAAATTAAAATCCTCCCGAATTAGTGAATGAAATGAAAAAAGAAGTCAAACCAGAAGATGGAGTAACTGGACAAGAAATCAAAATATCCAAGAAAGAATCCAATGAAGGTAAGCTTAAACCTTTTGAAAAAACTTACTTGGAACAAAATCAAAAAGCTATGATACTTTATGTAAATTAAAAATGGATAGACAAGAATTGGAAAGAGGAAGACAAGAATTGCAAGAAGCTTTGGTGGTAGCCATTGTGGGAACTAATGAGAAGGAGGAAAAACTAGAAGATCAAGACAAGAGTGGAAGTGTGGGAAATAAAAAGCGGAAAAAGATAGAATATGAAAACATTAGTGGAGATCAGGGTTTTCGAAAAAGACGTCCGGACGTCCAACCCGAACGTCCTCCGTCGCGGACATGGCGTCTCCGACACTCCAGAATTACGTCACAGTAATAATTTTGCGTCCCCGGAGGTGTAAAAAACTTACCAACCGTCCGATCGGCAACTCCCGCCACGCGGCCGCATCTCGACCGTCGAATCGCGGTGACGGCCGATGACACGGCCGCCCTTTGATCCGACGGCCACGATGCGGCCGTTTAGGCCCATTGCGAGCCGTCGGATGTGCGCGGTCCGCCTCGAACGTCCGATCTCGCGGCCGTCCCCGCTGCCGTCCGAGGGGACGGCCACGGGGACGGCCGCGGGATTGGACAGCCCAGATCGTTCCTCCGCCCGATGGCGCCGCCCGATCGCTCTCCTCATTTTTTACCTTTTTTCTCCAAATTTTGCGTGAGGCTGCTTGCTATTGGTGGGGGATTTGCTCCTTCTTCGTTGGGTATTCTCACTGGGAGGGAAGGGGTCACTTTATTTGTGGGGGGGGGGGGGGGGGACTTTTCAAATTATTAAACGGTTTTTTTCAATACCTTTTGAATTTCAATTGCTTCGATTAGTTTTTGTGGGAATTGATGGTTCATTTGGAGTTGCGTATTCGATTGCTTGAAGCCTTGAAGGCTTTCCACGATGCCAAAGAACAAGAAGCAGAAGAATGTGGGAGAATGGGCGGACAAATACGATGACAAACTGAATTTACGTTGCAAGGATGTTGTTACGGCATTCATCGTGAATTTTTAGCGTCGGAACACCTTTGCTTCCGTGAACAGTTGTTACGTTTGGTATGAGGAAGATGGGCCCAAGAAATTCAAGTCAGAGATGGAGCAAAAGATTATGGATCATTTGATGCATCCACAATGGGATTCCGAGAGACAGAAGCCCGGTTATCTTCATTTTGTGGAACCGCATGCACATGATGCGTTATGGAATGCTCGTGACGTTGTGTCTAAGTATGCAAGGGAGCATAGGGTGGGAGACGAGGCCTTCAAGGATGTTATTTCAAAGGCAGATTGCTTCCAGAGACTAATGGCGCCCCAGAGCTCAAGAAAGCATCGATGGGCGTATGTTAAATGGTGGGATTCTTTGATTAAGAGGGAGACGACGGCCGACATACGTAGACGGAATTTGATAGTGCTGACAGACTTCGCAATTGTCCATTACTTGGACAAAGAAATTCAAAGAGGTGGTTATGCTACCATATGTAGGGTTTGTATTGAGGGAAACCCCGAAATCCCACCATTTTGGGAGTTTGCTCAGAAACGGCCGCTCAATTGGTCTATGAGGCCGGATTTGGCACGTCTAGACCACAACAATGAATCTCTTGCGATAAGGATTCCCCATCCTGGTGTCATCCGCTTCATGGCCATTCATCAGTTATAACATGTGAGATTCATGTACTGGTGGAACAGAGGGACCCTCCGGGCCATGCTACAGAGGGACAATGAGGCCCCGGGTGACCTCCACATCCACTACACCTTCAATAGGAATCCAGAGGACAGTCTGATTCAAGGAAGGCGTCTCCGACTTTTCAGAAGTAAGCGTACAGGGCTTGCTTGGGCAGTGTGTAACATCATATATGCTGTGCACAAATACGGTTACCTCCACAATGACTTGTCACTAGACAACATCTTACTTCACTTTCCGGAAGATGAGTCCAAGATCTACATCGGGGTTTGTGATTGGGACTTGATGACAAAGATAGAGGAGAACAAAAGGTCGCATTGGGTTTTTGAGAGTGCCCATCAGATGGAGGAGACTATGAGAAGGCGATACTAGGTGGATCCTCCTGTGGTATACGTACACAAGGAAAGCCAAGATATTCAAATCATTCCAGATTTGACGGCTGCATCGGAGGATTTCGCAACCGCGAAGATTGCGGCAAAGATCAACAGGGGCAAGATGTGCATGGCATACCACGAAGCGGATCCAGTAGAAACACGCCATTTCAAGAAGATCGGAGACCTTGCAACAGTTTTCGAAGGTTGTCTTGATAGAGTTTGCCAAAACAACAAAGGAACGGTGGGTAGACTCGGACATCTTATTAACCGTATCAAAGATACACACAACTGGCCCACTCCCTTCGAGCACTACCGCGTGGGTTACTGATATGGAGAGACATATCTACCTTTCCGAATTCCTATAATTTCATAATGTTTTTTTTGTTACCGGACGGCGGGCATAGCTCTCAGTAGTGAATAGTTATATTTAGATTCTATATTATGATGAGATATTGGAATCTCAAGTTTTGTACATCGGTCAATATTTTGTTTATAAAGTTTATTTGCATTTGGTTCAAATTTGGCCTCGTGTACTGAGATTGGTCTATTTCTGCCTCTTGTATACTTTGGAAAAAGTATTTGCTCCACACATCCACCTAAAAGTTGATAGTCTCAATTCTAATTATGACAATGATGTGATATGTGAATTGTAACCAACATGCTTCGTAGATTTTAGTCTTAGAAATATTGGCATAACTATACTGAAGTTATTTTTATGAAGACAAAACCATACGGGCCGCAGAACATGATTGCTCATAATTCCCGGTACAAACTAATAGCTTCTTACATAAATATTGATCCCTCGATAAGGATCATCCCTAATATTCTTATTAATGTAGAAAATATATATTTGAAATTAATTGTGCTTATGTGTCTTGAGAATTAGAATCTTCAACTAATCGTAACCCATGTCAATGGTAAGTTGTCATTTAAAAAATAGTGATATTGATAACAAAGTACAGTTAGAAGTCCGTCAAAAGAAGATTAAAAAGACAAATTTATTTAAAATCTCGAAACAACTACAATATAGAAGACCTGTTAGACAACACAACTACCCTCTATTCCACTAATTCTATGTTTTTCATTTGAAATATGTGGCACGTGCCAATTTACTCAAGTCTATACATCTTATACCACAACCTACGAAACTTCAAACTAGGTCCACATAATGCTTGTAACCGTAACCTTAGGCTGTACTATGTGATGCTCACATTAATGACTCGGTACGCTCCGGTACTGTAGAATGTACCATCATCCACCATGTTCTAATAGTCTCTCGTCCACCCTAATCCATTGTAGTCATATGGATGAACCCAGTTCCCATCATCAAGGAGTTCGCTTGGACCTCCTCAATCGTAGGTTTCTTGTGGCCCGTGCCTTGTAGAATTTGTCAAGGCTCTCAAAAGTCTATCTTTCTCCTCCATCAATGTTTGATTATCCCGTTTAAGGTGAAACGCATGATTCTCCATCTGTTGTACATAATTTTGCCATCCCTGCAAGTAATTATCCTCCATGATGATGGTTCGTGTTCCCATCCAAACTCTGCTACGCAATTAGGATCATTTGTAGCGGATGGATCTAAGTCGTGTTTCTTTTTTGGAGTTGACGATCCTCTCCGGTTGTTACGAGGCATGGCAAAAGTCGGCTAAGCGAGTACTTGTAAATACCGTGTACTGAACCAACCTTGTAACAATGGCTGTAACTTCTCCCCATTGTAAAAAACATGATTTAAACTCGTATAAATCTAATGCATAAGGAACAAAACAAAACCCCAAAACGCTACATAGAAACCGTAGGTATGAAGCACTAGTTTGTTGTTTTCCTAATAACCAACAAACGCTGCTGATAACCTTGAAAACAATCCCATGAAACCCCGTGCGGGAGTAGAAATAGCTTAGAGGAACGCAACAGAGCTGAAGTAAATCCAGCAAACCCCTAGACGGCCGCTTAGATCAAACGACGAGCCTACAACGGCCGTTGGATCTCGGCCGATGGAGAATCCAACGGCCATAAGTGGTCCATCGCGGGACCGGTCCCGGCCGTTGGGGAGCACGGCCGCGACTGGTCGTGCGGTCGCGACCGCTCCCCCGCGAGTGCGTGGGCGAACCTCCGCCTCGCGGTTGCAACGGCCGACCGCGCGGACCAAGGCCTCCCGGACCGCGTGGTCGGCCGCGGCCGACCCTGAGGCGAGGGGCTGGTACCGCAGGGACGGCGTGGCCGACCCTGCAATCGGGGGGCGTTGGCCGCAGCCGTAGGATCTTCCCGGCGGAGAAGATCCAACGGCCGTGGGGGAGGGGGGGGGGGGGTCCAAGGAACTCCCCTTCTCTTGGGTTTTCTTACCTCTCCTCCCGTCCTCTTTTCCCCTACCCTCTTTGCTCCTCCTTGTCCCAAACAATTTGACATGGGATTGTTTGGACATGGTATCAGCTCCAAAAAGGAAAATTCAGACATATCCTGGATATTGTGGGGAATGTCCTGAAGATCCTATGATGAATGAGGTGGGGTCGATGTTTAAAATCGGGATCTAATCAACTATGAGATATTTTGGTTCTTTGGGGGTCGATAACCCCCTAGGATTTACAAATAATGTGTACACGTTTATGAAGAAGAATGTATATTCTATTGAATGTAAAGAACCGTAAACATTGTGGGTATACTAAAAATTTTTGTAGCAATATTCCTATAAAGAAACACACGAACTCATGTTTTAGCAACAAATTAACATTTTATAGTAACAAATCGGAAGAATAAATGCCAACAACAAAATGAAAAAAAGGAACCTCGAGGTCAAAATGCATTGAATGTAATTCACCACATAAATTCATGTACACACATATTTTTTCTTGCGGTGCAAACTATGTTTACATAGTTAAGAGTTTTGCATTTAAATTTTATTGTTTTCGTAAAACTAAGAGAAAAATAATTAAAGCTTATTTTCAATCAGTGGTACACATTTAAAATTTATATATAGGTTCTTGTACTCTAATTTTTTATGGAATGTTTTCTCGCACTTTTATTTCTTTTATTTTACATACTCCCATACTTTAGTATTTTAATAAAATTAATAAAAACATAAATAGTAGTTTAGATTATGAGATGAAAGAGAGATAATAAGAAACAATAAAAAAATAAAAAAATAAAAAAAATAAATAAAAACATTCAATTGTCTTGGAAAAATGGAAATCTGGGAAGGAATAAAATTCAAATCATTGTTTTTATAACCAATTCTAGTTTCTCACGCCCATTTTTGAGTTATATGAAAAATAAAAAAAATTAAAATTGACATGTACAATACATACTATTGGAATATATGTTTCTACATATTCACTCAAAGTAAATAGAAATATAAAATTGGAGAACAACTTGTATAGTATATATGTAGAAGAATAATCACATACTTGTACACAATGAGTAAATTAAACAAAGACGAGAAGTCAGAGAGACATATAGTGTACCAAGGATAAATCGAAGAGGTACGATGTGAAATACTTGGAAATACAGGTATGAAAATGAATTAATTACACGAGAACGTTTAGTAATAGAGCATAGTTTTAGGAATAAATATATTATTAAGATACTAAGAATATTGATGAAAAATGTTTGGTAGGGTGGTATTGTACCGAAATTGTAAGTACATAAATTAATCAACAAAAGACGGAATAAGAAGGTTGAGGATCGATATCAATTTAAGAAATTTAACGACGACAGGAGTAATATTAAAAAAGTACTTCTGGCTATAATGGGAGAGAGTGTGAAGTAGAAGAATATTCATAAGCAAAAAAATGAGGGAACCATCAAAATATAATAAGAGAAATATAGAGGTAGAGAGGGAAATAAGCAAAATTATAATTATTAAAATAAACAAACGACGGCCATGATGTACTGATACATGGAAGTTTAAAATATATATATTAAAGAGGGATATAATAGTCAATAGAAACTAAAGGAGTAGGATAATAGAGTGCTGGAATTGGAAGTATAAATTTAACAAATGGAGGAGTGCAACAAATGATAAAGGAATATTGAAATACAAAAATAAAGAGTGGTTTCGTGAGGGTTAGAATTCTATAGGTAACTGAAGGAGTATATTGAAAGAGTGGCAGATGTAGAGGTTTACAATGAAACAATGAACGGATTTATATATAATGATAATGAAATGTTTGAAAGGCCATGAACGTAACGAGGGGGATGAATATCACCTTCAAAAAAATAAAATCAAGATAGGAGAGTAGTGGAGTGGGTAAAGGAAGGCAAAAGAAACAAGAAAAAACAAGCTCGAATGATGGAGGAGCATGTGAAAGAACCAAATATAAATACATATTCAAGATCTAAGGAATTTAAGTACATGGAGAACAGGTATGGTGGAAGAGTGCTAGAATTAGTAAAATTTTATTGAACATAGGTCATAGAGGAAATAAATTGAAAAAGGAACTTTCGAAATGAAATAAAAGAAAGAAATTCAACATTAACATTTCAAGAACTTCAAGGGTTACAGTGGTAGAGTAGACGAATTACACGTATAAAAAAAGGGCATAACATAGAGGAGAAAAAACATAGAGAAATATAGAGAATAAGTAAATGAAAAACGGATTTGAGAGTGGAAATTGTATAGAGGGAGGAATGTTAAAAATACATAAAGAGAAGGGAACCCGAATTAAATTGAGAAGATGAAGCGGTATAGTGAAAGAGAAGTAGAAGTTATTCTGTTTTGAAGGAAAAACGAATCAAAGCAAGGAATATGAAGATGGAGGACTATTAAGATTAGAAATTCTGAAACGGGTTTAAGTAGGTTGGATTTTATCAAAGAACTTCTCGAGTGGGATGGTAGACTGTATGAAATTTATGGAAAAAAAAAAAAAAACGAATGATATAAATAAATGACACATTCATTAAGCTGGTGGGAGTGTACAAAATAATGACTCATTGAAAAAATTTGACGGTTTGCATACCATGACGTCTTTAAATTCATGTTAACATTAACTGCTATTCTGATTTAATATTTGAAATGAAGGGGTGGGGGGGGGGGGGGGGGGGGGAGAATATCCCGCGGCCACGACGGCCCCATTCCCGCGGCCGTCCACGCGGTGGGAGCGAGGTCGCGGCCGTGGGCTGTCTCCGCGAGGGGCCGTCCGCGGAGACAGCCCCTCGCCCACGGCCGTGATCGAACAACCGTCGCCGCGGAGACGGCCCCGATCGGACGGCCATAGGCCATCGCCGATTCGCCCGTCTCTGCGGCTCTCTCCGCGCGCACGGCCGCCATCGGACGACGACGGCGGCGGAGACGGCCACGATCAGACGGCCGCTGGCCGCCCATGGGGGGCCGTCTCCGCGGCCATCCCCTCGGCGACGGCCGCCATCGGACGGCCGTCACCGAGAAGACGACCCGATTGGACGGCCACGGAGGCACGGACCTCCGCGGCCATCCCCATGGCCCCCGACCCGACGGCCCTAAATGGCCATCGTCAGGTTTGGGACGACGGCCATTGACAGCGGCCGTAGGGTCGGGGGCCAACGGCCCTAGGCTTGGAGGGACGGCCGTAGGGTTGGGGGCCGTTGCCATATATGGCGCCGGTCGTCTTCCTTTTCTTCATTTCATTCTCCTCAATAGTCCCCCTGTGCTTGCTACAGTTTCCCAATTTACTTGGAAGCTTGTTGGGCCTACGGTATGAGGAGATGGGGGTCCATTTTCATTGTTGGGGGGGGGGGGGGGGGGGGGGGGAGGTTTTGAATTTTTTGTGTTCGTTATTTTGTAAACCGTCATTTATCAACTCCTTGTTTTCTTTAAAAAAATACCATAATGTTTTTGTTTAAAACGAGGTTACAATGGCGGATCCGCAACATGATGAGATTGGAGGAACCGGGAAGAGGAACAGGCCGAACGGAGCATGCCTCAACTTTTCATGAGAAATCCTAGACAACAAAAGCATCTTAGCGGAAGAAGGCTGGGAATCTGTGGGGGACATTTACTGGACGCACAAGGAGTGCAAGACGTATGTGAAGATGTATCACATTGATAAGTTGTGGCCCCGAGAACAACACGATTTGAACACACGGAGTTTTAGCTGCAAGCCTTGGTCATGCATGGATGACCATTTCTTGCATCACGCATATGAGGTCTGGACTACTCTGTTTCGGCACCGTAAGCCTATCAAAGGCCATTTCAATTATACCATTTTGTTTATGGTATATGCTGAGCTAATATTGAAGCGGTTGGTTAGTTGGTGTACGTACCCCACTACGAATGACAGGCCGCTCCAAATTGGATGGATGGTAAGAGACATTCCGGATTTATATTTGATCGATCCTTTGCAAGCGAAGAATGTCATAGCGGAGTTCCAAAAGGGGCAGTGGCCACCTCTGAAGAGTCTATCGAAGAATGAGGTTCAGAATTTAGAGAATGAAATTTCACACCGTCTGGAGGAAAAGAAGCCCGTTGCCATTGCCAATGTGATTGCAAGGATGTTCCCAAATGCCACGGAAACCAATGTCCGTGTTATTCCTAGAGCAGACTTGGGAATCACGGTGGAATCTTCCAATGATTCAAAGGGCAAGGCAGTCGTGGATGAGGTGGAAGTTTAGATGGACAATGACTGTTCGACACATCTTAAGGCCGCGGCAGCTGGATGCTCCGTCCCTCGTTCAGTGGACGATGGTCCGAGTTCCTTGGCAATAGTACAAGTGCCTACCGAAGAGGATAGTCCAAAGGATGCAGTTCATTCCATTTCAAACATTATGAGGATGATGAAGTTGATGCCGAACAGCAAAACATTGAAGGAGTTACTAGATTTTAGCATTAAATGGACAGAGGTGTGCTCAGATGAATGGCGTGGGGGCTTAGACAATACCACTGAAGGAGGCGTTGTAGGAAAAACCACGGAGGAAGTGCAACAAATTCATAATGTGTTGAAGATTGCACACACCCTGAAAGAAGGGGCTTCCGTATTAGGCGCTTTGGCACCAAATCTCATAAACATGGCTCATGCATTTGGAAGTATCACTCCGGGCATGATACACGGTGTCCTCGGCTTTGAGACTTTGCTATCTTCCATTAAGCCTCTTCTGGAAGCCCATGTACAATTAGGCGAAGAGAACGTGGCGCTGAGTAAGGAATTAATGGAGGCAATGCAAATAATCGAGAAATTGACAAAAAGGTTGGACAAGGTGAAGAAGAATTGGAGTGTACAATTGGAAGAGTGCGAGAAGTAACACCCGAAAGATAAGGAGAAAAGCAAAATAGAAGAAGTGAGGCCTTCGGTGAATTAGGAAGCGGTGAAGGTGGAAGAAAAGGATCATGTATGATTCAAGTACTGAGCGATGATGAGGATTCCGATGACCTTCTCATTTCGAAATTCTCAAATAAAAGTGGAGATGGGGCCACACAAGAGATGGCGTCTCAAAAGTCTATAAGGACATGTGGTCCAGTTCCATTGAACATTGGCTCTAGCCAAGCAACACCAAAAAATGAGGACAGAGGAAAGGGGCCAATGGATGATTAAAAAGAAGTAGACATTCTTTAACGGGATTTGGAGGTGGCTAGAAGGAAAAGAGACGAGGCCCGTACAGAACTGGAGAAGCTGAAGACAACTATACAGATGGTAGTCGACACACCATGTTCCACAAAGGCATTATCGTGGCTTGGTTGGGTCCACAAACTGCGAGATAAGGAGACAATAGTCTCTAGAGCACAACAGGACATGAAGAAATGTGCAATTACTTCTCTGAATAATGAAGAAGCTATCCAATCATCTTTACATAATTATAACGAGGCAGCAGCTAAGGGCGGCGAGAATGCAACAAAAATCACAATATGGCGCGATGTAGGAGAAATGATGGAGCGCACATTACATAGTTCAAAAAATAGGGGAGGGGTCATTGACTGGGCACTAGAGGTTGAGGAGGGGTGGATGCCGTACGATGTACTATCATCCCATTTGGATGAATCGAAACGTGTGGTTATCCATACTTGCAAACCGTCTGAGGAATATTCGAAGGAGACGTGTCCCATCTGTCAACAATATTTTGGGCCGGAGGGGGCCTTTGAGATGGGACATTGTAATCACAAGTTCCACATAACCTGCATCGCGAAGGCTGCTTTAATCAACAAACAGTGTGTTATGTGCCACTCCCCAATTAGTTCACGTTTTTACGAGATGCTGTGACTACAACACGTAATGCCGCCTGGGCATGAGTTTGATCGGTGGAATTTACCACTAGACCAACTACCTAAGAAAGAGGTGAATTATTTTGATTGGGGCAAATCACTTGCTTGGAACCCGGAGACAATGACTCACCAACTCTCCACGACGGGCAATGTCGAATTGGACGATCTTTCATGGATGACACACGACTATGAGATGGAGATGATGGCACGTGAAATTCCGGATGGTAAGGAGCGAGAATTTTTTTGTAGGAACTTCGGTGGACATTGGAATGTACATGGCAATTGCTTCTTCCGGTTTCCAAAACCAGAAGTTGTGGTAGATGCTGACGGTAAAAGAAGAGAAGTAGAACGGGACTATGGGCAACTTGATGAGTAGAAGATGTACGACAGAACCCCGGTTGGGAGGGCACTTGTATTGAGCAAACTAGAAGAAGCCATTCAGCATCGTCGCACTATTACAGAGGAATCCTTCAAATATTTGGACCTAGACTACTGGGTGATCATTAAGAAGTCTGACGATGCTCTTCAGAAAATAGTTTGCGACTAGAGAAGGGCACTTCGTGCGGAGGATAATTCCTCTCGTTGGTCACGCAATAGGATTGAGAAGATTGTGCAAGAAACAGTAGCCAAGATTGAAAAGGCAAAGGAGTTGTGGGACGGGAAGAATTCCAAGAAGCGCAATCAGGACGGCCCTTATGAAGATGACCGTGAATGGGGGGAAGATAATCGTCGTTCGTGAACGCGTGGAAGAAGAATATCGATCGGGGGGTACAATTACACATCCAAGCCAGCGACGCCAAACTCGGAGGTCAAATGCAAACAATGAACGTTGAGTAGAGTATATCGTTGGACATGGTACCTGCATTACTTCGGTTAATGTGACAATACACTGGGTGATAGTCGTATTTAGAGCAGTATATATATTGGTTGCGTAGCCGGGTGTCTGGACTTTACTCTACCTCTATATGTACTTGCAAAAATTACTTCTCGTTTTAATACAATTTCATTTATGTTTACTCGGAGTTGCATTTGTGTTGAAAGAATTGTTAGTACTTAGATGCATCGAACTTCATATGTAGATTTTGTACATTCATTACGAGAAAAAAATTGTGTGAAGTACAATCAAAGTAAACATAAGTACACAACGTGGAGGACAATATTGAAGAGGCAAGCACCATCGCTTAAATGTATATAATATGATCATGGTTTCTAGAAATGGACATTCATAAAAGAGTGGCATTCTAGGGTGGTGCAATAGAAATGTTGCCTTCTAACTATCGTGCGCAATCATGCCACATAATCGTTGTCGTCCTTCACTTGGGCCCCACTAGGACCGGATGAATCGTCATCGTCAACGCCATCGATCTCGCGTACCTTCTTCACCCTCCCCTTAGTCTTCTTCTTTGAGTCAACTAGGTACATGAATTTCTTTGGGCCATTCGCAACATCCAAAGGAGTTTTTGGCTTCCCTGGATTGAAAGGCAACACCTTCTGAGCCTTATCTTCTGCCTTCTGCTTGGACATGGTTCTAGCAGTGGGCTTATCGGGAAACATGTCCGGTTTTCCCAAAGCCAACTTTGGGCCAAAGTGCTGCCCATTTGGAACTCCTTCATCAGTAGAGAGAATGTCAGGGTCGGCTTGTCGGGTTTGGGCCATCCTCTTTGCGAAATTGTTCTTGCATAGCATACACTGAATTATCTCAGTCTTCTTCTTCTCCGCATCGATCACATGAACTTTGGTATACCATAGTGAATAACTTCTAAACGCCATTCCCGCACTTGATAAATCGACACGTAAAAACTTCAAAAAATCGGGGTAACAAGTCCTCAAGAGAACTAGAGCCTCCAAAGAAGCTCCAATTCAACACACTTCTGAACGCCACCGTTCACCATGGAACATATACACATGTATGTTAGTGCCACTAGTAGCACATGGATTACAATTCAGAAGTGTAGTTCCAACTTTCAGGAGGGTTCTTTTATACCCGTCCCAAGAAATGGCAGAAGGTGGGCCCTAAACATCAAGGGAGGACGGCCGTCGCGGCTGTAAGTCAAGCGAAGGGCCGTCGGATCATTGGCTGACATGGCCATCGCCGCCAACGGCCCCCCCCCCATGCGGCCGGAGCAGGCCTCCCCCGTCCCTCCCACCGCAACCCCTCCCACGCGTTCACGATCATGTTTCACCCGGTGTAAAACATCTTTGATTGATTTTTTTTTTCTAAGTCACAGGACGTCCTGGGGCGCTGGCTGACATCCTGAGTGTCCCGAACGTTCGTGACAACCCTGCGTATTACGCTTATCAAAAGATGCGATTCAAAATGTTTTGTTCATGTCACATTCATCATACCGGTTTTATGATCTTGTCTTGCATTTGGATATCGGTAATTCGCGTGAATGTTGCAGATGAAATTGTCGACCTCTGAAAGGTGGTTACCAATAGGCGCCGGCGCCAAATCAATATCTCTGTGAGAACATATAATTAGCAGCTTTCATATCTTTTAATGTGTATGGCCCTTCTACTGATCTATACCGGCCGTTGTCCTTTGTTTGCATAGACTAGTTTTGAATTGGGTAATGATGCTCCTAAGCATCTTGTTCTCATAGTATATGGTTGAAACCTTTGTTATCATAGAGTAGTTTGGAATTGTGTAATAAACCTCCTAAGCACCATGTTCTCATAATATTTGGTTGTGATTGAACGAGCACTGCGTCTAAAGGTACTTATACGATTCAACATGGAAATGGCATAGTCATTGAGTACTACATTGTTCTGCAGTCTTGGCCGATTGTATTAAATATGCTAGGCATAACACCATATTAATTAATTTGGGAACAATGGGTGAATTTGGGACATTGGAACAAAACTGCGTCGTTGAATATTTCTCGCACGTTTTGTAATTTCAGACCCATCTCCCTCCAAACTCTGTCCTAACCTATTCATTATTTGTTAGCATACTATAAGCCCATTCATTATTGAGTTTCATAATGTTATAGTTCCTAATCTATATGAAAATTTATAGGATAAGACCTATTTTAAGAATACTGTTGCTTTGAAAGGAGAAT
Organism: Ceratodon purpureus; assembly: GCA_014871385.1. Lineage (NCBI taxonomy): Eukaryota > Viridiplantae > Streptophyta > Bryopsida > Pseudoditrichales > Ditrichaceae > Ceratodon > Ceratodon purpureus. Next base: position 62,236,749 of record CM026426.1, on the reverse strand, counting down.
GTAGAAGAAATAATATACGATTGGTTAAGTGCTTAAACACTCAATATTCCAGAGAGCTCTAAATGAGATCCATTGCATAGATCAAATGGTTTTTAAAACATCTCAATTTCATACTGAATTTTCACCAACTTCGAAAACCTCTTATTCTCCAAAACATCTTTTGATGTATATTAATGTAATATGTAGTGCACACACTTTCCCCAATGTAGGCTACTCTCATCATATGCACTACATATCATATATTACAAGAATCTAACTAGCATCAGACCAGTGAATAATCCCTGCTGCTACAGCTGCCTTTCTTTCTTCATAAATCCTCATAAGAACACTTCTATTCGATCTAGTACTTCCAGGTGGCATTGGACCTTCTATCCTGACTTTTGAAGGTATTCCACTGCTAGGACGCCTTCCAAAGAATCTACTGTACATACCACCGCAGAAGCTTGCATTGACGTTTGCATAAGAATGCACTATGTTGTGTGGATTTATTACTTTCTTAGGCTGATGTGGCCAGCTGTTGACGACGCCAACGTCTATATCAGAAGGTGAAGAGTAGTCCATTGCTGGCAAAACATAGCGCTCACAAATGTTCTTGCGAACCCCGACATTGGTTGCAATCATATGTGGAGTAGGCTGACCACCACGCGTGTCTATGAAGACCTGTCATATATAATCTAGCAAATGTCAGAAGTTGCCAAGGTAAAGAACAGTTATAGGCATACATAACCAAATACATTTTCAACTTGATTTCGGGAAGTAACTTTGACATCAAATGGTGCCAAACGTTTAGGGTACAACCTCAGGTTCACATTCTACATCGAAAGTGATTTCGGATACTCACTCTCTACATACAAAAGCAGAAAAACACTAAATATTTGCGACTGATAAATTAAGAATACTCTTCCAATTAAAGCTTGTCCGACTACACGGCCTCAATGAAGAACATAAAATCAAGGGAATATGTGCATTGTATAGACGTGATTCCAAGTCCCCCACTGTAACCAATTCGTCAATGTATAGAACCCAAAACAACATGCACCGAATCGAAGAATAGAGGACACAGTAAATGCACTATTCCAAGATACTGAAACGAAATGCATACATTCCCTATGGACATTGATTACTTCAAAGCGCAGCTTACACTTATTCCTTACTAACATGTAATGGATGAATAAGGCAAATAAGACGATACCAAACACAATCTGATTTTTAAAATTAATCGATCCACAAAATAGTAAGAGTATGAAGGCAGATTACGGACCACCGAGAGGATGTTCAAAATGATTAAGACTCTCTCCTTAATCTCATAGTCTCCGTTAATACCATGTACCGGAGTCTAACTAACCTAGTGAACGGCTTCAACGTCTTTGCAAGAATAGTATACTGGGTCTAACTAGCCTAGTGAACGGCTTCAGCGTGTCCGCAATCTGTCTATCTCTTGAAATTGGATTTTGCCCATAGGCTCTAAATCCCTTAGGATCCACCATCAAGATATCTACATATTGTCGTACAGACAGATCCGAACAACTCAAGTTGAAGAGATCGCGCATATCTTTAAGAATATCACTGTGCGATTCATTTGCGCTATGCCAAGGCTTAGGATAAATACAATTTCCCTCTGGATTCAGGTAACACTTCAAGGGAGTATCATCAACAATGACCGTATTCTCGGGTGATGGCACAAAGCCTCCCAAATCTATAGGCCATTCCAACTTCCAGAAGAGAGGAAGTTCTTTGAAGAATTCCTCATGAAGTGCATCCTGAGAATGATACATTAAACTCTTCTCGCCATGTTTCAGAGTAGTGCAATACTCTTGGGTTAGAAGAAACAGCGGTTGAGATTCTCCAAACAACCACGACACTATTGGGATAGCGATATCCTTCGACATGCACGTCCAAACCCCAACATGTGCTAACGCCATGAGCCTCCGAAGAAATAAACGGACATTTGGACGAGCAGTCACTAGCCTATACGATTCCCTTGTAGATGCCTTAATCAGAACCGGCTTCTCATACTGAATATCCTCCCGACAGTCCACATAAGTGTGCGCGGGAATCTCTTCTTTTTTCTTTGTATGGACAAAAACAATATTGCACAGCACGTGGTTTAGGTCGAGAATGACCAATCTCGTTCTAGTATTGCCTGAGGGAACCGTTTGAATCTTCAATGCCACACCCAAGGTATCCTGTGGAGCATAACGACACCACAGAATTTAAGACCTTCATCAAAGAACGACTTAAGTTCAGATATAACTTCAACTACAATAACAATTCGTATCTTCCATTCTACTTAAACAGTAGACCACAGACTCTACCATTTTGCACCTAATGCTACTTAAAAATTGTCCTCATCCAACTTCGAGCTACTCAGTTCCTCTAGTATGTCGGGCCATCGAACGAGTTTGATGGACAGGAGAAGGATGTATATCCTCTGGAAAGCATGTGTCTGATGTAACACGAATTCCCTTAACGCCACGAACTGCTGTTTTAGACATTCTTGAAGATCTCTGAAGACAGATAAACATAAAATTATAAAATGCCTCAAGAACGACGCTGAAACGATCTTGAAAACGAATTCACGATTAGTGAAAACATACAAATCCATCCGAGAAAAGAGTCCATTTGCAGACGGATGGATTAAGGTGATCATCTTAATTCAAGACCGCAGAAGTCATAAACCAAGGATATGTACTGAACTCCAGTAGATACCCTCGGTATATATCATCGGCGGTCATGGATTCAGATGACCATCTTAATCCATAACCTTAGATGTTATATACCGAGGGTATCTACTAGAGTTCAGTACATATCCTTGGTATATGACCTCTGCCGTCTTAGATTAAGACGATCATCTTAATCCAAGACCGTAGGACTCATATACCAAGGATATCTATCAACCTCTTGTTATGCTTCATATCTAGTACATTCAATCAAATTTGCATATTGATTCACTACCACGGAATTTTTAAAAACAAAAAAGAAATTAAAAAAAATGACCATATCTACAGAAAGTGTAACCTGATGTAATGACGGAAAGGACAATACAAGAGACGAATAATATATTCAACGAATATATTGAACAGCCTTATTCTTAGTAGACGTCAAATACAATTTAAAATTTGGTCCACCAAGGACCAAGGGATGAATAGAATGGAGGACTACTTAACCTTATACCAGTGTTTAAGGTGTGGATTAAGATGATCATCTTAAATGCGAAGCCCATATAGAACAGACATGTCCATCTCTGAAGAAGAATACATAAGCAGATGAACGACATGAACGACAGTAAAATATCAGTTGTAAGACAACATACCAAAACAAAATTTAATAAATGGTACATTGATCTAGAATTCAGATGAATACCTTAATTCTCAAAGTACAAACACAAGATAGGAAAAAGGAATAGGTAAAAGAAATGGAATATTAAGCACACACGGACCAGTAAATGAGAATGAACTTCAAGTCAAATTCCTGTAAGACGTATTCAACGGACCAAAGAAACTAAACAGTATCGAAACTCTGACCTCAGTAGTAAAAGCAATCTAAGACTCTAATGCGAATTGTTTGAGATCATAAGAGTCAGATCCAAATCATATGACCACATTCGGAACAAAATAATTATTCAAATGCGTGAAATATATATTACTGAAATCAGAGGAACCAGACAGTTGCATTAAACACTCTCCACATTACTCTTAGATGATCACATTCAAACCATACGAATACTATATAAATCAACCGTGAATTAACCTTTACATTCAATCAGAAGAAGCAGTATATTCAGAAATATTGTCCTCGAGAACATATATTACTTATCAGCACTCAAGAAGTGCTATCACACTACTAAGAAGAAATTCTTACATAAAGTCTTGATAGGTAAACTTCTGCTTTCTCGATTATCTATTCCATGGAATCAACACATCGATCATTTAGCTCTCTGCCATTTCCTCAGTTTGACTACAACATGATCCTTACTACCCAATGGATCCAAGCCAGGAACCATGTTCCGATTCTTCTTCATATATTCCCTAACATTCTCTCCAGAGCCGGCTAGTTCTCGGATAAACGGAAAGAGATTCTTCACAAGGTTGGAGTGACGATCGGTTAAGTAATGCCATGGAGATGTATAGAGTACATTCCCAGGAGAAGTTACATTTGTCTCTCGATTTGAATCGATCAACAGGGTATTAGTAACTTCTGGATAAACTCCTTCTGGGGACTTGGGATTGAACTTCCATTGGTATGGTCTTGTCCAAAGAGTTTCCCTCAAGTCTTTCAAATATTACACATCGCCATGTTTCTTAAGAGAATCTACAGCGAGGGGTTTCCTATGCTTGTAGCCACTCTTATCTTTCATTTCCTTCATGTCATACCGAGAAAATATCCTACCCGGTTACACTCTACACTCCTGAAATAAAAAAGAACTGATGTCTCGTACACGATCATATTGGAGATCACTCCAGACTAATGGAAAAACATTCTCAAGTGCAGAGAGTTTCTCCCAGAACTCCAGGAAGTTGGAACGCACACGAACTAAATCACATTTTCCAACTAAGGTGAGCGAGACTTCATCGTAACAACAATCTAGCGGCGTGTGAACAAGACCTGAGACTTCAGAATCCCCTAAATATTGGACCGCTGCCAACACTCTCTGAATTTCAAAGATAATGAAATATGTTTTCATAGGGACAGGTGCTCTTAAAGGCGCTTCAATGTTGGGCACCGACGTTGCTGCTTCGATCCTACTTGGTATAGCGCAATCCTGTGCAAACAGGGTATCTATGTCACCTAATCTTAACCGAGGATTAAGGATGACACCTTAAACCTATTAGGAAAATCCGGATATCATCACGTAGACAGTGACCAAGCATCCTAGCATTACATATTGCGATCATCAAAGATCTTTTAATTCACGTACCTTCCCCTTCCCACTCCACAACGCTGCTGCGGTTTTCTTATTCTCCGTGATCTTCTTTGTTGATGGAGACTGGCTTGCAACCACAACATTCCCGGCATCCTCTTGTCGTTTGCCAAGTCGGAGCGATGAACTCTTCCTTGACAAGCTAGCATCACTCTGCGATGCCTCAATATCCGTCTCCAATGTCTTCTCGGAGGGCTTCTTTCCCCCGCTAGTGTCACTGCTGACTGTCTCCTTCTCGTCAACACTATTCACCTTCGGCTCCTGACCCCCAAATTTCGTGTCTGTTTGTTCTCCACCTGTCATTTCTATATCCCGGGGTCTAGTAATATCCGCTGCATCCTTTCCTATACCCTCTTCTCTATCATCATCATCATCCACAACCAGTATAGCTTCCTCAGCGACATTTTCTGAAGGATGCAACAAAATGTCACTAGAGTTCTCGCTCGTCTTAACATCAGGTTCAATGGGAGAATTCGAAGGACTCCCAGATTCTCCACACAACGCTTCATCTAAGGAAGCAACCTGATGATCCCTCACATCATCCAACCCTTCGTTATGGACTACTTCTGGAATTAAGCTTGTCTTCTTAATCTGCTCAGTCTCAGTCTGTGTGCAAGCGGGTGATACCGAGTTTGGATCTAGAGTTGGCACTGATATCTGAGAAGTCTTTGCAGTTCGATCTACGGAATCCGCACCTGATAGGATTAAGATCGACCCCTCAATCATGTCGTCGTTCATCTCAGTGTCTGAAGAGGGAATCGCACTCACTTCTAGATTTCCGAGACCTTCGGTTAGGATGGTCGCAGATTCATGTTCTACGACTGTTGGACTAGGAGGAATTAAGGAGACCTCCTTAATCTGGTCTGGCTTGTTTAGTGATGGCTCCATAGATGTCGCAACCTGCTGCTCCATTACGATGTTCGTATTTTCCTCCACAACAGTGCACGTATTGACATGCTGATTCTCCAGCACCTGCTCCACATTGGTGACCGTATAGTCCATCGGATGATCCAGGTGTTGATCTCTATCTTCCTCTGACCCAACTTGATGCTCAGTATCCATAGGTTCGACAATGATTGGAGTTTGTTGTCTCAGAGGAACCACCGACGTGTTCGTAAGCGCAAGTTGATTGTGGTTGCGAGAGTGCGTCTGAAAACGGATAGCATCTCTTCTTCCATCAAACTGGTTAGAATTTCCACGTATATACTCTGGTGGATTCATTGGCCCGCACTCATCATAATCAAAATCATCAACCATCTGTGTATCACTGCTTTCCCCGTAAGGACCTGTGCGATAGGGGTAGTTGTAAGACGCATACAAGGGCGGCCCGAATCCACCACGCGGAAGTCCAACTAGGGCAGCTGGCTGTAGCTTATCCTGTAGCTCTTTGAGCTTCACTTCTAACTCTGCCTTCTTTATCAACTTCTGCAAGAGTTGAATGTCGGGATCATCTTCAACAGCGCTATCACGGGGTTTTTTAGTAAACTGCGTCCTAGTCTCACGCTGATCAGAGGGACCACCAGACTGGTTGCACGCAGGAGAACTCCCGTGACTCATTGGAGAGATGAAGTTGTTTTCGTTGGGTACAAAGTCATCAGAATCCCCTCCATGTGGACGTTTCCGAATAGATTGATTGATGGGAACACCAGATTCCATAATCTCTTCCGAAGAAGCATCTGTACGTGCTGTAAAAGATCCACTCTATACAACTCGGTCACCCAAATCTGAAGACGGTGTCCCTCCAGTACTAGGTTCTACTTGTCCACTACTTGGCTCTTGTTGAGCACTGCTAGTAGCACCCAAAGCAACGATCGTTCCAGGATTACCTAAACGCTGAGGAGCTAGAAAGTCCTGATGATTCATGGTTGCAGCCTTTGACTTGAGGGATAGGAGATCGTCCAAGGAGTCTTTGTCACAAAAGGTATACACATTCATTTTCAGCATCTGCGAACAACACACGAATACTTAGACTTTGTCATTGCAAGTGACGGACTAGGAATTCCTTTCTTTAAACTCCAAATGGACATATTCAATTACACACCGTCTGATCCAAAAGGATATCGTTTCAACAAAGACATAACATATTCAAGATTCAGGTGATCATCTTAATCAAGGTCATCCAAACACAAGTATTACTGTTTTTAAAATAGTTTCATGTACTGTAAGGACTATGTAATGTACATAGAATCTATCAAAGTAGTCAGCAGACCGTCTTAGGCTGTACGACAACGTCCAATATTTCCAATGAATTAAGGAGACCACCTTAATTCAGCTTGCATTTATACCTTGCCTATTATTTACAAAAACGCAGATACAAAAATGTGGCAATTGCATCATACATGTACAATCATCTCTTATAAGTCATGCAACATAATAACACTCTGGTGGACACAATCGCAGAAGAGGATTCAAGTAGAAAATCTATATATCTCTATGAATCTGGTTAGGATGTTTACGTGACACGCAAGCATTAGCTTTCGCCCGCCGTAGATGTTGAAAACCGACCTGAATGCTCCGGACACTTCCTGAAGGATCCTAATATAAGTTTCCATCCGGAGTTCTCCTGTGTAGTACCGCTATTTACCTTCCGTGTACACCTTCAACTTCGAACACCTGAAGACGTTAGTCAAAGCCGGCACGACCTACTGTTCCTTCACAATGTAATAAATTGTCACCACATTCCCTTTAACCTTTTTCTCGCTTCTAAATCCTTCCATAGCGTCCGGGTGGTAGTATGCCTCGACTGGTTTCAGATGAGTTGTTTTCAGCTTTCTTTTATATAACTCCTGAACCTGCTCTTTCCGTGAATCGTCAGCAATCCAGATCCAAACTGGTGTCTCGGACCATCTAGGAATCTTAAATGCCTCAAGCTTCTTGACAAATGACTCCCAGAAAGGATGCTCTACGTCGGAACCAGGTACGACACCTTCTACATTGCGAAAATCAATGAATGCCACCCATTCAGAATTAGTCTTCTCTCTAATGTCCCCTTTTTGCATATCCCCTACTGTGGTGAAATTCCCCTTCTTTACCACCTCGCCTCCTGGTGTTGTGAATTCATTTTTTACCAGAATGCAAGCACCGACATCGGTAGTGAGGGCATCTTCGGATTTCGTTTCGACAACGGCTCGAATTGACTCAATAAACGGTGCGGGTAAGAATCCTTTGTCGAGTCTATTCCTTCCCTCAAAATTGTTGAAGAATTTCTCCCCTGCTGACTCCACCACATTTGCCATCGTCTTCGAAGAGATCATGTGGACCTTCTTGAACGTCCTCCTGTTCTTGCGGTGTACATCGTGAGCTTCGTCTAGTCCCTTCACTGCTGTAGTTTCAATCAATCCAAATTCACCCTTAGTGTAACGATTGAATTCCCCAATGACATGCCTCTTTGTTCTCTTCCTGTTTCCCCACTCTAGAGCTGAGAGAATGCTGCGACTCTTCGAAGCGCCTTTCATTGTAAAGGGGATTACCTTAGGGTATATAGGGATGGGCTTGTCATCATCAGTCTTCTCGTTCAAGAGATACGTGACGAGCTTGTCAATTTCTCGTTCGGTAAGGGACTCTACGCATTTGAACCAGTTCTTTGTTAGTCGGGCAATTATCTTCATGTTGCTCTTGAAGTTTGGTGTATCCTTAATCTGGTGTCCAAGCTCAGGGCAAATCAGTTCTCCTTTGACGTGCTTCGTAAAAAATCGCTCCCACTTCTTCCAGCAGTCGTCGCTAGATCTGACTAACGTCCACTCAAATCTGACTTAGTTGAAAGTCCACTTGATGAGTTTGTCATCTCTCTCTGCGGAGTCCTTCTTTGACCGCACACTTGACAGCGTCTGTATCATAGAATTCAGGAATCTCTACGGGAGGGAGAAGGGTATGTCAGTCCAATAACACAATACGAAACTGGTCAACCCAAGAGAATAATAAACAATTGATTGACAATAATTGAATTAAGCTGGACACCTTAATGTTGACTGATGATTATTTCCCCTCTTAAGTATCAGGGTACACACCTAATACGGTAAAATCTAGAGTAGTTTGTAATGGAGTAGGATATAACCGGTTAAATCAAGAAAGAAGTACGAATCCCACAAACTTGTCCAAAGCAGAGCTTTAGGTCAGTCCTTTTTGTAAACTCGTGCAACAATATTCACTCACACTACTTGATCAATTGTTGCGAATTGTTGTCAAGTATGAGAAAGTATGAATAACTAATTCGCGAAAACATTAGATCTAAAAGGAAAATACACAGACCAGCAAGAACTTTTACATTCATATTAAGGTGGTCTTCTTAATTTTCTTGTTGAATACAAAGGGATACTGTCTTTGCTACTCGTCATTTTGGTTTTACTCGTCCTCAATAGATCTAGTAAAGCTGCTAATCAAATAAAAAATAATAACAAATCTACTGATCATGGTAACGTTAAGATTAGGCTGTCCATCTTAATGTTGTCTTGAAATAGAAATGGATAATATCTTCACTACTCGTGATAAAGGTGCAATTCGTATTTTATAGATCACGTTAACTTGGTTTTCGCAAGAAACACTTCTAATATCTAGCATGAACTGCAACTCCCAGATTAAGCAGACCATCTTAATATTGTCTAAGGTCGAATGGAGTCATTCTAAATCGCTGGAGATTTAGGTGTCAATTACATTTTCTAAGAAACGTAAATGTGGACATCAAAAGAACGGAACTGTCAAGATCTACCAGAACTGTTACTTCCATATTAACCTTCTGTCTTAATGTTTTCTACGAGTTCGAATGGATACTTATTGGACTACTAGTGATTTAGAGGGCAATCTTCTTCTAAACATCCGATACATGTGATCATCTTAAAAGAAAATTTAATTGAGATTCGGGATACCGCCTTGATATACTCTCAAAGCAGTACTACTCTGTCATATCAGCCCTGAGTTCATATTAAGGTAACCAACTGAATATCGGTGGCAGGTAAATTACAATTCAAAGAGATGGTTCAGGAGCGTCACTTACATTCCAGTCGTTCCGTTTCTTGGACATCTCGGGGCTTGCCTTATCAGACGCATTACCCCTAACTCTCTTCGGCTTCCCCATCTCAACCCAGATCCGCCTCACATGAACCAAGTTCGAAGCCCATGTTGGTTTGAACGGATTGATTTGGTTGGACTGGTTATAGTAATCCGATATTGCTTGGATCTTCCAAGCTTCAAGATCCCATACAATTGTGCGCTTTCCATGTACGCAGCATGTCCTTCCTGGCACCATCAATGTCGTGGGACTTCAAGATATTTTGAGCTGCCTTCACAGTGTGTTGGCCGTTGATGGCGTAAAATCAAAGATTCTTGATTTCTTCCCATGAAGTTGGGATCTTTGTCAACCCCTGCGGATAGAGACATAGGACTTGCTTATTTGGAATAACCTGCGTCAACAGAGTGTTATAAACCGCAGTAACACCCTCACTCTCGAGGACCCGGACAATGTAGTTGCACGGTGCAATATCCACCTGTTCCACATCAATATCCACCAGAGTATCATACCCGAGAGGGTAATACTTCCCGAAATCATCTCGGAAGTTCTTGAACCTCCGGATGCACTCCTCTGCCACAACTGTACCGTCCGCATTGCGATTCGAAGATAGGTTATGGCCACTAGGAATATCTTCTAGTGCTTCATGATCTGTTGTCTCGGTAACAGTTTGTTCCACCATCACCTCTGTAGATTTCTTATGCTGCTTCTTGCCTCTAGGCACCTTCTTAGGAGCACCTCGTACACTATCAACAACGGCTGGTTCTATATTCGGATCTATCACCCCTGAGGAACTCCCCTGGTCCTTCTTCTTGTTCCTCTCCTTTTTCTTCTTTTTCGTGACGGACTCCTTCAATTTAGTGATCAACTTCTCTACTTGTGTTTGAATGACGCCAGACTTGTTCGATTCCTTGTTGAAAGCCTCAGGAATGAATGCGGCTAGATTAGTGTCCTTCCATGCATTTCGCAATTCAAGGTGGTTTAGACCAAAATCCAAAGTCTTGATCAATAAGGACTCCCGTAGACCATCAAGTCGCTGAAGCACTAGATATATGTAAGGATGTGTGGCTTTGCAGGATACTATATCGTGGCCCGTCACTGGAACATGGCTGTCTATCTCTAGAAATTTGACGTACAAGGAAGCTGTAGGTGACGTTGCGGACTCTCTTGCCAAAAACCACCCTGCACTTGTATCCACCACCTTGCTTCGAACCGTAAAGCAAACTTCTTCTATCTCCTCAAAAAAATCTGTGTCGCAATCGCTTGGACAATCGTCCTGCCGAATAGCAATCCTGAAGAGAAAAGGGTCGTTTGTAGTCATCCTGCGTCTCACAAAGGTAAACAGCTTAGAAATTTAGAACCCTGTATTAAAATTTAGTACAAAGTTTGAGAAGGGCACCTGAATACCAACGCATTGTTAGAGAACTAAACATTAAACCCTAAACAAAATTCTCAACGTTCCATGTTTGATATGCGATTTCCGGAACCTAATCTGATGTTGAAATAAGCTGGGCACCTCAATCCCAATGTATCAGAGTAGACACTGACAACAACAAACTACATATGCATCATCAAAGGAATACTACATTCTCTATTCGTAGAAAAATAAGTTAGAACCTAGACATATGGACTGGGAATAAGGTGGGCACCTGAATCTCATCTGAAGAGTGGTACTGAAATTGTGCTATCACTAAGGTTTAGAGAATGATTCTACACGTGGAAACTGAAAAAAGCTTCCAATCTGGTAATCTCAGATTATGAAGCTCACTAGATACCGTAATGAACTCGGTTTTCAGGATACCCAGTAATAGAGTGCTTAAAAACCTTATGGAATAAATTTAAGCTGATCACCTCAATGCTAAAATGGAGTACAAAAATGACGAAACACCTGATGACCGTATGATTGGCTGTATATGTATAATTACAGTGGACTGTACAGACACGGATACGATCACTACTGCGCACAAGTAGGGATTAAGCGTGGACGATTGACCTCTAACAATGTGTTTGTGCTAATACAACTTGAACAACTACTCTAAAACATCATTGACACGAAGACATTGACCAATATTTAAAACCTATCAAAATGTGAACTTCCAGCAAAAAGTAGAGGAAAAACACGACTGAAGCTCAGGGGGTGTAGACAGACATGCTTGACCATGTGCAAATTTACACAAGAACAGATTAGACTACTGAGAATACCCAAGGCTTCGTACCGAACAGCGTTACAGGACTACGTGAGCAGACCACGCAAATGACTTACAGACCACAATATACATTACGCATCCAAGTAGCGCTCCATAGAAACATCACTTCATCAAATCCAACGACAGATATGGAGTTCTAAACGAAGACGTCACAGACTTTGCAGTGCAACAGAAGCAGAAATAAAAGTACAACATTACAAACTATCTGGAAGATGCTACTTCATGTTACAGTACAATCACAGCGATAAATTACTCAACAAAGATGTGGTGCAAAACAATTACCTGACATACGCAGCGTATGACAAGGTGTTGATAGCGATTTGCCAACGTCGAAACAACGTGCACTACTAACCACCTGAAGTCTGAGAAACCCTAGATAGAGTATGTCGTAGCTGCGAGACGATGTGCAGATCTCACACGCACACCAAAAAACAACAACCTTCCACCTTCCAGCTCGATCTCCAACACCGCCAAATGATAGCTCTATGACCTCCAAAACCTCAACTCCAACTTCTACACAACAATATTTTTTTACGAATCGCGAAGATGGTGTAGATTGCGGCACCAAAGCACACGAATTGAGACACGAGAGAGAGAGACGAGACGACGGGGAGGATAACTGAAGGCTACGAGGAGAAGGACAGAGAATGAGGAAGGGATACAGCAAAGAGGAGGAGGTCAATGAGCCTGAAGGTCATGCGAACGGTGAGGGGAACGCAGAAACATGTTCATTAACATGTGGGGAACAGGAGAAGGTCGTCACTGGGAACATTCAGGAAGTTCTTTGAGTCAGAATGATGACGTGGGAGAGATAACTGAATCATGGCGGGAACAAGTTATGATCAGATCACAAAAATGTGGGCTTCCACTGGCGGCTACATGCTGGAAAATCATTTTAATGTGATAATGCCCTCGACAAGTCATTATGCAAATCATACACTTCCTTCAGTCATCCTTTGATATGTGAAAACTGGTAATGGTAATTCATAATCACTAATGATACGATGAGAGTGCTGGATTTAGGCTGCATGGAAAAATAACATGTTGCATCAGTCCCATTTGATGGAAGGCAGTATCATGAAACGGAGGTTCATTTAACTCCATTACTAAAAATTACTTGAACATAAAGAGTGGATGACATTTATGAAATTTGTATCTTAAACTCGAAATAGTGTTACTAACAGTTTCATTTTGAAATATTCTAAAAAGAATATAAAATTAATAACCGAGTATTTATCGTTTAGTAAAACATCCAAAACATTAATGGGATTTAGGAATGCTTTCGCTTGTAGAGTCGTTTTTTATCTTCCAATTCTTGACGATTCTAGGAAAATCACACATCAAGATAATATAGTAATTTTAGATGTGCACCTTAATTCTTAGAGCCTAATTTTTTCCATTACTAAAAACCACCTTGAGTATAAAGAGTGGATGTTGTTTATGCAATTTGTATCTTAAATTCGAATTAGTGTTACTAACACTTTCATTTTGAAATATACTGAAAAAAATAAGGAATTTATAACAGAATATTTATCGTTAAGAAAAACATCCAAAACATTAATGGGAATTGGGAGTGCTTTCGTTTGTAGAGTCGTTTCTAATCTTCCAATTCCTGATGATTATAGGAAATTCACACATCAAGTACTTACATCTAAGTTTTACAGGAGAATCAACCTTACAACTCATGCATTGCAGATCATCAATTTTCCCCCGCCCTGTCCTTGGAAGATAGATAGGGTCTGAGGCAAAATGAATTACTGCCTACCCACCCCCGTTTACCAGCACCATCAACTACTGGTGCTTCCCGTAAAAACTCATCGTATTCAATTAAAGTTATGAAGAATGTGGAGTTCAGAGCAGACGCCAGAGAATGTACTATATTTAGATGTACACCTTAATTCGCGGAGTCGAAAATGGTCCATTGAGATAAAGGTTTGTCGTTTTATCTGAATACAGTGGGATCTAAACAAGCAATGCTATGATCTTGGTGGACTCAAATCTTTCTAATTTAACCGTGTTATGTAGCATTTTTATTGTATTTTTTTATTTGGACGCAAAGGGATTCTTTTGCAGAAAAAAGAATACAAGCCCTCTATGTAGCATATTTTAAATCATGCTACTTGTAAGGTGCGACTTTCTACAAAGTGGTTTATTTACTAATTGTAGCAATTCTGATCGATATTTAGATAGGTTGTGTCAGAGGAATAACGGCAGCATTTGGATTAAAAATTCATCTTGGATTAAATACTTAGGAAGATGCTCATTTTAGAATTCACGCATGGCTGCATGACATGAATGTAATGCATAGTTGTTCCTGATTCTTTACGCCTTGGACTTTTGTCCGAGGAGGGTTTGTACTCAATTTCCGGGCAACGAATTTTCTTTTATTGCTTCCAAAAAAAATAAAATGTAATGCATAGTTTTTGGCCGTGTCTGCGGTCTAAGGATATTCCAATATTTTAACAATATCAAGCAGCTCCTGCTAACGATAACCTGATGTTGCGAATGAACATCTACACCTTTGAACGATATCCTGTTGTTCCCGATGAAAACCTACAATTCTGTCGAAGTAAAGGCACTGTAGTAAATGGAAACCTAATACCAATATTGAAATATTCATAGTGGTAACAACGAAACTGCAACGAAATCAAAAGCTTACTGGGATGAGGATTCCAGGAATAATATTTTTTATTCTGTAATTCCAATTTAATTGAATTTATAATTGTCTATCAACAATCAAATAAATGGATGTAACTTTCATGATAAATATTGTGAAATTAGAGAATCCAATATTATTTAAACTAAAGTGTTCTTTATGTATATACAAGAGATTTCAAGCAATTCCTTGTGAACGTAATTAAGGACAAAGTTGAAGAGACACACTTTCACAAATTTGACGAAAATGCACTTTTACGTTTATATTTACAAAATAATACCGGAATGTATTGAAAAAGTCATAGTTCACTAGCAAAACTACTAAAATATCTTATGTGTTGTAAGTTAACTTGAACATTTTTAAGAATACGAAAATAACAAAATCTTTTTCTATAAAAGTCAAAGAAAATTGATTTCTTAGTAATTTATAATTTTTTTAACATTCAAATATTATATAAAATTGAATTTCTATAAAATTAGTTTGATACTATATCCTCGAATACATCATAATTTTTAAAATGTAATATTTGAATTGCATGTGAGTAGCAACTGATATATATATATTTATTATTTTGGCTTGGACTATAATAAAAGCACATAGGACAACAATGCTCAATGTGAAAGTGATTCCCATCTTATCGAATATACTCATATCTTGTTCTATGTGCAGAAGAATAAGATCCAAAAAGTGATCTAATGCTTTTATAAATAATATTCAATGATAATAAGCATGAAACTTCAATAACTATACTTCACTTTCTTTAAATAGTTTAATATCAATTGCTTTTCTCAACCTCTTATTTTATGTACTTGACCCATTATGCTACATGTCAACCTAAATTATTTCAAACAAATGTTTAAACCTCTTGTATATTCTACTACAACAATAAATAACTATATTATATGTAAATACATGCAAATATATCCGTATATATATATAGATATATATAAACACATTAATGTAAGTACACACATATATAGAGTTATATATTAACGTTTTAACATATAATAATTTTATATAGACTACATAATATATATATATATAATAAGCAAGTATATGTTTATATATGTTTATATATATTGACACATATATAATTCTATTGTATTCCATAATTATTAAACAAATAGAGAGTGTAGGTATTAAATTATTATTTACATATATCACAACATATATATGTAATATTCAAATAAAAAATTATAACAAAAGTAAAACAATTGAATTTTTATTCTAAGATTCTAATATTAAAGAGTGGTTGATTTATAGCATGCTCTCTACTTTATGTTCAATGAACATTAATGAGTACTCTATATATCCATTCGTAATTGTGTATGTAAGCCTGTATGTATATGTAAATTTACATATATTGCTATGCATTCAATAGTTTATGTATGTTTACATATACATATACCAACATTTACCTCAAGTGAAATGGTATTTTTTTAATTGTTATTATTACTTGTTTAGTCCGTTAATACTCATTCTCTACTTTTTTCTTTTTATATTTGTACTCGTTTATCAGTCTTGTTTTAATAAAATTCCTTCCATCCTCTTTCTGTTCTTAAATTTTTAGTTTTTGTGAATTTATTTCAAAGTTTTTCTTTTTCATTTTTTTTATAATTTTCTCATCAATATCCTCAAGTTAAAATTTTTTTATTTTTTATTTTTGTTTTTTATTTATTTTTAATTGCTTTATCCTTTCTTTATCTTCTCTACATATTTTTTGTTGTTTTTATTCCAATAATTAAATCTCTCCACGTGTTATCAATCCTCTTATAATTTATGCCACCCATTTTCTCATTCTCTATTTGATTCTTGTTTATTTATTTAATTATTTTTCTTTTTTTATAAATTCATTATCTTCTCTTCATATTTTTAAATTTTTTTTTGGGAATAACTCATTATCTCCACGTGTTATCATTTATCTTTTATCTTAACTCATCATTTTCATATTTTCTATTTGATTTTGTTATTGATCTAATTTATCTTAATTTTTTAATAAAATTTATTGTTTTTATTTATTATTTTTTTGCCAAGAACCTCTTCTCTCCACGGAAAGAATTTATTTCAAATTTGAGATTGTTGTTTACATTTCTATAATATATTTTCTTTAACTTCTCTCGTTTTCTATTTGGTTCTATGGTTTTTTTATTTCTTAATTTCCTGATTTGCACTATTTACTTTTTTTTTTTTTTTTTAAATTTCTGGGCCATGAATTTGTTTCAATTTATTTCTGTTATCTAGATACTGCAATTTCCTACTTTTCGCTTATAATTTGAGTTTTGCTTTTTTTATCGGAAATTCCTATATTATTGAATACGGTTTCAATTATTTAGTGTTGGAAAGTGGGTCACTCAGTTATTGAAAGGTAAAATTTAACTTCGTGTCAAGGTTACGTCTTAGTTGAAAGGCTAAATCACTTTGACATTTGTATATGATTCATAATAGGACTTTTACGTGGAGGTAACTAGTCATATGTATGGGAGCTTCATATAACTCTCTGAGATAGAGATCACTCAGCCTTTCATGTCCATAACATGAATCATTGGTGACGGAGCTAGAGTGTAGTTCGTGCCGCCATTTCTGCCTCGGCAAAACCTCTGTTCTCCTCAAGGGTGACTCTCAAGGCCTTCTTTAGTATAGTTACGGCATTGTTCTCTTCTCTCCCAAGTTTTCTGATTTTGCGTTCTCGAATTTGATCACCTCTTTGTAGAATACAATGCCGATGCCAACAATCTCTCCCCCTCATCCGGAGTCTTCAGTAGAACTGCTGCAGTGGTTACTCGAAATTCGTAGGATCCATGAGCGAAGAGGCTTTCGGGGTATCCCAGCTCACGATGCAATCGTTCTAGCATTGCTGAACACTGGAGCAATGTTTCCATGGACACTAACTTGTCAAACTCAATTTGAATCTGTGAATAATGCGTTCAACTTCACCTTCGTCCCTAATGTGCATGTACCACGAAGTGTTGCGGATGTAGTCTTACCTGCAGGTGTACCCCACCAAGTGGCGGCCGCAATAACAGCCGATCCTTCCCGAACTTGTCGCCACGGACCTGTGCGAAGGGGGAGGGGGCAAGCTTCATCGATTTCTGTGCCGGCTCAGCTGACTTTGGTGAGGGCAAGCCCTCTCTATCGACCCATGCATCGACCACGCATCTTCAGAACGTCCCAACAACGCGTTGCAGGTGGATCTTCCGGATTGGAGCATGGCGTTCATAGCCGGGCCTTTAATCCACTGTGCACTTTATGCGTGGAGGAGGCTGGTTCATCTTAAGCGTTGGTACCCGCTACAGCGCCTAATGATCGATTGCTGCCTCTGGAAGACGGGACCCACAATGAAGGCGCCAAAAGTTCTACCCAGAGCGTTCAAGAAGTCGACCGAAGTGGACGCGGTGGTACTTACACTTATGAGGCTCTGGAATCCGAGGAAGAAGAAAGCCCCACCCCGTTCATCAGGGTTTCGGGCCGAGAGCCCAATCCTTACTAATTCTCACATTCACGGTTGTCTTCTAGCCTGTGAAGGCCACATCACTATTTGTAGTAACTGCAATTTAGGTGATGAAATTCAAGAGGGTTTAGATAAGTATAGTATGTTTTGGGATTTCAAATTCTGTATTCCGTGCTTCTCACAGCATGTCGTTCTCGATGACTATTCGAAGGCTTTTCTTACTGTAAACGCTCTAGCAAACACTGTAAGGTTGCTTAAAATCCTACATTTTTGAAGTGGTGCAATGACATTCTCGTGTTGTACATGACCCATTTTGAGTTGGACTTTTAACTCGAGTGTAAATTTTTGTTCTGGTGGCAACTTTGTTAAATGCGCATCCCCCGCACGAAAGAGTTCATGAATGAATCAATTATTGAGTTTTTAATCTAATCTCCAGTCTTGTGCATGTGCTTGGAGTCATTTATAGATACACTGGTACTAAATAGTAACTCTAAGTTGCACGTAATCCAAAAAAAAAGTTTGTTCTGCACATTCCTAAAATATGCTTTGGCTTCTAGAAAAACGGTGTAGCATTTATACCCTTCTAAGGAAATGCGTTCTAGAACCATCAGTACCTCTATAGAATCAATAGTCACCGTTGCATATCAGATATTGGAATCATTCAAAGTTCACATTCTTTGGCGCATGCACTTTAATTGAAGAAACGAGTATCACCACTGCAGCTGTCATCCTAGGAAAATGTTGCGGCCACTAGAATTATGGAGGAATCCAATTCCAGTAGATGGGTACATCACTTTACTGAATCTGGAGTTTGAAATGAAGCTTTGTTTCCCTCCAATAATCTTACGTAGAATCTTTCCCGCCTGTCTGTTGTAACTTGCTCGACGTCCACTATTGTATATAAGCTGCAGTTCCCAAAATTGTTTCCTATCTTCTACATCTGCTTCTTGTTGCTGGAGAGCTTGCACGCAGCGACACCTTCTGCCTTCTACATCTGCATTTGAAGTCGCTGCGAACTCTTCTACACCTGCTTGTAAAGTAGGTGCGAACTCTATGTAGACAGACATTTGTAAGTAGTTATTAATTTATATGTTTTGGTTATGTGTGTTCGGTAGTTTTCATGAATTAATAGCTTCAAAACTTGCATGTTAAGACTGCATTGTGAACTCACATTTTGATGTTGCTTTGTCTTCACAACGATAGCATGTGCGTTAATATTTCGGTCACTGTCAACTTATAATACTACACTTTCTTGCAGATGCGCACGCTGTGAATTTGATGCAGCGTTACAGCTCTGGTTCTCTTTTGTCTCCTACTGTTTACTCCTTTATCTGAAGGCAAGTTTTGTAGGTGAGTTCTTTACACTTCCAAGTCTATCAATGATGACACTTACTCTATCTCTGCATGTGGGAACTGGAATCAGTATTTTAGTTGGAAGTTTCGATATGTGCATCATCTAGTTGGAATGTCGTCTGTGCACTTGTTCCCCGACGTGTTCATAAACCACTGCTCTTCGTTGCGTAGTTGTGTTAAACTTTGTTGCTATTAAATGATGGAGCTCGACATTTAGCTTTCCATGCACGTACTAACCGTATAAGTGTACAGTTCATTCATCGTATCTACGGTCTGCATATGAATCCCGTATCATTGAATCCTGTGTGTGTTCCTATAAGCATTTTCAGATGATCACCTTAATTTGGAGTTCATATAGTAATGATGATCGTGTAGTCCAGATGCAGAATACCGTAAATTTCATAATTACATTATTTAAGGTGACCATCTGAATCTTTACCGTATTCGATGGGATCCGGGTTCCGATAATACTCGAATACTAAGGTTTCCATTAATTCACGAAATTTAAATCTGGTTCTTCTCTTGCTATGAATGACTACTGAAACACTTCACATTCAAATTAGCATGAACCTCGGTTCTGACCTTCAATTGAGATATCTCAGTTACTGGCACAGAGTTTCCTCTTAATCGAATTTCCAGTCGGTATCTTGATCACGTACGTAGATTCTGTGCATGCTGATCCAACGGTAGACTTTTGTTTCATAATGGCCTTCCTTGGTTGCATCAAGTCCCGCAGATGTCAGATACTTCCCTTATGATTGTTTGCTATTCTGGTAGGTCTTTTTGTTAGTCAACTGATACTTGCTTTTCCGTTACTGTATTCTTGTCGGCAATGTAGGCGGTTTTTTCTGGATTCAGGTGGCCTCCTCAATCTTTGCGGATCAGTTGTGAGATTCGTCGGTTTTGGTTATTATTAGTTTCCTAACGAGGTCAATGAATCTTTTACGTATTAAGATATTCAAAAGTTTAATCTATTCAGGGTGATTTGGATTTACACACGTGTGCTATTTAAGGTGTTTCTGCAGTATCATCTAATGAAGCCATGCACGACACATTGCAATTGACAATACGTTGACCCCACTGTGGAGTCAGAGAAGTCTGTGTACATGTCTTTATTTGGATTCTTTGTAGGTGGATTGTACTCCATGGCGGATATCGAGGCCCTGTGTCCGAAGAGGTATATATTTATTGCATTTCTTGAGAATGTTTCGTGGCAATCTGGTGTTTGTTTCCGCTGACCGGGCTATTAATATATGTGAGTTGTATGCAACACAGATTCTCTTTGAAGGAGAATTGGAGTGAGGCTGCAATCCGTGTGCCCGACATCTTAAACGGTGAGATACTTTCCAAGTTATAGAATCATGGTTCGTTTACGTTGCATGTATATGTATTACCATTAATGAAAATGATTGAATCGCTTATATATTATAGGGTGATTCACATGTAGTTTGGATTAAGGAGCCCTCCTGAATTCCAACAAAGAATGTGCTATTTTGTTTTCGTTCCTACACTTAATAATTTTTGCATATGAACTTGAGCTTCTTTGTTGAACGTCTGATTTATCCTTGCCACATTTATTTGAGTCCACTGTAATGTCGCTATGAACTATTACTGCTTATTAAAATAAATTTATGTATCCGAATCAGGTTTTAAACAGGATTAAGTTATTCTCTTGCTTACCTAGATGATATTCGACTACTTCCCTTTTGGGGTACTTCGAGTCAAACGTGGTGTAACTTATTGAGATAATATGTCTATATCGAGTGTTCTATATTGTCGGAGCAATTCGAATATATGAATTGTTTAAAGGTACCCATTGTTGTATGTACAGATCCTGCTCTACTTGGAGACAGTTTTCCAGACCGACTCCAATGGCTACTCCCTGCGGTAAGACTACATCTAATATAATACTACTGTCATAGTCGTTTCTAAGACCGTTCATCGCCCCATTATAACATACAATGCTTGTTGTTGTATAGTGACGTAATTAAAACATGCACAGATTAATGTATCTATTCTCTCATGTGCAGAGTGAGATTGAAGGTGAATCAAGTGGGCCTGAATCTGAGGGTGAGACGGAATATGGTGGAGAAAACCCTGAACCTATCCGTGCTGGACTACCTCGGCCTGAATGGCTGAACCGTAACGTCAAACTTCTAATAGTGTGATGGAGTACTTGTTGGTGCTGGTTTGGTTCGGAATTGCGACCCCTCCGATTGTGTCGACAGTCAACCACTTGGTTCAGAGAGGGGCATCATGATTTGGAATCGTTGCCGAAGACTTTGTGCCTGCCGGTTGGAAGTACTCGCTTCGTCGATGGTCGTCAAGAGCTACCGATTGCGATGGTGTGTCTTTATTCGACCTAGTAGAGTGTTCGAAGAGCAAGTGCAGGGAGATCGGAGGGTCGGCCCTAAACGACAACAGAACAACACGTGTTCGACAGCGCATGCGTTCAGAAACTACAGCGCCTGACGAGCGAGCAGTCGCTGTTTGAAGTGTCTACAAAAGCTTGTTGCATGAGGAGGTGCACAAGGAAGATAGTCCTGAAGTGGTGAAAAGTCTGCGACACGAAATGTGGTCTTCGGATCACAAACTACGGTCACACATCAAACTAGAAGTCCATAGACATGTACGTCGTGGGGGAGATAGGAAGTATGTTCTCCTTGAAAACGACGAAGTTTGCCTTAAAGGCTGGATGATCATCATGGCAGTCTCTAAAACTGAGTTCTATAGACAGCGCGCTAATGCAGGGTTGGGTGTTCGATCAAGTCACCATGGGAATCGCGGTACAAAGAAGCGTAGAGCAGGTACAAGGCAGGCTTCCGCATCACTTACTTGCATCGTTGAGGCATCTGCGGATCTCATGCCCCATAGGTTTCGAACCCTGCCTTCTGGTGAGAGGGTGGTAGAACGAGTGCTGCTTGCCAGGACAAAATGGAAGGATATTAGGGGGAAGCTGAACGAGGTACGTTTGTAGACATCGCAACCTCTAAGAGTGGTCTTGTTTTTTACCTGTTCGCTGATCACCTATCCACATAATGCACGGCTATGTTTGCAACTTTAATGGATCCATGTCCTAAATATTCTGTAGCAATGGATCCTACCAGAAAATTGAAAGCATGGTTGTTTCTGTAATATATTATGTTCAAGTACCTAAATCTACTATTCTCCATAGCCCTAACGTAGAGGACTTTTTGATTAGAATTTGCCCACTCGGGTATCGGTGATTAGTTGAACCATTTTAATCTTTTCGGGTACACACATTCACGTCTTCATTGGACGACGTATCAGGATGGGATATGTTTTACATCTCTAAGCACAAACGTATTAATTATAGCAAAACCATATTTATGATGTAAGTGAGTTAACTGTTTCTGTATGAAAGAAGCATAGTTTCTTGTAGTCTAAATTGTGTTTAGCTTTAATCATAGATAGCAGTCGAGTAACATTTCAGGTGCGCTATTTAGTATCTGCTAAGCTTTAGTATGTAATTGGCCTTTTAAATTATAACTAGTAGATGCTTTAAGGTGACCCCCTTAATCTGTGCTGGATGATTTGCAGTGTTATTTGGATGTTAATTGATAATCGTTTACAACTGATTTGTAAGACTGTGATTGGGTAGTGATCCTGTGGGATACTATGTAACCACATGTTGACATTAACAGGATGCATAGTTGTTCGTGTAAAGTGTAGTCTGGCTTTTTTGAGATAATGATTAACAAACTGAGGTGCTTGCACTGGGTTGGATGTGCACTCGCCTGAGTGATTGGAAGTTATGAATTAGGGTGGTCGCCTTAAACCCAGAGATATATTGTGTAAAATCGCCGTTATTGTTGGTTGGATATCAGTAAATATGTAAACATGAATAATTGTACTAAAAGTTGTTAGGATTGTCCATCTCGAGATTTGAAGTGAACATCATCTCCACACATAATGACTGAATGATCTCTTTCCATGCAGGTTAACAAAGCATTGGGATTGCCAGACATATCCCCTTCAACAGTGAGCTACCTTAGGCGCTTGGAGTTCAGTGATTGCATTATAAAACGTTGTGGCAATATGTTTGCTAGGTGTGGTACTTGTGACCGAAGGAAACAACTCAGGAGCGCTCATGCTGTTGGATCCATTGCTTACGTATATTATGCCGACGCACTCCAGCGTCACCTCGCTGAACAAGAAGCGCACCGACAGGCCTATTATGCTTCAAGGTATTTGTCAATCCAGAAGCCTGATCAGGTTTTGACAATTATACATGATAAGATGGATCATTCCAAGACAGCATCGCCTTGTTTTGCAAACCGCAACAAGAACACTGAGGGATTTATGAAACTTCCCGTTTCTGTGACTGGCATGATTGCCCACGGGCATGGTGATGTTCGATACGCACACTATTTTCTTGATCTGTATCCAGCGGACTCGAACCACACTGTTGGCTCCATTGCTAGACTGCTTCGAGACCTAGAGCGTCCCAAAGCCACAGCTACGGGTGAACTTTTTCAAAATGCTGGGACGACGCCTCTGTTCAGTGCTCTGCTTCAAGACAAGGCGCAATGCAATGAAGCATTAGGAGTTTCTGGAGAATCCACAGATGCAGCCCTCCTACCTCCTGTACTACATGTGCAACTTGACAATTGCTGGAAGGATAACAAGAGTAGGTTTGTGTTCTGCTTTTGGTCCCTTCTGGTTACGAGGGGGGTCTTCAAAGAGGTGTTTGTTTCATTTCTTCTGGTAGGTCACACTCATGAGGATATTGACGCCTCCTTCGGTAGATGGAGTATGAAGCTTCGGGAGCATGATTACCCAACCCTTCCATCGCTAACGGAGTCGTATATGAATCTTGATGAGAACACTGGCAAGGTGATCCCCCACTTGATCGAAGAAGTTCCTGATTTCAAGGCATTTGTATTACCTTATATTGCAAAGGATGGGGACAAACTTATTGGGCACACGAAGGGGCAGCAGTTCAAATTCACCATGCGCGAAGGTGAACCTATCATGCAGTTCAAGATTTTATGCTTGGAGGAAACCTGGAAGCCTGCGGGGGGAATTAAGCTGTGGTCTACTGATGCGGAAGGGAAGCAAAGATTGCCGACTGGAGATCCATTTGCAGCAACTCCGATACCTATGCGGAACAAGGACGAAATTGTGAAGGGGTTGGCGGGCTTCATTAGGCACTGGGAGTCACTGGCAGCGCAGGATTTGTCTGGGAGTTACCTTGCCACGCATGGGCCATTGATCGAGTATTGGAAGGGTGTGAAGGAGGCCTTGGAGTTGCCCTCTACCGTGCTGCCTTTGGCGCGGCTTGTCCTCGCCGATGGATTCTGGCCGAACGCTCGAGGCCGAGTGAGTACAAACGACATTTTCACAGGCAATGGAACCGTTAGGGAGGAGTTTGCTGAGGACGAACACTATATTGGCCTTGCGAGGCAACGACCCATGCCTTCATTTCAAGTTGCTCGTGACTGTGGCAAAGGGTACATGTTGTTGCTCCGGCCTGGCGATGACGGACTTCACCCGAAACCTGTTTGGCTCGCTCTAGCACTGTCCGATCCTAGACTCTCCTCCACAAGTGAGCACTACCAACACATTCAGGTCCAGTACTTCACACCCATCAAGAAAGACCGGAGTGTACACGAATCGTACCAGGGATGGGATATAGGAGGGAGATCCGCATTGAAGTGGAAGGCAGAATCCAATCAGCCACCATGCTGGGTACACACTGATTCGATTCTGACTGCTTGGAAACCAAGAGCTGGAGCCAAACACATTACCATCCCGGATCTGCAAGTGAGATTGGCGAAGGATAATCTAGAGCAATGTGACGAAGATGATCAGGACCCTGGAACATCGGATTCAGAACAGATTACCTTGGATGTCAGGAGTGCAGTGTTATACTCAAACTTTGGAAGTTGTATATGAGGGGAAATATCAGAATTGAAGAAGCACATATTCAGGTGTCCACCTTAATATCGTGAAGTTCAGTATGTTAGATGTGAAATAGGGCTCAAGGTTTTGCAAATGTTGTCAGTAGGTAATGAGACCTTGACCTTCCGGTAGACATTGTTGCATGAATTTTTGTAGGTCGTGATGCCATTTTCTTCTCGGTTCACATTTATTTGATGCATTTCAATTAGTAAATTCGCTTTGACTAGTATATATTTTTAGTCAGTGTTGGAGGTGTTTCAGTGCACGTCTGGAAGTAATTAGAATATGTAGCGAAGTCGGGTTGTAGTTAAAGGAGTTGGCTGTTGATCCCATTTAGCTTAAAAAAACCACGTTCAGAGTATTTAAGTCAATATATGTGATGCAACGAGCTGTACATGAACTCCATCTGCAACCACTGGCACAACAAGTACTTAGGATCAAGATTTAGTGTAGAATCAATATGATTTTACGCTTGAGGGCATGGCAAGCTGTTTTGGGGTATAATTCTACACCGTACGAGTTCCTTCACTTTGGATGCATATTGGATTTTTGTTCTACTCGTGTACTAAAAAGTCTAAGTCGTCTTTCAGATGTTTCATAGATGTGCACACATGCATCATTTGATGCTTCACGGTGTCATGGGGCTTATATCAATGAACCGAATTCGAGACTCAGACTATGTAAGTTGGTGCTTCAGGAACCGAATTATTTAGGTAGTTGGTATAATCTTGATTGGCGGTGATTGAGTACGTCTCTAGTTTCACTTGGAGTCCAAATTTAAGGTGGTCATCTTAATTTACCGTTACTTTTATGGAGGATATTACAAAATATAAGGGTTGCTTATAATTGCATTAAATAATTCCATTTGTATTCACGCGGAGATGTGTACTTGTATAGCATGCAATTCGGGTTCAAATTTTGTGTGGCACTGGAATACTTCCGAAGACAATGGTACCATTGCAGATTAACCTTAAACATTGAGTACAGTCTGTATTGCGGACAAACTAAGTTTAATTTAACTATAATGCACAGGTATTGCTCATCAAGTAAATAATGGTATTATCGACAAAATTGTCATCTATAAGTTGGTAAAATATGGCTGCTTTGCGCTGGTCAGAATTGTCTGTCTACTGAGTGAGAATCCAGGATTGAGGTGAACACCTTAATCTTTCACTTTTCAGGATTGAAGTCTGAACCTGAATCTCCAAGACTTCATGATTGAGGTGATCTCCTTAATCTTCTTGAGTTGTATGAAGAATACTTGAAGTTTCTAGAGTTGTTTCAATTTGGCATTATATGGTTAAGGTTTCAGTGCACATTTGGAAGTAATTAGAATATGTAGTGAAGTCGGATTGTAGTTAAAGGAGTTGGCTGTTGATCCCATTTAGCTTAAAAAAACCACGTTCAGAGTATTTAAGTCAATATATGTGATGCAACGAGCTGTACATGAACTCCATCTGCAACCACTGGCACGACGAGTACTCAGGATCAAGATTTAGTGTAGAATCAATATGATTTTACGCTTGAGGGCATGGCAAGCTGTTTTGTGGTATAATTCTACACCGTACGAGTTCCTTCACTCTGGATGCTTATTGGATTTTTGTTCTACTCGTTTAGGCAACTTTGCATGATTTAAAATTACGCATTAAATAATAACCAACCTTGCTGAAGGGAGTTGGAGTATGTATTGCAATTCCGCCATACTCAATGGTTTCTTATTCTATTTTCACCATATACACAATTCAGGATAAGTCTCGCTAATCCGCAACATGAGATGAGCATATCTTATCCCGACACTCTCACTGTGTTTCTGTTGTCTGCGCAAATCGAACCGGAGATCCGCCACATCTCCCTCCAATCTTCCTTTCAAGTGCATTGCGTCCTCTTTTACCCGACGCAAAAGAGCGGACGTCCTCTCCTCATCCAGGAGATTTTTTTGCCGTTGCTTAATTTTATTTTCTATTGCCTCCCTCACTAGGTCATCAAAGTCACAATCACAGGGAGATTTACTTCGTTTTCTTGCCCTCTTTGAACTACTTCCTAACATCTTTTATGATTTTGTAAAGTTTTCAAGTGAAAAATAATAAACGGTTGTAATGCATGCTAGAAACTGTGAATAGTCCTCATGCTTCCTTGCCATGATGGGTTGCCCCATTTAAAATCACCTATCCACATGTGAAATGATACGGTGTGACCAGAAATGGGAACACAGTCGTCAATGTTTGGCTTATAATACACAATGGTTTTAGTTATCTTCATAGATGATTTGTTCCAGGAATGCATGTTTCTAAATCATGCGGAGGTTAAATGACTAAGGACAAAATGAATGAAACGGATTTCAATTCTTTCGGTCTAAGGAATTTTTCCATTGCTCTGTCAAGATTGAGGTGGTAACCTTAATTTTGTAAGATAGGGGGGTTGGGAGAGAGTTAAGACATGTAATATACAAGTGTCCTCTTGAAGTCATTACTATTTGTTTTGTAGGTTATAGATTGAAGCATCTTGCATCGATGCATGTAAATTGAGGTGGTCACCTTAATTGTATAAGAGATCCGGGTAGATTCTCATTCTCTGACATTTGGCTTCCGGATGCTCATACGAAGTAAGTATTAGTGAGTTTGATCATACTGGACGATATACGTTGTACATGTCATGCACTCTGGAGATTCTATGCATATGAAGACTGAGATTGGGATGTTAACGTTAATCTTTTAACAAATTATGTCGTTTATAATAATTCTCAATGGCTGCATACCAATGCATTAATCCATTACATGAGGGCATAAGTCTTTTCAAAGTGCATTGTAGAATACTTTAGTATCTTATAATTTTAGCCAAATACGTTTTATGGTAGTGAGGGTAGTGATTCAAATTAAGGGGACCTTCTTAATGTAACTAGTGGAAGTGGTCACACAAAGTTTCCGTAAATTATAAATATGATAGGTTGATGATGTAAATGTTGACCATACTTTACAATTTAGGAGGAATATTGTTGATGGGCATAGATGAACGATACATGGTAAGCTCATGAGCTCTAACGTTCATTTTGAATGTGTAAAGTTAGCAATGTCGAATCACTATATGAGAGAAAAAGTACAAGTTTCTGTCGCCAAGCCATGAGCTCAAATCTGTTGGTTGGGACAAGCGCGTCACATACGATCGGTCCGGGTTCGAAACCCATTGGACTCGTTATGAGCGATTATGTGGTACATCATGGCTTGGCACTGCTGGGGAGAAATTCACAGGCAGGAAATGTTGTACCAACCAACAGGGCCCACTCGAAGCACCTGAACTGAGCTTGAAGATGCAGTGACAAGATTCAACGGTGGCTCTTGCCGCCAAAAAAAAAAAAAAAGATGTAGTTCTCACTACATCTTTTCTTCATTGGATGTATGCTAATAAAGTGGGTGGGAGCGACAAGATTCAATAGTATCTGCAAGAGCACCTTAGAAAAAAGGAGAGTTGTTTCTACATTTACTGAATATTTGTTGTAAGAATATAAAATGTGATTAAGGTGAGTACCTTAATTTTGGTGGCATAATAAAGTTGGTGGTACTTGAAGTGGCCGCCTCCGTTTTCCAGTTGCTTTTCATATAAAAATCTACTAGACTTTGAAATAAAAAAAGTCCAATGCCATAATGAAGGGCTTATGTTGGACTACATTTAAAATAACTATTTACAGCTTTTGAAGGTCAATTAATTTTTCCAGCAGTTAGAGTTATTAATATAAATATATAATTTTATAAATATTAATTATAACTAATTTCAACATTCTTCAAAACTGTTTTAAAATGGATGCACCTCCCGGCTTTTGTTATAACACTTAGTACTGTATTTTTATTTGTTGTCTGGAATAAAAATATGTTACATTCTAAGGTTGTTAAAGAGCTGTACCTTATGAGGATGATGATGTATCTATATTAGGATACAGTTCGATGGAGGTTCCCCTTACGTTCATATACCGTTCCCAATATGTTCCCCTACGTTCCCAATATGTTCCCGAAGATGTTCCGGAGTTCCCAATGCATGTGCTCAGGCAACAGTTGTGAGATGGGTTTTATTGCCTAACATTATACCAAAATTTGGCCTGAATTTCATTAAAAAACGTTCTGAATTTGGCGGACGAAGACTCTCATTCAAGGCTGATTTGTTTAAGATGAAGACATTGGTTTAAGGTGATAGACAAAATGGGACATGCTTTATTCCCAAATTAATTAATATGGTGTTGCATACAATATTGTCCTACTCAACCAGTCGGTATCTTCAAGTAAGTTATCTTTGCCGGCAACATCTCCACGCTCTCTATGACGAGTTATGCGTTGGTACAGGTCACGTCTATGTTGAACTCCAAGATCTCATCATTTCATCAACCTATGCCCGGCTAAGCGTTGCCTGATGCGGTCGCTCGTCATGAACTGGGACTCCCAAAACTTTGTGGTAGACATGGTACATATGTTCACAAGTCATAAAGAAATGCCCAGGCTTGGTGTCTAAGATTTTGTTTACAAAAATTGCACAAGTGCAAGATGGGGTTTCACTTATGGTGATTTCATAAGTGATGGGTCTATTTGATGTTGTCAAAATCGTATGCAATTGGAAGCTTTAAGACAAGTGCCCAACATTCTGCTTCAGGATTCTCACATTAGCATTCATCTAAAGCCCGACATTCCTTCTTGGTATTCCAGATAACGTCAATGTTCTTTGATTGACTTTCTTTCCCGCACGTCGAGGCGGCCTTTTCGAGGGATCTAAGGGGGAGTGGAAAATCATAACCCGTCTCAGGTCCTGTGTCTGGTATGATTGGATCCTCAACGAGAACAAAGCCCTTCCTTCCTAGTGCACTTGCCTCATTTGTGGTTAGGCTTGTTCCCAACTCCACTAGCCAGATTCCCGGAAAGTGCAGGGGGTTTTCCGCCTTTAAGATGAATGACGTGATTGCTAGCTACACCGCCGCGTGATGAGTCTCGGCAGAATCAGAAGGATTGATAGCATCTTTTGAATCGAACCTTCGAAACACCATAAAAGGATGGCCCAACCAGACTTGATTGCACCGTGTCTTTTATAGATTTCCCGCACGTCGCCCACCGTCCGTTTTTGTATACGACTCCAGCTTATCGGGGGTTCTCACTCGCAAGACTTCTACAAATTGCCCATGCATTGTGCTTGACCATCACCTCATGGAACGTCCTACCGAACTGTGATCCAGCACTTCGCTGAAGTGCATAGTGGAGAAGTTCAGGACGCCGAAACGTTTGATTTTGGACGTCAGCATTTGTTTGGGACTCCGGAATTTGTGTGTGACGGCGGTCAACGGCGTAACGCGGCATGGGTGTCCCGACAAAACCAGTCAACCCTTCGCTCATATTTCGGCCAATTGTATTCGGAATATTACTTGATGAAGGAAATGAGAATGGTGGATTTGAGCACTCAATTCTGTCTGCTTGTGACCTGCCCATGATCATTATAGGATATGATGTTGTCGAGTTGGAGAATGCTATTCCCGGCGTGCTGTTCATGTATTTGCCGGACCCGGAGGTTTGGATCCATTATGGATTTGATAGAGTCTCTTTGTCTCGTGCCCCATTCCCGGGTGCCGAACATTGAGATTCCGATGGTCTTACATTATTTGGTTGGGATGTCGCCAGCGCCATATCAACATATCTAGGTGTAGCCAGCATATCTAGCTGGGAAGTTGTAGCCTGGTTCTCTGGCGGAAGGCTAGATCGAATCAATGTCGCTGTTTGCTCACTTGCTCTTTGAAAGTGCGGCGGCGCGTGCATACATGGGGGCAGGTCCTTCAGCGGTCTTCTTATGGTTCTGCTGTCCTTGTGAAGTCTGTGTGATCTAGCATCTTTTTTGTCGTCCTTCCCCAGTACCTAACCGGACACTCTGTGTTCGATCAAACTCTCCTTTCAATCCCATACCTCGTGAGTAGAATATGGTTCCCTTGACTGCCAACTTGATTGCCAAGGGCTTCTTGGATCTCGCTGCCTTACGAAGCATTAGCTCGGCTTTTGTAGGTCGAGAGCCACGCACCTTGCTATTGGATACTGCCATATAGAATTGCTGTTGGAGCAAGGAGCGGGTCATGTCCTGAGCGCATATTGTGTAAAGATCCATCTTTACCTTAAGACCGCTTGCTGATGTCGCCTATATCGAACTGTGAACCTGCTCGCATTGGTTCGTATTCGGCACTAGGGATTCACATTCGAGGTCGAGCTCAAGCTAATTTAAATGGTAGTATGCAAACAGAGTGCGCCTCGCCATCCACCAAGTCTTCCATGCCTGGTCAAATGTTGCCCTCAAGCACCGCCCGTGATTTGAACCACCAATCTTCCAATTCACGAGCCCGTTCTCGGAATTCATCATTTACACATCGCTTACACATTTCAGTATGGTGAGTTCGGAACTTGTCTACAATCCATTTGTTCGTATGGTCACAAATACTCTGGACAAAGTGAAAGTAACACGTCCTGAGTATGGGTTTGTCCTCCGCATCATTCTATTCTTTAGCGACTTCGTTAACATCTCCGTCAAGTCCCTCAGTTGTTCTGCACAATCGTCACCGCATTGTAGTTGGCAGGCGCCGCATCTGCCATGAAGCCTCTAAACTTGGGCCGTGATTGTCCACATTCTTCCACTGTCCCATTAAGAAGCTCCCAAAATCTGACCTGGTTCTCGGCTTTCTCCAATTTCATTTCGCATACAGCTATTGCTACGAGTCGCTGGAGATTGTGATCGTACACGTGTGCCGCCATAGTAGTGCAGTGATGAACGCGTTTGATGTGGTCAAACATCACAAATGAATCTTTCAGATCCCCGCTTGTCATTTGTTTTACAATGTCAACTCCATTCACTAGTGGAAACATGGACCGGCTCCAGGCGCCAGTCCACGCGCGAGTCCACCTAATTAAACTGAGTCCACCTGCGTGGAGTCGCGAGCAGTGGGGTGGAGTCGGGCATGCCTGACTTAGCAAAGTGCATTCTTAGCCCCGACAGAATTCGAACCCGCGTCAGGTGCATGTTGCACGACTGCGATGGGGCCAAAGCTTTTTTCGAGCCTAAGTTACTTCGGTCGGAGTTACCCGTCTGCGTGACTTCTGTTGGATGAACAATAACTCTGTAACTATATTATCTACTGTGTCACAAATTGGAGAAATTACTTTTACGGGTCTGTTTTTCCCTATATCCGGATGGTGGTACTGGGTAGCATCGATTGATGTCCGCGTTCCGACTTTGCTGCTTATGTCCGGGACCAAAGTTCGAGATAACCGGTTCTACTGTTTGTATCCGGAGTGACGATTCATATCCGGCGTATTCGGTGCATGTCCGGATTAGGGTCTGAGGTCCGGGCTAGGGTTTGAGGTCCGGGTTAACGCTGTAGATATCCGTATGCGGGTTTATATCCGGAAGATGCACAGGGTATAGAATGACACCGCATGCTTAGATTTAGGGTTAGGGTTGAGTAAAAATATGATTAGTTTAGGTCGACGTTAATGATTGGATCGAACTTTTATAAAATGGAATGAATAGTATGCGCTATTTATATGGTTCTAATAAATGTAGATTGTTGCGTTCAAATTTGGTTCAATTATTGTGCTTTTAAAATTGGAATTTTTTAGAATTTCCGATAATTTTAGAATTGGAATGTCGGGAAATTAGACCAATCAGAAATGTGGGAATTTATATAAAAAAGGGAATTTCGGGATAAAAAAGGAATTTATTTATTGTACAAATGTACGAAATTGCATAATGGAGATATAATTCGAAGCAAATAAATTAAACCCTATGGAGAGGCCAAGCGACGGTACAGGGATGACTTGGAAAATGAAGCGGAACGACGCTATTAACAGTGACCCACTACATGAAACTATATAAGCGACAATTCGCAAGGTGATCAGGGATAGAGAATTTCCGAGACAAATGAGCCCCGAAATATCAGCTGTAGTCTAGGGTTTAGGAACTGGGACGTCGAGTGCGGTGTTGTCTCGAATCAGGAGGTGTGTTGCCCATTTGATGTAAACTCCTGATCCAGATTGTGGTACCTTCGCTTCAGTAATGGTGCGGAATAGTTGGCGATCGAACTCGGAGTAGAGCAAGGGGGCATCGGCTTCATACACAAAGTGAACTTGAACCATTTGTTGCCCCTGGTCGCACGGGGTATATTGCAGGTTTTTGCTCTTCGACTTCCAGGAGATACCGCTCTTACCATATGCAATGGGCAAATCTGGATAGCTCGGATGTAGTATCCAACACCGTTTGTTGCATGCTATTGGTCCAGCGTCTTTGTCCCGTGGAGATATACGACCATGGACAGGAGGTTCGATTGGAGGAACGTCATGGAGCGGAGCCTTCGATTTGAGGTACTTCTTCTGCACTTTCTTCTTTACGGGACTAGGAACAGGTGTGGAGTGAGATCGTGTGACCCTGCTTCTAGGTTGAGTCATGAAGTCAGGGTCTGAAGATAAATCATCATCACCTAATTCGGTGTTGTTTGGTGCGGGAGGTGGCGATGGAGATCTGGCTATGGCTGCAGGAGCGACGACTGGAGCAATGTGGACTTCAGGAGAGGAGGAAGTAGATACGTGGGTCGTTCCGCATGGAGCCGACCCAGGGAGCTAGGGAATCACTGAGTGAACACTGGGACTTGAGGGTGCCAAGTGAGTGTTGATCGGAGGGTTTTGGAGCCAACTGTGGTTGATCGGCGCTTCTGAAACAATTCCGTGGCCAAGTTCCATATTAGCAGGGGAGTTTGGGGGGTTGTACCTGGGGAATTCGATGTTCATGCCCTGTGTGGAGGTCGCCATGGCGACTAACATTTGTTTCATGTCCTTCAAGACGCCGATGGTTTCTATGTGAGACCGATCCAGCCTACCCACCGTGGCCTCCATATGTGTTTTCCACGCGTCTTCACGCATTTGATCTGCCATCCTACTCGTATGGTGAGTTCGGGCATACTCGGGAGTAATCTGCACAGGTACAAAAATTATGGATTGTAATCTGATGTTCTTTGCAATTTTAGGGCTATGATTCAATGAAGCTTGCATTTTAATCCTGAATGTGTTTCAGCGTGTCATGGACAAGGCAAGCAGATAGTGGAGGTGATTTAGATGGATGTACCTGGGGGAAGACAGCGGTGTCTCGGAGTTCAGCGCCACCGGCCTCAGAGCTTGTGGTAAAAAATGTATCGGCAAGGTGAGTTGTTCTATCCATGATGTTGTTGTGAACCGGTGCATTGTTTCCAGGACTTGGCATCTGTGGTTCGCCCTCGTCAGTGTCGTCTTGGATGACATGAGAGTACCCATTGAACACCTGCACGTGTATTTCTGTTAGCCAAATCTCATGTGCAAAGCAAAAAAACGATGCAATTAAGCGAGGTAACATGTGAGTTCAAACAGATAGTGAATAAAGTCCACATTAGAAGGGGCGGGGACATGTGCTTGGGAAAACCGACGATGCAATTCAGGCTGGATTTAGAGTTGAAATAAACAGTACACGCAATTGAAAGTATGCAATTGAGATAGGGTTTAGGGATTTCAATGACATCGAACAATATTTGACGAAGGTTTAGGGTGTAATTGTAATTACTTACCTCCTCGCTCGGACTGTATGTGAACACAGGATATGTGTCTCCGGGAGGAGTTCTTGGGGGGAGACTATTGCCGCTGCCACCTGATCCGGAGGATTGTACTCCCATAGCACGCTTTTCCTGCATCTCTCTTGACTTACGCCTGCCTTCCTTGCTGTCCCAGTGAGGTTGCCAAGCCCTCCAACACTCGTCAGGGCAGTCTTCATGTTGTTTGGTTGTGTCGTAGTAGTGCTGGCGCCAAGTGGATTTCCACTGCGCAAGAGCATCTTCCAGGTACTTCGAGAGGTAACCAGGATCAAGTGCAGTAGGGGTATAGGTATACATGCTGTCTAGTTCACGTTGCAAGGTGAGCAGGAGTAGTTGCCACTCGCCGGGGCGTTTTGCGTAGGATTGATAGTTCCAATTAACAAGACGACGAGCAATAGACTTGCAAGTAGAATGCCACTTCGTACGGAGACCGATGATCTTACCTTGATCATTTGTTGGAATGGGGTATTTCGGTTTACGTCCTTCCGCATGTGAAGCTGCTGTCTCCTTGAAAAATGCAGGCTCGTAACTCCTTTGTTGGCGACGACGCTTGTTTTGGGCGGTTCTGTCAAGCGAGAGGTTCTGTCGAGGTGTTCCGGTACTCGAAGGTGGCAGCGACCCTTGGTTGAGCGAAGGGGAGCTCGATGTTGGAGTTTGAAGTGCGGGGACGGCGTAGGAATCTACTCTGATCCGTGTTGCCTCGACAGGCCTGTGTAGAGGGACTTGGACCGGTCCTGGTTGTGGAGTGTGGAGATAGCCAGTGGGTTCACGCGGAGGTACTGAAGGTGCGGGTGCGATGATGTTCCCATACCTGCTATGGGCTTGGGGGCTGGATACGACAGGTAACGGTGCATAGTTTGGATTCCTGTACTGCGCAGCATAGAGCAGCGTCGTGATTCTTAGGGCTTACACTTAGAAGAATGATGCAATACTTGAATACTCATGTCTGTATGAAGATCGAACTGTGAACAGTCAGAAGAGGAACATGAAATCAGGAGAGATACTCACATGAGGGGGCGGGTTTTGGGCGGCGGCTCCGTCTTGCAGATGGCTCTGAGAAAACATCCTCGCTCCGAACTGGAAGAGGTCCGCGATGGCTTGGGCGTAGTAGTAACGCGGGATCTTGGCGCCAGCGATTGCAAAGGAGTCGTCGGAGGAGCATTCCTCCTCGTAATTGCAAGACTCTAATCTGCTGCCTTGTATAGACATGGTGGTCGTTAGGGTTAGCCGTCACGAGGGGTATAGCAGCCAAGATCGAAGATCTAAAACTCTGTGAGCAAAAAGAGACACCGTGACGAGTTTGCAAACACGAATAGGCCCTGATAAAGTGCACTCGGAATTTCAGCGGATACTTACATTCACGTGCTACAAGTGGTCCACTCTGGGCATTGTTGGCTATGTTAGTCGAAGCACGACGGGGTTGTGAAGAAAACAGATAGCTGGACGTGGAGAATGTCAGGAGAGGTGATTCGATAGTTGAGGAGGCGATGTGCATGCCCTGACGTAAAGGGAATTTAGACCAACGGCGGCTGGGAGGAATCTGACAGAACAGGCGTGCACACATTGGCCATGTGTCGATTTGGTCATTTTTAGCAATCTATATTAGAATAAAACGGCGCATCAACGAGGGCCGTCTTTTGGATTTATCCATACTTGACTGCTAAACCCCTGACATTATCTACGACCAGTCACCATGATGTGCCTGCTCCTGGGTGCTTAATCGGTGGTGTCACTGGTGTGGTGCTAACGGTCCAGCACTAGTGCCAATGCGGCTTTCTTAAGTGCCAACGGACTCTATAAGCACAGTGCGTGTAGAAGTTTATAAGGCGATGTTCAGAGAGTCTCTGAACTCATTTTGTTCTGCGATTGTAGCCATGGAGTACGACCACGGCCATACCACTCTACACTTGAGGTGGAGGATTGAGGCAAGGGATGCGAAGCTCGATGCTAGGGAGGAGAGGTTAGCTGATTTGAGTGGCAGTGACGTCAGGGTCTGCAAATGCAACGTTTGTAGAGGGGAGATCAGATCCACGCGGAAGAGGGCTGTGGTCAAGTATCATCTGCAACGTTATGGACGATCTCCTATGCTACGTGGGTCTACCGAGGTAAGCTCATAATCTTTCCTGTTTTCAATTGGATCTGAATTCCGTTAAGAAAATCGACAGTCTGATGCTGGTCTCCATGAGAGTATTGGGCTGAACTTCTTAGTTGTTGTTCTGAAATCATAGCGCTGTATTTAAGTGTTCGCCTTCTCGTTTCATGTTCTCGGAGTCCGTGTGTTGCAAACTTGTAAAAATTGCGTTGAGTGAGGTTGATATCTTTGAGGGGCGGGGTATGACGTATACATGGGAATTAAGTGGAGGCAGCTGCTGATAGTTTTGGCGAGGGTCTAACACTGTTTTTTCCGGTGGTGCAGAATTATCCTCATGATGACTCGGACAACGAGTGGGACAGTGCAATTGAAAGGGATTTTGGATTGAGGGGACGTACCTACGTGAGAGAGCCTGAGAACCAGCTTGACGACGATGTGAACATAGTTGAGGCTGTTCAACATGCGTTCCAGATTTATGATGAGGATGTCGGAGGTCCCGGGGTTGTGGTGGACGTGGGCGGCGTCAACATCGATGATGAAGAGGGTTTTCAAGAGGAAGCTGGCGCAAGTGAAGAGGGTCTCTAGGAGGAAGACCGGCCCGACGATGACCTGCCTCACGTTGAGGACCCAGGACTGTCGGACATGGGCGATGCACCGCAGATATTGCAGGACAGTGCGACCACCCGCCTCTACGCAGGTGCACGGTTGACTTCTTTGACAGCAACGTTGCTATTGCTAAACTGCTTAAGAACACACGGGGCCAGCAACGTCTTGATCAACGAGGTCTTCCGCATTCTTAGCCATAGCATCTTGCCGGCTATCAACTCCCTACCTGTCTCAGAGTATGCTGCGTCAAAACTATTGAAATTGCTTGGGTTGTCATATGACCTCATTCATGCCTGTCCCAAAGGATGCATGCTTTTTAGAGGACCTGAAGATGGGCAGCTCCATTCTTGCTCAAAGTGTGGCGAGGCGCGTTTTAGACAGGTTGGCAGATCACAGGTTCCGGTAAAGGTGTTACGACACTTTCCCTTGATTCCACGTTTACAACGGATGTTCAGCACACCCGAACAGGCAGCTTATATGACGTGGTACGTACTGAATAAAAGTACAGATGGTATGATTCGACACGTCGCAGATTCAGCACAATGGAGATTTGTGGATGAGGAGCTTGGCGATTTTGGAAACGAGGTACGTAATGTTCGATTGGGAATGGCGACAGATGGTGTAAATCCATTTTCCATTAAGAGGAGCACATGGAGTACCTGGCCGGTTATCATGCTTAATTACAACGTCCCCCCTTGGATGACGATGAAAAAACATTTCTTAATGTTATCCTTAATTATTCCCGGAAAGCAAGCTGTTTCGGGTGAGAATTTTGATGTCTATCTACAACCCCTACTTGAGGAACTTCATCTGTTGTGGTCTGTGGGTGTGCAGACCCGTGATGCCTCGAACTACGGCGGTTCATCAACCTTTCTGATGAGGGCAGTCCTATCATGGACAATCCATGACTTCCCCGCGTACGGCATCGTCGCGGGGTGTGTAACAAAAGGTTACAGGGCTTGTCCCTGCTGTGGACCTCAAACAACGTCTCGTCGTTCCACAACGTTGAAGAAGAACGTCTACGAAGGAGCACAGTATCGACGTTACCTCCCTGCGGACCATCCCTGGCGGTTTGACTTGTGCGGTGAACCCCAGGCCGGTAACTGGGGAAGATGTCATCAGGTGGGGTGCGGTCCGGGAGGCTTGGCTTGCAGATGGAGCCACCCGTGCTACGACGGACCCAGCGCGTACATATGGCATTAAGCGCATATCCTCGCTCTTCAAATTGCCATACTGGCGGGTACGTCACATACAAACCTTCACATCCGGCGCTATTTTATCAGAATCTTCTAATTTTTACGTTGACAGATGTGGTCTACCACCGCTGCTACACCCATGGCTACTATCCTAACTGATATGGTATCCATAAATTCTATTTTAACTTCCTATTAATTGACTGCCTTATGGTGGGAGTACCCTGTAATGTGGTTAACACCTAAGGGGTGCAGTTTGATAGAGTTATAGATCTCCATGCTCATGCACGGTATGGACACTCTCTGGCTCGTGAACCAGCTCGCACAACACTTAGGTGCATATGCATATTTACTCCATTGTGGGTCAATTATGTTGTTTTTGAGGGGTTGGACTATACTGTTTTTCCACTGCATGTTACCGCATAGAGCTCATGAGTCAAGTAGATTAAATGATGTTCCCATAATTGGGTGCTACCGTCACGTATGAACTGGGATCTGGTAGATTAGCAGTAAACCGAGGTCAAATGCTTGAAATGTAAACCAAGTGCATTCGAAATCAATTCCTTCTCTTGCGCTACCATTTAGTCCTAATCAGAGTACAAACAACAATGATATTCTAAGTTCTAACTTACTGTGAGTGGATTTTGCGGCAGTTGCTTCCAATCAGGCATACGTTGGACGTGATGCATGTAGAGCGCAACGTGTCCAACAACATCCTCAAGCATATCATGGGCGAAAAGGATACTGTCGCTGGCAGACGCGACATGGAGGAGGCTCGAAAATTTGAACACTTGTGGTTGCAGCGAGACGGGGAGGCAGGGGATTACATCATGCCTGCAGCTCCATGGGTGTTTACAGCAAGAGAGAAGACGGCATTTGTTGACCTGATATCGCACACTAGAGTACCTACGGGATATAGTGCGACGCTCATGAAGCATGTCGGTGAGCACAAGCTTGCGGGGCTAAAATCACATGACCATCATTGCTTGGTCCAGCAGATCATGCCCACTGCGATCCGACACAGTCTCTCGCGTGGGACAAGAGTAGCAATCATCGGCCTTGGCAATTTATTCCAGCGCATCTTTGCCAAGGTGATCAATCCCGCAGACATGCGTGACCTGAAGACCTTCGCAGCAGAAACTCTGTGTCTTGTGGAGTTGAATTTCCCCCCGGGATTCTTTGATATTATGGTCCACCTAGTGATCCATTTGGTGGACGAGCTCTCGCAGTGTGGGCCAGTCCACAGTCGATGGTGCTACGGAATTGAGCGATACCTTGGAGTTCTGACATCGTATGTGCGGGACACTTCGAAACCCGAGGCTGGGATGGCATCCGGTTATGCTATAGATGAAGCCCTCGGATTTTGTACCGAGTACTTCTCGCTATATACTCACACCCGGCGCCGTATCTGGGATCCAGAGCAGGAGCTTCGAGACTCCGGGGAAGTCCTTCTTGGGAAAGCTACGAAATGCCGACTCACCGAACTGGAAATGGCTCAGATCCATGAATATGTGCTGAATCATTCAGTTCACACAGCTGAACTTTTAAGGTAAGCTCCAAAGTCTTCCAGTGAAGCACTGTGCATGGAGTTGTAAGGTTATCTTTGAATTTTCCTATGTCCTGGACTCTCTGACCATTCCAAGTGGTATGCTGTTCCAGCGAATACGAGGAGCAGAAGGCTGCACGTATGGAAGCGCGTAACACCTTCCGGGCAGAAGCCAGAGCTCGAGCCGCCCTGCACGCTACAACTCCGGTTCGAATTGTTTACCCACCGCATCTGAATGGACCCTTTCACGGATTTCCCCTCTGGCTGTATGAGCACGTGAAGTCGCTCATGGCAGTTGAGTTCCCAGTCCCCATGAGCGTGATCAACCTGTCCCACCCCCCCAACGCAGAAGCTCTGAAATACAAGGCAATGTGGGCATATGGAGCCCACTTCCGGTGTGACATTCCAGAAGGCCCCGGTCATGTCACGTTTGACAAGGGGATAGCCCACATCACCGATGAAGGCCTAGATAATGCCATTGACGTCGGCATTCTGAAGTCAATTCTTCTTGTATCTTTCGGGTCCATGAATATTGTGCTCATGGAAGGTGAATGGTTCAAGAAGACTAATCAGGGGAGGGCTTCCACTCGGAAGGATCGGTATGGGTTTTGGACCATTCACTCGGGGGCAACAGAAGACCGTAATGTTCACAACCCGTATGCCTTTCCAGAGAAAATCAGCCAAGTCTTCTTTATGGACGATACACAGGATCCGCTCATTGAAGTTGTCCTTCGAAACGACATTCGCAGCGTGCAGATTGTTGGGGAGCGTGGGTTGCCGTATTTTGGCGCCAGTGGGTGTGAAGACGGGTCGCTGCTAAACCGAACGCTTGCTACTCCCATAGTGGAGACTCAAACGCAGAATGCTCCGGCTCCAGGAATTCTTGTATACGAGCAGGATGTGCGCGTGGTCGACGCTGACATGCTGAACCCCGAATCAGACAATCATTTCGAGGACGCAGAGTACGAGGATGAGCTGGTCCAAGCTTACGAGAATATATTATAGTCTTTGATAGGGTGTTGAACAGGGTGATTTCGCTCCTACTGTCTTTGATCTATCTTTTGTAGTGGTTTGAAATCACTTTATAGCCCGAGCAATAAAATGTAGAACCACGGCGATGTTTATAGCTGCATCCTCTACTGTTGGGATTCTTACTGCCTACACAGCGTATGCATCTGATTGAACATTCTGCGCTATGTATTTCGGAGACATCGTCCATTCTGTAAATGTCTCTTGCAGCATTTGATTCACTTGTATCATGCGAGTCTGGGATCAAACCGTTGCTTAATTAAATTAAATCTCTTGTATTACCGTACCTGCTATCATTTCCGATATTCGTTTTCTACTGTGATTCTTGATAGTTAAGAGATGATTTTGCTTCTGAATACAGGGCTTTCGGTGATATTGGCGAGTTTGGAGTGGAATATGGTCCATGGACCAGCATCCAAGTATGTGCACTGAACTTATTATTAACGCTGCAATTTTTGGTTAATTATTTGAATTTCCTCTTGCTTGCTCAAGCTGAAGTGTTTGAGCTCAGTCTACGCAAAT
Organism: Ceratodon purpureus; assembly: GCA_014871385.1. Taxonomy (NCBI): domain Eukaryota; kingdom Viridiplantae; phylum Streptophyta; class Bryopsida; order Pseudoditrichales; family Ditrichaceae; genus Ceratodon; species Ceratodon purpureus. The sequence goes on along the minus strand of CM026426.1, from coordinate 62,194,633 downwards.
AATAAAGGGAATTATATTCTTGTACTATCGATCAGGTCCCTTAGGGTACATAATTTTATTGAGGAAGCTACTGCTCTTAGAGAGGAAGTAGCTGCTTCTGTGGAGGCGATTTCTGCTCTTGAAGAGAATGCAGCCGCTCATTTGAAAGAAGCCCATGCTGTTGGCAACGACGAAGCAGGCATTGTTAAAGACACGGCAGTTGTCCCAGTCGAGGATAGCCCTGCCAAGCATCAGGAGGAGCTTCCATTACCGGTGGAGGCCCCTGCAGTGGAAGAGCAGTCAGCTGCCCCAGTTGAGGAGGCAGTAACTCTTAAACCGGAGACCGTTGCTCTATTCCAGGATGCCTATGTTGTCAAAGCGAAGGAGGAGGCTTTACAGGAAGAGGCACATATTGTTGATAAAGTGCCAGCCGCTCATGTATTGGAGGCCCTTGCAGTCATGGAGAAGGAAGTTCCATAGCCAGTAGAGGTCACTACTATTAAAGATGATGCCTCAGCATCGATGGAGAATGCAACTGCTCTTCTATCGAAGGAGCTCACTGCTTCAGTGGATGATGCCCCCGCTGTTAAAGAAGATGCAGCTGTTCCAGTGGACGACGCAATTGCAAATCAAGTGGAGGCAGCTGCTATCGAAGAGACCAATGCGCCATTTGCGGTAGAGGCATCATATATTTAGGAGGTGGCCTTTGCTTCAGTGAAGGTAAATGTAGCTGCCCCAGTGGAGTCTCCGGTGTGTTCTAAAGGGATGGCTGAGAATGTCGATTCCCTCATTGCAGAGGCTGTCCATGAACCAATGTCTGTAAAGGAAACATTCCCCACATTTGCAGTCGTAGCTTCGGGTCCATCGTTCATTGACGATTCCTCTACCGTGTAGTCTTTTTATTTTCGTGTATGAATTCGTGTTACATTTCATACTTTTGTCTATGCAAATTCTGATGTTATAACTGGTGTCATTCAATGCTCAATGTCGTAAGGCTGTGTGTTATGCTCTAGGAATTGATGTCCGAACTCATTTTGTACAGATCGCAGGTGCTGAAAAACAATTCTTGCGACGTGTATGTCAAGAGGCATTTATACTGCCCCCATGCACATGGTACGTTTCTTTTATTTGTAAATCACACCCATCATAAGATCTGATTTTTGTTAGATTATAAAATCTTTGGACAAATTCATGATTACATGCAGCAAAGAGTAGTCCTAAGTCTCATTAAGACACCATACTGATTGTTATAAATTAGCCTACTCTAATTAATGCACGTTCACAACTTGCAGCGTATTACTACCTAGGTTTCCAAGGCATTTGCCTCACTCTGTTTATATTTCTATCTCACTTTCAGCTCTCGCACCTCCTGTCTTCGAGTCCTCTGAGCTCTTCTTCCTGCTATCCTTACTTCGGTCATCGTCAGTAGCTTCTGATTTCTCCTTGTTTGTATTCTGCATTGCCAGGTTCCGAGTCAAGGATGCCGAGACGCGATGAGACAATCGAGAAATGGCGGGGCTGGTTCCGCGACACGATGCTCCTGACCGAGGGCTCGTTCATACCTGGCGACCCCCAAAACGTGCACCTCTACCGCAAAGAGGCGGTTGCAATATACTGGGGCGCTCAACCAGATGGCGGGTACTGCCTCCGAGCCGAAGACGGGATAGTCTACAACAACTACGTCATTGAAGTGTATGAGCGAGTGCACCAGAGGGAAATGCCCGATCCCCCGCGTCTCACGCTGCACTTTGCAAGGGGCCTCATGGCCGAGCTACAGGGTACCTGCGTCAATTGGTGCGCCCTCGCCATCAAGCGCTGCTTCCCCGGCCAAAAGAAAACCTCCTTTGAAGCCATGGCGAAATATTAGGATCAGGTCGATCCCCTCCCTTTCACGTGGCCGAAAGTATTCCCCCATGCCGGCTCAGTCAGCGATCAATCCGATAGAAACCCCATTGACCAGGTATAATTCGTCCATTGTTGAATTTGAACCGCATTGCCATTGTAGATCCTATCTTCTCTCAATGCTCACGATTTGTAAAGTTACAAAGTTCTAACCATCGTGTGAACTTCCATGTGGTTGTAGGCAGCAGTCCCGACAACTAATGTCTCCATCCCTAATTCCGTTCCTGTGAAGACCGAAGGTGGCGAGGACGCTCGAAGCTCAGAGTTTGTAGATCCTCCCTCTGACGGACCATCTGTTTCGAAGAGATTCCTTGAAGGATTGTGGCTCCTCCAGGGCGAAATTGAGCACGCCGCCAAGAAAAAACGACGTCACATCAACAAGCTGAATGAAGACCAGCAGTCTCTAATTGCCGAGAAACGCACGGTCATACAACACGCTGGCGAGGTGCTGCATGAACTCGAAAATCGACACCACAAATTGAGCATGGATCATCGGCGTGCCTACAGCAATCGCATACGTGCACAGGAAATGGACACCCATGGAGCTAATGGCAAACGGCGAAGCCTCTCTCACTCCGACAACGACATCATCACCGAAGCACAGAAGGTTCTCACCTTCGTTCGTAATCAGCGCTCATTCTGCTCTGACCGCATCAAAGACCAGGAGGCGGCAATTCGAACTTTGAACAGTGAGCTGCGTGACCTAGAGATAACCGCCAAGGAGATTGCCGAGACACATGAACTTCAACTACTCCGAGTTGAATCCGTACTCCGATACGTGAAGTCAGGTGAACAGCAACTCGAGAACCTCCTGCGCCGAGGTTGAACTTATAAGCACCGTCTGGCATTTTTTGAGAAGAGGATTACCGGTTTGTTGAAGTCGTGAATTTTTTTCCAAGTACTACCTGATTAGGATTTGCAACTCCCTAGATGCACAGTGGAATTGATAAATTCTGATTAGGATTTCTCTTTGCCTAGATGCACACTGGGATTGATAAATTCTGCAGTTCATGCAATTGACAATGCAAGCACGTGACATTGGGATTAACTTTGTACAGACTCACAATTCAGGAAAGCTTGTAGTAGACATCGAGAGAAGCAACATTTCAAATTTAATCCACAACGTCTCTTTTAATTCACGATGGAGGTCTTTGTCAATTCATCAGATCTGTTTTGCACTTTAGGGTACCTGAAGTTTGTATGTGGTTCCTCTAGTAGAAGCTGATGTGTGAGCTTCGCAGTTTGAGGCTGATAGCTGAGGGGCTCACGCGAACACGTTTGGTAGCATTACATACCGAGTATCTGTAACAACAATGTGGGCATCTTCTCCGTTTTCATGTTACGAAGTAATGTGATGCATAGAAATTAAATTCCCGAGGGCGAAATAGGATTACTAGGTAACTCTGTATGGATTGAGAAGGTGTGTGCATTGTAGGCAAGGTTGTAGTTCCCTGTCTCTGTGGTACGCTGACCATGATTTAGGGCTGTAGTCATAACCGTAGCCTAGTTCGGCAGACCGTAACAGAATTTCTAGTTTCCGGTGATCCAAATCTGTGGTAAACAGTATCCGTCATCCGATTGGTGGCTCAATAAAGGGCCATAATCACCTTCGTCTCTCCTCTTTTCGACCATGGAGGATTCTCCTCCCTCTTTGTCCCGTGGCTATGGCGACCGTATGCGGCACATCCAGCTCCCTACATCGGTGTTGTCTCCAGCACAGAACAACCTGTTTGGTGCGGTTTGTACACTCGTTGACTCCAACGGACTGCCACTAGTTGACGAGAACGGATCGCCATTGAGGCTTTCAATGGATGAGTCTTTTGTCAAGATCTGGGATTTTTCAGAGCTTGACGCTGCCTTGAACGCCATTGAAGACGACATCGACGAAGCTCCAGCATGTTACCCTAAACTCGCCAACCCTAAACCAGACCAACTCCGTCAATTCTCGTCTCCACCCTACGGCAAAGTGGTTACACCTGTGGATTCCTCTGCCAATGTTGAATCCGAGTCTGGCACCGTCAGTGTTTCTTCTGAACTTCGCAGTATCTCTCAACCCTCTTTGGATTCTTGTAACGCTAGCACCGACACAACCACAGACACAAGATCAACTCGGCTACCCACCCTCACTTCAGACCCTAATCGGAATAAACAAGTCAGTAGTTAACATGTGCAGCCACTTGTTTCGAAGGCTTGACCCGCTCACTTCAACGTTGTAGACAGTGTGTACACACGTCAATAATTTTTAAGTTTCCACTGGCCAGCCTCTGGATTATACCAATTATCAAAACTCATAATGTAGGTGACCGGGTATGCAGCGGACCTCAATTACGAAATAGCCATACCCGAAGGGAGTTAAATTCCCCAACCGAAATGACACAGCAGGGATGAACTTCGTTATCCTCAAAAAAATCCATCGATAAACCGAATTAAAATGTGCAAAGTTACACCTACCCTACCGGTTTTTCTACCACATCCCAATTTAAGAAGGCCAGAAAGGGAACCCCCCAAAACGTAGCGTGGCAGGACTGATTCCCGCCCCCGATGCCACTGCTCACCCGACCCCACACAAGCGAAAGGCCCAGAACGAGGTACAAAAATCAACAGCCAATCAGATGCCGTTTTCTATTCGCGACTCCACCCCCAGTCCACCCAGTAGCACTCCCAGGTGGAGTCGCTGCGTGGAGAAGTGCGCAGTTTCCACTAGTGATTTCCTATTCCGATAGTTGACATCTTGAACATGAATTCGATGCCACGCCGTGACTGTTCTGGAAAGTGGCTATCCTGTATGTAACTGTAACGAGAATGACGTTTCAGAGCAAAAATACAGCGCTCCTTATCAAGTCTGAATTTGATGACCAAGTTCTTTACACGTACCTTATCATGGTATGGTGGGGCATTTAGCAGAATCTCCATTAAAGCTGCTTCATCGAGGATATCTCCTTCACAGACCGCTGATCTTTGAATGATTGTGTCCATGAAGTTCTTTTGAGCACACCTAAACCCCACCCATCCCGGCGCTTTCATGAGCCATGGCTGGTCATCTAGAAAACGATGTATTGTTTTCGTCATCTGAACGTACGCTTCACGATTTCTCCCCGGATCGGATTCATGATTATGAGTACCAGAATGAAAAATAACTCGAGTATACTCATCATTAACTTGTGAAACAGACCACCATACCGCACTGCACTGCTCAAGGCAATGTAGTGTCCACTTGCAGAACGCACACCTCCAGTCACCATCGATTTTTGGTTCACCGTGTTTCCGTCTCAAGAAACATTGTCCCTTCCAATATAGCGTGTTCTCTTCCTTGTGAAGGGCGATGTGGCTGCAATGGGAGTTCGCACATATAAATGAGCCTCCGCAGAATGACTTTCGTGCTCTGAGCTGTGCCTCCTCCATGACATTGGAATTGTAGCTATTAGATTTGAGCCAGGGGTGCCCATCGAATGAAATGTCCGTCGATATACTATCTTCGCTTGCGACAGGCGGAAATTTGTTTATCTTGTTTCCGTCATAGACATATGGCATATATCTGCACTTCATAACCGGAAAATCTTTCAAAGGTAGTGTGGCAAATTCCTAGTTGATCCGCGGCATGCCAGCTTCAGAATGATTGGCAAAACAGAGATCCCACGTGGCATCTCATACCGGTTGTCCAAGGAGACTTCCGCACTTGACTGACTTCCTGGATTAGCGCTCGACTTGACTGGATTGGGTTCGCCTGGCGGTTGGTCTCGTGTTGCTGGATCCTCTTTAGTACAGTCTTCACAATCAGATTGAATATCTATCGGAGGTGCCGAAATTTTGCAGACGGGCAAATGACATGGAGAAGTAGGGAGGGTGGCTATTGTGTGAGTGCAGTGAGCGGTGAGCACTGAGGGGAGAGATGTGGAAATTTTTGATGAAAATTGAATTAGAGTTGCAAGGAGTCTTTAGATTTGCTGTTTTTAAATAAATGTTTTTAACATTTTGAGCCGTTGATTGGACCTATAACTGTGGATGTTTCTTTAAGCGAGGGATGAACTTAGACAGTCATCCGCAGACAAGCCCGCAAATGTTTGTTCACGAGATAACTGCTCCCACTTGATGTGGACGATCTCCGCGAGGTTGCACGATGGCATTTCGGCAAGCTTGTCCTTTGTAAGGCCCTGTCATATAGTATTGAATAGGGCAACGATGAGAAAAGTTTAAACGGTGTGTGATGAATAAGAATAGATAGAAGGGTTTTAGGTTTATAGAAGTGTGTTGGACTTACGAGTTCCATGAAGCCCTCCCACTATCTGTAGCGCCAATGCCAGAGTGCAAGCCAAAGCTGCAAGTTGGCAAGCCCTGTTTCTGATGCCGCCGATGATGAGTGCCACCATGCTTGAATCGCAAAATACCATGTCTCAGCCTCTTGCATGGACCTAGTGTCCTTGTACTGCTTGCAGAGGGTGCAGTGCTGGTCTTGAAGATCTTGACGTATGTCTGCCTTTGTGTGGTTCTCAAGCGATTGCGTCCAATGAAAGATATGAAAATTTCCCTAGGCTGTCTACATTGAAGATACATGAAGATCAATCATCAGCCGCCATGTGTGAGTACCTGCAATGACGGTGCCATCATAGTGCATTAACTCTGACTTGAAATCCTTAACTAAACGGTCTATCCCTGAAGTTGACTTTACTTAAATGTCAATGTCGGATCCAAGCTGCCTACATTGCTATAAACAAAAGGTGGTTTGTGTAAATTGCCCCTTGAATCTAGTGGATGCATTTACTCAGGACATGCAAATGATCAGCTCCGATGGAGCACTGCTTTATCACGCATGCCATTCTCATTCACTATGTAATGACTCGTCCCTTATGAAATATAGTGTATCCTGACAAACCAGTGGGAAAGACATCTAGTCCACATCCCAAGACATCACCGTCATTCCTCAATTTTTTGGTAACAGAAGACATTCAGTCTGAGATGATGTGAAGATAGTAAGTCGAGCTCTCAACCTAAACGTATCATCCAGGGACCATCTTTTGGGATGTTCCATTTGTAAACGCAATGCATTGTTCATTTGTAATCTCTGCGCAATACTAGTGACCCTCTCACTTTATTGAAGGTGTTTGCTATTACTCTTTGATTCCTTCTCGTGCATTGCAGTCATGGACTCATCTGCTCTGCCTACAGCGCTTGCTCCGACCCACGTCACAAACCAGACCTCTCCAACTCCAAGAGTAGAGATCAAGTCATCGATGCCAGCAGACTCTGAAATGCTACATGTTTACTCCTTTTCTTTCACCTCCTTTAGTTTGATGCTAGTATGCTAGTTTTGACTAGACAGGTCAACCTTACCGACATTCACATTTTGTATTTAAGATATTACATAGGAGGTTGAATCTCGGGAACGCCATACGCACGATACTTTCCCAGTCGAAGCGACCATGCATTAATCTCTACTGCCCTAGTTGGTGTCAGACAGACTGTGTGCATGAGCATCCCAGAAGTATAAAACACTTCCTCCTCTATAGAGAGAGAATATTCTTTTAACTGGAACCGCAGAGCGAGCGTTCTACTTGAAACAATTGCAAAACCATCATCACCTACAGGAAAGTTAAGTGGGACACAATGCGAATCAGACCCAGAAATTATCACATTTTATTGACTTCCTTGATAATAATGCAAAAACGTACACATATCCTTCAAGATCAACATGACCATATTCGATTCTAAACAGTGCAACCACTCAATATTCCTAGCTCAAGTGAGCCTAACTAGCCTAGATTTATGAGGGTCAATCCTGAGAATTGCGATAAAGCCCCAGTGATTGAATTAGTGGATTCCCAGGACAAACCTGCTCTGCTCCAATTCGTCACTGTTCTAGTCGAGTTATTGGGTCCAATGAGGGAGTCTACAACTGAAAAGACTATAAGGTTTGCGTAGTCATCCTTGAGGTACTTTTGTTTCCAGAAATCTGCACGCAAAAATGTTGGACCATAAGGCATACTCGGCTGCGTAAATGCCAGGACAATAGTATTCTGGTCGAGGACGGTTCCACTACGTCCAAGACCGAGCACTTGCGCCGCTCCGGGATCTTGCGCCTCCGGAATAAGTATTCCTCCAGTCATCCCCTCCTTGAATCCAAGCTCGTACTCCCAAACCATAAGCATCATGCACTTCATGTTCGGAGGGAGGTCACTACCTCGATCACTATCTAAAGCATAAAGAACCGACGACGAGAAGATCTTCAGCAGCCATGTCTTATGATACTGATTCCACTGTTCTGGAGACTTGTATAGATAGTACTGGATGATGGAATCCGCCTTTAATCTACGTATAATTATATCCCCAACTTGCGGTTCCAGCATTGTCTCAAGGTTGAGCAAGAACTGTGATCCAGAGTGGAGGCTAAACATGAGAGGAGACATAGTTAGGAGGCAAAAAATGATGATATACTCTCCGCCTTAGAATGAAATGAGCATTCAGGTCTTATGAGACAAGCATGTTCTGCTTGCACCTGATATAAGATGCCCTCTACCGTCAATCTCACATCAAGGCGCCGACGGCATCTCCTTGGTATTCAGAATAGTCTGTCCATGTTTATGACCCTAATTCCTCATTCCTTGATGATACACAGCCTCCCAGTCTTATGTCCGGCGGATAGATTGTGGCTGATTTGGTGCATTCTTCGATATAGTGTTAAGAACACATGATATGGCCCCGGCGCCATCACGTCACAATTTACTTTCACACGAAAATGTCAGTTGTTGATACTCCAGCACGAAACAGTACAGTTCACATAGCCTTTAACAGGCACAAATCTGGAATTTGGAGGCGGATCAGATATCTGGCTACCTGTAGGGACTGTACATCAGGTACGAGGCTCAAGAAGAGTGCGGGCATTAAGAACCGCCCCTATGAACAAAGTTTGAATGGCGAAGCAATGTACTAAAATTGACAAGTATAGTTATTGAATGAACCAAGGAAAAATGGAAATGACCCAATCATACTCTTTGTTTTCCCCATTTTTATTTAGGATTGCAAGTGAATAGTGCATGAAAGACCTATGAGCTCAAATAGCACACTCTAGGCTAATGCCTTAAAATAAAAATATCTAATTCAGGGAGACTCACAAATTTGCCAATCAACTATGTTTAGATAATCTTCCAATCAAAAATATGTTTTGAAATTGTCCATTGACAGATTTTCTTACAGAGGTCAGAATTTGCTTAGATGGTCCATGATCTTAGTTTCAACGAAATCCAACGTTGGCTGGGGTAAATTTCAACTACAAATAGAGAATTAATTGATAACAATCTTCAAGGTTGGGAAAAAGGGCTAGGTTATAAGTCTGCCAGGTTGATCCTCTTTGCAGCAAACTACTTAGTCATGGATACGTGGTTGAGTTCATTTTCATGCTTTTTTATTTTATGGGTGTCAAGCTCTTGCCCTGTTTTGGTAGGGTTTGGGACCGAGGGTTGCATTTTAAGTCTGCGAGGTTGATCCTCTTTGCACCAAAGTACTCACGTTGTGATATGCACTTAAGGTCAGTTTCATGCTTCTTTATTTTATGGGTGTCAAGCTCTTGCCGTGTTTTGGTAGGGTTCGGGACCAAGGGCTGCATTTTAAGTCTGCCAGGTTGATCCTCTTTGCAGCAAACTACTTAGTCATGGCTACGTGGTTGAGTTCATTTTCATGCTTTTTTATTTTATCGGTGTCAAGCTCTTGCCCTGTTTTTGTAGGGTTTGGGACCGAGGGCTGCATTTTAAGTCTGCGAGGTTGATCCTCTTTGCAGCAAACTACTTAGTCATGGCTGCGTGGTTGAGTTCATTTTCATGCTTTATTATTTTATGGGTGTCAAGCTGTTGCACTGTATTGGTAGGGTTCGGGACCGAGGGTTGCATTTTAAGTCTGCGAGGTTGATCCTCTTTGCACCAAAGTACTCACGTTGTGATATGCACTTAAGGTCAGTTTCATGCTTTTTTATTTTATGGGTGTCAAGCTCTTGCCGTGTTTTGGTAGGGTTCGGGACCAAGGGCTGCATTTTAAGTCTGTGAGGTTGATCCTCTTTGCAGCAAACTACTTAGTCATGGCTACGTGGTTGAGCTCATTTTCATGCTTTTTTATTTTATGGGTGTCAAGCTCTTGCCCTGTTTTGGTAGGGTTTGGGACCGAGGGTTGCATTTTAAGTCTGCCAGGTTGATCCTCTTTGCACCAAAGTACTCAGTCATGGCTATGTGATTGAGTTCATTTTCATGCTTTTTTATTTTATGGGTGTCAATCTCTTGCACTGTATTGGTAGGGTTCGGGACCGAGGGCTGCATTTTAAGTCTGCGAGGTTGATCCTCTTTGCACTAAAGTACTCACGTTGAGATATGCACTTAAGGTCAGTTTCATGCTTTTTTATTTTAGGGGTGTCAAGCTCTTGCCGTGTTTTGGTAGGGTTCGGGACCAAGGGCTGCATTTTAAGTCTGCCAGGTTGATCCTCTTTGCAGCAAACTACTTAGTCATGGCTACGTGGTTGAGTTCATTTTCATGCTTTTTTATTTTATGGGTGTCAAGCTCTTGCCCTGTTTTTGTAGGGTTTGGGACCGAGGGCTGCATTTTAAGTCTGCGAGGTTGATCCTCTTTGCACCAAAGTACTCAGTCATGGCTATGTGATTGAGTTCATTTTCATGCTTTTTTATTTTATGGGTGTCAAGCTCTTGCCGTGTTTTGGTAGGGTTCGGGACCGAGGGCTGCATTTTAAGTCTGCGAGGTTGATCCTCTTTGCACCAAAGTACTCACGTTGTGATATGCACTTAAGGTCAGTTTCATGCTTTTTTATTTTATGGGTGTCAAGCTCTTGCCGTGTTTTGGTAGGGTTCGGGACCAAGGGCTGCATTTTAAGTCTGCGAGGTTGATCCTCTTTGCAGCAAACTACTTAGTCATGGCTACGTGGTTGAGTTCATTTTCATGCTTTTTTATTTTATGGGTGTCAAGCTCTTGCCCTGTTTTGGTAGGGTTTGGGACCGAGGGCTGCATTTTAAGTCTGCGAGGTTGATCCTCTTTGCACCAAAGTACTCAGTCATGGCTATGTGATTGAGTTCATTTTCATGCTTTTTTATTTTATGGGTGTCAAGCTCTTGCCCTCTATTGGTAGGGTTCAGGACCGAGGGCTGCATTTTAAGTCTGCGAGGTTGATCCTCTTTGCACCAAAGTACTCACGTTGAGATATGCACTTAAGGTCAGTTTCATGCTTTTTTATTTTATGGGTGTCAAGCTCTTGCCCTGTTTTGGTAGGGTTCGGGACCAAGGGCTGCATTTTAAGTCTGCCACGTTGATCCTCTTTGCAGCAAACTACTTAGTCATGGCTACGTGGTTGAGTTCATTTTCATGCTTTTTTATTTTATGGGTGTCAAGCTCTTGCCCTGTTTTGGTAGGGTTCGGGACCAAGGGCTGCATTTTAAGTCTGCGAGGTTGATCCTCTTTGCAGCAAACTACTTAGTCATGGCTACGTGGTTGAGTTCATTTTCATGCTTTTTTATTTTATGGGTGTCAAGCTCTTGCCCTCTTTTCGTAGGGTTTGGGACCGAGGGTTGCATTTTAAGTCTGCCAGGTTGATCCTCTTTGCACCAAAGTACTCTGTCATGGCTATGTGATTGAGTTCATTTTCATGCTTTTTTATTTTATGGGTGTCAAGCTCTTGCTCTGTTTTAGTAGGGTTCGGGACCGAGGGCTGCATTTTAAGTCTGCGAGGTTGATCCTCTTTGCACCAAAGTACTCACGTTGAGATATGCACTTAAGGTCAGTTTCATGCTTTTTTATTTTATGGGTGTCAAGCTCTTGCCGTGTTTTGGTAGGGTTCGGGACCAAGGGCTGCATTTTAAGTCTGCCAGGTTGATCCTCTTTGCAGCAAACTACTTAGTCATGGCTACGTGGTTGAGTTAACTTTCATGCTTTTTTATTTTATGGGTGTCAAGCTCTTGCCCTGTTTTGGTAGGGTTTGGGACCGAGGGTTGCATTTTAAGTCTGCCAGGTTGATCCTCTTTGCACCAAAGTACTCAGTCATGGCTATGTGATTGAGTTCATTTTCATGCTTTTTTATTTTATGGGTGTCAAGCTCTTGCACTGTATTGGTAGGGTTCGGGACCGAGGGCTGCATTTTAAGTCTCCGAGGTTGATCCTCTTTGCACCAAAGTACTCACATTGAGATATGCACTTAAGGTCAGTTTCATGCTTTTTTATTTTATGGGTGTCAAGCTCTTGCCGTGTTTTGGTAGGGTTCGGGACCAAGGGCTGCATTTTAAGTCTGCGAGGTTGATCCTCTTTGCACCAAAGTACTCAGTCATGGCTATGTGATTGAGTTCATTTTCATGCTTTTTTATTTTATGGGTGTCAAGCTCTTGCCCTGTTTTGGTAGGGTTCGGGACCGAGGGCTGCATTTTAAGTCTGCGAGGTTGATCCTCTTTGCACCAAAGTACTCACGTTGTGATATGCACTTAAGGTCAGTTTCATGCTTTTTTATTTTATGGGTGTCAAGCTCTTGCCGTGTTTTGGTAGGGTTCAGGACCAAAGGCTGCATCTTAAGTCTGCCAGGTTGATCCTCTTTGCAGCAAACTACTTAGTCATGGCTAGGTGGTTGAGTTCATTTTCATGCTTTTTAATTTTATGGGTGTCAAGCTCTTGCACTGTTTTGGTAGGGTTCGAGACCGAGGGCTGCATTTTAAGTCTGCGAGGTTGATCCTCTTTGCACCAAAGTACTCAGTCATGGCTATGTGATTGAGTTCATTTTCATGCTTTTTTATTTTATGGGTGTCAAGCTCTTGCCCTGTTTTGGTAGGGTTCGGGACCGAGGGCTGCATTTTAAGTCTGCGAGGTTGATCCTCTTTGCACCAAAGTACTCACGTTGTGATATGCACTTAAGGTCAGTTTCATGCTTTTTTATTTTATGGGTGTCAAGCTCTTGCCGTGTTTTGGTAGGGTTCGGGACCAAGGGCTGCATTTTAACTCTGCGAGGTTGATCCTCTTTGCACCAAAGTACTCACGTTGTGATATGCTCTTAAGGTCAGTTTCATGCTTTTTTATTTTATGGGTGTCAAGCTCTTGCCGTGTTTTGGTAGGGTTCGGGACTAAGGGCTGCATTTTAAGTCTGCCAGGTTGATCCTCTTTGCAGCAAACTACTTAGTCATGGCTACGTGGTTGAGTTCATTTTCATGCGTTTTTATTTTATGGGTGTCAAGCTCTTGCCCTGTTTTGGTAGGGTTTGGGACCGAGGGTTGCATTTTAAGTCTGCCAGGTTGATCCTCTTTGCACCAAGGTACTCAGTCATGGCTATGTGATTGAGTTCATTTTCATGCTTTTTTATTTTAAGGGTGTCAAGCTCTTGCCCTGTTTTGGTAGGGTTCGGGACCGAGGGCTGCATTTTAAGTCTGCCAGGTTGATCCTCTTTGCACCAAAGTACTCACGTTGTGATATGCACTTAAGGTCAGTTTCATGCTTTTTTATTTTATGGGTGTCAAGCTCTTGCCGTGTTTTGGTAGGGTTCGGGACCAAGGGCTGCATTTTAAGTCTGCCTGGTTGATCCTCTTTGCAGCAAACTACTTAGCCATGGCTACGTGGTTGAGTTTATTTTCATGCTTTTTTATTTTATGGGTGTCAAGCTCTTGCACTGTATTGGTAGGGTTCGGGACCGAGGGCTGCATTTTAAGTCTGCGAGGTTGATCTTATTTGCACCAAAGTACTCACGTTGTGATATGCACTTAAGGTCATTTTCATGCGTTTTTATTTTATGGGTGTCAAGCTCTTGCCCTGTTTTGGTAGGGTTTGGGACCGAGGGTTGCATTTTAAGTCTGCCTGGTTGATCCTCTTTGCAGCAAACTACTTAGTTATGGCATCGTGGTTGAGTTCATTTTCATCCGTTTTTATTTTATGAGTGTCAAGCTGTTGCACTGTATTGGTAGGGTTCGAGACCGAGGGCTGCATTTTAAGTCTGCGAGGTTGATCCTCTTTGCACCAAAGTACTCACGATGTGATATGCACTTAGGGTCAGTTTCATGCTTTTTTATTTTATGGGTGTCAAGCTCTTGCCTTGTTTTGGTAGGGTTCGGGACCAAGGGCTGCATTTTAAGTCTGCGAGGTTGATCCTCTTTGCAGCAAACTACTTAGTCATGGCTAGGTGGTTGAGTTCATTTTCATGCTTTTTTATTTAATGGGTGTCAAGCTCTTGCCCTGTTTTGGTAGGGTTCGGGACCGAGGGTAGCATTTTAAGTCTGCGAGGTTGATCCTCTTTGCACCAAAGTACTCAGTCATGGCTATGTGATTGAGTTCATTTTCATGCTTTTTTATTTTATGGGTGTCAAGCTCTTGCCCTGTTTTGGTAGGGTTCGGGACCGAGGGCTGCATTTTAAGTCTGCGAGGTTGATCCTCTTTGCACCAAAGTACTCACGTTGTGATATGCACTTAAGGTCAGTTTCATGCTTTTTTATTTTATGGGTGTCAAGCTTTTGCCGTGTTCTGGTAGGGTTCGGGACTAAGGGCTGCATTTTAAGTCTGCCAGGTTGATCCTCTTTGCAGCAAACTACTTAGTCATGGCTACGTGGTTGAGTTCATTTTCATGCGTTTTTATTTTATCGGTGTCAAGCTCTTGCCCTGTTTTGGTAGGGTTTGGGACCGAGGGTTGCATTTTAAGTCTGCCAGGTTGATCCTCTTTGCACCAAGGTACTCAGTCATGGCTATGTGATTGAGTTCATTTTCATGCTTTTTTATTTTATGGGTGTCAAGCTCTTGCCCTGTTTTGGTAGGGTTCGGGACCGAGGGCTGCATTTTAAGTCTGCCAGGTTGATCCTCTTTGCACCAAAGTACTCAGTCATGGCTATGTGATTGAGTTCATTTTCATGCTTTTTTATTTTATGGGTGTCAAGCTCTTGCCCTGTTTTGGTAGGGTTCGGGACCGAGGGCTGCATTTTAAGTCTGCGAGGTTGATCCTCTTTGCACCAAAGTACTCACGTTGTGATATGCACTTAAGGTCAATTTCATGCTTTTTTATTTTATGGGTGTCAAGCTCTTGCCGTGTTTTGGTAGGGTTCGGGACCAAGGGCTGCATTTTAAGTCTGCCAAGTTGATCCTCTTTGCAGCAAACTACTTAGCCATGGCTACGTGGTTGAGTTCATTTTCATGCGTTTTTATTTTATGGGTGTCTAGCTGTTGCACTGTATTGGTAGGGTTCGGGACCGATGGCTGCATTTTAAGTCTACGAGGTTGATCCTCTTTGCACCAAAGTACTCACGTTGTGATATGCACTTAAGGTCAGTTTCATGCTTTTTTATTTTATGGGTGTCAAGCTTATGCCGTGTTTTGGTAGGGTTCGGGACCAAGGGCTGCATTTTAAGTCTGCGAGGTTGATCCTCTTTGCACCAAAGTACTCACTCATGGCTATGTGATTGAGTTCATTTTCATGCTTTTTTATTTTATGGGTGTCAAGCTCTTGCCCTGTTTTTGTAGGGTTCGGGACTAAGGGCTGCATTTTAAGTCTGCCTGGTTGACCCTCTTTGCAGCAAACTACTTAGCCATGGCTACGTGGTTGAGTTCATTTTCATGCTTTTTTATTTTATGGCTGTCAAGCTCTTGGCTGTATAGGTAGGGTTCGGGACCGAGGGCTGCATTTTAAGTCTGCGAGGTTGATCCTCTTTGCACCAAAGTACTCACGTTGTGATATGCACTTAAGGTCAGTTTCATGCTTTTTTATTTTATGGGTGTCAAGCTCTTGCCGTGTTTTGGTAGGGTTTGAGCCAAGGGCTGCATTTTAAGTCTGCCAGGTTGATCCTCTTTGCAGCAAACTACTTAGTCATGGCTACGTGGTTGAGTTCATTTTCATGCTTTTTTATTTTATGGGTGTCAAGCTCTTGCCCTGTTTTGGTAGGGTTTGGGACCGAGGGCTGCATTTTAAGTCTGGGAGGTTGATCCTCTTTGCACCAAAGTACTCAGTCATGGCTATGTGATTGAGTTCATTTTCATGCTTTTTTATTTTATGGGTGTCAAGCTCTTGCACTGTATTGGTAGGGTTCGGGACCGAGGGCTGCATTTTAAGTCTGCGAGGTTGATCCTCTTTGCACCAAAGTACTCACGTTGTGATATGCACTTAAGGTCAATTTCATGCTTTTTTATTTTATGGGTGTCAAGCTCTTGCCGTGTTTTGGTAGGGTTCGGGACCAAGGGCTGCATTTTAAGTCTGCCAAGTTGATCCTCTTTGCAGCAAACTACTTAGCCATGGCTACGTGGTTGAGTTCATTTTCATGCGTTTTTATTTTATGGGTGTCTAGCTGTTGCACTGTATTGGTAGGGTTCGGGACCGATGGCTGCATTTTAAGTCTACGAGGTTGATCCTCTTTGCACCAAAGTACTCACGTTGTGATATGCACTTAAGGTCAGTTTCATGCTTTTTTATTTTATGGGTGTCAAGCTTATGCCGTGTTTTGGTAGGGTTCGGGACCAAGGGCTGCATTTTAAGTCTGCGAGGTTGATCCTCTTTGCACCAAAGTACTCACTCATGGCTATGTGATTGAGTTCATTTTCATGCTTTTTTATTTTATGGGTGTCAAGCTCTTGCCCTGTTTTTGTAGGGTTCGGGACTAAGGGCTGCATTTTAAGTCTGCCTGGTTGACCCTCTTTGCAGCAAACTACTTAGCCATGGCTACGTGGTTGAGTTCATTTTCATGCTTTTTTATTTTATGGCTGTCAAGCTCTTGGCTGTATAGGTAGGGTTCGGGACCGAGGGCTGCATTTTAAGTCTGCGAGGTTGATCCTCTTTGCACCAAAGTACTCACGTTGTGATATGCACTTAAGGTCAGTTTCATGCTTTTTTATTTTATGGGTGTCAAGCTTATGCCGTGTTTTGGTAGGGTTCGGGACCAAGGGCTGCATTTTAAGTCTGCGAGGTTGATCCTCTTTGCACCAAAGTACTCACTCATGGCTATGTGATTGAGTTCATTTTCATGCTTTTTTATTTTATGGGTGTTAAGCTCTTGCCCTGTTTTTGTAGGGTTCGGGACTAAGGGCTTCATTTTAAGTCTGCCTGGTTGACCCTCTTTGCAGCAAACTACTTAGCCATGGCTACGTGGTTGAGTTCATTTTCATGCTTTTTTATTTTATGGCTGTCAAGCTCTTGGCTGTATAGGTAGGGTTCGGGACCGAGGGCTGCATTTTAAGTCTGCGAGGTTGATCCTCTTTGCACCAAAGTACTCACGTTGTGATATGCACTTAAGGTCAGTTTCATGCTTTTTTATTTTATGGGTGTCAAGCTCTTGCCGTGTTTTGGTAGGGTTTGAGCCAAGGGCTGCATTTTAAGTCTGCCAGGTTGATCCTCTTTGCAGCAAACTACTTAGTCATGGCTACGTGGTTGAGTTCATTTTCATGCTTTTTTATTTTATGGGTGTCAAGCTCTTGCCTTGTTTTGGTAGGGTTTGGGACCGAGGGCTGCATTTTAAGTCTGGGAGGTTGATCCTCTTTGCACCAAAGTACTCAGTCATGGCTATGTGATTGAGTTCATTTTCATGCTTTTTTATTTTATGGGTGTCAAGCTCTTGCACTGTATTGGTAGGGTTCGGGACCGAGGGCTGCATTTTAAGTCTGCGAGGTTGATCCTCTTTGCACCAAAGTACTCACGTTGTGATATGCACTTAAGGTCAGTTTCATGCTTTTTTATTTTATGGGTGTCAAGCTCTTGCCGTGTTTTGGTAGGGTTCGGGACCAAGGGCTGCATTTTAAGTCTGCGAGGTTGATCCTCTTTGCAGCAAACTACTTAGCCATGGCTACGTGGTTGAGTTCATTTTCATGCGTTTTTATTTTATGGGTGTTAAGCTGATGCACTGTATTGGTAGGGTTCGGGACCGAGGGCTGCATTTTAAGTCTGCGAGGTTGATCCTCTTTGCACCAAAGTACTCACGTTGTGATATGCACTTAAGGTCAGTTTCATGCTTTTTTATTTTATGGGTGTCAAGCTCTTGCCTTGTTTTGGTAGGGTTCGGGACCAAGGGCTGCATTTTAAGTCTGCGAGGTTGATCCTCTTTGCACCAAAGTACTTAGTCATGGCTAGGTGGTTGAGTTCATTTTCATGTTTTTTTATTTAATGGGTGTCAAGCTCTTGCCCTGTTTTGGTAGGGTTCGGGACCGAGGGTTGCATTTTAAGTCTGCCTGGTTGATCCTCTTTGCAGCAAACTACTTAGTCATGGCTACGTGGTTGAGTTCATTTTCATGCTTTTTTATTTTATGGGTGTCAAGCTCTTGCCGTGTTTTGGTAGGGTTCGGGACTGAGGGTTGCATTTTAAGTCTGCCAGGTTGATCCTCTTTGCAGCAAACTACTTAGTCATGGCTACGTGGTTGAGTTCATTTTCATGCTTTTTTATTTTATGGGTGTCAAGCTCTTGCCGTGTTTTGGTAGGGTTTGGGACCAAGGGCTGCATTTTAAGTCTGCCAAGTTGATCCTCTTTGCACCAAACTATTTAGCCATGGCTACGTGGTTGAGTTCATTTTCATGCGTTTTTATTTTATGGGTGTCAAGCTGTTGCACTCTATTGGTAGGGTTCGAGAGCGAGGGCTGCATTTTAAGTCTACGAGGTTGATCCTCTTTGCACCAGAGTACTCACGTTGTGATATGCACTTAAGGTCACTTTCATGCTTTTTTATTTTATGGGTGTCAAGCTCTTGCCTTGTTTTGGTAGGGTTCGGGACCAAGGGGTGCATTTTAAGTCTGCGAGGTTGATCCTCTTTGCAGCAAACTACTTAGTCATGGCTACGTGGTTGAGTTCATTTTCATGCTTTTTTATTTAATGGGTGTCAAGCTCTTGCCCTGTTTTGGTAGGGTTTGGGACCGAGGGTTGCATTTTAAGTCTGCCAGGTTGATCCTCTTTGCACCAAAGTACTCAGTCATGGCTACGTGGTTGAGTTCATTTTCATGCTTTTTTATTTTATGGGTGTCAAGCTCTTGCCCTGTTTTGGTAGGGTTCGGGACCGAGGGCTGCATTTTAAGTCTGCGAGGTTGATCCTCTTTGCACCAAAGTACTCAGTCATGGCTATGTGATTGAGTTCATTTTCATGCTTTTTTATTTTATGGGTGTCAAGCTCTTGCCCTGTTTTGGTAGGGTTCGGGACCGAGGGCTGCATTTTAAGTCTGCGAGGTTGATCCTCTTTGCACCAAAGTACTTACGTTGTGATATGCACTTAAGGTCAGTTTCATGCTTTTTTATTTTATGGGTGTCAAGCTCTTGCCGTGTGTTGGTAGGGTTCGGGACCAAGGGCTGCATTTTAAGTCTGCCTGGTTGACCCTCTTTGCAGCAAACTACTTAGCCATGGCTACGTGGTTGAGTTCATTTTCATGCTTTTTTATTTTATGGGTGTCAAGCTCTTGCACTGTATTGGTAGGGTTCGGGACCGAGGGCTGCATTTTAAGTCTGCGAGGTTGATCCTCTTTGCACCAAAGTACTCACGTTGTGATATGCACTTAAGGTCAGTTTCATGCTTTTTTATTTTATGGGTGTCAAGCTCTTGCCGTGTTTTGGTAGGGTTCGGGACCAAGGGCTGCATTTTAAGTCTGCCAGGTTGATCCTCTTTGCAGCAAACTACTTAGTCATGGCTACGTGGTTGAGTTCATTTTCATGCTTTTTTATTTTATGGGTGTCAAGCTCTTGCCCTGTTTTGGTAGGGTTTGGGACCGAGGGCTGGATTTTAAGTCTGCGAGGTTGATCCTCTTTGCACCAAAGTACTCAGTCATGGCTATGTGATTGAGTTCATTTTCATGCTTTTTCATTTTATGGGTGTCAAGCTCTTGCCCTGTTTTGGTAGGGTTCGGGACCGAGGGCTGCATTTTAAGTCTGCGAGGTTGATCCTCTTTGCACCAAAGTACTCACGTTGTGATATGCACTTAAGGTCAGTTTCATGCTTTTTTATTTTATGGGTGTCAAGCTCTTGCCGTGTTTTGGTAGGGTTCGAGACCAAGGGCTGCATTTTAAGTCTGCCTGGTTGATCCTCTTTGCAGCAAACTACTTAGCCATGGCTATGTGATTGAGTTCATTTTCATGCTTTTTTATTTTATGGGTGTCAAGCTCTTGCCCTGTTTTGGTAGGGTTCGGGACCGAGGGCTGCATTTTAAGTCTGCGAGGTTGATCCTCTTTGCACCAAAGTACTCACGTTGTGATATGCACTTAAGGTGAGTTTCATGCTTTTTTATTTTATGGGTGTCAATCTCTTGCCGTGTTTTGGTAGGGTTCGGGACTAAGGGCTGCATTTTAAGTCTGCCAGGTTGATCCTCTTTGCAGCAAACTACTTAGTCATGGCTAGGTGGTTGAGTTCATTTTCATGCGTTTTTATTTTATGGGTGTCAAGTTCTTGCCCTGTTTTGGTAGGGTTTGGGACCGAGGGTTGCATTTTAAGTCTGCCAGGTTGATCCTCTTTGCACCAAAGTACTCAGTCATGGCTATGTGATTGAGTTCATTTTCATGCTTTTTTATTTTATGGGTGTCAAGCTCTTGCCCTGTTTTGGTAGGGTTCGGGACCGAGGGCTGCATTTTAAGTCTGCGAGGTTGATCTTATTTGCACCAAAGTACTCACGTTGTGATATGCACTTAAGGTCAGTTTCATGCTTTTTTATTTTATGGGTGTCAAGCTCTTGCCGTGTTTTGGTAGGGTTCGGGACTAAGGGCTGCATTTTAAGTCTGCCAGGTTGATCCTCTTTGCAGCAAACTACTTAGTCATGGCTACGTGGTTGAGTTCATTTTCATGCGTTTTTATTTTATGGGTGTCAAGCTCTTGCCCTCTTTTGGTAGGGTTTGGGACCGAGGGTTGCATTTTAAGTCTGCCAGGTTGATCGTCTTTGCACCAAAGTACTCAGTCATGGCTATGTGATTGAGTTCATTTTCATGCTTTTTTATTTTATGGGTGTCAAGCTCTTGCCCTGTTTTGGTAGGGTTCGGGACCGAGGGCTGCATTTTAAGTCTGCGAGGTTGATCCTATTTGCACCAAAGTACTCACGTTGTGATATGCACTTAAGGTCAGTTTCATGCTTTTTTATTTTATGGGTGTCAAGCTCTTGCCGTGTTTTGGTAGGGTTCGGGACCAAGGGCTGCATTTTAAGTCTGCCTGGTTGATCCTCTTTGCAGCAAACTACTTAGCCATGGCTACGTGGTTGAGTTCATTTTCATGCTTTTTTATTTTATGGGTGTCAAGTTCTTGCCCTGTTTTGGTAGGGTTTGGGACCGAGGGTTGCATTTTAAGTCTGCCAGGTTGATCCTCTTTGCACCAAAGTACTCAGTCATGGCTATGTGATTGAGTTCATTTTCATGCTTTTTTATTTTATGGGTGTCAAGCTCTTGCCCTGTTTTGGTAGGGTTCGGGACCGAGGGCTGCATTTTAAGTCTGCGAGGTTGATCTTATTTGCACCAAAGTACTCACGTTGTGATATGCACTTAAGGTCAGTTTCATGCTTTTTTATTTTATGGGTGTCAAGCTCTTGCCGTGTTTTGGTAGGGTTCGGGACTAAGGGCTGCATTTTAAGTCTGCCAGGTTGATCCTCTTTGCAGCAAACTACTTAGTCATGGCTACGTGGTTGAGTTCATTTTCATGCGTTTTTATTTTATGGGTGTCAAGCTCTTGCCCTCTTTTGGTAGGGTTTGGGACCGAGGGTTGCATTTTAAGTCTGCCAGGTTGATCGTCTTTGCACCAAAGTACTCAGTCATGGCTATGTGATTGAGTTCATTTTCATGCTTTTTTATTTTATGGGTGTCAAGCTCTTGCCCTGTTTTGGTAGGGTTCGGGACCGAGGGCTGCATTTTAAGTCTGCGAGGTTGATCCTATTTGCACCAAAGTACTCACGTTGTGATATGCACTTAAGGTCAGTTTCATGCTTTTTTATTTTATGGGTGTCAAGCTCTTGCCGTGTTTTGGTAGGGTTCGGGACCAAGGGCTGCATTTTAAGTCTGCCTGGTTGATCCTCTTTGCAGCAAACTACTTAGCCATGGCTACGTGGTTGAGTTCATTTTCATGCTTTTTTATTTTATGGGTGTCAAGCTCTTGCACTGTATTGGTAGGGTTCGGGTCCGAGGGCTGCATTTTAAGTCTGCGAGGTTGATCCTCTTTGCTCCAAAGTACTCACGTTGTGATATGCACTTAAGGTCAGTTTCATGCTTTTTTATTTTATGGGTGTCAAGCTCTTGCCGTGTTTTGGTAGGGTTCGGGACCAAGGGCTGCATTTTAAGTCTGCCAGGTTGATCCTCTTTGCAGCAAACTACTTAGTCATGGCTACGTGGTTGAGTTCATTTTCATGCTTTTTTATTTTATGGGTGTCAAGCTCTTGCCGTGTTTTGGTAGGGTTTGGGACCGAGGGCTGCATTTTAAGTCTGCGAGGTTGATCCTCTTTGCACCAAAGTACTCAGTCATGGCTATGTGATTGAGTTCATTTTCATGCTTTTTTATTTTATGGGTGTCAAGCTCTTGCCCTGTTTTGGTAGGGTTCGGGACCGAGGGCTGCATTTTAAGTCTGCGAGGTTGATCCTCTTTGCACCAAAGTACTCACGTTGTGATATGCACTTAAGGTCAGTTTTATGCTTTTTTATTTTATGGGTGTCAAGCTCTTGCCGTGTTTTGGTAGGGTTCGGGACCAAGGGCTGCATTTTAAGTCTGCCTGGTTGATCCTCTTTGCAGCAAACTACTTAGCCATGGCTACGTGGTTGAGTTCATTTTCATGCGTTTTTATTTTATGGGTGTTAAGCTGTTGCACTCTATTGGTAGGGTTCGGGACCGAGGGCTGCATTTTAAGTCTGCGAGGTTGATCCTCTTTGCACCAAAGTACTCACGTTGTGATATGCACTTAAGGTCAGTTTCATGCTTTTTTATTTTATGGGTGTCAAGCTCTTGCCTTGTTTTGGTAGGGTTCGGGACCAAGGGCTGCATTTTAAGTCTGCGAGGTTGATCCTCTTTGCAGCAAACTACTTAGTCATGGCTAGGTGGTTGAGTTCATTTTCATGCTTTTTTATTTAATGGGTGTCAAGCTCTTGCACTGTATTGGTAGGGTTCGGGACCGAGGGTTGCATTTTAAGTCTGCCTGGTTGATCCTCTTTGCTCCAAAGTACTCACGTTGTGATATGCACTTAAGGTCAGTTTCATGCTTTTTTATTTTATGGGTGTCAAGCTCTTGCCGTGTTTTGGTAGGGTTCGGGACCAAGGGCTGCATTTTAAGTCTGCCAGGTTGATCCTCTTTGCAGCAAACTACTTAGTCATGGCTACGTGGTTGAGTTCATTTTCATGCTTTTTTATTTTATGGGTGTCAAGCTCTTGCCGTGTTTTGGTAGGGTTTGGGACCGAGGGCTGCATTTTAAGTCTGCGAGGTTGATCCTCTTTGCACCAAAGTACTCAGTCATGGCTATGTGATTGAGTTCATTTTCATGCTTTTTTATTTTATGGGTGTCAAGCTCTTGCCGTGTTTTGGTAGGGTTCGGGACGAGGGCTGCATTTTAAGTCTGCGAGGTTGATCCTCTTTGCACCAAAGTACTCACGTTGTGATATGCACTTAAGGTCAGTTTTATGCTTTTTTATTTTATGGGTGTCAAGCTCTTGCCGTGTTTTGGTAGGGTTCGGGACCGAGGGCTGCATTTTAAGTCTGCCTGGTTGATCCTCTTTGCAGCAAACTACTTAGCCATGGCTACGTGGTTGAGTTCATTTTCATGCGTTTTTATTTTATGGGTGTTAAGCTGTTGCACTCTATTGGTAGGGTTCGGGACCGAGGGCTGCATTTTAAGTCTGCGAGGTTGATCCTCTTTGCACCAAAGTACTCACGTTGTGATATGCACTTAAGGTCAGTTTCATGCTTTTTTATTTTATGGGTGTCAAGCTCTTGCCTTGTTTTGGTAGGGTTCGGGACCAACGGCTGCATTTTAAGTCTGCGAGGTTGATCCTCTTTGCAGCAAACTACTTAGTCATGGCTAGGTGGTTGAGTTCATTTTCATGCTTTTTTATTTAATGGGTGTCAAGCTCTTGCACTGTATTGGTAGGGTTCGGGACCGAGGGTTGCATTTTAAGTCTGCCTGGTTGATCCTCTTTGCAGCAAACTACTTAGTCATGGTTACGTGGTTGAGTTCATTTTCATGCTTTTTTATTTTATGGGTGTCAAGCTCTTGCCGTGTTTTGGTAGGGTTTGGGACCGAGGGTTGCATTTTAAGTCTGCCAGGTTGATCCTCTTTGCACCAAAGTACTCAGTCATGGCTATGTGATTGAGTTCATTTTCATGCTTTTTTATTTTATGGGTGTCAAGCTCTTGCCCTGTTTTGGTAGGGTTCGGGACCGAGGGCTGCATTTTAAGTCTGCGAGGTTGATCCTCTTTGCACCAAAGTACTCACGTTGTGATATGCACTTAAGGTCAGTTTTATGCTTTTTTATTTTATGGGTGTCAAGCTCTTGCCGTGTTTTGGTAGGGTTCGGGACCAAGGGCTGCATTTTAAGTCTGCCTGGTTGATCCTCTTTGCAGCAAACTACTTAGCCATGGCTACGTGGTTGAGTTCATTTTCATGCGTTTTTATTTTATGGGTGTTAAGCTGTTTCACTCTATTGGTAGGGTTCGGGACCGAGGGCTGCATTTTAAGTCTGCGAGGTTGATCCTCTTTGCACCAAAGTACTCACGTTGTGATATGCACTTAAGGTCAGTTTCATGCTTTTTTATTTTATGGGTGTCAAGCTCTTGCCTTGTTTTGCTGGGTTCGGGACCAGGGGCTGCATTTTAAGTCTGCGAGGTTGATCCTCTTTGCAGCAAACTACTTAGTCATGGCTACGTGGTTGAGTTCATTTTCATGCTTTTTTATTTTATGGCTGTCAAGCTCTTGCCCTGTTTTGGTAGGGTTCGGGACCGAGGGTTGCATTTTAAGTCTGCCTGGTTGATCCTCTTTGCAGCAAACTACTTAGTCATGGCTACGTGGTTGAGTTCATTTTCATGCTTTTTTATTTTATGGGTGTCAAGCTCTTGCCGTGTTTTGGTAGGGTTTGGGACCGAGGGTTGCATTTTAAGTCTGCCAGGTTGATCCTCTTTGCACCAAAGTACTCAGTCATGGCTATGTGATTGAGTTCATTTTCATGCTTTTTTATTTTATGGGTGTCAAGCTCTTGCCCTGTTTTGGTAGGGTTCGGGACCGAGGGCTGCATTTTAAGTCTGCGAGGTTGATCTTATTTGCACCAAAGTACTCACGTTGTGATATGCACTTAAGGTCAGTTTCATGCTTTTTTATTTTATGGGTGTCAAGCTCTTGCCGTGTTTTGGTAGGGTTCGGGACTAAGGGCTGCATTTTAAGTCTGCCAGGTTGATCCTCTTTGCAGCAAACTACTTAGTCATGGCTACGTGGTTGAGTTCATTTTCATGCGTTTTTATTTTATGAGTGTCAAGCTGTTGCACTGTATTGGTAGGGTTCGGGACCAAGGGCTGCATTTTAAGTCTGCCTGGTTGATCCTCTTTGCAGCAAACTACTTAGTCATGGCTACGTGGTTGAGTTCATTTTCATGCTTTTTTATTTTATGGCTGTCAAGCTCTTGCCGTGTTTTGGTAGGGTTTGGGACCGAGGGCTGCATTTTAAGTCTGCCTGGTTGATCCTCTTTGCACCAAAGTACTCTGTCATGGCTATGTGATTGAGTTCATTTTCATGCTTTTTTATTTTATGGGTGTCAAGCTCTTGCCCTGTTATGGTAGGGTTCGGGACCGAGGGCTGCATTTTAAGTCTGCGAGGTTGATCCTCTTTGCACCAAAGTACTCACGTTGTGATATGCACTTAAGGTCAGTTTTATGCTTTTTTATTTTATGGGTGTCAAGCTCTTGCCGTGTTTTGGTAGGGTTCGGGACCAAGGGCTGCATTTTAAGTCTGCCTGGTTGATCCTCTTTGCAGCAAACTACTTAGCCATGGCTACGTGGTTGAGTTCATTTTCATGCGTTTTTATTTTATGGGTGTTAAGCTGTTGCACTCTATTGGTAGGGTTCGGGACCGAGGGCTGCATTTTAAGTCTGCGAGGTTGATCCTCTTTGCACCAAAGTACTCACGTTGTGATATGCACTTAAGGTCAGTTTCATGCTTTTTTATTTTATGGGTGTCAAGCTCTTGCCTTGTTTTGGTAGGGTTCGCGACCAAGGGCTGCATTTTAAGTCTCCGAGGTTGATCCTCTTTGCAGCAAACTACTTAGTCATGGCTAGGTGGTTGAGTTCATTTTCATGCTTTTTTATTTAATGGGTGTCAAGCTCTTGCCCTGTTTTGGTAGGGTTCGGGACCGAGGGTTGCATTTTAAGTCTGCCTGGTTGATCCTCTTTGCAGCAAACTACTTAGTCATGGCTACGTGGTTGAGTTCATTTTCATGCTTTTTTATTTTATGGGTGTCAAGCTCTTGCACTGTATTGGTAGGGTTCCGGACCGAGGGCTGCATTTTAAGTCTGCCAGGTTGATCCTCTTTGCACCAAAGTACTCTGTCATGGCTATGTGATTGAGTTCATTTTCATGCTTTTTAATTTTATGGGTGTCAAGCTCTTGCCCTGTTTTGGTAGGGTTCGGGACTGAGGGTTGCATTTTAAGTCTGCCAGGTTGATCCTCGTTGCACCAAAGTACTCAGTCATGGCTATGTGATTGAGTTCATTTTCATGCTTTTTTATTTTATGGGTGTCAAGCTCTTGCCCTGTTTTGGTAGGGTTCGGGACCGAGGGCTGCATTTTAAGTCTGCGAGGTTGATCCTATTTGCACCAAAGTACTCACGTTGTGATATGCACTTAAGGTCAGTTTCATGCTTTTTTATTTTATGGGTGTCAAGCTCTTGCCGTGTTTTGATAGGGTTCGGGACTAAGGGCTGCATTTTAAGTCTGCTTGGTTGATCCTCTTTGCAGCAAACTACTTAGTCATGGCTACGTGGTTGAGTTCATTTTCATGCGTTTTTATTTTATGGGTGTCAAGCTCTTGCCCTGTTTTGGTAGGGTTCGGGACCGAGGGCTGCATTTTAAGTCTGCCCGGTTGATCCTCTTTGCACCAAAGTACTCAGTCATGGCTATGTGATTGAGTTCATTTTCATGCTTTTTTATTTTATGGGTGTGAAGCTCTTGCACTGTATTGGTAGGGTTCGGGACCAAGGGCTGCATTTTAAGTCTGCGAGGTTGATCCTCTTTGCAGCAAACTACTTAGTCATGGCTACGTGGTTGAGTTCATTTTCATGCTTTTTTATTTAATGGGTGTCAAGCTCTTGCCCTGTTTTGGTAGGGTTCGGGACCGAGGGTTGCATTTTAAGTCTGCGAGGTTGATCCTCTTTGCAGCAAACTACTTAGTCATGGCTACGTGGTTGAGTTCATTTTCATGCTTTTTTATTTTATGGCTGTCAAGCTCTTGCCGTGTTTTGGTAGGGTTTGGGACCGAGGGCTGCATTATAAGTCTGCCTGGTTGATCCTCTTTGCACCAAAGTACTCTATCATGGCTATGTGATTGAGTTCATTTTCATGCTTTTTTATTTTATGGGTGTCAAGCTCTTGCCCTGTTATGGTAGGGTTCGGGACCGAGGGCTGCATTTTAAGTCTGCGAGGTTGATCCTCTTTGCACCAAAGTACTCACGTTGTGATATGCACTTAAGGTCAGTTTTATGCTTTTTTATTTTATGGGTGTCAAGCTCTTGCCCTGTTTTGGTAGGGTTCGGGACCAAGGGTTGCATTTTAAGTCTGCGAGGTTGATCCTCTTTGCACCAAAGTACTCTGGTTTGATATGCACTTAAGGTTAGTTTCATGCTTTTTTATTTTAGGGGTGTCAAGCTCTTGCCGTGTTTTGGTAGGGTTCGGAACCAACTGCATTTTAAGTCTGCGAGGTTGATCCTCTTTGCAGCAAACTACTTAGTCATGGCTACGTGGTTGAGTTCATTTTCATGTTTTTTTATTTAATGGGTGTCAAGCTCTTGCCGTGTTTTGGTAGGGTTCGGGACCGAGGGTTGCATTTTAAGTCTGCCAGCTTGATCCTCTTTGCACCAAGGTACTCAGTCATGGCTATGTGATTGAGTTCATTTTCATGCTTTTTTATTTTATGGGTGTCAAGCTCTTGCCTTGTTTTGGTAGGGTTCGGGACCGAGGGCTGCATTTAAAGTCTGCGAGGTTGATCCTCTTTGCACCAAAGTACTAACGTTGTGATATGCACTTAAGGTCAGTTTCATGCTTTTTTATTTTATGGGTGTCAAGCTCTTGCCGTGTTTTGATAGGGTTCGGGACTAAGGGCTGCATTTTAAGTCTGCCTGGTTGATCCTCTTTGCAGCAAACTACTTAGTCATGGCTACGTGGTTGAGTTCATTTTCATGCGTTTTTATTTTATGGGTGTCAAGCTCTTGCCCTGTTTTGGTAGGGTTCGGGACCGAGGGCTGCATTTTAAGTCTGCCCGGTTGATCCTCTTTGCACCAAAGTACTCACGTTGTGATATGCACTTAAGGTCAGTTTCATGCTTTTTTATTTTATGGGTGTCAAGCTCTTGCACTGTATTGGTAGGGTTCGGGACCAAGGGCTGCATTTTAAGTCTGCGAGGTTGATCCTCTTTGCAGCAAACTACTTAGTCATGGCTACGTGGTTGAGTTCATTTTCATGCTTTTTTATTTAATGGGTGTCAAGCTCTTGCCCTGTTTTGGTAGGGTTCGGGACCGAGGGTTGCATTTTAAGTCTGCGAGGTTGATCCTCTTTGCAGCAAACTACTTAGTCATGGCTACGTGGTTGAGTTCATTTTCATGCTTTTTTATTTTATGGCTGTCAAGCTCTTGCCGTGTTTTGGTAGGGTTTGGGACCGAGGGCTGCATTTTAAGTCTGCCTGGTTGATCCTCTTTGCACCAAAGTACTCTGTCATGGCTATGTGATTGAGTTCATTTTCATGCTTTTTTATTTTATGGGTGTCAAGCTCTTGCCCTGTTATGGTAGGGTTCGGGACCGAGGGCTGCATTTTAAGTCTGCGAGGTTGATCCTCTTTGCACCAAAGTACTCACGTTGTGATATGCACTTAAGGTCAGTTTTATGCTTTTTTATTTTATGGGTGTCAAGCTCTTGCCCTGTTTTGGTAGGGTTCGGGACCAAGGGTTGCATTTTAAGTCTGCGAGGTTGATCCTCTTTGCACCAAAGTACTCTGGTTTGATATGCACTTAAGGTTAGTTTCATGCTTTTTTATTTTAGGGGTGTCAAGCTCTTGCCGTGTTTTGGTAGGGTTCGGAACCAACTGCATTTTAAGTCTGCGAGGTTGATCCTCTTTGCAGCAAACTACTTAGTCATGGCTACGTGGTTGAGTTCATTTTCATGTTTTTTTATTTAATGGGTGTCAAGCTCTTGCCGTGTTTTGGTAGGGTTCGGGACCGAGGGTTGCATTTTAAGTCTGCCAGCTTGATCCTCTTTGCACCAAGGTACTCAGTCATGGCTATGTGATTGAGTTCATTTTCATGCTTTTTTATTTTATGGGTGTCAAGCTCTTGCCTTGTTTGGTAGGGTTCGGGACCGAGGGCTGCATTTAAAGTCTGCGAGGTTGATCCTCTTTGCACCAAAGTACTAACGTTGTGATATGCACTTAAGGTCAGTTTCATGCTTTTTTATTTTATGGGTGTTCAAGCTCTTGCCGTGTTTTGATAGGGTTCGGGACTAAGGGCTGCATTTTAAGTCTGCCTGGTTGATCCTCTTTGCAGCAAACTACTTAGTCATGGCTACGTGGTTGAGTTCATTTCATGCGTTTTTATTTTATGGGTGTCAAGCTCTTGCCCTGTTTTGGTAGGGTTCGGGACCGAGGGCTGCATTTAAGTCTGCCCGGTTGATCCTCTTTGCACCAAGTACTCACGTTGTGATATGCACTTAAGGTCAGTTTCATGCTTTTTTATTTTATGGGTGTCAAGCTCTTGCACTGTATTGGTAGGGTTCGGGACCAAGGGCTGCATTTTAAGTCTGCGAGGTTGATCCTCTTTGCAGCAAACTACTTAGTCATGGCTACGTGGGTTGAGTTCATTTTCATGCTTTTTTATTTAATGGGTGTCAAGCTCTTGCCCTGTTTTGGTAGGGTTCGGGACCGAGGGTTGCATTTTAAGTCTGCGAGGTTGATCCTCTTTGCAGCAAACTACTTAGTCATGGCTACGTGGTTGAGTTCATTTTCATGCTTTTTTATTTTATGGCTGTCAAGCTCTTGCCGTGTTTTGGTAGGGTTTGGGACCGAGGGCTGCATTTTAAGTCTGCCTGGTTGATCCTCTTTGCACCAAAGTACTCTGTCATGGCTATGTGATTGAGTTCATTTTCATGCTTTTTTATTTTATGGGTGTCAAGCTCTGCCCTGTTATGGTAGGGTTCGGGACCGAGGGCTGCATTTAAGTCTGCGAGGTTGATCCTCTTTGCACCAAAGTACTCACGTTGTGATATGCACTTAAGGTCAGTTTTATGCTTTTTTATTTTATGGGTGTCAAGCTCTTGCCCTGTTTTGGTAGGGTTCGGGACCAAGGGTTGCATTTTAAGTCTGCGAGGTTGATCCTCTTTGCACCAAAGTACTCTGTTTGATATGCACTTAAGGTTAGTTTCATGCTTTTTTATTTTAGGGGTGTCAAGCTCTTGCCGTGTTTTGGTAGGGTTCGGAACCAACTGCATTTAAGTCTGCGAGGTTGATCGTCTTTGCAGCAACTACTTAGTCATGGCTACGTGTTGAGTTCATTTTCATGTTTTTTTATTTAATGGGTGTCAAGCTCTTGCCGTGTTTTGGTAGGGTTCGGGACCGAGGGTTGCATTTTAAGTCTGCCAGCTTGATCCTCTTTGCACCAAGGTACTCAGTCATGGCTATGTGATTGAGTTCATTTTCATGCTTTTTATTTATGGGTGTCAAGCTCTTGCCTTGTTTTGGTAGGGTTCGGGACCGAGGGCTGCATTTAAAAGTCTGCGAGGTTGATCCTCTTTGCACCAAAGTACTAACGTTGTGATATGCACTTAAGGTCAGTTTCATGCTTTTTTATTTTAATGGGTGTTTAGCTCTTGCACTGTATTGGTAGGGTTCGGGACCGAGGGCGGCATTTTAAGTCTGCGAGGTTGAATCCTCTTTGCAGCAAACTACTTAGTCATGGCTACGTGGTTGAGTTCATTTTTATGCTTTGTTATTTTATGGGTGTCAAGCTCTTGCCCTGTTTTGGTAGGGTTTGGGACCGAGGGCTGCATTTTAAGTCTGCGAGGTTGATCCT